>CAMZMU010000057.1:54991300-55657316 GCA_947311845.1 Poa pratensis | reverse complement strand
CTCTCAACGTATCCATAATTTCTGCTGTTCCATGCTTATATTATACCATTTGCTACATGTTTTATATACACTTCGTATCACTTTTATGCATTTTCTGGGACTAACCTATTAACAAGATGCCACAGTGCCAGTTCCCTGTTTTCTGCTGTTTTTGGTTTCAGAAAGTTACTTCTGGAAATATTCTCGGAATTGCACGAAACAAAAGGCCAGTCCCTATTTTTCCAGCACGTACACGGAGTCCGAAGGAGAGACGAAGAGAGCCACGAGGTGGCCAAACCACCAGGTGGCGCGGCAGTGGGCCCAGCCGCGCCGCCTGTGGTTTGGGCCCCTCGGGGGTCCGCCGACATCGCCCCTTCGCCTATTTATTCCCCGAGACGCGAAAACCCTAAAACACCGAGCCTTTCATCCAGAACATATTCGCTGCCGCCGCCGTCGTCAACCCTAACTCGGGGGGTTCTGAAGCTCTTCCCGGCACCCTGCCGGAGAGGGGAATCATCACCGGAGGGCTCTACATCGCCATGCCCGCCTCCGGAGTGATGCGTGAGTAGTTCATCCTTGGACTATGGGTCCATAGCAGTAGCTAGATGGTTGTCTTCTCCACTTGTGCCATCATGTTTAGATCTTGTGAGCTGCCTATCATGATCAAGATCATCTTATTGTAATGCTACATGTTGTGTTTGCTGGGATCTGACTTATATTGATACCTATGTGGAGCTGAATATTATATTATCATGTCTATGTCATTTGTGATCTTGCATGCTCTCCGTTACTTGTTGAAGCCTTGGCCAAGTGAATACTTGTAACTCCAAGAGGGGGTATTTATGCATGATAGTTGGGTTCAACCTCTATTTAACCTGGGATAGTGACAGCAAGTTCTAAGGTTGTAGATGTGTTGTTGCCACTAGGGGTAAAACAGCAATGCTTTATTCAAGGATGAATGTATTGTTTACATTACGCACATTACTTAATGCAATTGTCTGTTGCTTGCAACTTAATACTGGAAGGGGTACGGATGTTAACCGGAAAGTGGACTATTTAGGCATAGATGCATGCTGGATAGCGGTCTATGTACTTTGTCGTAATGCCCAAATGAATCTCATAGTAGACACCACAGCTCACACATGCATGTTATATGCACTTATCAATTGTCAATTGCCCAGCTGTAATTTGTTTACCCAGCATGTTAGTTATCTTATTGGAGAGACACCACTAGTGAACTGTGGACCCCGGTCCATTCTTTTACATCTGAAATACAATCTACTGCAATCATTGTTCTCTACTGTTTTATGCAAACAAACATCATTTCCATTCGATACGTTTAACCCTTTGTTTTCAGCAAGCCGGTGAGATTGACAACCTCACTGTTAAGTTGGGGCAAAGTAATTTGATTGTGTTGTGCAGGTTCCACGTTGGCACCGGAATCCCTGGTGTTGCGCCGCACTACACTCCTTCACCAACACCTTCGAAGCAAACCTCGTTTTCCTACTGGTTCGATTAAACCTTGGTTTCATACTGAGGGAAAACTTACTGCTGCACTCATCATACCTTCCTCTTGGGGTTCCCAACTGACGTGTGACGTACAAGCATTGTTTCTGGCACTATTGCAGATATTCCCTCGTCAACTAGAGCCACCAACACGTTTTCTGGCGCCGTTGCCGGGGAAAACCGAATTGCTTCTGCAAGGGGAGTCTCTCACACCCAATCTCTTTACTTTGTTATTTGTCTTGCTTAGTTTATTTTTATTTAGTCTTGTTTGCTCTCTTTATCAAAAACACAAAAAAATTAGTTACTTGTTTAATTCAGTTTGATTTTGTTTTTCAAAATGAGTACTCCTGAGAACACTAAGTTGTGTGACTTCACTAGCACAAACAACAATGATTTCATATGCACTCCTATTGCTCCACCTGCTTCTACAGCAGAATTTTATGAAATTAAACCTGCTCTATTAAATCTTGTTATGAAAGAGCAATTTTCTGGTGTTAGTACTGATGATGCTGCTGCCCATCTTAATAACTTTGTTGAACTTTGTGAAATGCAAAAGTATAAGGATATGGATGGGGATATTATAAAACTGAAACTTTTTCCTTTCTCCTTGAGAGGAAGAGCTAAAGAATGGTTGCTTTCTTTGCCTAGAAATAGTATTAATTCTTGGACAAAATGCAAAGATGCTTTCATAGGGAAATATTATCCTCCTGCTAAGATTATATCCTTGAGAAGTAGCATTATGAATTTTAAACAACTTGATAATGAACATGTTGCTCAAGCTTGGGAAAGAATGAAATCTTTGGTGAAGAATTGTCCCACTCATGGACTGACTACTTGGATGATCATCCAAACCTTTTATGCAGGATTAAATTTTTCCTCAAGGAACTTATTGGATTCAGCCTCTGGAGGAACCTTTATGTCCATCACTTTAGGTGCAGCAACAAAGCTACTTGATGATATGATGATCAACTATTCCGAATGGCACACCGAAAGAGCTCCTCAAGGTAAGAAGGTAAATTCTGTTGAAGAAACCTCCTCTTTGAGTGATAAGATTGATGCTATTATGTCTATGCTTGTGAATGGTAGATCTCATGTTGATCCTAATAATGTTCCTTTAGCTTCATTGGTTGCTCAAGAAGAGCATGTTGATGTAAACTTCATTAAAAACAACAACTTCAACAACAATGCTTATAGGAATAATTTTGGTAGCAACAATTATAAGCCTTATCCTTCAAATGGTTATGGCAATTCTTATGGTAATTCCTACAGCAACAATAGAAGTGTGTCCTCTGATCTTGAAGCTATGCTTAAAGAATTTATTAGCACACAAAAAGCTTTCAATAAAACTGTTGAGGAAAAGTTTGAAAAAATTGATGATCTTGTCTCTAAAGTTGATAGTCTTGCTCATGATGTTGAAATTCTAAAACTGAAAGTTATGCCTAATGAAGTTAAAGATATAAGTCATTTGCTACAGCAAATGCCATCCAAGTTCGAATTGATAATAATATTAGGATGTTGGCTGAATTGCATGCTAGGTGGGAAAAAGAGGAAGAACTTGAAAAAGAGAATAGTATAGTTAGAGTTTGTACTATCACCACCACTAGTAATGCTAATGTTTCACATGCTAGTAAACCTCCTACTATTGATGGTAATGTTATTGGTGTTGGTAATGTCTCTACTACTTCTGCAAAGCGTTTGAAATTGCCTAAAACTGCTGAAACTTTTTCTGATAAAAGTGCTGAAATTTTTCAAACTATTGGAGACAATGGTTCCACCACCATTGACAATAATGATTTTGATTTTGATGATTGTAACATCTCTGAAGTTATTATGTTCTTGCAAAAATTAGCTAGAAGTCCCAATGCTAGCACTATTAATTTGGCTTTTACAAAGCATATTACAAATGCTCTTTTGCAAGCTAGGGAGGAGAAGTTGAAACTTAAAGCTTCTATTCCTAGGAAATTAGAAGATGGTTGGGAACCCATCATTAAGGTAAAGGTGAATGATTTTTATTGCAATGCCTTGTGTGATCTTGGTGCAAGTGTTTCGTTTTGCCCAAGAAGCTTTATGATATTCTTGATTTGCCACCTTTGGAACATTGTTATTTGGATGTTTTTCTCGCTGATAATGCTATGAAGAAACCTTTGGGGCGAGTTAATGATGTTTTTATTACGTAAAAATAACCTTGTCCCCGTTGATTTTATTGTTATGGATATTGAATGCAATGCATCTTGTCCTATTGTTTTGGGAAGACCTTTTCTTCGAACTGTTGGTGCCATCATTGATATGAAAGAAGGTAATATAAGGTACCAATTTCCTCTCAAGAAAGGTATGGAACACTTCCCTAGGAAGAGAATGAAGTTACCTTTTGACTCTATTGTTAGAGCAAGTTATGATGTTGATGCTTCTTCTCTTGACAACACTTGATTTTCACTTTCTGCGCCTAGCTGAAAGGCGTTAAAGAAAAGCGCTTATGGGAGACAACCCATCGTTTTTATTTGCTGTTATTTTTGTTTTCTTTGAGTCAAGGAGTTTTGTTACTTCTGTAGCAACTCCTTTGTATCTTTATTTTATCGCAATGTTGTGCCAAGTAAAGTTCTATATTGAAAGTTGATGCAAGATTTGGATTTCTGCGCAGTGACAGATTTTTAGCTGTCACGGATTTGAGCTTATCTCCCTGTAGAAAATTCAAAAAATTCTGAGAAAAATCACGCATATTCCTGAGATATGTACGCAACTTTCATTATTTTAGGCCAGATCCATCTGAGCAACTTAAGTGCCTCGAAAAAATTCGTCATTCCAGACTGTTCTGTTTTTGACAGATTCTGCCTTTTGTTTTGCATTCGCTCTTTTACTGTGTTTGTGTGGATTTCTTTGCTCCACAAAGCATTGGTGGCTGTAGCTAATGTCCAGAAGCTTTGGGATTGATTGTATCATTACAGAATATGAGAATTTTTGATTATGCACTAACCCTCTAATGAGAACTGTCTTGAGTTTGGTGTGAAGGAAGTTTTCAAGGATCAAGCGAGAAGGGTGATATTATGTGATCAAGAAGAGTGAAAAGCCTAAGCTTGGGGATGCCCCCGTGGTTCATCCCAACCATATTCAGAGAGACTCAAGCGTCTAAGCTTGGGGATGCCCAAGGCATCCCCTTCTTCATCAACAAACTTATCAGGTCATCTCTAGTGAAACTATATTTTAATTCTTTCACATCTTATGCGCTTTACTTGGAGCGTCTGTGTGTTTTTATTTTTGTTTTTGTTTGAATAAATTCGGATCCTAGCAATCCTTGTGTGGGAGAGAGACACGCTCCGCTTTTTCATGTGAATACTCATGTTCTTCACTTATATTTGTTGAGTATTCTTAACTAGCTACTGCAGTGCTTTTAGCTCCTGTTTTTCATGCATCTCTTCGAGCTGTTAGCACTTGTTTATAAATACTCTCTTGCTGCATTATATTATCATTTGGAGAGTTTATGTTTAAATAAATTATTGGTGTTTGTTTGGAAGAAAGAAAATGCTACATGTAGTAGTTGGTATTGGAAAAGACATATGCATTCTTGTAGATCATTGTCTTGTTTTGATTTGATGCTTTGCAATTGTTTTGAGCTCTCAAGTAGATCATGTTTAAGCTCTTGCATCATGTAGTTAAAGCCTAGTAGTGGAGAACTACCGTAGAGCTTGTTGAGACTTGGGATGCATATTTGTTCTCTCTAAGGTCTAGATATTTTCTGGTAAAATGTTTGAGCAACAAGGAAGACAGTGTAGAGTCTTATAATACTTGCAATATGTTTTTATGTGATTCTTGCTGTACCGGTTTATACTTGTGTTTGCTTCAAACAACCTTGCTAGCCTAAACTCTGTACTGAGAGGGAATGCTTCTCGTGCATCCAAAACTTGAGCCAAAACCCATGCCATTTGTGTCCACCATACCTACCTACTATGTGGTATTTCCTGCCATTCCAAGTAAATATTTCATGTGCTACCTTTAAACTATTCAAAACTTTATTACTCCTTATTTGTGTCAATGTTTTATAGCTCATGAGGAAGTATGTGGTGTTTTATCTTTCAATCTTGTCATTTACTTCTGACAGACTTTCACCTGGACTAGTGGCATATACATCCGCTTATCCAATAATTTGCAAAAAGAGCTGGCAACGGGGTGCCCAGCCCCAATTAATTACAACTTTCATTAATAATTCTCTTCACATGTTTTGCCCTGATTTATCAGTAAGCAACTTAATTTTGCAATAGACACTCCTCCATGGTATGTGAATGTTGGAAGGCACCCGAGGATTCGGTTAGCCATGGCTTGTGTAAGCAAAAGGTTGGGAGGAGTGTCATCTATAAAGAAACTAAAATACATGTGTAAACAAAAGAGAAGAGGGATGATCTACCTTGCTGGTAGAGATAACGTCCTTCATGGGAGCCGCTCTTTGAAAGTCTGGTTGACAAGGGGGTTAGAGTGCCCACTACCATTCGTTGACAACAACAAACACCTCTCAAATACTTATTTTGTGCTCTCTATATGCTTTCGAAAACTTAAAAAGCTCTAGCACATGATTTAATCCCTGCTTCCCTCTGCGAAGGGCCTATCTTTTACTTTATGTTGAGTCAGTTTACCTACTCCTTTCTATCTTAGAAGCAAACACTTGTGTCAACTTTGTGTGCATTGATTCTTACATATTTACTTATTGCACTTGTTATATTGCTTTATGTTGACAACTATCCATGAGATATACATGTTACAAGTTGAAAGCAAATGCTGAAACTTAATCATCCTTTGTGTTGCTTCAATGCCTTTTACTTTGAATCTATTGCTTTATGAGTTACCTCTTATGCAAAACTTTTTGATGCTTGTCTTGAAAGTACTATTCATGAAAAGTTTTTGCTTATATGATTCATTGTTTACTCTTTATCTATTTGTTAGCAAACTATAGATCATTGCTTTGAGTCACTTCATTCATGACATGAGCCTTGCAATATATTGATCAAGATTGTGTGAAAGCATGTCTCCTCAGAAATTATTTGTTGTTATCGTTTTACCTACTCGAGGACGAGTAGAACTAAGCTTGGGGATGCTTGATACGTCTCCAACGTATCCATAATTTCTGCTGTTCCATGCTTATATTATACCATTTGCTACATGTTTTATATACACTTCGTATCACTTTTATGCATTTTCTGGGACTAACCTATTAACAAGATGCCACAGTGCCAGTTCCCTGTTTTCTGCTGTTTTTGGTTTCAGAAAGTTACTTCTGGAAATATTCTCGGAATTGCACGAAACAAAAGGCCAGTCCCTATTTTTCCAGCACGTACACGGAGTCCGAAGGAGAGACGAAGAGAGCCACGAGGTGGCCAAACCACCTGGCGCGGCAGTGGGCCCAGCCGCGCCGCCTGTGGTTTGGGCCCCTCGGGGGTCCGCCGACATCGCCCCTTCGCCTATTTATTCCCCGAGACGCGAAAACCCTAAAACACCGAGCCTTTCATCCAGAACATATTCGCTGCCGCCGCCGTCGTCAACCCTAACTCGGGGGGTTCTGAAGCTCTTCCCGGCACCCTGCCGGAGAGGGGAATCATCACCGGAGGGCTCTACATCGCCATGCCCGCCTCCGGAGTGATGCGTGAGTAGTTCATCCTTGGACTATGGGTCCATAGCAGTAGCTAGATGGTTGTCTTCTCCACTTGTGCCATCATGTTTAGATCTTGTGAGCTGCCTATCATGATCAAGATCATCTTATTGTAATGCTACATGTTGTGTTTGCTGGGATCTGACTTATATTGATACCTATGTGGAGCTGAATATTATATTATCATGTCTATGTCATTTGTGATCTTGCATGCTCTCCGTTACTTGTTGAAGCCTTGGCCAGTGAATACTTGTAACTCCAAGAGGGGGTATTTATGCATGATAGTTGGGTTCAACCTCTATTTAACCTGGGATAGTGACAGCAAGTTCTAAGGTTGTAGATGTGTTGTTGCCACTAGGGGTAAAACAGCAATGCTTTATTCAAGGATGAATGTATTGTTTACATTACGCACATTACTTAATGCAATTGTCTGTTGCTTGCAACTTAATACTGGAAGGGGTACGGATGTTAACCGGAAAGTGGACTATTTAGGCATAGATGCATGCTGGATAGCGGTCTATGTACTTTGTCGTAATGCCCAAATGAATCTCATAGTAGACACCACAGCTCACACATGCATGTTATATGCACTTATCAATTGTCAATTGCCCAGCTGTAATTTGTTTACCCAGCATGTTAGTTATCTTATTGGAGAGACACCACTAGTGAACTGTGGACCCCGGTCCATTCTTTTACATCTGAAATACAATCTACTGCAATCATTGTTCTCTACTGTTTTATGCAAACAAACATCATTTCCATTCGATACGTTTAACCCTTTGTTTTCAGCAAGCCGGTGAGATTGACAACCTCACTGTTAAGTTGGGGCAAAGTAATTTGATTGTGTTGTGCAGGTTCCACGTTGGCACCGGAATCCCTGGTGTTGCGCCGCACTACACTCCTTCACCAACACCTTCGAAGCAAACCTCGTTTTCCTACTGGTCGATTAAACCTTGGTTTCATACTGAGGGAAAACTTACTGCTGCACTCATCATACCTTCCTCTTGGGGTTCCCAACTGACGTGTGACGTACAAGCATTGTTTCTGGCACTATTGCCGGGGAGATATTCCCTCGTCAACTAGAGCCACCAGGGCGCAGCGGCAATGCCATGCCGTCGGTGTCGCCCTCACCGTCCTCTGAAGACATGACCCCGGAGAGAGGTACCATCAGCGGTCGTGGCCGTGGACGAGGGCGCAGCCGCAATGCCACGCCGTCGGTGTCGCCCTCACCGTCCTCTGAAGACATGTCCCCGGAGCTGCGCGGCTTCGAGTTCTTGGTTATCCTGTACAAGGGCATCGAGAGCCGCCTGAGGCTCCCGAGGGCGTTCGCAGAGAAGCTCCAAGGCATGGTGGCAGCTACCATGCATCTGAAGATGGAGGACTGCGAGAACGCAGCTGGGCGGTGAAGACGGCCGTGAGTGCGGGGGGAATTTGTACCTCGGCCAGGGATGGAAGTCATTCGCCCAAGCGTACAAGCTTGAGCAGGGGCACTTTTGTGCTTCGAGTTCGACGGCGACAACGGGTTCTTCATCAGATCTTCGACGGTACCTTATGCCGGAGGGACGCACTCGTGTACAGCGACGACGAGCCCGAGTCTTCATCAGCAGCTGCTAGTAGTAGCATATATGTAATCATTTACTTCATTATCAAGTCCGTATGTAGTAGCACTAGCTACTAAGTGGTCTCTGCGTTCATATGTAATTTAGAGTACCTGTTAGTAAGTTTACTCTCTCGCTGGTGTAAATCAATGGAAACGGTTATATAAAATGTCCGTTGCCATGTGGCGCTTATATATACTGCCGGCTCGGTCTCATTATCACTCTCTCACTTGTCTCTCTTCCAACCCTAGCCGCCGCACACTGTGGCTTTCAACTCTCCTCACTCTCTCTAATGGCTTCCTCTGTCGGCGCTTCTAGATCCGGCCATCGAGCCGCGGCAGCACCGTTCTAGCGGCATGCCCTTCGTGAGGGGAAGGTCGATCTGGAGGCGGCCATGCGTCCGCTAATGATGTGGCAGAGCCACCATCTGACGCTCAGGAGGCGGCCAATAACGTGGCGGCACGCCTCGCCTCTGAGCAGGCGCGCCATGTCCGCCTCGTGGCGGCGCGGTCCAGGAGCGGCGGCGGCACCTCCGGCTCCAGCGCGACCCGTACGCCATCTTCGAGCAAGCTCTGCCGCCCCGGCGCAGACGAGAAGGGGAAGGACAAGGCGCCGGAGTGAATCTCCTCCACCGTCGACCGCTCCGCCGCCGCAAGAGAAGATTATTTTGCTAGATTGTAGATATATATTTTGCTCCTCCTATGTAGTATGTCCGAACATGATGAACTATGAACTATGATCTATGTAAAATTTCTACGTGCATGGATTGTATGGTTTTAGGGTTAGGTTTGGGGGACACGGTTGTAGGAGGCTAATTTTGGGGCCTGTCCGGTCACTGTTCGCGCCCGGACGTGTCGCGGACAGTATGGGGGCCAGATATGGGGAGCCGGTTGGAGATGCTCCAAGAGAGCCAAAGAGACAGCCCAACATCGTCCCCCACCCTAGCCAGCGCACTTATCGAGACGAGTGACTATCCTTCCGCCGGCGAGGCCACAAGTCTTGCCTCCTCTGCCCACCATCGTAGGGTTGGCGTATGTTTTTCCAGGGACGCCGGATCGGTGGTGGGGACGGTGGCGCGTCGCAATGAGGTGCCCCTTCTTCTTCCATCTCGATGGTGCCCTCATCAGCGACATCGTGAAATTGGAGGTTTGGTTCGCCGTTTTTCAGATCTGACAAGATTAGTTTCTTGGTGTCGCAAGCGTTCAATGTTATCTGCGAAGATGCTGGTCTCGTAGCTAGATGGATGCTTGGAACGAAGATGTTGGTATGAAGGTGGTAGATCTTCCATTCTTATCGACTTTGTCGATGGGACACGCTGGATCAGGGTCCAAGGCAACACGGGAATGTCTCCTGGTAGACGTGCCACAACGACATGTGCCTCGCTGATGAGCATGTATGCTATGTACGCATTGAAGCACTAGATGTGGCGGTGTCTGCTCAATAAAGTCTCCATTGCCGGCTAACACCACATGTGGGGATGACGGCTGCTCAGTGCCAAGCTCGTTGATCATGGCCGCTGAGAGGGTCGTGGGCTCTGTATCGAACTCGTCGCACTATTCCTCCCTGGGCCTTCTTGATTGGCATCACATCCAAAGCCCTCCTCATCTCCATCGGCATGTCTATTTATGTGGAACTTTGTTCACCGATTGCTGATCAATTCCAGTTTTGGATCTTCGTGAAAAATCATTCATAATAAATGAAGTATTGGGAAAAACCAGAACTTCCATATAGTTATTGTAATATCTGTTGTCATTCATTTAACCTTATTCTGAAAACAGTGAAACCTCATTGGAATATTTGTGAACGTTCACATAAACATTTTGAAACTAATGAAAGTTCATTGAACTTTCCAAAACAATTATGAAAAACTATTGAAATTTTGCAAGTTTGAACAAATTAGTTTTCGTCAAGAGTGTTTAGCCTACCAGAGTGACAGCGAGAGGCTAAAACCGGGTGGCTTCGCACTGTCAGCCGAAACTGCATGTTGCCATCACAGTGAAAATGAGAACACAAACTGACATATTTGAAGGTTGAAGGTCAAGGACAGAAGCATTGTTACAGATTTAATCATATCACAGAAATGCGATGTCATAACCATTGATCTGAATTTGTCTCAATTATATAACAGAAAAACTACCTCAAGTGGGCATGCTCGGACCAAAGGAGTGTAAGCTCAGACCAAAGGAGTGCCGTTAAAAGTAACAGTAAAACCAGTAATACCTCGTCCATAAAAAATGTCGTTAAGCTATACAATGATAGTATAAAGTACTACTGCATTTCACGACACTAATTACAAAATGTATGCACTGGGCGATTGCATGCATGCAGCACTCGGTTCCTGCAAAACACGTCAAACAACTTTTTTATGTTTAGCAGTTTTGAGGACTCCAACTTTTTGTCGAATTTTTTTCAACACTAGCTGCTTCTCAGGAAGGTCTTTCATCTTCTGATTTTCTGGTGCAGATCTGATCAGCTTTAGCCCTTATCTTGTGACCTCCTTTTTTAAATACGTGAGGTCTTCAGCACTTCAATTTGACAACAACAATTATATCACAACTCTTTAAGTAATAAAGCCCTTATTAGAATAAAACAATTCTATCACAGTATGTATTTTTTAATTGTAGAAAAAAATATAACAAAGTATTTCTTGGGACAAATCTCATGCATCCAACAAAAACACTTCAACAAATATTAGTAGTGGTCACGGTTTAACAAGTTGTCCACAAAAGGATCGAAAAAGGATATGTGTAAGCAGATACACCACAAGTTAACAAAACCAATCATAATATCATCAGAACGTACTCAACATGAACTAGAAGAAAGACAATGACTTCAAACTAAAGACTCGTGTGCACCAAATTGAAAACTAACACCGCTTAAAAGTAGAACATACTAATGTCTGAACAAAATACTACTACTACATCATTATAAAGTCTAACAAGTAGCTAGCTGGAACCATATATAGGACCACGACGGGTGTGCAGCTCTATTTCTCTATGGCGATGAAGATTTTGTCGTCTAACAAGTGCTGTCCACGCTATTTCCTTTCGACAGTTTTTACGGACCGGAGGAGTATTATGTATGCACTGGGTGATTGCATGCAGCAGTTTTGATGACTGCAACTTTTAGTCAAACTTTTTTCACCACTAGCTGCTAGCTGCTCGGGAAGGTGTTTCATCTTCAGATTTTCTGGCGCAGATTTGTCAGCGTTAGCCCTTATTATGATGAAGGTATTTCTCGGGACAAATCTTTACATATATCATCGAAACGTACACAAACGTGAACAAGAAGAACGCCAATGACCGACAGACTAAAGATAATTTACACTTCTGAAATAATGAAAACTAACACATCTTAAAAGTAGAACATACTAATGTCTGAACAAAATACTACTACTGTACTACTACTACTGCATCTTTATAAGTCTAACAAGTAGCTAGATGGAACATATATAGCTAGGACGACGACGGCGTGCTGCTATGCTTATTATTTCTCTAAGGCGATCAAGATTTGTCATGTTGCTGATGCCGTCGTTGTTGGACTTGGGGACGACGGTGGGCAGCTCGACGTTCTTCTCCTTCTTGGGGGTGGACTTGTGTAGAACCAGTAGAGGATGAGCTGTGCGAGCTGAAGAACACACCGAGGCCATTGGGATGGTGATGTAGAGGTCGAACTTGATGAGAGCATAGGCCAGCCAACAGCCTCCGTTGAACAAGCCGACGAGGGAGAGGAAGAAGGGCATGTACTCGACGCTCTTGGTCCTGATCACTTGGCCCATGACCGTGAGCGGGAGGCGTACATGACGGTGTTGGCGACGACGCAGAGGATGCCGACGATCATGGACCGCCTGTCGTGGTGTGTGGGCGCCGAGGAGCACGCCGAGCACCAGGGCCACCATGAGGACGGCCTCGACGCCGAGCGCTGAGAGCACCCGGAGGCGCTTCCTGCCGGGCGCGTAGATGAAGAAGGTGATGAGGTAGATGGCCTCGATGACGATCCCGGCGCCGTTGATGGTGTAGACGAGGGTGCAGTTGGGGTGAACGAAGGGGAGGCCGTAGAAGACCCCAGAGCATGCAGTTGAAGAGCGTGGCGAGGTACGGGATCGGGCTGAACTCCCCCACGTCCTTCTTCTTGTAGATGTTGATGAAAGTCGGCGCTGGCGAGAGGAAGAGCCCGGCGGAGATGACGTTGCCGATGATGCCGACGACGCTGCGGATCACGTCGGCGGAGACCATCTTGCTAGCTCGCCGCGTGCGTGGGATTGGACTTGACGGACGGCGCCGATCTCCCGTGACGATGCTTTTCCGGCGAGTTGCACAGGTGCGGAAGGTGTCTGGCTTTGTGGATATAGGTCGACTAGATTTGGTTTATCGGTACAAGGTAGCTAGGTAGCACATGGATTTATAGCAGAACCCCAGACTCGTACGTGGACCAATACTTGCCGGACTGAACGGGGTTAATCGTAACACCTTAGCTGATGAACTCGATCAGAGTCAGGCGGCAATACTATACGGAACGGTTCACGTACGTACTCGTATTTATCCTAACATCTTTTCTCTTGGCAGTTACGTACAAACGGATAGGGAGACCGGCTCGATCGAAGTTGCAATTTCTACGAACGCCAACACGATCTTGTTGAATAATTAATCTGGATGCTCAGGAGGTAATTCAATTGCACTATATCGTCCTCTTTCGTTCATTTCCGGATATCAAAAGTATAAGTAATAACTCCTCAATTCATTTTCTTTTCCGGGCAGGGTTTGGAAAAGGTTCATCGCGGAAGAACGCGGTGAATGGAAACCTAAGCTGGAGTTCAAGGCTAACAACGTAAGTACTACTACGTATCTAGTCTATGTATCTTTCTAATACCATTATCATTCTCTTGATATTATTTGATTAAATTAAATTCTTGTATAGTGGTGTCTGCGACAACCACAGGGGACGGAACTATGTGGATACTACGTTTGCGAGTATATTCACATGAGGGTCAATGAGAGAGTCAATAGTATAAGAAATCGAGAGGTACGTAAACATCATACACAACTTTTATTTTGCTACCATCAATCATGTTTAGTTTCGATCACTGATTTGATCTCCTTCTTTTAAATACGGCAAGGAAGCGGAACCACTCCTACTGAAAAAACCGCGTAAAACCTATTGCGGAGGAATTGGCGGGATTCATTGTGACGCAAGTCGTAGATGAATTCGGTGAATTCCACTATGTTGATTAATAGACTCCCTCCATGCATGTACTAGCTAACGGTGATCTCAATTGTAATTATGAGTACTTTATATGTAACGAGAGTACTTTATATGTGTAAAGAGTACTTTATATGTGTAGTGAGTACTTTATACGTGATCTCCTCCGAACCCTGAAAAATGAGCGAAAAGGAAAAAAACAGAAACCCTAAACCCTGAGAAATAAGCGAAAAGAAAAAAAACCGAAAACCTAACCCCCTGAAAAAATAAGGGGGGCAAAAAAAAAACAGGAACCTTTAGTACCGGTTGCTAATACCAACCGGTACTAAAGGTCCTCAGCTGCGCGCGCCCAGGTTCGGCCACGTGGAGGGCCTTTAGCACAGTTTGTTTATAAAACCGGTACTAAAGGGTACCACTTTAGTCTCGACCTTTTAGTACCGGTTTCACAACCGTACTAAAGGCCTAATAAGACCGGTACTGATGCCCTGTTCTCTACTAGTGATTCCCCCCCACCAGGTAATAAATGTTAAAAAAGGTAATAAATGTCGGTAAAACGGATATATGGACATATTTCAATACTAAATACATCCTTTTGCGGCATTCATATCTGGACGGAGGATAGATTATGACACTTCGAAATGTAACAAGAATAACGTGTTTGAGTCATACTTAATAGACGGTTAGCTAACGAGCCAACTCGACCTTCAGAGTTTTTCGGCATAGAGCTACTTCGGCGAAAAGTCGAAAATATATCTGACATGTTTAGCGAGGATCACATAGTTTTCTTTGGTGTGTGTTGTAGGTTGGCTTCGGCAGCATTCTTGTAACTAAACTCTCTACACAATCTCTATCTTCTACTATATAATATCGGTAAGCGGCTGTGGTGGTACGTCGTGGGTTTTTCATTTTAGTCCCTCGAAAAGTGGGAAATCAACCCGCAGTCCTCACATACCGTTTCATAGATCTTTCTTCTCCCGAACGAAAGAAAAAAAAAACTCGATTGGCTCGTCCCCATCGCGCCGCGACCCCGCCGATCTCCGGCGACTATGACCGCCTCGCTCCCACATCTCTCCTTCCACCGGCGGCCACACGCGATCCCTCTTACCTCCTGTGTAAGAAATAATGCAGGTCCCACCCCCGCGGTACTCCCTGGTTCCCTGCCCACCACGCCCTAGAGCTCCACGCCGCCGTCATTTCCTCCGAGCAGACCGAAACTCCAGCCGCGACCGCGAGCTATCTCCAAGCCGTGGCCGTTCCCCACCTCCGCCCTCCAGCCCCTGCCGCCCGCTCCCGTCCGAGAGCTCGCAGGCTCCGCGCCGCCACGTGTCGGCCGGAGATGAACACGAGGGCGCTTAGTGCCCTGCACCCTGGTGTTTGATCCCGTTCCTCACTCCGGTGACCCTGCCCCTGCTGTCCAACGCCGCCGTGGGTCGCGAATAGGGATGATTGCATTGCCACTACCCACGGTGCTCAGGGAGCTACCTTACATCAAGTTTTACCGACTGGAAAATCTGAACCTGCTCTCCACGATACATGGTTTTATAGTAAATTCTCTAAATGTATTGGAAAGTCTGCGGATACTGAAGATGAAAGAGCCTTAGATTGTTCGAGGATGCAGAAAACCATGTAGCTAGGTAGGTGCGGAAGGTGTCTGGCTTTGTGGATATAGGTCGACTAGATTTTGTTTATCGGTACAAGGTAGCTAGGTAGCACATGGATTTATATAGCAGAACCCCAGACTCGTACGTGGACCAATACTTGCCGGACACGAACGGGGTTAATCGTAACAACCTTGCATACAATCTGATGAACTCGATCAGAGTCAGGCGGCAATACTATACGGAACGGGTTCACGTACGTACTCGTGGTTTATCCTACATCTTTTCTCTTGGCAGTTACGTACAAACGGATAGGGAGACCGGCTCGATCGAAGCTGCAATTTCTACGAACGCCAACACGATCTTGTTGAATAATTAATCTGGATGCAGATTTGGCACCGAGTCGATCGTACGCAACACAAACAACGAGGTTCTTTCACGATTAAAAAGCAAAAAAATAATATATATATATATATTCCCCCGCCAGGTAATAAAAGTTAAAAAAGGTAATAAATGTCGGTAAAAACGAATATATTGACATATTTCAATACTAAATACATCCTTTTTGCGGCATTCATATCTGGACGGAGGATAGATTATGACACTTCGAAATGTAATAAGAATAACGTGTTTGAGTCATACTTAATAGACGGTTAGCTAACGAGCCAACTCGACCTTCAGAGTTTTTCGGCATAGAGCTACTTCGGCGAAAAGTCGAAAATATATCTGACATGTTTAGCGAGGATTCACATAGTTTTCTTTGGTGTGTGTTGTAGGTTGGCTTCGGCGGCATTCTTGTAACTAAACTCTCTACAAAATCTCTATCTACTATATAATATCGGTAAGCGACCGTGGTGGTACGTCGTGGGTTTTTCATTTTAGTCCCTCGAAAAGTGGGAAATCAACCCGTAGTCCTCACTTACCGTTTCATAGATCTTTCTTCTCCCGAACGAAAGAAAAAAAAAACTCGATTGGCTCGTCCCCATCGCGCCGCGACCCGCCGATCTCCGGCGACTATGACCGCCTCGCTCCCACACCTCTCCTTCCACCGGCGGCCACACGCGATCCCTCTTACCTCCTGTGTAAGAAATAATGCAGGTCCCACCCCCGCGGTACTCCCTGGTTCCCTGCCCACCACGCCCTAGAGCTCCACGCCGCCGTCATTTCCTCCGAGCAGACCGAAACTCCAACCGCGACCGCGAGCTATCTCCAAGCCGTGGCCGTTCCCTGTCTCCGCCCTCCAGCCCCTGCCGCCCGCTCCCGTCCGAGAGCTCGCAGGCTCCGCGCCGCCACGTGCCGGCCGGGAGATGAACACGAGGGCGCTTAGTGCCCTGCATCCCTGGTGTTGATCCCGTTCCTCGTGTGAATTAGGGCTGGAACCGTGCCCTCTACCTGGGCCGGGTTACGTGTTTATATAGTGCGGAAAAACCCCACACGTGGTATTACAGAAGGATACGTATTGAGGTAGAGTACTACTCTATACTCGTACGTATATGTGTATTACATGGTTTAACACTCCCCCTTAATCTAAACCTCGAGAGAGGTTGAGATTACGCCTAAACTCATCTAAATCTTTAACACCTAAAACTTTAGTAAAACCATCTGCAACTTGATCTTTTGTGGAAATGAACTTAATATCGAGTAACTTGTCCGCAACTCGCTCTCACACAAAATGATAGTCAATATGCTTTGTCCTAGCATGAAAGACAGGATTTGCAGAAAGATATGTAGCACCAAGATTATCACACCATAAACATGGACGTTGACGAAGAGATATTCCCAATTCTTTGATCAACGCTTCAACCCAAATTAATTCAGCTGTGGCATTGGCCAAGGCTTTGTATTCTGCTTCAGTACTGGAACGAGATACTGTTGCCTGTTTACCTAGCACTCCACGAGATCAGATTTGGACCAAGGAATATAGCAAAACCACCAGTGGAACGTCTGTCATCAAGACATCCTGCCCAGTCCGCATCTGAAAAGGCACTAAGAAGGGTAGACGAAGATCTCTGAAATGTGAGACCTACCTTGAGTGTACCTTTGATATACCGCAGAATACGTTTGACTGCTGTCCAGTGAGTAGTTGTGGGTGCATGAAGATACTGGCATACTTTATTCACAGAGAATGATAAATCAGGTCTCGTAAGTGTCAAATACTGAAGTGCACCAACAATACTTCTATAATTTGTACTATCATCAGAACCAAGTGGAGTACCATCTGTCAACGATAACTTATCTGTGCTAGACAAGGGAGTAGGACAAGTAGCGCAATGTATCATGCCGACCCTTTTAAGTAAATCTGAAGCATATTTCTCCTGTGTCAAAACAAGTCCACTGGGACATTTCTTTACCTCAATGCCCAAAAAGAAATGCAAGTCACCAAGATCCTTGAGTGCAAAGTGTGTGCCCAAAGTTGGAAGTAGAACCGAAGTGGCCTCAGCAGAAGAACTAGCCACAATTATATCATCAACATATACCAAAATAAATATGGTAATACCTGACTTGTTGTAGAGGAATAATGATGTGTCAGCCTTGGAAGGTATGAAACCAAGATCTTGTAACTTGAGCTTAACCAAGAGTACCAAGCGCGAGGAGCTTGTTTCAATCCATAAAGAGACTTGTCCAATTTACAAATATGATGCGGAAAGCGAGGATCTTCAAACCCAGGAGGTTGTTTCATATAAACTTCTTCCTCCAGAACGCCATGAAGATACGCGTTTCTTGACGTCTAGTTGTCTTAAGCTCCACCCTTGAGACACAGAAATAGCAAGAACAAGACGAACAGTGGCAGCTTTAACGACAGGACTAAAACGTATCCTCATAATCAATACCATACCTTTGTTTAAAACCCTTTGCAACAAGACGTGCCTTGTATCGTTCTATTGTTAAACCCATTTGCAGTCAATTAAATTTTTGCTCGAGCTAGGGGGCACAAGATGCCACGTTTTATTTTCCATGAGTGCTTGATACTCTTCATCCATTGCTTGCTTCCATTGAACATCTCCAAGTGCCTCGGTTAAGTAGAGGTAAGGTTCCCCTGTAGATGTTAGCATACCGTATCTAACAATATATTGCCTCCTTATATATTTTTCGGTTGTCTACCATATGTAACAGTACCATCCGTGAATTCTTTTGGTTGACGAATACCTTTTGGAGACGTGTCCGAGGCGGAGGTGGTGCTGGTACATCAGGAGCTACAGTAGTAGGTGTCACAGAAGATCCGGAGGCAGGGAACCAGAAGCAGCAGAGGAATCATCCTCCCCCTCGTCGTTTTCTGCATGTGCATGGGGTCCCGGCGAAGAAGAATGGGAGCACGCTGCGCGTGCACGCGCGTCGGCATGCGAGCGGGGCCCAGGAGTGCTGCCATGGTCGGCCGTCGTGGCAGAGGAGGAGTGGCCAGGCGAGGGCGCATCAGCCGAAGCAGATGTGCTGCCAATAGAATGTTCCACAGCAGAGGAATCCTCCTCGACGGCCGTGTCAGGCGAATTTTGCTCTATTTCTTCAGTTTCTTCTCCGTTTGAGCTGGTTTCTTCACTGTTTGAGCTGGAACTTGGCCCAGAATCTGCAGGATTATTGCTAGGAACTTGCTGATGGTCAGTAGCATGATGTAAATAATCAGCAACAGGGACAATATGCATATGATCATCAACATTAATACCCTCATTATCGGATGGTGTGGGTGCAAAGAAGTGGGCAAAAGTAAAATTTCAGCACGAAGCTGAGCACCGGCATTGGGATGAAGGGACTGAAAGGGAAATATGTTTTCATCAAAAAACAACATCACGAGAGATATAAACACGACCAGTCGCCACATCAAGACATTTCACACCTTTGTGAAGAGGACTATAGCCTAGAAAAACACATCTTTTGGACCGAAAGGATAATTTGCATTTGTTGTATGGGCGAAGGTTGGGCCAACACGCACAACCAAAGACCCGAAGAGCATCATAATTTGGTTTGACATTGAGAAGCTTTTCAGCTGGAGATACAAGTTTGAGGACTTTAGTGGGAAGCAAATTAATGAGAAATGTGGCAGTAAGGAAAGCTTCATCCCAAAATTTCAGTGGCATGGAAGCATTGACAAGTAAAGCAAGACCAACCTCAACAATGTGTCTATGCTTGCGCTCAGCCGAACCATTTTGTTGGTGAGCATGTGGACATGAGACATGATGTGTAATACCCACTTTTTGAAAGAAGCCATGGAGTTTTTCGTATTCACCACCCCAATCAGTTTGCATGGTAATTATTTTGCGACCAAATTTACGTTCAACAAGTTGTTGAAAGTTAAGAAAAACTTGATAAACATCACATCTCCTTTTGAGTAAATAGATCCAAGTAAACTTGCTATAGTCATCAATAAAGCTTACATAGTACTGGTGTTTGCCAACAGAGGCTGGAGCTGGACCCCATACATCAGAAAAGACTTGTTCCAAAGGAACAGTAGACACACTAGTAGAAGTGGGGTATGGTAGTTGATGACTCTTTGCCTGTTGACATGGATCACACACATATGGATTTATTTCTCGGGAGTATGCGAGTTTATTCTTCCTAATGATTTGTTGAACAATAAAAGATGATGGATGCCCTAGACGACGATGCCAGGTAGATGAAGACGGCTTGATGGTGATGAACGCATGCTTGTGGGACTTGGTGGCAATGGGCACAAGGGGATATAAGCCGCCATGACAGGGACCTCTAAACAGAATTCGCTTGGTTTCCTGATCCTTAATCAAAAAGAAGAAAGGGTGAAATTCAACAAAGGCATTATTGTCTAGAGCAATTTTATGAGCAGATAAAAGATTTTTGGTGGCACTGGGAACATGCAATATATTGCGTAATTGTAAGGAACTATGAGGGGTATGTAATGTTGAATGACCAATATGCTGTATTGCCATACCTGCACCACTAGCGTTGTGGACTTGATCACGGCCCTTGTAGTTGTCCCGAGTGTGCAGCTTGTTCAGTTCTCCAGTGATGTGATCGGTAGCTCCAGTGTCCACGTACCAGTTGGTGTCAACACCATATGCAGCTTTCTCGTGGCGAGAGTCATCATCATCATCATCATCACGATCAGCGTAGCACCGCCAACACTCACTAGCGGGATGGCCATATTTCTTGCATATCTGGCAAGTGGTGTCAACAAAGCGAGTCGGAGTTCTTCCACGGCCACGGCCACGGCCACGACCGCGATCATCACGGCGGTACCTTCCACCATCACGGCGGTACTGTCCACCACCACCACCATCACGCCGCTGCACATCACGATCATCACGGCGGTAATATCCTCCACGATCATCACGCTGGCACTAGTAGGAAAACCCAATTCTATGAAAGCTTATTCTGTGGCGCACCTTATAGCCGTGCGCCACAGAATAAGATTCTGTGGCGCACCAGCCATAGTGCGCCACAGAATAGCCTTATTCTGTGGCGCACGGCTATAAGGTGCGCCACAGAATAAGCGCGGGCCCCACACCAACGAACGGGTCTGCCACTTTTGACCTTATTCTGTGGCGCACTGGGTCAGGTGCGCCACAGAATAGGTTTATTCTGTGGCGCACCTGCATGCATGCGCCACAGAATAAGGTGCTCTGGCCCCACAAATAATTGGGGGGAACTATTCTGTGGCGCACCTGACCCAGTGCGCCACAGAATTAGTATTCTGTGGCGCACCAGTTAGGGGTGCGCCACAGAATAAATGTACCAGATATTTTATAAGGCCATCTCCACCCACTTTCCCCTACCCATTTCTCATTTCCTCTTCTTCCTCCTCTCCTCCCAACTCGTGGTGCTCCTCCTTCCCATCCATTTTTGACCATATATTTCTCCTTTTTTTTTAGTTAAACTTATTTTGGTTGATAGACTCCTCCATACATAGTCTCCTTTCTCCCATCTTCTATTTTGGATCAAATCTACAAGGTGAGAAAGGTTATTGTGCTTTGACCATCTTGTTGGAAATGTTTGGAGGTACCTTGAGAGACCCTTGAGATTGCCGGAACGTCGATTAACTTCCGTTCCGGCAACTTCGGGTACTCCATATGTCCCTTTTTTAGCAAAGGTCATGCCGGATTTTTTCGTGAAATTTGGCATGACTTTGTTAAAAATAGGACATGTGAGGTATTAATTGTGCTTGTGCTTCCGACCATCGTGTCGTTGAGATGCCGGACTTAGATGTGTTGTGTGTGTTTGTGTGTGCATGCATGTTGCGGCTCTAATTAAGTTATGTACTCTCGTTTCTTCTCTATGTATAGCGCGTAGTCAACCATGGTCATAATGATGAGCTCCAGTCAAATCAGAACATACAAGGACCAAGCGAAGGCGGACATGATTCGGTCCAACGGGAGGCAGATAAGATGTCCGTGTCGAAAATGCAAACATGAGAGGTGGATACACCCTGATTCTGGATTATTGGAGGAGCACCTGCTCAGGCACGGTTTCATGCCGGAACAAGCCAAACAAGATCATCGTCATGACGAAGGAGATGCCCGCGGCGGACAAGATGATCATGACGAAGGAGATGCCCGCGGCGGACAAGATGATGACGAAGGAGATGCCGGTGACGGACAAGATCATCATGATGACGAAGGAGATGCCGGCGGACATGATCATCATGACGAAGGAGACGAGCATACCCCGCTAAGTTTGGGCTTGCATGATGCTCATTTTCAAGAACTGCTTCTCAGTCAGACGAGCAACGACAGAGAGAAAGCCAAGCTAGCGCAAATGGGGATAGACGGGATCACTCCGTTGTATCCTGGGTGCCGGCCTCAGGATACGCGCTTGCAAGTAACGCTTAATGCTATGGAGATGAAGTCGGGAAACAGTTGGACCGACAAGAGCTTCAACCAGAACCTGAAATTCTGGCACGATATTCTCCCCGAGGGTAACACATTACCAACTACTATCGAGGAGGCCAAGAAAGTCCTGTGCCCTCTTGACCTACCGCACGAGAGATACCACGCCTGCATCAATGATTGCGTAATTTATCGGGGCGATTACGAGGACTTGACCAAATGTCCGGTGTGCGGTCACGGACGGTACAAGAGTGGAAAGAAGAAAAATCCTCGAAAAGTGGTATGGTACTTTCCTATCACTCCCCGTCTTCAGCGGTGGTTCGTGGATCCTAAGGAAGCAAAGCTCATGCAATGGCACGCGGAAAGGGAGAAGCCCGCAGAAGATCCGGAGAAGGGCACCATCCTGACACACCCTGCAGACGCTATCAATTGGCAAGCATTGGACATCGCCTTCGAAGATTTTGGGCGCGACGCAAGGAACGTCAGGCTGGGTATGTGCACAGATGGAATGAATCCGTTCTTCAATGGCACACATAGCACCTGGCCCGTGTTTGTATGGCCTTACAACCTTCCCCCGTGGCTGTGCACGAAGTCAAAGTACATACACATGAGTATGCTTATTCAGGGTCCGAAACAACCAGGTGTCGACATACATCTGTATTTCGAGCTGTTGAAAGAGGAGTTAGAAACGTTATGGAAGACGCCTGTCCGTACGTGGGACGCCTACACTAAAGAATATTTCAATATGAGCGCCGCGTTGCTCACGACGGTGCAGGACTATCCTGGAATGTCGTCTGTATCGGCCCAGGTGGGCCACGGATTCTGTGGATGTATCAGGTGCATGGATGAGACCCCGCATATCCAGCTACCAAGAATACAAGGGTCTTCGAAAACCGTGTACCCAGGGGCTCGAAGGTGGCTTCGCATGGACCACCCGTGGAGAAAACGCGGGGATTTGTTCGATGGTCAAGAAGAAAGAGAAACAAAACCGATCCCGAGGACCGGCATAGAAATTGATGAGCTTTTGACAAATTGGGAGGAGTGCCCTGCGCCGGGAAAGAAGCGACCGAGGGTAAAACCGCTGCTGGGTGTATGGAAAGCGAGGTGTGCTTTCCATGACTTGGAGTACTGGAAGGTCCTCCACACGCCCCATAGCCTCGATGTAATGCACATTACGAAGAATGTTACCGAGGCTGTTCTTGGCACTCTTTCAAACATGCCGGAAAAGACCAAGGATGGGAAGAAAGCACGATACGATCTGAAATGGCTTGGCATCAAGAAAGATATTCACGGCCCCGATAGTGATGATGATGATGATAATGATGACCAGACGGAAGGGACTCAAGGTCGCCGCAAAAGGAGGAAGAAGAGCGCGGTTGTGCTTCCACCTACCTGCTTCACTATGAGTCCGGAGGAGCTCAAGCAGTTCTACAAGTGCCTCTTAGGAGTCAAATTTCCTTACGGTTACGCGGGGAAGACAAGCAGATATCTGGACGAAACAAAGAAGAGGTTCAGCGGGATGAAGTCTCACGATTGTCATGTGCTTATGACGCAGATAATTCCCGTTGCGATCCGAGGGATAATGGACGAGCACGTCCGTGATACGCTGTCTGCACTTTGCAACTTTTTTGATGTCATCAACCGTAAGTCGATCGGCGTGAGGCAGCTCCAGAAGATACAGGATGAGATCGTGGGGATACTATGCGAGCTCGAGATTTACTTCCCGCCCGCGTTCTTTGACATCTGCGTGCATCTCCTTCTCCACGTCGTTGATGACATACTGAAGCTCGGTCCGACGTTCCTGCACTACATGATGCCGTTCGAAAGGCAGAACGGTGTCATCAAAGGATTCGTTCGCAACAGGGCCCGTCCAGACGCAAGCATGGCCAAGGGCTTTCTGACCAAAGAGTGCATCACCTTCTGCCAGAGTTATCTAAGCACCGAGAACGAGGATGTTGGTCTGGCCACCAGGCCGCACGTCGGCAGGCTCGCTGGTTTTGGTCACCGTGAGGGCTACCGCTCACTCCCTGTCTTGATTGATGGTCGACACGTCGACTTCGATAGGGCTCACCGGGTCGCGCTACAACACTTAGAATTGATCGAACCTTGGGTGGAAGAGCACAGAAGCATAATCGAGAAGAACTACATCGACCTGGGCCGGCCGAGGAAGAACGGAGACGTAACCAGAGAGCACAACTCCAGCTTCACGCGTTGGTTCAGGGAAAAACAACTGTCCGAATCACGGGTCAGAAAGCCAAGTACGGAAGATGAAAAACTCATATTCTCCATATCACAGGGCCCCGCGCAGAACGTGAAGACCTATCAGACGTACGACATCAATGCTTACAGATTCTGCACCGAGGAAAAGGACAGGAGTAGCGAATATCAAAACTCAGGAGTAACTATGCTATCCTACGCCGATGACGAGGCTACCGTCAAACAAAGATACTTCGGAAGGATAGAGGAGATATGGGATCTCAACTACTGTGGAGAGTCGGTGCCAATGTTCCGTGTGAGATGGGCCAAGAACGTCGAAAAAGAAGGCCGGTATTTCACCACCATGGTTATACCCGAAGCCAACTCGAAGAAAGCCTCCGCGAAAAATGAGCCATGGGTACTCGCTAGCCAAGTCGATCAATGCTTCTTCATTACCGACCCGTCAAAGCCTAACCGTGTTGTCGTGAGGAGGGGCAAGAGGAGCATCATCGGAATGGAAGGAGACGCCAATGAGGAGGACCTGGACGGCGATCCGAAGATCGAGGAGGAATTCGACAACTACTTCGACATGCCTACTACTAATTCTAAAGAAAAAAGGAAGACCTCCCTACCTACCAAAGGTTGTCCGTTCACGCGAAGAAGTCTCAAGGTGACCGGCCTAAGCTATTCAACCGCCAAGAAGGGAAAGAAGAAATGCTAGTTTGGGGCCGGCCGGGACGAAGATCGAAAACTTTTTTGTGTATTATATATAATTTGTTTTGTATGAGAGACAAGCATATGGTCTATGTAATTTGATATATATGGCACAGTTTCAATATTTGTATTAACTGTTTTTTTATTAACATGTGTGTAAAAACAGAAAATTTAAATAAAAAACCAACTATTAACTGTTTTTTTATTAACATGTGTGTAAAAACAGAAAATTTAAATAAAAAAACCAACTATTCTGTGGCGCACCCCTTCTCGGGTGCGCCACAGAATAAGCTATTTCTGTGGCGCACCGAGCCAGGGTGCGCCACAGAAAGGTGAGAATTCTGTGGCGCACCGCAGAGAGGGTGCGCCACAGAAATTTGTCGCCCACACTTACATGTGGGCCAGGGTGCGCCGCGGCCTCCACACTCGCGTTCGAAAACAACTCCCCACACACTCGCGCGCGCTCCGGCCGGCCGTTCTCGCCGTCCTCGCCGTCGCCGTCGACGCGCGCTCCGGCCGCCCTCGCCGTCCTCGCCGTCGACGTCACCCTCGACGTCCTCGCCGCCTCCCTCCCCCCTCGCCGTCTCTCCGTCGCGCGGTGCCGGCCGCAGGACGCCGCCGTGCAGGACCTCGACGCCGCCGGCTGCAGGACCTCCACGACACGTTGGCTGCAGGACCTCGACGCCGGCTGCCCCTCCACGACATCGCCGCCCTCTCCCCTCCCTCCCCTCCCCGAGGTGCTTCCCCTTTCCCCCTCCTCCCTCCCCTACCGAACTCCTGCAGCCAAGGTGTTTGTAAAAATTCCAAAGAGAAATTTTAGTTCCTGTTTTTGATTCTGTTGTTGATTGCTAGTAGCCTTGCTGCGAATTGCTTTTAGTGCTGGTTGATGTTAGTTGAGATGAAAAAATTGTTAGTGCATATGCAGTAGCAAATTTGCTAAGTGTTAAATAGGTTAGTGCTAGCTAGGTTAGTTTAGTTGCTGTTAGGTTAGTTGCTTGTTGTGACAGGGAGCTCAGATCCTTGTTTGTTTGATGTTTTGCTTAAGGGAACTCTCTGGATAGAATTGTTAGTGAAACTAGTGTTTCTGCCACTTTTAGGATTAAGTTAGGATTAAGTTAATTAGTTGCTGCCCACTTTGTGTTAGTTGCTGCTAAGTATTTGTGTTGCTGCCCACTTTGTGTTAGTTGCTGCTTAAGTCGACCATCCTTCATTGGATAGCATTTTGGGTTAGGGTTGATGCTGCATTTTGATTATTTCACTAATGGTCACTGGTTTGATTAGCTCCCAAAACCATCATGGATAATTGAGCAAACTATTTCAAATCCTTTCAAACTTGATTTGATAAGGAAGATGAGATGGAGTAGATGAGATCTATAAAGGTGCATTTCCCAAATTTTCAAGATTTAATCAAATGGGAAAGGCCTAGAAATGCTATCTGTTAACATGAGTGAAGATAGGTTTTACTTGACAGTTTTGGAGTTAGAGAATTTTTACTATCCAGAACAAATTCTCATGTGTTCTCCAACTTCTATATAGGCTATGTGGTGGAGTTAGAGAATTTTTACTTGACAGTTTTGGAGTTAGAAATGCTATCTGTTAACAGCTCACATGCTACTCTTTGATTGCAGGAAAGCGAAGAGAGATACACAGCCATTGTGCAACCGTGCCAGTGGTGGCCACCTTTTCCAGAAAAGGTAGCTGAGATGGTTCTGTGGTGGTGGTCTTCTGGCCACCACATTAATTCTTGTGGTGGTTTTTGGTGGTTGTTTTGTGGTTGTGGTGGTTCTGTGGTGGTTGTGAGATGGTGGTAGTGGTGGTCTTCTGGCCACCACATTCTTGTGGATGAAATGTTTGCAGGTACCCCGAGAGGCCCTTGAGATTGCCGGAACGTCGATTAACTTCCGTTCCGGCAATTTCGGGTACTCCATATGTCCCTTTTTTAGCAAAGGTCATGCCGGATTTTTTCGTGAAATTTGGCATGACTTTGCTAAAAATAGGACATATGGGGTATTGTGCTTGTGCTCCGACCATCGTGTCGTTGAGATGCCGGCCGGAGGTGCCGGCCGTAGATGTGTTTTTTTGTTGTTGGAAATGCTTGCAGGTACCCCGAGAGGCCCTTGAGATTGCCGGAACGTCGATTAACTTCCGTTCCGGCAATTTCGGGTACTCCATATGTCCCTTTTTTAGCAAAGGTCATGCCGGATTTTTTCGTGAAATTTGGCATGACTTTGCTAAAAATAGGACATATGGGGTATTGCGACTAGTGCATGGGCCGGGGTATCTTAGTACTTAGTTAGGTGATTTTTTTTCTCTTATATTTGTCATACTAACTTTTTGCCTCTTTTTAATGCAGTGCAAACATGGCCGACAATGACGAGGCTGGGGTTTCTGGAACAAGGGGCGAGGAACCGATGGAGCAAAATATTATGATTCCGAGTTTCATCTCAGCGGCGGTGACAAATACGCTCACGTCGCTCTTTACAACCATATGTGAGTCTGTCAGGGATTGGACTGAAGGAGGGAAAAAAGGGCCTGCCCCAGTGATCAGCTTCGGCTCCAGACAGTACCCAATACTGCCTCCGGAAGATACACCAGATACAGCAGAGAAGAAGAAGAAGCACAGGAAGAGGAGTAAGCCAGCTCCGAAGACGAAACTTAGCACACCGGGGTATGTCCGGAGTGACCCCATGATACCACCCCGTGCGGGTGACTTGTCGTCCCGGTTGCATGAAGCTGGTCAACCGATACTGCCTTCGGAGCTGCTCCACCTCGCAGATGGATGCATGGCCCCTTTGCAACTTGCTATCTTGAAGCTAGAGGACAACCTTCTTAAAGACGAGAATCCGAACTACCCGGTGTTCACTGTCAAGGTGCCAAGGGACTTGGTTGACTTCGTTGATGAATCTCCAGCGGATCTGTTCTTCATATCGTGCGAGGACGTCTTCAACTTGTTTCACTTTAAACGGCTGGACTATAACTTGGTCCGCCTATACGCGCTCAGCCAGGCGATGATGATCAGGAGAGAACAAACCCCGTACGTCAAGGTAGTGGATCCCTACTACATGCGGGACAGCCAGCTGGAGGAAGGATCACCGACACGGGCTAAGGCCACGGAGTACCTCCAGAGAATCATGCTGAACATGAGCACGAAGACCAGCCTTCTTCTGCCTTTCTTTTTCAAGTAAGTCCGCATCTAGTCGCCGCTGTCGTATCTTATGCTTTCTTATAGATTTCTTCTGTTGTGTTGATCCTTTCCAATATTCCGTTTCAATTGTGTTGAGCAGTGACAAGTACTCAGTACTCATCGCCGTGCACCCGAAGTGGTCAATTGCCACATATTTAGACTCAGGGACTACGCCGAAAGACTACATTAGAATTAAGGGTGTTCTCGATGAGGCTCTCGAGGGCTACGCCAAAAACGGAGGTTCCTTCGAGAAGAAAGCGAAACGTATAATTGACAACACACACAAGTTTTACCATGGGACGGGGTTTCATTGCATCAAGCAAAAGTCTGGCAACGTGGATGCCTTCTACGTCCTCTTACACATGAAATCGTATGTCCGGGATGCAGTGATAACGAATTTGCCATATCGTCTCCAAGAATGGGCCAAATATGATGAGGATCTCACTGATGATGACCTTAGAGCAGACTTCCATCGCATCCAGTTACAGTTATCGAAAATCATCCTGGAAGATGTCAAGACAGCAGGGGGGTCCTTACACAACGCCAGAGGTAGAAACCTTGCTTCTTTCTTTTCTATATTAGATGAATAAATCATACTCTAGTTATATCATGCATTAATCAAATATATATCCCAACCGATTTTCAGCGTTGTCTAAGTGGGAGATCGAAGAACGCCTAGATAAGCAGAATGACAGGAGGACGTGGATGACGAAAGACGGCATTTATCCGTTTCCGGAGCGGATCAGGAAGAAGGATCCATCATACGGGTTTTTCTCTATTTGATCTTTTTGTGGTAAGTTGATATAAAATATGAGGCATGATTTTTGTAAGTTGATACCAGTTAAGTATGAGGCATGATTGTTAGTTGACCTTAGCTAATTCATTTCTAGAATGCCGATGATTAAAATGTTGTGACACTATGTGACGCAGAGATGGCGTCAGTGAAACTTGTGATATGCAGGAATACAAACTCAAGGGCCTCTCGGCAAACCGTTCCCGGCGCCGCTCCGCTCGTAGCGCTCGCGAAGAAGGCTACATGAGATCGTCGTGTTCCCGCTATTGCTCACCGTCAACGCCGAGATGTAATCTATTCGATCCTAGTGTAGGCGGTGAACACTTCATTTTGTAACGTGGGCAACGATTCGATGAACTTTTGTATATCTCAACAATTGTGTAAAACTTCCGCACTTTTGTATCAACTTGTGATGACATATATTAGTAATGTGTTTGTTTTGATATATCTGTGAAAATATATCTCTGTTTCTGTTATATCTGTGTAAATATGAAATATACATGTATTCTGGTATTATACTGGTATTTGTATGAATATACGGGTACAGTACTGCGCAGTAATTCTGTGGCGCACCCATGACTATTCTGTGGCGCACCCTATTCTGTGGCGCATGGTTACAAGGGTGCGCCACAGAATAGTTCACAGAATAGCCACTATTCTGTGGCGCATGTCTGGTGCGCCACAGAATAGCTTATTTAGTGGCGACTATTCTGTGGCGCACCACCCATGCGCCACAGAATAGCAAAATGGTGCGCCACAGAAAAGCTTTTCTGTACTAGTGTGGTCACGATACTGGCCACGACGGTCATCCCAGTGGTCGCGGTACTGTCCACCACCACCACCACCATCACGGCGGAACCTGTCATCATCATGGTAGTACTGTCCACCACCAGCAGCACCACGGTACTGCCCACCTCCATCACGAGCAGCAGCATTAGCAGAAGACTGAAAAACAGTGTTGCTTGGACCAGATTCAGCGATCATGGATTGGCGATAATCAAAAGCTTGCAGCTGAGAGCACATATCAGTCAAGGTGGTACTAGGGACAGCATTAATAGAGACAACAAAAGGTGTATACTCGGATCCCTCAAGACCCGAGAGGATGTATCCTTTCAGTTCATCATCATCAACTAATTTTCCTGCGGCAGCTAGTTCAGAAACAAAACCCTTCATCTTAGAGATATACTGTGTCGCTGTCATCTCGTTTTTCTTGGTGTTGGCTAATGCACCCCGCAGCATACTGACATGGGAACGAGACTGCGAGGAGAACAACCCCTCGATGGTGGACCAGACCTCATGCGCATGTTCTAAGCCAACAATATGAGCTAGGAGATCAGGATCCAAGGACTTTACCACGTAACTGAGCACGATTTGGTCCCGGGCGAGCCAGACAGCGTAGGCCTCACTCGGAACGGCGATCTTCTTCTTCTGTTCATCCTCCACCTCCATGGTTTTGGGCGGGGCGCGATCGGAGCCATCCAGCAGCCCCATGACCTGCGCGCCGTGGATCGCCGGAAGAACTTGAGTCTTCTAGAACAGATGGTTCTCACGAGACAGCTTCTCCGACGGCGGGGAGCCAAGCGCGGCCGAGAGACTCGCCGCTGCCGAGTTCGCTGAGGAAGAAGACGCCATCGGATCGATCTAGGGTTTTTTTGGTGTTTGTTGTTGTGGGTGTTCGGTTGTTTTTGGGATCTGGTGTTCTTGGTTGTAGGGTGTTTGGGAGGGAGGGAATCAAGGCGGTGAATCACGGCCTGTTCTTTCTTCTTCTTCTTCTTCTTCTCTGGTTCTAGGGTTCTTCGAGTCCTGCGCGCGGCGATCGCCGGCGGGAAGGTTCACGAGCGAGCGATCCGATCTAGACGTCGGGAGGCCGGCTCTGATACCATGTGAATTAGGGCTGGAACCGTGCCCTCTACCTGGGCCGGTTACGTGTTTATATAGTGCGGAAAAACCCCACATGTGGTATTACAGAAGGATACGTATTGAGGTAGAGTACTACTCTATACTCGTACGTATATGTGTATTACATGGTTTAACACCTCGCTCCGGTGACCCTGCCCCTGCTGTCCAACGCCGCCGTGGGTCGCGAATAGGGATGATTGCATTGCCACTACCCACGGTGCTCAGGGAGCTACCTTACATCAAGTTTTACCGACTGGAAAATCTGAATCTGCTCTCCACGATACATGGTTTTATAGTAAATTCTCTAAATGTATTGGAAAGTCTGCGGATACTGAAGATGGAAAGAGCCTTAGTTTGTTCGAGGATGCAGAAAACCATGTTGGATAACAAGTCTCACCTTAAGGATCTTGAACTATGTTGTACCACTGATGATAACAGCCAGAAGTACAAGCGGATGAATGGATGATACTGTCATTGAAATACCAAGAATCTTGATCAGTTTAAGCCGACTTTCAGCTTTCATAAGTGCAGGTGATGCAGCTAACCATGGGCGAAACGGCTGCAGTTCTGACTTCTGAGCGCATCCGGCATGTAGTCTTGGTTTGATTCAAGTAAGCCTCCTGTGGTTCCTCTTTCTTAGACTGCATGCATTGATTTGCCTTCATATGGAAAAAGATTGGGTGAATGTAATCAGCTAATTAAGTTAAAGAGAAATCTTTGCCCCTAAAGTCTGCACAATATGGATGTTTATATTCCTAAATTTCTATTTAATTAAAACACATACCCTGGTTAGTAATGCTGAGATGATCTACTAATGTTGTCAGATTGTCCAACTCAGTACATGAAATATTTCATACCGAAGTTGCTAACAGATGGAATGTATTAATGTATGTCTTAGCATGCTTAATACACTGTACGCACCTTACTGCTCATAAACACGTCTTACTGCTAATAAACACTCACCAAGCTTATGGAGAGTTCATCTTATACACATCTGACTGAAACTTAGAGAGCATATGTTTGTCTCATGGTCCCTTCTGTATTATCTTATTTTGAATCTTTCCTTCATTTAAGCAGAGGTACATTTTAAGTTCCTAAAGGTGGCCACCAGTTGCACTAATTGTTTCCTCGTGTTTTATCCTATGTCCTCTGAGAGTAAATTTGCTGTCATACTCAAATAAAATAATCCGCATCTCCTTCTTACAATATGATGATTTGATGATTACTATGCAATACAAGTATTTAATTGTGCCACGCGGAAATTGGATAACTATGTACAAAGCATTTAAGATTCGACCTGATGGGTCATGGTTTAGAGCTACTGAATGAGATCAGGGAACCAAGAAAGCTTAGATTCTGCTACGGACGAATGCCAGCGACAGTGTACAGTTCCTCACCTTTGGATACTTGGAGAAAATCAAGATGAGTAAAGAGAAAACAACACTGGTGTGCAAAGAAAATGAGATATATCAGGAGGCATATGTGTACTTCGGAGCAGATGTACCTATGAGATAGAATTTCATTCTTGTTTTCACGGGAGATATTGTTGTTTGGCTCTTGCAGAGAATGGAAGATGGCCAGTGGAGGAAGACTAGATCGAGTAGTCCCGTAGGTGTGGTGGAGTGGTTTTAGGCAATGGGCTGCCGGGCTGTGGCGCCATGAACATTGCTACTGTAAAAACAACTCTCTTCTATCTTAATATATAGATACGTAGATCTCCTGCGTCTTCTCGAAAAAAATTGTTGTTTGGCTACTTGCAACACTTTTTAGCCTTCGAGCTACGACTTGTATGATATCTTAAAATGGAACTTGGAAAATGTCTATGTGAGCCTAATTTCTTCACGATTTAAAATGTTGTTTTTACATGGTGATTTTCCCATGTATTTTAGTAAATTTTAATATGAATGATTTAATTACATACTCAAAATTTATACATGATAAACGTGCATGATATATTGTACATCCAGATAACAATGATGCACACAAAAAGGATTGGAAATTAGGTGCTGATTATTTATTGCTCTTTCGTGAGCATTGATGTACAGTGAAACAGAGAACTAAATACGAAGCAAAACGGAAGATAATTCAAATGGTATAAATGTTTTGAGTGCTTACGTCATATTTTTTTCCAGGTCTGTGAGAAAGATCTTGAATTATTTTTGAACCGTTGCAACGCACGGGCACTTTGCTAGTCTTAATGAAAGGGGAAACACTTCGACCTGTGTGGGGCGATATAGGTCCCTTTCCCGAGCGCATGCCAGCCTTCCGGTATTCTGTCCCTGTTGTGCATGCGCACCAGTAGAAAAACCTTTACACTAGTTCTAGAACTATCAGTGGCATGTCAACTCGACCTTCAGAGTTTTTCGGCATAGAGCTACTTCGGCTAAAAGTCGAAAATATATCTGTAAGGAACAATGCTAACGTTGCCTCATATGAAGATTCTAATCATTGGCCAAACTATAATGTGAAGAAATTAAAATAGAATATATATGTTGGATAAAAACATACCATTATGGTGTGAACCTCTTCTGGGAGAACTACGCCAAATTTCTTGTTCATACACTTGGGTAGCCACAACTCTCACATATGTGCAACATTATTTGCTACAACATAGAGTACACTTTGTCCAATCTTAACTTCAATCTCACTAAATCATCTAGTGCATCTAAATAAAAGAACAACTGCGATAAAAATCGCAACTAAGGTAACAGTGGATCCAAGTGCATAATGAAACCAAGCCTCCTTATCGATGGCATATCTTCTAATCTTTCTAATCTTCAACCGGTTTGCGTCCATCTTCATTTTGTGATCATAGACGACATCGGGAACATACAAATCCAATACCATTTTCTCTTTTTCAAGTTTCTTCAATTTTTGTTTCAATTCATGATTTTCCTTTTTAACAATATCTAACCTCTCAACAACAATTTGCAAATCGGCCGGCACATCCGGTTCACATATGGAACCCTAAATAAAAAATTCTATGTCAGCTTTAATCGGTATATTACACAAAATGAAATTACTAGCTAGTTTCCCAAAATAATATACCACGTCTGAACACTCAATATCAAGCCAGCCGACGGAATTCAAAACCATCTTCAATGGGCACTATATATTAAACAATGCAAACTAAATTAATTTCATAGTAAACAAACAACACATTATTGCAAACTAAAATCATTTTCGCCCGAAAATAGATGTTCTAAATTCTAACAAATAAACAACCGGCCGATCCACCGGCCGCGGCACCTTCGTGGTCGGGGAGAGACAGAGAAGGACGGAGGTGAACCTTGGCACGTGGCCGCCCGCGCGCACGGTGCGGGGCGGGAGTTGGCGAGGAAGGCATGGGGAAAAGCGGTCCTAGGACTTGGTTAGCCCGAATTTGATAGTCGTTTTAGTCCGAATCAAGCCATGTTGGCGCTGACAGTGCATGGTAGTTTTGCATTTTGGTCCAGGAAAGGTGCGGGAGTTCACATCCGGGTCCTTCCTCTCGCCTGGCATTGATGATTTGACTTAAAGATGTCCGAACAAACGTTTATTTCAATTATTTCCCCTTCATCCCGTCTCCTCCCCGCGAGGAAGCTGAGACGGTTTCAGACGCAACACCCCGACATCTGCGTGCTACCTCGAGCTCATCGGAGGAGTCGATTCCGGCGGCCATGCCTCCCGATATTCATTACCGCGAGTGGCATGAACCTCGCCTGAGTACGGTATGTTCGGGAGTTCCCTCTCTTGAATTTCTGCAGAAGATGTTGGTAGGATTTTGCTAGGGTTCATGCGGTGGCGTATGATCGATCTATAACTAGGATTCTTTAGTGGTCAAACAACTATGATTTGCGATGAACTAGCACTAGTGATTGTTAGTTGGTAGAACACGGAGGATCTGGAGGTGGTTCATTCATTGTTCCCGCCCCTGTTTTCATTCGTCATAATGGTAACGATTGGACCATCTTTTGGTAGTATTAATGTTAGAAATCTTTTGGTTTTAGTGCTCATTGTACGTCGGTGAAGAGGAAATTGGGCAATTTGTAGTTAAATTTTGGCACAAAGTCTGAATTTATCTCTGAACTTGCTGTATTGTTTGACATGTCTGAATATTTTCTACATTGTTCACTCCAGAATTTGGAAGTATGCCACAATGGATTTTTTTATGGTTTACGCGAGAGTTTGGCATACCTTTCTTCATTTAGTGGGTTTTTCGGCTACTGCAATGCTCAAACCTGGCCAAGTGCTTGTATGGATCAAATTCTGAGCATGCTTGATTATCAGAGAGATGGAAAGTTGCATTTGTACTGGTGTTTGCCTGGGAAAGATATCACTATTGGATTAGTACCAACTGAGGCAGATGCACATTATGCAGAGCTGAGTAAAGCAACCAAGACACAGAGGGTCCTTGTCATTTTTATAGACCACACTAATTTTCTCAGGAGACTGTGAGACGATGTTATCTGCATGGAGGCCCTAGGTTGCCTCCTCTTATCAGTCCAAGAAAATTTCCAGCTTGCTTTAGATCATGTGCAGCAGAAGATAGTGATAGTGACGGTGATTTTGTATTCTATGACAGTGACTGCAATGCAGAATATGGTGATAATGATCTCTTTGCTGACAATGTGGACACAAAAGTACTTGATCATAAAGAGAAGGAGGTGCATTAGGAAGATGAGGAAGCACTTGAGGATGATGACCTCAATCTGGTAGGAGAAGATTGAAGCTGAAGCACACACTAGTACGTACAGAATAGCCTAGTGGCAATACGATGTTTGCGACGTGTTCTGGGCTCGACACGTTGCCAGTGTTGTTTAGCAACGCGTCAGAAAAAAGAGCGTTGCCACAATCATTGTACTGGCAACGTATTCTAAGCGCCACCCGTTGGTAGTAATATTTGGCTGGCCGCGAAAAAGGGTAAAAGCTAGTAGCAACGTGTACCCTAAGGACACGCTGCAAGTCGAACGGGTTTGGCAACGTGTGGAAGGCGCACACGTTGCCACTATCAGTTTACTAGCAGCGCGCTGTAGCTACACGTTGCCATTTCGTGACAGTAACATGGAGCTCATCCTGTTGGTATGTGTGCCCATACTAGCAACGCGTCTTTTAGGTACATGTTGTTACTATGTCCACACTGGCAACGTGTCTTCCTTAACCACACGTTGCCACTACTCTGACTATTAGTACCGGCCGCCGCCCGTCGCGAGATCTAGATCGACACAGTTAGGCTTTTTATCCCTTGACCCGCTTGCACCTCCACACCGCGCCGCTGCCACCGTCCATTCCCCGCGCCGCCCCTCCCCGTCGTTTTCCCCCGCGCCGCCCCTCCCCATCGTCTTCCCCGCTCCTCCCCTTGTCGAGATACGCGCGGCGGGCTTCGCCTTCCTCGCCAACTCCCGCCCCGCACCGTGCGCGCGGGCGGCCACGTGCCCAAGGTTCGTCTCCGTCCTTCTCTGTCTCTCCCCGACCATGAAGGTGCCGCGGCCGTGGATCGGCCGGTTGTTTATTTGTTAGGATTTAGAACATCTATTTTAGGGTGAAAATGATTTTAGTTTGCAATAATGTGTTGTTTGTTTACTATGAAATTAATTTAGTTTGCATTGTTTAATATATAGTGCCCATTGAAGATGGTTTTGAGTTCCGTCGGCTGGCTTGATATTGACTGTTCAGACGTGGTATATTATTTTGGGAAACTAGCTAGTAATTTCATTTTGTGTAATATACCGATTAAAGCTGACATAGAATTTTTTTATTTAGGGTTCCATATGTGAACCGGATGTGCCGACCGATTTGCAAATTGTTGTTGAGAGGTTAGATATTGTTAAAAAGGAAAATCATGAATTGAAACAAAAATTGAAAAAACTTGAAAAAGAGAAAATGGTATTGGATTTGTATGTTCCCGGTGTCGTCTATGATCACAAAATGAAGATGGACGCAAACCGGTTGAAGATTAGAAAGATTAGAAGATATGCCATCGATAAGGAGGCTTGGTTTCATTATGCACTTGGATCCGCTGTTATCTTAGTTGCGATTTTTATCGTAGTTGTTCTTTTATTTAGATGCACTAGATGATTTAGTGAGATTGAAGTTAAGATTGGACAAATTGTACTCAATGTTGTAGCAAATAATGTTGCACATATGTGAGAGTTGTGGCTACCCCGAGTGCATGAACAAGAAATTTGGCATAGTTCTCCCAGAAGAGGTTCACACCAGAATGATATGTTTTTATCCAACATATATATTCTATTTTAATGTCTTCACATTATAGTTTGGCCAATGATTAGAATCTTCATATGAGGCAACATTAGCATTGTTCCTTACAGATATATTTTCGACTTTTAGCCGAAGTAGCTCTATGCCGAAAAACTCTGAAGGTCGAGTTGACATGCCACTGATAGTTCTAGAACTAGTGTAAAGGTTTTTCTACTGGTGCGCATGCACAACAGGGACAGAATACCGGAAGGCTGACATGCGCTCGGGAAAGGGACCTATATCGCCCCACACAGGTCGAAGTGTTTCCCCTTTCATTAAGACTAGCAAAGTGCCCGTGCGTTGCAACGGTTCAAAAATAATTCAAAATCTTTCTCACGGACCTGGAAAACAATATGACGTAAGCACTCAAAACATTTATACCATTTGAATTATCTTCCGTTTTGCTTCGTATTTAGTTCTCTGTTTCACTGTACATCAATGCTCACGAAAGAGCAATAAATACTCAGCACCTAATTTCCAATCCTTTTTGTGTGCATCATTGTTATCTGGATGTACAATATATCATGCATGTTTATCATGTATAAATTTTGAGTATGTAATTAAATCATTCATATTAAAATTTACTAAAATACATGGGAAAATCACCATGTAAACAACATTTTAAATCGTGAAGAAATTAGGCTCACATAGACATTTTCCAAGTTCCATTTTAAGATATCATACAAGTCGTAGCTCGAAGGCTAAAAAGTGTTGCAAGTAGCCAAACAACAATTTTTTTCGAGAAGACGCAGGAGATCTACGTATCTATATATTAAGATAGAAGAGAGTTGTTTTTACAGTAGCAATGTTCATGGCGCCACAGCCCGGCAGCCCATTGCCTAAAACCACTCCACCACACCTACGGGACTACTCGATCTAGTCTTCCTCCACTGGCCATCTTCCATTCTCTGCAAGAGCCAAACAACAATATCTCCCGTGAAAACAAGAATGAAATTCTATCTCATAGGTACATCTGCTCCAAAGTACACATATGCCTCCTGATATATCTCATTTTCTTTGCATACCAGTGTTGTTTTCTCTTTACTCATCTTGATTTTCTCCAAGTATCCAAAGGTGAGGAACTGTACACTGTCGCTGGCATTCGTCCGTAGCAGAATCTAAGCTTTCTTGGTTCCCTGATCTCATTCAGTAGCTCTAAACAATGACCCATCAGGTCGAATCTTAAATGCTTTGTACATAGTTATCCAATTTCCGCGTGGCACAATTAAATACTTGTATTGCATAGTAATCATCAAATCATCATATTGTAAGAAGGAGATGCGGATTATTTTATTTGAGTATGACAGCAAATTTACTCTCAGAGGACATAGGATAAAACACGAGGAAACAATTAGTGCAACTGGTGGCCACCTTTAGGAACTTAAAATGTACCTCTGCTTAAATAAAGGAAAGATTCAAAATAAGATAATACAGAAGGGACCATGAGACAAGCATATGCTCTCTAAGTTTCAGTCAGATGTGTATAAGATGAACTCTCCATAAGCTTGGTGAGTGTTTATTAGCAGTAAGACGTGTTTATTAGCAGTAAGGTGCGTACAGTGTATTAAGCATGCTAAGACATACATTAATACATTCCATCTGTTAGCAACTTCGGTATGAAATATTTCATGTACTGAGTTGGACAATCTGACAACATTAGTAGATCATCTCAGCATTACTAACCAGGTTATGTGTTTTAATTAAATAGAAATTTAGGAATATAAACATCCATATTGTGCAGACTTTAAGGGCAAAGATTTCTCTTTAACTTAATTAGCTGATTACATTCACCCAATCTTTTTCCACGTGAAGGCAAATCAATGCATGCAGTCTAAGAAAGAGGAACCACAGGAGGCTTACTTGAATCATACCAAGACTACATGCCGGATGCGCTCAGAAGTCAGAACTGCAGCCGTTTCGCCCATGGTTAGCTGCATCACCTGCACTTATGAAAGCTGAAAGTCGGCTTAAACTGATCAAGATTCTTGGTATTTCAATGACAGTATCATCCATTCATCCGCTTGTACTTCTGGCTGTTATCATCAGTGGTACAACATAATTCAAGATCCTTAAGGTGAGACTTGTTATCCAACATGGTTTTCTGCATCCTCGAACAATCTAAGGCTCTTTCCATCTTCAGTATCCGCAGACTTTCCAATACATTTAGAGAATTTACTATAAAACCATGTATCGTGGAGAGCAGGTTCAGATTTTCCAGTCGGTAAAACTTGATGTAAGGTAGCTCCCTGAGCACCGTGGGTAGTGGCAATGCAATCATCCCTATTCGCGACCCACGGCGGCGTTGGACAGCAGGGGCAGGGTCACCGGAGCGAGGAACGGGATCAAACACCAGGGATGCAGGGCACTAAGCGCCCTCGTGTTCATCTCCCGGCCGACACGTGGCGGCGCGGAGCCTGCGAGCTCTCGGACAGGAGCGGGCGGCAGGGGCTGGAGGGCGGAGGTGGGGAACGGCCACGGCTTGGAGATAGCTCGCGGTCGCGGCTGGAGTTTCGGTCTGCTCGGAGGAAATGACGGCGGCGTGGAGCTATAGGGCGTGGTGGGCAGGGAACCAGGGAGTACCGCGGGGGTGGGACCTGCATTATTTCTTACACAGGAGGTAAGAGGGATCGCGTGTGGCCGCCGGTGGAAGGAGAGATGTGGGAGCGAGGCGGTCATTCTCGCCGGAGATCGGCGGGTCGCGGCGCGATGGGGACGAGCCAATCGAGTTTTTTTTTTCTTTCGTTCGGGAGAAGAAAGATCTATGAAACGGTATGTGAGGACTGCGGGTTGATTTCCCACTTTTCGAGGGACTAAAATGAAAAACCCACGACGTACCACCACGGCCGCTTACCGATATATAGTAGAAGATAGAGATTGTGTAGAGTGTTTAGTTACAAGAATGCTGCCGAAGCCAACCTACAACACACACCAAAGAAAACTATGTGAATCCTCGCTAAACATGTCAGATATATTTTCGACTTTTCGCCGAAGTAGCTCTATGCCGAAAAACTCTGAAGGTCGAGTTGGCTCGTTAGCTAACCGTCTATTAAGTATGACTCAAACACGTTATTCTTGTTACATTTCGAAGTGTCATAATCTATCCTCCGTCCAGATATGAATGCCGCAAAAAGGATGTATTTAGTATTGAAATATGTCCATATATCCGTTTTACCGACATTTATTACCTTTTTTAACATTTATTACCTGGTGGGGGGGAATCACTAGTAGAGAACAGGGCATCAGTACCGGTTTTATTAGGCCTTTAGTACCGGTTGTGAAACCGGTACTAAAAGGTCGAGACTAAAGGGGTACCCCTTTAGTACCGGTTTTATAAACAACCGGTGCTAAAGGCCCTCCACGTGGCCGAACCTGCGCGCGCGCAGCTGAGGACCTTTAGTACCGGTTGCTAAGGTTCCTGTTTTTTTTTGCCCCCCCCCTTATTTTTTCAGGGGGTTAGGTTTTCGTTTTTTTTCTTTTCACTTATTTCTCAGGGTTTAGGGTTTCTGTTTTTTTCCTTTTCGCTCATTTTTCAGGGTTTCGGAGGAGATCACGTATAAAGTACTCACTACACATATAAAGTACTCTTTACACATATAAAGTACTCTCGTTACATATAAAGTACTCATAATTACAATTGAGATCACCGTTAGCTAGTACATGCATGGAGGGAGTCTATTAATCAACATAGTGGAATTCACCGAATTCATCTACGACTTGCGTCACAATGAATCCCGCCAATTCCTCCGCAATAGCTTTTACGCGGTTTTTTAGTAGGAGCTGGTTCCGCTTCCTTGCCGTCTTTAAAAGAAGGAGATCAAATCAGTGATCGAAACTAAACATGATTGATGGTAGCAAAATAAAAGTTGTGTATGATGTTTACGTACCTCTCGATTTCTCATACTATTGACTCTCTCATTGACCCTCATGTGAATATACTCGCAAACGTAGTATCCACATAGTTCCGTCCCCTGTGGTTGTCACAGACACCACTATACAAGAATTTAATTTAATCAAATAATAATCAAGAGAATGATAATGGTATTAGAAAGATACATAGACCTAGATACGTAGTAGTACTTACGTTGTTAGCCTTGAACTCCAGCTTAGGTTTCCATTCACCGCGTTCTTCCGCGATGAACCTTTTCCAAACCCTGCCCGGAAAAGAAAATGAATTGAGGAGTTATTACTTATACTTTTGATATCCGGAAATGAACGAAAGATGACGATATAGTGCAATTGAAATTACCTCCTGAGCATCCAGATTAATTATTCAACAAGATCGTGTTGGCGTTCGTAGAAATTGCAACTTCGATCGAGCCGGTCTCCCTATCCGTTTGTACGTAACTGCCAAGAGAAAAGATGTTAGGATAAACCACGAGTACGTACGTGAACCCGTTCCGTATAGTATTGCCGCCTGACTCTGATCGAGTTCATCAGCTAAGGTTGTTACGATTAACCCCGTTCGTGTCCGGCAAGTATTGGTCCACGTACGAGTCTGGGGTTCTGCTATATAAATCCATGTGCTACCTAGCTACCTTGTACCGATAAACCAAATCTAGTCGACCTATATCCACAAAGCCAGACACCTTCCGCACCTGTGCAACTCGCCGGAAAAGCATCGTCACGGGAGATCGAGCCGGCGCCGTCCGTCAAGTCCAATCCCACGCACGCGGCGAGCTAGCAAGATGGTCTCCGCCGACGTGATCCGCAGCGTCGTCGGCATCATCGGCAACGTCATCTCCGCCGGGCTCTTCCTCTCGCCAGCGCCGACTTTCATCAACATCTACAAGAAGAAGGACGTGGGGGAGTTCAGCCCGATCCCGTACCTCGCCACGCTCTTCAACTGCATGCTCTGGGTCTTCTACGGCCTCCCCTTCGTCCACCCCAACAGCACCCTCGTCTACACCATCAACGGCGCCGGGATCGTCATCGAGGCCATCTACCTCATCACCTTCTTCATCTACGCGCCCGGCAGGAAGCGCCTCCGGGTGCTCTCAGCGCTCGGCGTCGAGGCCGTCCTCATGGTGGCCCTGGTGCTCGGCGTGCTCCTCGGCGCCCACACCCATGACAGGCGGTCCATGATCGTCGGCATCCTCTGCGTCGTCGCCAACACCGTCATGTACGCCTCCCCGCTCACGGTCATGGGCCAAGTGATCAGGACCAAGAGCGTCGAGTACATGCCCTTCTTTCTCTCCCTCGTCGGCTTGTTCAACGGAGGCTGTTGGCTGGCCTATGCTCTCATCAAGTTCGACCTCTACATCACCATCCCCAATGGCCTCGGTGTGTTCTTCAGCCTCGCACAGCTCATCCTCTACTGGTTCTACCACAAGTCCACCCCCAAGAAGGAGAAGAACGTCGAGCTGCCCACCGTCGTCCCCAAGTCCAACAACGACGGCATCAGCAACAATGACAAAATCTTGATCGCCTTAGAGAAATAATAAGCATAGCAGCACGCCCGTCGTCGTCCTAGCTATATATGTTCCATCTAGCTACATGTTAGACTTATAAAGATGCAGTAGTAGTAGTACAGTAGTAGTATTTTGTTCAGACATTAGTATGTTCTACTTTTAAGAGGTGTTAGTTTTCAATTATTTCAGAAGTGTAAATTATCTTAGTCTGTCGGTCATTGGCGTTCTTCTTGTTCACGTTTGTGTACGTTTCGATGATATTATGTAAAGATTTGTCCCGAGAAATACCTTCATCATAATAAGGGCTAACGCTGAACAAATCTGCGCCAGAAAATCTGAAGATGAAACACCTTCCCGAGCAGCTAGCAGCTAGTGGTGAAAAAAGTTTGACTAAAAGTTGCAGTCATCAAAACAGCTGCATGCAATCACCCAGTGCATACAGAATACTCCCTCCGGTCCGTAAAAACTGTCGAAAGGAAATAGCGTGGACAGCACTTGTTAGATGACAAAATCTTCATCGCCATAGAGAAATAAATAGAGCTGCACACTCGTCGTCGTCCTATATATGGTTCCAGCTAGCTACTTGTTAGACTTATAATGATGTAGTAGTAGTATTTTGTTCAGACATTAGTATGTTCTACTTTTAAGCGGTGTTAGTTTTCAATTAGGTGCACACGAGTCTTTAGTTTGAAGTCATTGTCTTTCTTCTAGTTCATGTTTGAGTACGTTCTGATGATATTATGATTGGCTTTGTTAACTTCTGGTGTATCTGCTTACACATATCCTTTTTCGATCCTTTTGTGGACAACTTGTTAAACCGTGACCACTACTAATATTTGTTGAAGTGTTTTTGTTGGATGCATGAGATTGGTCCCAAGAAATACTTTGTTAATATTTTTTTCTACAATTAAAAAATACATACTGTGATAGAATTGTTTTATTCTTAATAAAGGGCTTTATTACTTAAAGAGTTGTGATATAATTGTTGTTGTCAAATTGAAGTGCTGAAGACCTCACGTATTTATGAAAAGGAGGTCAGAAGATAAGGGCTAAAGCTGATCAGATCTGCACCAGAAAATCTGAAGATGAAAGACCTTCCTGAGAAGCAGCTAGTGTTGACAAAAAGTTGGAGTCCTCAAAACTGCTAAACATAAAAAAGTTGTTTGACGTGTTTTGCAGGAACCGAGTGCTGCATGCATGCAATCGCCCAGTGCATACATTTTGTAATTAGTGTCGTGAAATGCAGTACCAATTCTCTCGCCAAATTCTTTCCTTTTTGGCACCTTTTTTTTGTAAGTTATGAAACCTATTAAGACGTCATCAAGTAAAGTACCACTGCAAGCTAGTTATTAAGAAAATATTAAGGATTGTTCTAGTGCATAACTCTTTCTTTTAATCTCAGAATGTCTCCACATGTAGGACTCTAACGTAGGGTGCCACACTCCGGCGGGCTGCAACCGTGTTTTGTATATGGGGGAGAAGATCCTCTACTCGTTGTTGTAGAGCTTGCCGATGTCGATGGAGGCGGCATGGCCATCCATGGTTGTAGTATACCTCAGGATGAGAACAAGCGAGTCTTTGCTAAATCAGTGCACTTACTAACTTAGATGTGAAACAAATGAAATTTCCACAACAACTTCATTGGAAGCATATAACACATAAAAAATTAACTGGATTTGTTTAACTAATAATATTAAAATCCAATCTAATGAAATATCTAACGATTTCTTTTAATAGAAACAACAAAACATATTGGTGTGGTCAATTCTCTTTCTCCACAACACATTCCCTCTTTCTCTCTCTCCGTTAGCTTTTTATTAGGGATCTCCGTTAGCTTCTGTCACTGTGTGCCAAATCCATAGCAGGAGCGGCTATTTGATTCGAAGAAACAAATGAGAGGAAGCGGAGGGCAGCAGCTTCGGTGTTAGAGAAAGAAAACAAAGAGGAGCTGGGCGCACAGTAGCAGCTACGCAGGTGGGTGCTCTGCTGATGGATTCTCCCTGAGTGATTTCCCACATATGGAATGCCATCGGCCGTTTGGCACCAGGGTTTAATATTTCGTTTGTGTAATATTTTTCGCACCTCCCAGAGATTCGCGAATTTCGAGAAAATAATGAAATTTCGAAGAAATATTTCAAAAATTTCGGCCAGATTTATAGTCTGGCGTTCAAATTAAATTCAAAAAATAAAAGTGGGGCAACTGGAATCGAACCCAGTACCTTCCTAAGATCTGCCTAGATCCTAAACCGGTACACTAAAGGCAACTTCTTGTCTAGATTACGCTCTAGTTCTTCTTGAAGTGTAATCTCTCTGGTTTATTCAAATTTAAACGAAAATTCCAACCGACATTATATTTTCTCGCCCCTTAAAGAAAACCGTTGATTTCGCGAATTTCGCTCGAAATTTCGACGAGAATTTTTCCCCTGTTTGGCACATGGGTGGTGCTCAGCCCCGATTTATTGAGCAGAGGCGCTGCAGAGTGGAAGTACAGCACCAGAAGCAGGCAAGCACAGACAGCGCTGAAAACATCAAATTCACCACTGGCAGCAGGAGGAGGACCGGAGTAGAGCATGCAGGGATTGGCCGAGGCATCTCCATGTGGGGGGAGAGGGCAACTGCAACGGCAGCTAGGCGATTACAGCCGACGGCGAGTCACTGCGGCGACGCGCTCGTAAGGTCGCTCCCGAGGTCTTGATCCAATCTTCTACGGCGATGCCCAGATCAATCGATCGAACATAGAGAGACCTAGAACATGGAGCGGACAGCCTCGAGCGTCTCCACGTCCCTGTGATGCGCGCATAGGCGGGTCGAGCAAGGGTAGGCCCCGGAGCAGGGCGACATCCTCCATCTTTACCGTCGCCTCGGCCGACCAGGTCGAGGCGCCTTCGATTACAGCAGGGATACGGAGACCTTGCGGCTATTATATGTAGGGAAAGGAAATAGTTATTTTGGCAACGAATTAATGATTCGTTTGATTTCTTGGGTCATACTATGTGTCTAACGGGAAAGGAAACGATTCTTAGTGGGCTGGCCCATGTTAGCGATGGCAGGCGAGATCGATCTATCGAGCCATGGTTTGGCAGAATTTCTACCAGGTACGAACTCCCATTTAATAGTAAAGATTTTAAGATTAGACAACAGTCACTTATATATTAGTGCAATGCAGGAACACATCAGATGATATTCCAAAAGGTGATATGCTCCCAGCTACCTGATATATTGATTAAGTATGAGTGTGTTGTGCACGCCCAGGCCCGGCTTGCCTATGCGTTTACATTACATGTATTACCCATGTTTCATTTATAGATGAAAGGTGCATATATTCTATGGAAGTGATCTATGGAGCTGCACAGTGAATAGATTTCCTGCAGTCAGAGGAGATGGGCAGAAGTTGGATGAAGGGTAGATGGACAGACATAACCAGAATGACCACAAGGTGAGAAAAAAACTCCATGTTGTGTATGATGCCTATTTTGAAATTGCCATGCAAAAGTCCCTGTTGTGCACGATGCCTATTTTAGAATTTGGCATGCAAAAAGTCCTTTCTCTTCTGTGAATAATTTTGTTTTTTGTTTACCTCTTTTTCCAAGAATGCCATCCCCGCATGTTATTCCAATTATGTATTAGTCGAATCATGTTTTTGCAGATCTATACAATGCTTTTTCTTTGAATTTTTCACAAATTTGTGGTGCTTTTATTTGATCAATATAATGTCAGATGGTATCGACGGTACAATTTCTAGTCGTTTGTACGGTATCCATTGCATCCACCATGTCATCTGAATACAACCTAAGCAATTTGTTTTCTCCTCCTAATAGTTTGAATCTGCAGTTTTTAGAAAACATAATGCAGTGAATAATTCTAATGACAATTATTTAATGAAGTTTGACAAAGTTTAATTTGAAGTTTTAGCTTGGGTTGCTGGGTAGGGTTATGACTAGCTTGTACATGTTATTTTCAAGATAAACGTAAGAAACATGGAAATCAATCACATATCGAGATAGAGAGAGTGCATTGGCAGTTTTTTTTCCAATTTTGGCGGAGAGTTGATCCAAATTTCAAACGCATTAGTTCATTTATGAGACGTGCATTGCACGTGCCCGTTTACTAATCTATACTACTATTAAAAGAGTAAACTTGTGTTGTGTTACGTTGATACATTAAATCTGAAGCGTTTAATATTTGATCAACCGTCCTAAATCACTCCCGAAACGTTTGTCGGTTTTTTGCTTGTATTTACGGCTGATTGCCACCGAAAAAACGTTTGGGAATAGCTATGGGAGTCGGCGCCCTGCACACCGCACAGGGAGCCTGCTGGCCCATAGCCGGCGACCTGCACATGAAGCCCCCGTCTGTCTCCGCGTCGTGGACCAGCCTGCCGCCACACGCCAGCCTGCCTGCGCCCGGTGCCCTGCAAGCCGTCACATGGAGCGTTGAACTCAAAGCGGCGCGGTAAAGCTTCTCGGGCCCGGCCAGGCGACGGGCGCGGTCGGAATCGAAATCGCGACGGCCTCCTCATGGGCGCGAGCACCGGCACGGTCGAACTCAAAGATAGCCAGCCCGCGGCGGAGCTTCTCGGCCCCGGCTTTACGGGAGGGCCGCGCCATCGTCGACGCCGGCCAAACAAGGCTGCCCTCCATCCGGAACGTCGACACCTTCGCCGCTTTTAGTTCCTCATGATGCATCTGCCACAGCCTCCAAGGAGATGAGTATAGGTAGTGTATTTCCTCCCTGATTCATCCACAATCTAGCATGTCCGCAACGGGAAGAGAGGGGCAGATAGAGAGAGAAAGGAAGGGAGATGGAGCAGTGGTGCGGGTTGGTTGTGTAGATATTGGGAGGGGAGGCTGACGCTGGACTGCGGAGAGAAAGGAGGAGGAACGGCGGCGTGCAGGGATGTGGAGCAGGGAGGAGGAGATGTGAGGGCGAGACACCAGGGAGAGTTGGGGGAGGGAGGAGGAGATGTAGGGGAGTGGAGGCGTCGGGAAGAGATTGAGGCTGCCGGTGGCTGCTTTGTTCTGTCGATTCGCTGTTTTGCAAAGAGAGATGCTGCTCCTGCTTCTTTGTTGTTGCAGGTATTGCTGCAGATCGACACGCCAAATAGCTATTTGCTCCTGCTTTGCCTGGTTGTTAGCTGCTCGTCCAAACTGCAACTTTGCTTGCCTAAGTCTTTTTTTTACATTTGCGCCATGTGGGATTGCGCAATGACAATTGCAATTACAAAAAAAGAATGACAATAAATTTGCATTATACGCTACAATACAATAAAAGGAAATACAAAAGGGTCCACTTCACCTTATTCAGTTGAATACAGAATTATATTATCGGTGGAGAGGAGACGAAAACTGAATGACCAAACTGCAGCTTTGCTTGCCTAAGTTTTTTTTTTAACATTTGTGCCATGTGGCATTGCGCAATGACAATTGCAATTACAAAAAATAATGACAATGAATTTGCAATTACATGCTGCAATACAATAAAAGGGAATAGAAAAGGGTCCACTTCACCTTATTCAGTTGAATACAGAAAATTGTCCACTCTATAAAAGGGTTATCACCCTAACTCAAATTTCTTTTGATTTTCAGACTTTTAGTTTTTGGTTTGTATATTGTAAGCGACGTGCGTTGCACGTGCAAAGCTACTAGTATTATTAAAAGAGAAAACTTGTGTTGTGCTATGTTGATACATTATATCAGAGCCGTTCAATGTGATCAACATTCAAGATCAAATCCCGAAACGGTATGTATCCATTTCTTCTCCTTCATGGCGCCACACGACCCCAGAGGCCAGAGCCGACGCCCGTCCCCAGCGCCGCCGCCTTCCACGTCGCCGTCCTGCCCGTAGTGAGGTCGCCGTCGGCCGTCCTGCCCTGCACATGCCGTCCGGCGCCAGCCAGCGCCCTTCTCCTCCATGGCGCCACACGACCCCAGAGCCGACGGCTGTCCCAGCGCCGCCGCGTTCCACGTCGCCGTCCTGCCCGTAGCGAGGTCGCCGTCGGCTGTCACGGCGAGCTCGATTGGAGGTTTCCTGCACCGGCGGGCAACGGCGCCGGCGGTCACGGCTGGTAGCGATGCCATGTGACCCTGCCCATCTCCATCTGGCCATCGAGGGTTGGAGGGGAGGCTGACACTGTCGCGTCTTTGCGCTGAGGAAGCCAGACGAACTGTCCCGCTGGCGCGTCGTGTTCGTGTCGGACTCCAAGCTGCATGTCGCCGCCAACTCGTTGTCGTCGTCTGGCTCCGGCAGCGGCAGAGCCAGCACGCTCTTCCAGGATGTGGGCGTGGACGGACGGAGCGTGATCACAAACCCGTGATGGTACCTGAAGATTTTGTTTTTTGGCTGTGGGTGCCCTCTTTGCACATCAGGTGTTTGGGTTAATGAGAATAAGTTGAGAAGAACACAAACATCGGGTGTAGCTGTAGAAGCTCTCAGACTCAGGTTCTCTAGCTCGCCCATGGAGGACGCCCTGAGACTGAGAGTTGAAGCAACGCATGTGCACATGGGTGTGTTTCGACGCAGCTGGAAATTCAGGCGGTGCCGTGGTGGACGAGGCTGAGCCTGTGGAGATCAACAACATATCAAAACGCTGTTGTAGGGCAGCTGTACTTCTTTGACCACACGGTTTGAAAAATACAATAGATTCTATGTATTTGACTGTCGATCTACTGTGGTTTAGAATTTCTGTTTGCTGTAGGTGCTTGTTGTTTCTGAGGATCTTTATCATATATAAAGATTGATATGACATTAATTAAAGCTAATGATACTTTCAGTTAGAATGGAAGAAAAGACTCCAAGTAGCTAGCTAACGAGCTACTAATCGAATTAAAGCAGAAGACAATATCAGTAAATAATTTGCTCAGATTCATTCTTGTAGATGGGATGAACATGTTTGAGTGATAATTGTTCCATACAACGAGTCTAATTTATGTCAGATTGGATATTGAAGGAAGGAGAATAGACATCGGTTTGTATCGACTCTACATGTTTCAAAATAAACAAGGACCACAAAACTAGATAGATCTTTGGCCTTCGCATTGTCTTTCCGATGGCTACTCATGGGCGATCAGCCTTCCCGTGCTACACTGAGTACTTAAAACGCTGTGGCAGCAGACTCTCATAGAGAGATGGAGTAGTCATTCTCAGGCGCGTTGGCGGCAAGATGATGGCGACATCGGTAGTGCTGCGATCCGTAGCAACGCATGGGCACCACACCGCCCGCCGTACACCATACACACGGCTCTCCACCGGCCTCGTCATGCCCGCACCGCCATGCTGCGTCACCCGCCCTCCTTGCTGGCCGCAGCCAAGCGCGATCCCACACCACGAACGCCACCAGATTAGCCTGATGTTATTCTCCCACTTAGTACTGAATATGTTCTTGGTCGTGAAGTTCAGAATGATTTTTTAGAGCAGCTGACACTTGCATAAATAGTTAAGATGTAATTGTTTCATTCCAGTTGTTTTTCGCTGGCTAGTGTTTATCGCTACTCTTTCTGATGCTTGAGTTGTAAGTCGTGGAACCTGATACTACAAAAATGTAATAAAACAGCTGTATGCATCATCGTGATGCAGAGGCTGGGCTTCTCCCCATTTCTAAAAAAAAAAGGTAAGATGTAATGACGAAAATATATTTATAAGTAATTCTTTGTATTACATATTAATATTGTACTATTCCGATAATATCATGCATATTCTCTCTGGATCAATAAGCGAAATAATGTTCACTAAGAATTATGATAGGTTCGTGTGCTCAATACAAATCTAGGACCGATGCAAAAAGTGTAAAAGAAGCAATTCAGGTAAATCCCGGTATGGTCTTCCTACTTTTAAATTGTCTCTTTAATCGTGAGGACGTGTGTTGCACGTACATGCCAACTAGTTCTTAATAAAGGGCTTTGTTAAGAGTTGTGATAGAATTGTTGTTGTCAATTTGAAGTGCTGAAGACCTCACGTATTTAGAAAAAGGAAGTCACAGGATAAGGGCTAAAGCTGATCAGATCTGCACCAGAAAATCTGAAGATGAAAGGCCTTCCTGAGCAGCAGCTAGTGGTGAAAAACATTCGACAAAAAGTTGCAGTCCTCAAAACTGCTAAAGTTCAAAAATTGTTTGACGAGTTAGCAGTTTGAAAAGAAAACGGGAACTTTTCTTTTTGAAAACATTTGACGTATCAGCCACTGTGAGGACAAAAAGTTGCAGTCGTCAAAATTGCTAAAGATGAAATATTCGACAAAAAGTTGTGAACCTTGCAGTAAAATATGTCTAGATACATGCGGGTCAAAAGAAGGTAAAACATCTTATATTTTGATACGGAGTGAGTAGTAGCTTACTAGGGAGAACGGCATGATGGCATGCACAACAACAGAGTGCAACAGAGAAGTTTGAAAAGAATATCGGATTTAGTGCATTTATACCGGTCCTAAACAGTAAAGAATTATGGAAAATGTTCTAGATAAAAAAAGTTGCGCAAAATACCTAGATTTCCATAAAAAATAGAGATCGAAGGCAACCGATTGCAAATATTTTGGAAGATGAAAATAAAGCAAGATGTGAACGTGATAGAACTCGATCGGTGAAATAGTTTGACGGTCGAACAAAATAAGGAGATTAATGCTTGTCGAAGTATATCCAATCGATGGGCGCTTGTTTGGTAGAGCAGACATAATCTTGTCGATGTGCACCATGCTCGACGAGGCTGTTGGAGAGTGAGGGTTGGTGGCCTGGTTGCGTGCGGCGCTAAGAGGAGTATGTTAATATTGGTCTAACTTAATCCCAAACTGAGACGGAAACAAAAGTCACAAATCAAGGATGGTTATGATCATGACGTTTATATATTTTTGGTTTCTGTTGCAACGCACGTGCATTGTCTTAGTTCTATAGAAATCTAAACTATAAGGCGACTATGGTGATTGATGTCAATCTACATAAAGTTAATAATGTAAGATTTTAAATATATAAATGTAATATATTTGTATGGACTATGTAGTTTGTTCATAGGAAATTACCTTTTTAAAGGTAAACTTAATGTACTGAAATGTTGTTATCACCACTGTTTGGACCCAATTTACCGAGAATTCTTTTCTATAATAGGGGAACATATTTCATGAAGATATTTCTCTATACATAATATTATTGTATCAATCAAATTTATTGAAAATGGTGGCCGAGCAATTTATTTGACAACACGGTCATTTTAACTGATACAAATGAACTGTTTTTCATGTAAGGTGAAAAATTTGTAAAAATGTTTTGTTAATGACTTTCTTGCATTCCACTTCCCGAGGAGATAGTCAACACCGGTGCTTCACGGGCTGATTTATCTTTACACGTTTAACTCTCTGGCATTGGTCGCAACGTAATTATGAACTCGACACTAGTTGGTGCCAACATTTTCTTAGGAAGGTCATTTTTTAAATATTGAGTACTTGTGCACTTAAGAAAATCCGGCAAACTCAGTTGCACATAAATTTATGTCTCCGGCATAGTGGGGATGTGTCCAGCCACTGTGTGGGTGCATGCGTTTTTGTGTGTGTGTGTGGTGGGGTGGGGGGGAAAGGAGCTGTCAAGACACAACGGCGATAAGGAGAAATCTGGAGACAACGATGCGCATGATGGGCAAGAATTGGAGCATCATATCGGTGAGGGGAAATGAAATGACACCTAGATTGCAGGCGTGTCCATGCCAAAGTAAATTCTACACGTTGTTGCAAGAAATAGATAACCTTATATATTCTACATTCAGTACTTTCTGATCATAATCTTATGTACTTCAACAAAGATAAACAAGCCATTATTTCAAAAAAAGAAGATAAACAAGCCATCAAGGAACCAAACTCATATATAATCCATCCAGCTTATAGATATTGCAGTTCAAAAGGGTACTAGCTAGGCATATCAGAAAGCACCACTCACTCAACGGGTCCAATGAAAGGTGAAGCGTTTACAGCATAACCTTTTAGAGCCGGAAAGAAGGCATGTTGAACAAGACTTTGCTTGAGCCGATATCCAGGCATAGAGAGGCCTCCATGACGACGGAAACTGGTAACCAATTTGCCATCATCCACGAGAAGCAGCCATTCCTCAACTTGGACCAGCAAGAGCACGCCACCGTCCACTGAAACAACGCTCAAATCCCAGGCGTAACCACGAACTTCAAACTCCCTCTTGATTTGGGCGATAGGTAATTTGATCCGGTACTTCTGGTTCCAGACCTCGCTTTCGTAGTTCTGTAACACCCATACATAAATTATTTCCAGGGAATAGTTACGGCTATGGATGCCGAGTGTGCCATCCACTTCAAAGATATAAGAGCCGGGGGGGACAACTGGAGAACGCATCTGCCGAAACGACTCTGATATCGTGTCAAATACTACTACCCATTTGCCTTCACATATCAATGGGTTTCTTCCACTCGGATAATACACCGGATGCCAATGCAGGTTATCACGGAGCCGGACTGGTACGTGGAAGATCCCAAACGTCATCTCTGGCCACCCGATGTACCTCGGCGGTTGGTCGGAACCCACTGCAAAGACATAGCAACCAATTTGGTCTTCGGACCATCGGTTGCACATTGTTAGTAAAAGCCGGTACTCGCCGGTAGGATGGTGTGAGTACATCCCCATGACAACAAAGTCCCACTGTATCCCAATGGGAGCGTACTCACGAGTGGTTGGGTTGCAGATGGAGAGGCAAGGGGGAGAGCAAATCGTGCCCACCTTGGTGAGGACGAGAAGGCCGTCGCAGGAGGCCTCGTGATAGAAGGCCTGGTCAAGCTTGGCGACGGCGTGGAGCTGCTCGTCATCGGTGGAGGCTTGGTGGTCCAAGGTGAGGATGTCATGGTAGTGGAAGCCGAGATCGAAGTCTTCATCGCTGGCCAAAAGTGGAAGGCTGGGCTGCCGGCCGTGGTGTGCCAGGAGGAAGTCGCGTGTGCGGGTGATGCGGCTCCATGCGCGGCAGGCAGAGCGGCAGCGGAGGAGGGGTTTTGCGGGGAGGCGAAGGAGGATCTCCCAGACGATGATCTCGTCCGGGAGGCTTGCGCTTGCCATTGCGGCCTTCGCCATGGTTCGCAGTCGGGATTCCGTTCCAGGAACGAGAAAGAGGAGGCAGGCGGCGCCGGGACAGAGATGGACTTGGGCTGGGCTTAAACTTCCGTTGATGTAAACCCGAATTTAAAAGCCAGATCATACAATCCAAAAAAAAAAGTAAACCTAAACGTATGCTGATGTAAGTCTTTCGGGTGGATTACTAACTCGACCATGACACTCCTAAGCTAAATTGCTTATCTGCTACTAATAAAAGTAAGCTGAATTTCAGCTGGTGTGATTTTCTACAACAGAGGTATCGTCATATTTGTATTAGCAGATATATGAGATTTTTTCCACCATCATTTTATACGAACATGAGAACATCACAAATTTCAATATGCAGATAAATAAACTTGTTTCTGTACGTACACCGGTTGTTCTCACCGGAGCGGATGCTGGCTCGATTGGCACACAGTGAGTTGACGTCAGTTTGTAAACTAGTATGACGGCGGTTATAGCTTATTTCACATGCCGGCCTCTGAAAATGTATAATGAATAGAGAGAACCCCGATAACTGCAGTCAGTTGCTGAAATAACACTAGTAGCAGGTGACTATGTCAGATTGCAGCTCCAACAGATAACAGGACCATGCTTCCTAGTAGAGTTTTACACAATAGCGTGGCACAATTTCTCAAGATGCAGTATCTCCACCCAGTTGGGTTCTTCTGCAAATATTTCTCGTGGCCAGAAACTATTAGAAAGGGACTGCAACACGGGAGGTCGAAGCTGCAGAAGAAGCACTCATTCAGAGGCGTACCAGTCTAAACCAAAAGACTGTTTCAGAGGGACTAGTAGAAAACCAAACGAGTAATGTATATATGCGTCTTCGCTTTGAAATTGAAATTTGAGACAGTGCTGATTTTTGTTACATTTCACCGACCCCTGAACCACTAGTCACCTACCAAGTAAATGGACTGATTTTTTTGAAAGAAAAAATATTTGATTTTGTAACTGAATAAATTTGATGGCCAAAATGGGTTGGGTGGACGCTCGGTCATGACCGAAAGTTCAGTCTTTGCATTTCGGTCTTTAAAAAATGAAGACCGAAATTTATGCGTCTATTTTACTACCGAAAATTCGGGTACCCAATAGTTCAGGTTCACCTTCGTTCATGGCTAATAGCTTAGGAAAACAATTGACAACATTCAACCATAATTCTGATATTTTGAATAGATATATTATTATCAGCTGGCAGGAATAAAAATTGAACGTACCAAACAAAAAGTTTCAAAAAAAAAAGTACCAAACAAAAATATATATAGTACTCATAATCTACACATTTTACGCATTTCATCCGTCCTAGTGGGGAGGGTGGTGGAATTAAAATTTTGAAGCGTATAGTACAGGTAATTTGAGTCAATTGATCCTAGCGCATATCATGTATTTATATATCGCATCAAGTGTTGGGTACAAGGACGAGTCGGTTTAGTACAGGTAATTTGAGTCGGTACAACTCTGACCGAACATGTATCTAATACTGAACCTGAAACAAATTATAACACCCTTCCTTAATCACAATTTGCTAAGTTGAGATTATGTTTTAACTCTTCAAATGTGCGTACCCAGAGAGGCTTTGTGAACCCATCAGCAATTTGATCGTTGGAAGCAATGAACCGAATTTACAGCTGCTTGTTGAGAACTCTTTCTCTCACAAAATGAAAATATATCTCAATATGCTTGGCTCTTGCATGAAATACTGGATTAGCTGACAAATATGTGGCACCAAGATTATCACACCACAAACATGGTAGTTGAGTCAGCTTAACTCCGAGTTCTTCACGACGTTCCTAGGTGCAACGAATCATCGTAGAATCACCTACGTCACTCGATCCCTGACTTTTTCTTCATGTCGCGTGAAACGTCGAGGATGGCACATCACAACGTTTTGAAGCACGATCACCACGTTATTCAATCGTTCCTAATCGCCGGATATTTAGTATTGAATGGTCTTCTAATCTCGCATCCCTTAGAGTTTTATTAAAATTATATGCCATTGTATGTCTAAAGTTATTAGGTGTACATACACTCCAATCTCAATCAACTCTTATAAGCAATTAGTGAATAAATAAACAAGTTTTCCTATATGAGGCTGAAAATAAAGATGAATGGGTGTAATTAGTCATACAATATTACCAAGTTTGGATGGAACCGTACTAATTATGGCAAAACCGCCTCAGGTTTACTTATTCGGCTGATTATTAATTTGTTTGAGACAAATGTCCCACGAAATAGGATCAACAACAACCACATGATGTAAAGAAGCTACAACCGAACACATCGCTTCAAGAAGGGACCAACACATTCCACACCATATTACATTGCTTCCTTGATCACCGTGTGTCCTACTCACTCGATGCCCAAGTCCTTCCTCATCTCGCCGATGACATCATACACCTTCTCTGACGAGAGGAGGCTCTTGGAGACGCTATCCCTCTCCATGCACCGTGCTGCCCAGGCTGCCAGTGTTGGCGTCACCTCCGTCACGTTGACCCCCCAGAACCTATCAAAGCTCTGAAACCAAGTCGCGAACTGCATGAGCGCGGCGTCCACAAACCTGAAACCATGCTCCCCTCCAAAGAACTCCTTCCCTCCAAGCTCTCCTTCTAGTGTCTTCAAGATCTCCACCATCTCTATGTTCGGTTGTACCTGCGGCTCCCCCTTGACCATATAGAGCCGAGAGCCGCAACCGTAGACCTTCTTATCGACGTAGTCGGCCCAAAAGCGGGCACGCGCACGCTCATAGGGTCCGCTGGGAGGAGGGTGTGCGTCTCCGGGAAGGCCTCATCGAGGTACTATAGGATGATGAGAGACTCGATGATGGGGCGGTCGTCGTGCAGGAGGACGGGGACCTGCTTGTAGACCGGGTTGGAGCTGAGGAGGAGGTCGCTCTTGGCGGCGAGGTCCTCTTCGACGTGCTCGTAGGTGCGGCCTTTCTCCGCTAAGCCGATGCTGCACCGCTGCCCGAACGGGCTCACCGAGGAGCTCAGCAACACAAGTCCGACATTCTTCTCGCCCGCCATTGGTAATCACTTATCAGATGGGTTCTCCTTGGTTTGTGTTGTATGTGAGAATGGATGAGCAGGGTATGAGGGCGCCGGTGAGGACTTATAGGCCAGTAGCTAACGGGAGAAGGTGAGGTCGTTGTGTTCGACTAACTTTTGACCGGAAGTTGTTGATACAATGAAATGTCAAATTGAACTGGCAGTGCAGTGGATGCTTCCAGTCTCCCCCCGATACGTCTCTAACGTATCTATAATTTCTGATGTTCCATGCTTATATTATGCCAATTGCTACATGTTTTATATACACTTCATAGCATTTTTATGCATTTTCTGTGACTAACCTATTAACAAGATGCCACAGTGCCAGTTCCTGTTTTCCGCTGTTTTTGTATTCCAGAAAAGCTAGTCTGGAAATATTCTCGGAATTGGATGAAACTTGGACAGGACCTCCTCTTTTTTCGACACGTACGCGGAGTCCAAAGGAGAGACGGAGGGGGGCCGCGAGCCAGCCACACAATGGGGCGGCGCGGCCCCACCCTCTGCCGCGCCGTGGGTGGTGTGGGCCCCACGGGCGTCTCCAGCCGCCGCCCTTTCGCCTATATAATCTTCCCAACATGTAAACCCTAAATACCCGAGCCATTATCCACGAGAAGTTCCAGAGTCGCCGCCGCCGTCAACCCTAGCTCGGGAGGGTTCAGAATCTCTTCCCGGCACCCTGCCGGAGAGGGGAATCATCACCGGAGGGCTCTACATCGCCATGCCTTCCTCCGGAGTGATGCGTGAGTAGTCATCCTTGGACTACGGGTCCATAGCAGTAGCTAGATGGTTGTCTCTCATCCTTGTGCTATCATGTTTAGATCTTGTGAGCTGCCTAACATGATCAAGATCATCTATTTGTAATGCTGCATGCTGAGTTTGCTGGGATCCGATAAATATTGAATACTATGTCAAGTTGATTATCAATCTATCTTATATGTTATTTATGATCTTGCATGCTCTCCGTTACTAGTAGATGTTTTGGCCAAGTAGATGTTTTAACTCCAAGAGAGAGTATTTATGCTAGATAGTGGGTTCAGTTTCCAGTAATCTGGGAGAGTGACAGGAACTTCTAAGGTTGTGGATGTGGTGTTGCCACTAGGGGTAAAACAGCAATGCTTTGTCTAAGGATAATTGTGTTGTTTACATTACGCACTTTAATTAATGCATTAATCTGTTGCTTGCAACTTAATACCAACGGGGACACGGATGTTAACCTGGCGGTGGATTATTAGTCATAGATGCAGTTGGATAACGGTCTATGTATTATGTCGTGATGCCCAATTGAATATCATAGTAGTCATCTTGTTATATATATGCATTGTTATGCGCTCAATATTTTATCAATTGTCCAGCTGTAATTTGTTCACCCAGCATGTTAGTTATCTTTTATGGAGAGACACCACTAGTGAACTGTGGACCCCGGTCCATTCTTTTACACTGATAATACAACCTACTGCAATCATTGTTCCTTTTCATTCTCTGCAATTTACTACTATTTTCCACACCATACGTTTAATCCTTTGTTTTCAGCAAGCCGGTGAGATTGACAACCTCACTGTTTCGTTGGGGCAAAATAGTTTGATTGTGTTGTGTGCAGGTTCCACGTCAGCGTGCCACTGACAACTTTTAGAAGTGATTTCTTATCCTACTGGTTCGATTAAACCTTGGTTTCATACTGAGTGAAACTGCTGCTACACTAATTCATACCTTCCTCTTGGTCTCCCAACGAACGTGTGATCCACGTCATCAAGCAACTTTTTCTGGCGCCGTTGCCGGGGAGTAAGATGATTTCTGCAAGGGGAGTCTCTCGCTTCCAATCTCTTTACTTTGTTATTGTCTTGCTTAGTTTATTTTTATCTTGTCTTGTTTGCTTTTTTATCAAAAACACAAAAAAAATAGTTACTTGCATTAGTTTATTTTCTTGTTATCATGTCTAGCTCTGTTCCTTTTTCCGTAGTACCACCTGTGGGAGAAATTATTACTTTTAGATAGAAAGGTGGGGAATCCTTTAGGAATGCTGGGGAAGAATATTGGATTGCACAAGAAGTGCAACCTAAGATGGATTTGAGAGTTCTTATAAAAAATTCTACTATGGTTTATTTCTGTTTATCAACATGCTCTAGATACCATGGTAGGGGAAACCTTTTCTGAGTTTGATACAATGAAAGCTCATAATATTTTGAGTGGTTTGTCGATTTTCCCATGATGGATGAAACTGGGATATTCACTAAGCTAGAGAAAATAGAAAGTCGATTAATGATTTAACTCTGAGTCATAACCTTAAAGAACAACCTTTAGTTGAGCTAAAAAATGATTGGGAACCATTCATTGAGATTAATATTGGTAATGAAAGTTTCGTGCCTACTGTGACCTTGGTTCAACAATGTCCATCATGCCTAAAATGGTTTATGATCTATTAAAATTTGATAATATGGTTGATTACCCTGTTTTTCATTTTCATGCTGATGGAACAATCACAAAAGTATAGGGATTATTAACGATATTAAGGTCACTGTTCAAAATAAGACCATCCCTGTGAATTTCATGATCTTGCAAAATCTCCTAACCATATTGTTAGGGAGACTTTTTAAAGAGTAATGGGGGTTTTATCAATGCAAAGTATGGGTTCATGAAGTTCAATACTCCTATTAATCGGAGGTTTTCTTTCCAATAAAGAAAGATGACCCCACCGAAAGGTTGGGAGATTTTAATGTCTTGGAAACACTTGATTCTTACTTTCTGCGCCTAGCTGAAAGGCGTTAAAAAAACGCTTATGGGAGACAACCCATTGTTTTATTTCTGCAATTTTTCTTTTTTGAGTCAAGGTGCTGTTTACTTCTGTAACAATTCCTTTGTATTTTATTTTCTTACATTGTTGTGCCAAGTATTGCCTCTAATAGGAAGATGATGCTAGATTTGGATTTCTGCGCAGGAACAGATTTCTGCTGTTCACCGTTTTGCTTCTGTAAAATCACAGAAAAATTATTTAAATCTGAAATTTTTGTGCGTGATCCTCAGATATGTACGCATCTTTCGTTAGTTTTGAGTTTTTCGATCGAGCAACGTAAGTGCCTCGAAAAAATTCGTCTTTACGGACTGTTCTGTTTAGACAGATTCTGTCTTTTATTTTGCATTCTCTCTTTTACTAGTGTTGAGTGGAATTCTTTTTTAGGTGGAAGAGCTTCACATAACATCAGTGGCAGTAGCTAATGTTAAAAGTAACGTCATGTTTGTGTCCTTATAGAACATGTGAGTTTTTGATTGTGCACTAACCCTCTAATGAGAATTATTCTGAGTTTGGTGTGGCGGAAGTTTTCAAGGGTCAAGAGAGAAGGATGATATAATGTGATCAAGAAGAGTGAAGAGCTTAAGCTTGGGGATGCTCCCATGGATCACCCCAGCATATTTCAAGAAGACTCAAGCGTCTAAGCTTGGGGATGCCCAAGGCATCCCCTTCTTCATCAGCAACTTATCAGGTCATCTCTAGTGAAACTATATTTTAATTCTTTCACATCATATGTGCTTTACTTGGAGCGTCTGTGTGCTTTTATTTTCGTTTTTATTTTTTTTCTGGTCAACTTGATTGGACCCTAGCATTCTTGATTGGGAGAGAGACACGCTCCGCTTTTTCATATGAATACTCCTATTCTTCACTTATACTTGTTGAGTATTCTTTTAGCTATTGCTTTTAGCTCCTGTTTTGCATGCATCTCTTATTCAGAGCTGTTAGTTCTTTTAGAAAGTACTCTCTTGCTTCACTTATAATTGTTTGGAGAGTTTGTTGAAATAAATTGATTGGTGTTTGGTTGGAACAGAAAATGTTGCATGTGGTAGATGGTATAATGGAAAAAGCTTACATATTCTTGTAGATCACTGTATTGGATAATTTGATACTTGTCAATTGTTTTGAGTTATCAAGTAGTTCATGTTTAAGCTTTTGTATCATGTAGTTAAAACCTATTAATGAGAACTACCGTAAAGCTCGTTGAAATTTGGTTTGCATGATTGGTATCTCTAAGGTCTAGATATTTTCTAGTAAAAGGGTTTGGTTAACAAGGAAGACAGTGTAGAGTCTTATAATGCTTGCAATATGTTTTCATATAAGTCTTGTTGTGTCGGTTGATATCCTGTGTTTGCTTCAAATAACCTTGCTAGCCTAAACTCTGTACTGAGAGGGAATGCTTCTCGTGCATCCAAAACCTTGAGCCAAAATCCATGCCATTGTGTCCACCATAACTACCTATATGTGGTATTTCCTTGCCATTCCAAGTAAATTTTTCATGTGCTACCTTTAAACTATTCAAAACTTTATTATTCCTTTTTGTGTCAATGTTTACCAAGCTCATGAGGACGGGGTGGATGTCTTTATGTCAACTGTCAAACAGACTTTACCACCGGACTAGCGGCATATACATCCGCTTATCCATTAATTTTGCAAAAAGAGCTGGCAAATGGGGTGCCCAGTCCCAATTAATTACAACTTTAACCGCTTAATTCTCTTCACATTTTTGCCCTGATTTATCAGTCAAGCAATGACAAACAGTGAAATATCTGCATGTGTAAACAAAAGAGAAAGAGGGATGATCTGCCTTGCTGGTAGAAATAACGTCCTTCATGGGAGCCGCTCTTAAAAGTCTGGTTGGCAGGGGTCATATTGTACTTTCCATTTTCTGATTCGTTGACAATTAACAAACACCTCTCAAAACTTATTTTTACTCTCTATATGATTTCAAAAACTTAAAAAGCTCTAGCACATGATTTAATCCCTGCTTCCCTCTGCGAAGGGCCTTTCTTTTACTTTTATGTTGAGTCAGTTTCCTACTTCTTTCTATCTCAGAAGCAAACACTAGTGTCAACTTTGGTGCAACAATTTTTATATGCTATATTGCACTTATTATATTGCTTTGTGTTGACAAATATCCATGAGATATATATGTTGAAAGTTGAAAGCAATTGCTGAAGCTTAAATCTTCCTTTGTGTTGGTTAAATACCTTTTACTTAGAATCTATTGCTTTATGAGTTAACTCTTATGCAAAACTTTTGATGCTTGTCTCGAAAGTACTATTCATGAAAAGTTTTTGCTTATATGATTCAGTTGTTTGCTCATTATCTACTTGCTAGCAAACTATAGACCATTGACCTGGATCACTTCATTCATAACATGTGCTTTACAATACTATTTGATCAAGATTATGATTGTAGCATGTCACCTCAGAAATTATTTTGTTTTTATCGTTTTACCTACTCGAGGACGAGTAGAACTAAGCTTGGGGATGCTTGATACGTCTCAAACGTATCTATAATTTCTGATGTTCCATGTTATATTATACCAATTGTTACATGTTTTATATACACTTCATAGCATTTTTATGCATTTTCTGGGACTAACCTATTAACAAGATGCCACAGTGCCAGTTCCTGTTTTCTGCTGTTTTTGTATTCCAGAAAAGCTAGTCTGGAAATATTCTCGGAATTGGACGAAACTTGGACAGACCTCCTATTTTTCCAACACGTACACGGAGTCCAAAGGAGAGACGGAGGGGGCCGCGAGCCACCACACCATGGGGCGGCGCGGCCCCCCCTGCCGCGCCGTGGGGTGGTGTGGGCCCCACGGCGTCTCCAGCAGCCGCCCTTTCGCCTATATAATCTTCCCGACGCGAAAACCCTAAATACCCGAGCCATTATCCACGAAAAGTTCCAGAGACGCCGCCGCCGTCAACCCTAGCTCGGGAGGGTTCAGAAGCTCTTCCCGGCACCCTGCCGGAGAGGGGAATCATCACCGGAGGGCTCTACATCGTCATGCCTGCCTCCGGAGTGATGCGTGAGTAGTCATCCTTGGACTACGGGTCCATAACAGTAGCTAGATGGTTGTCTCTCCTCCTTGTGCTATCATGTTTAGATCTTGTGAGCTGCCTAACATGATCAAGATCATCTATTGTAATGCTACATGTTGTGTTTGCTGGGATCCGATGAATATTGAATACTATGTCAAGTTGATTATCAATCTATCTTATATGTTATTTATGATCTTGCATGCTCTCCGTTACTAGTAGATGTTTTGGCCAAGTAGATACTTTTAACTCCAAGAGGGAGTATTTATGCTAGATAGTGGGTTCAGTCTCCAGTAATCTGGGAGAGTGACAGCAACATCTAAGATTGTGGATGTGCTGTTGCCACTATGGGTAAAACAACAATGCTTTGTCTAAGGATAATTGTGTTATTTACATTACGCACTTTACTTAATGCATTAATCTGTTGCTTGCAACTTAATACCAACGGGGGACACGGATGTTAACCTGGCTTTGGATTATTAGTCATAGATGCAGCTGGATAACGGTCTATGTATTATGTCGTGATGCCCAATTGAATATCATAGTAGTCATCTTGTTATATATATGCAATGTTATGCGCTCAATATTTTATCAATTGCTCAGCTGTAATTTATTTACCCAGCATGTTAGTTATCTTTAATGGAGAGACACCACTAGTGAACTGTGGACCCCGGTCCATTCTTTTACACTGATAATACAACCTACTGCAATCATTGTTCATTTTCATTCTCTGCAATTTACTACTATTTTCCGCACCATACGTTTAATCATTTGTTTTCAGCAAGCCGGTGAGATTGACAATCTCACTGTTTCGTTGGGGCAAAATAGTTTGATTGTGTTGTGTGCAGGTTCCACGTCAGCGCGCCACTGACAACTTTCAGAAGTGATTTCTTACTCCTACTAGTTCGATTAAAGCTTGGTTTCATAGTGAGCAAAACTGCTGCTACACTGCTTTATACCTTCCTCTTGGGGTCTCCCAACGAACGTGTGATCCACGTCATCACCCCCCCCCCCCGCGTCGCCCTCCCTGTAGCGACACGGGGGAAACCCTAGCCACCGGTTGGAAGGGCTCCCTCCCTGTCCTCCCCCGCATCGCTGCCGCCGGAGGGGCCTCCGGAAAAGCCATCAAGCGCCCCAGGGATGGTGGCGGCGGGGCGATTTGCTCCCTCGCGAGAGGGCTGGCGTGAGCGGCGACATGGAGGTGCTGCGAGCTCGGCAACGGGCCGGCGACGGCGCCGGGGGCCGGCGTGGTGGAGAGCGCGGCAGGAGGAGGTCGGCGTCGATGGAGGAGGGACGCAGAAGTCAGCCTGGTGCGCACGACGCTGCGGTGCAGGGGCCCATTCTGGGCTCCTTCTAGGCCTTGTGGGCCGAAGTCGGCGCACATGGTGCGGCCTGGGGCGGCGGCCGGTGATGCTGCTGTGGAGGCGCCGCCCTGCGTGTGGAGGGGAAGAGGGAAGCTGGGGCAGCGGCCCCAGGACAAGGTCGGCCGACGCCTGCCGTGGCAAGAGGTGCCATGGTTCGGTTCCGACGCGCGACGACAGAAGCGAGGACTTGGTGGTCGGCAACAGCGCCTCTTTGCTTGTCTTGCTGCTCCCGGCACTTCGCGGGCAGATCGAGATCTGGGCGAAAGCTTTGCATCGACTCCGGTCGTTGCCGATGACGGCGGCACCTTGGGGCGTCGTTCCCCTTCTTGTCCGCGTCATCGTGGAGCTCTAAACCTTACCGACGCGAGTGGTTCCAAACTCTCCGGGTGAAAACCTAAGCTCCTCGGAGCGGGCGACGGTGACTGACACGCCACTTCCTTCTTGGAGGCGTCGCCTTGGAGCTCTTGGCCCTTGCGGTGTGTTGGTTTCGCGGCGGTTGGGCAGGATGGCTCTGTGGTCGGGGGAGGCGGATGCCGGGGTGGCAACCCCGGACGGTGGTGGTACGTCAAGGCGGCGGCCTCGGTCTCCTCTACAGCGACGGTCCTATGGGGCAGGGCCTTCTCCTAGCGAGATTTGGGTGGCCACCTAGTGATGCGAGGGCAGCGGGTTCGTCGACTCGGCTGGATCACCTCCGGGTAATGCGAAGTCTTATCTGGTTGCTACGCCGAGACGGCGGCCCCGGATTTGGCGCGACGTTTGAGGTCTGCGGGCGGCCGTCTTTAGCGAGGGTAGGAAGGGCTACGAGACGGCTGGGTTGTGCAGCGTCGTGGCTCGTGTTCGGCTTTGGTGCCGAGTGGTGTAAGTCGGGGCGGCGGCCCCGGAGTTGGTGGTGTGCGTTCGTTGCGTTGGTGGACTTGCGTCGTGTGGGCGACGGGTCTCCTCGCGTGTGCGGTTTTTCGGCCCGGTTTTCCTCATAAACCGGACAATATATGATTTTTGGGCCCGGTCTTCCTTATAAACTGGGCCAATTCTATTCTTCTATACGAATTGTAGGAACGTCCTATCCTAGAGGTTACTCGGAAAAAAAAACTGGCAGTGCAGTGCGTACATGCGTGCGTAAATGCAAACGGGGAATTCCGGTGTGTCACCGCTTGCGTCACGTACGAATATGTGAACTCTGAAGAAGCACTTCAAGCGCTCGGCCAAGTTGGAATCACGTCCGGACATCCGGCACACGTCGGCACAGAGAATCACGGCTGGTGGATCAGGTTAGAGACGTGATATACGTGTGTGGTGACAACGTCAGAGCAGCTGCAATTCCTTATTTTACACTTACCTTGTAGACAAACAAGTACGGCAGGACCAATTTGTACTAGAAGTCTGGAACAGTCAAAAGGCCAAAATACGTAGAAAATTGTTTTAGAGGTCAGGCTACAGGTAATCCTTTATTTCAAAAATAATATTTCAAAAACGATATTTTTCAAGTTTCAAAAGGAAAATCTGGACGTAGCCAATTATGTATCCTTCAGCCGTGCAAAATCTCAGTACGGATTCTTAATACTCCGGGCAACACAAAAATGATAAATTTGATATTTTTTTGAGTTTTCGAAACTAGCACTTTACACTGTATTCAGATTAACATTTTATCATTGTGTAACCTAAAAATAAAAGAGAGCAATGAGATTTTGCATGCTTGTCCTATATACCATTGGATATATCCACAGTTCTATCCAGAAGTTATTATAAACTTCAAAATAAGTTTTTGATTTTTACATATAAACGAAAAGGCCTCACTGCCGCTCAAGGCCGTACGATCCAAAAAAAGGAATAGATAGTAATCTTAGTCTCGTTTGCTTTTGACTAATGGACACACATAGTACTTACAAGAATCAAGGGGTTTGGCATGGAAAAATAAATAAATAATATTTTTAAGTGAATTATTACAAAAATTATTTATATATTTACAAATATTTTTTAAAGGATACGTCCAAGCAGACATATCGGTTTCAACAAGGAGAGGCCAAGCGGTCCATTACAACGCGTTTAGTCACATGCGATAAAAACGCCAACCACCGAAAGAGAAAAAGAGATCACTCGCCAACCCTCCACCTATATACGGGTCCTAGGCTACCTCTAAACAGCCTCGTTGACCGCCACAAGTCTGCCTCGGCCTCAACCAACCTAATGGCAGCCTCCACCGATGGCATGTGACCCTTGAAGACCACACCGTTTCTATGTCTCCACAGGCTCCAGCAGATCACACTAGTACAGAAAAGGCTATCAGTGGCGCACCCTTTTTTGATTCTGTGGCGCACCCGCAGATTTGCTGGGTGCGCCACAGAATTCTCGCCACTAAATTTTTTCTGTGGCGCACCTGGCTTGGTGCGCCACAGAATTCTCACATTTCGGGTGGCGCATCAGAATTCTCAAAAAATTGAAAAATGAAAACAAATGAAAAAAAATATAAAAAGTTTCAAAAAAATCAGAAAAATCAGAAAAATCAAAATATGAAATAATATGAAAATTCCTAATTATTGGAATTATTTTCAAATTTTTTGAATTTTTTGAACTGATACCTTCCCGCTAGGTCACCCATCCTCAAATTGATCCAACCCTAGCACGCTTAACTTCTAAGTTCCACCCAGTTCATCTACCCTTGTGCTACTCAAGTTCTTATTGATATATATATCATATGAACCCTCTTAAGTCTTGTATGTGTATATGTGTGGTATGTGTTATAATTGTGTGTTTTTAAATTTCAGATTTTTCAAAAACTTCTAAAGTTTCAAAAGGAGATTCAAAAGTTTCAAAAGATCAAAAAAAAATCAAAAAACATGTAAAAAATTCAAAAAATCCAAAAAATCCAAAAAAGTCAAAACATTTCAAAAAATTCAACAATCTTCTTTGTTATACATTTCTGTGTCTTTTGTTGGTCTTTTTGAATTTTTTAAATTTTTTTCCTTTTTTTTGATTTTGCTGCGAAAAATCGTCTGTTTGAAATAACTTTTTTTTCTTTTGGAATTAGAGCAATCTGTGAATTGCAGACCGGGTAAACCCGCCCCAGAATGTCACATTTCTGTGGCGCACCTGCCAGGTGCGCCACAGATTTTTTTTTCAAATTCTAACCCGCCCCCCAAATAACTTTCTGTGGCGCACCTGGCCATGTGCGCCACAGAAATGTGTCTTTCTGTGGCGCACCAGGCTTGGTGCGCCACAGAATGTCTAATTTTTGTGGCGCATGTGGTTTAGTGCGCCACAGAAATGTGATCGCCGTCCATAGGTCCCTCTCATCACTAACTCCGGTGTCTTTGATGGCAGCCAATCCCCTAGGTGGTATTTATAAAGTATTGAAAATATGATTACAATAAAAAAATCAAAAGTGCATGCGTCGTAAAAGTAATTTTTATGGGAGGGATAAATAACCCTCCCTTAGTCGGCACGAATTATATATATTGGAAACCATATTGTTTACATAAGTATCATACATGACCCTTTATGCATGTTTTCCCTCAAGTACCAAGGCAGGCGTGGGAGAAACATCACCAATCGGGCCATGCATGCCCACAAGATAAATTGTCGACATGGGGCTCTGGAAACCGAGATCAATCTTAGGTGTCCAAACATGATGCAACAAAAAACAAGATAACAGAAATTGGCAGCACATGAATCCGAGTCACGAAAGGCTCCTAATAGCATCTCGAGGATCATGCCCACACTACAAAAAAGATCACCATTTACCAATGAGTGTTTACATGGTATAAGGAATTTTTGTAGTCGTAAAAAACTTTCACTTGTGGTATGGCAGATGCTAAATCTTGTCAACCCACATGATGCGTAAACAATATGTTCGGTCTCACATAGAGAGAACCTTGGCTCGGCTCTCTCCCCCGCTACAGTAGGAGAGGCGATTTTTCACCCCCAACTCGTTCGCTCCAGTTCGCCGGCGGCGATTCGCGGTTCCCTCCCCCTCCGCCGGCCGCTCCGGCGGCGGGAGGGTGGGGGAACCACGGATCTCGTCTGTACATAGCTAGGTGTGAGTGGGTGTCCTGTCGGCGGCGCTGGGGAGAGGATGGCGCGGTCGATCTGGTGGTTTGTGGCGGCGGAGATCTTCTCCAGTGGTGGTGTTCTGCGGATCCCCACCACGTCTCTGCTTCCTTCCCGGTGCTCGCATCTCGGTGGAGGTGCCGTGCGCCTAGTTCCCGTGCCGGAGATCGAGTGCGGCGGTTCCGGTGTTTGAAGGTTTGGAAGCTGCAGGTGATGCGATCCAGATTGAAGGCGATGATGGCGATGCAAGGTGGAGGCCCTTCGGGTTCGAGGTTCGTTGACTTCCCGCACGCCATGGGACTCCGTCTGATCCAAGGTTGCAGAGGAGGAGCGGCGGCGGCGCGCCAGCGGCACGGCTTCTTCGTCGGCGTCGTCTTCGTTTTCCTTCAGGACTTGTTTGTATTATTTCTATCTCTTGTGGACTGTTCTGTAAGGTTTCTAGATTAGTATCACTTGTTCTTCCCCGCAAAAAAAAATATGTTCGGTCTCACAACCATGAAAATGATAACATCCACATTGGAACAAATGAAAGTTGGCAATTAATTCCATATGAAATTCATGCTACAGATTGAACAAAAATCATGTGCATAAGATGAAGTTTCACAAAATGACATGTTCAACAACAAAAATCTGAGGCTGCTGGCTCAATGCATGAGAAGACGGCACATGCGTGCAAATAACCATATGCAAATGAACAAGTTACATCCTGCCTCTCGGGTCGCTCCCGCTCTAGCGACTCCGGCGGCCCCACAAACCCTAGAAAAATGCCCCTATATATTCAAACCTGTTAGCCGCCCTCTCGTTTTTAACTTCTGTTCACCAGAAGATCGACGCCCTCACACCTGGGCGAGGGGGGATAGGGTTCCCCTCTACAGCTGCAGCAATTATCAGTGGTGGCGAGCGCCCGGTGCTTTGGTGAGCCCCGTTCGGCTATTTTGGTGTTGATGTCTTGCCATGTGGTTGTGCTGCAGTTGATGGCGTCGTTCATGTGGAGCTTCAGCGCGGCTACTGTTCTTACTCCCTCCAATGGCCATTTTGGGTTCGCTGCTCCTGTGAACTTTTGGGTGAACCTCTCTGTCTACTGATTGTGCGGCACCCTTCGAGCCAGAGCGAGAGAGAAAGGGTCCCTCTTCGACGACAGAGACAACGTGTTAGCACCATTTGTCTATTTGGCTGCAATGTGAATGTATTCTCCCATTGCTCGTGCCTCCTTCATCGCCTCGCCTCTGCTCTGGTGGTGTCCACGGTGGTAGACAATGCTCTCGGCAGTCCAAGCGAAGCTTCTTTTTCCTATTTTCTGTTTGCTTGTTGGCTGAGACTTGTATGCTGTGTGTTTGTTCTCAGTATCGAACTTGCCATACGGCTTTATTAATTTAAAGTCGGGCACTCTGTTCCTTTAATCTTAACAATATATGAGACAAAGCGATAGGAGATATCCATAACCAGATATCAATAGCCAAATTTATGCAGGATATGAAATATGAGAGCAGCCTAAATGTACAGGTTGTGGTTGCAAATATAAGCTTGGTTCAAGGACGGAGATGAACATCATCATTCGAAAGAAGTACGCGACGATGCATTTTTGTTTTTGGTTAGCATCTATGGTGAACAGGTTGAGGTTGCATATTTTAGCCCATACGGCCGTACCTGTCGTTGTACATGGAAGTACGATTGTGTTGCCGGTCGTTAGTTAACAAGGGTAATGGTCAATGATGTTCTATGTGGAGAAACAATGCTTATAATTTACCGACGAGTCTGACTCATATTTCATGATGAACCATCTCACCTTCATGTAAGCAAATGCACTCTATACGGTTTCAAGCTTTGGGAGTGCAATTTTGTTGCTAAAAGTACAACAAAATTTATTTCCTTTCTCTTTGTCAAACACATCTTCTAATCTGACCTCAACTTCACTTGGATCGACCGTTTGTGTTACATCTCAGTCATGCTGTTTTTTGTCTTGAGGGGATTTCGGTCGTGTGATTTTCAACTGCTTCCCAGCCTGTTGTTTCTTTCCAGAAAGATAAATGGGCCGCCGTTTCTCAGCCCATTACAAGGCCCGGCCCGTTGTTTCTTTCCAGAAAGAGAAAGACGAGCTGACCTACCCTCCGCCGCCGCCGTCACTAGCAGCACAACACTCCTCTTGCTCTGCTCCTGGCCAGGACGGAATCCCGAGCTCCCAGCCGCCGGCGACCATGGAGGAACCGACGCCTCTCCTCCCCGGCCTACCAGATGTGATCGCCGTCTGGGAGATCCTCGTCCGCCTGCCCCCTAAGCCCCTCCTCCGCTGTCGAGCCGTGTGCCGCGGCTGGCGCCGCGCCACCTCCACCCGCGATTTCCTCCTCGCTCACCACCGCCGCCAGCCCTCCCTCCCCCTCCTATGTGGCTACAGAGTCAGCGGCGACGGAATTTCCCTAGACATCATCCCCTTCGACCACCGGGCCGCCGCCACCGCCGTCGACCAGCTCCAGCCCGTCGCGCGACTTGGCAACTCCTTCTTCAGTCTCAAGTCCTCCTGCGACGGCCTGCTCGTCAACAGCGGCCGTTACAGGAACCTGGGATACTCCATCTGCAACCCAGCAACTCGTCAGCATGCTCGTCTGGAGCAGCTTGATGGCTTCGTGCTCTTTGGGTTGTACCCTCACACCCCTACCGGCGAGTATCGATTACTGCTCGGAAAGTCAGGTTATCGACGTCAAGATCAAGATGGCTCCTACATCTTCACACTGGGCTCCGGCGAGCCGCCGAGGTGCATAAGGTGCCCCGATGCGGAGGAGGACGTGGTATTTTCTGTCCTGTTCCGTGGCGCGGTATACGATTCCTCTTCGGTCCTGCTCCGTGGTAACCTGCATTGGCACGTACAGCAGCATGAGGGGGCAAGCAACATGATCAAAGTTTTCAACACTGCAACCGAGTCGTTCCGGCGGATGCGTGCCCCAGCTGTTCCTGCCAAAGCTAACCTGTTTGAGATGGATGGAATGCTCGACATGTCAAGCTTTCATTATGCAGCGCCAACCGTTGATATCTGGATGATGCAAGACTATGAGAGCGAGGCATGGGCCTTCAAATGCCGGGTTGAATTGCCTGTTACAGATCTCACGGCGCAGTTTGGAACGTTCGACGGTCGATGGAGTGTGGTCCCATCATGGGATGGAGATGTGCTCGTGCTGGTCAAATTTGGCCACTCACTACTTCAGATTGACATGGATGGCAAGTTGGTTACCAGTTTCCATGGCATATCACATGGTACTAATCAACCTTGGCTCAAACAAACCCTTGTTCCGCATGCCTTCTTTCCGACACTACAGGATTATGTTGTGAACGCTTCTCCTTTCATCTGACGATTGTTGAGTGACATGGGGCTTAGCCGTTCAGTATCCTCGTGGGTGGGCTACAACATCAGGAATGAGATCGCTAGCTGCTTTATTGATGATTCATATAAAATTATGATCAAGAGGCTCTAATTGTTGTGTGGTTGCATGAATTCAATTCTTGTCAACGGTAGGAACTACTGTTTTGTATCGGTGCTCAAAGAACCAAGACATCATGGTGCACATTTGGAATATGTGCTAACTAAGCTGTCTCGTGTCTTTATTTTGTTGAATGGAACAATTGACTTTGCTGTCTTAATTAGGATATCGCATCAACCTAGTTATCCATGTATTGTATTTGATGCTATGTTTTGTCTGTGTGTCTGCACTTGTTCTTCCGTTGTATTACTTCTTAGCAATGCAAGGCCATGCTTACTTTTGGCAGTAGAAAATTTAGACTTAATTTGTGCCCATTTCTCAATTCTTTCCAGCAATTCAGTCTTTCACCATATACTCTGTCTTGTTCTTCTGATAGTTATGCTGACTCCACCTTTCGTCTGACGGTTGTTACATCAGGTGGTGTTGTCGTATCCTTTGAGCTGCAGTATTTATTAACTGGACCAAGTACGAGCCTGCTGGCTTGTTCTTTCTAGGTTGATGTATATGAACTTATGATCAGGAACTTATTATTGGTTGCATAAAACGTATGTTTGTTTTGAATTTTTGATACCGTGACTCCATTGTGTGTTGATGCAAAAATTAACAAGTCAATTTGCTCTGATTTTAGTTTTTTCGCCAACTGAACCGCCTAGTGTCTCCATTTATTCTTGGGCTAAAAAATTGGCTTGCTTTATTTTATTTGTCTTGTGGCACTTCATAGTACTGAATCGTTAGCAATCTATGCGTCTCAAGTCCCTATTCCTGTTTTTACCGTATGTTGTAGCTGATGATGAAAAAAAGGGAGATTTTTTTCTTTGTTCACTTGCAAGCTGTATCTGGTTTTTAAAAGACGTTGGGGCACTACCCGTCATAGTCAACTTCTTAATGAAATGTTCCGTTGTAATGCATTTTTCTTCATTAATCAATTGCATCTGGTTATGTAGGTCTTATGGAGACTAATAAGCCATATGTTGCATTAGTCTCAATCCGAGCAGTTGTAGCATTATTCTATAAAAGTCTGGCACTGCAGCCTGAAAAAAGTCATAAATACCGTGTTGTGCTAGCTTCCTCACAGACACCGTTTTATGTTGTATTTGTTTGGAGTGGTCTTTTATTATTTCCCTTTGCATGCCAACTATTTTAAGGATTAATGCTTCACACAATGCATGGTCCGAATCATAAGTTTGAGAAAATAAACTTGCACAGTACAAGTAGTTGTACTAATAAGCACAAAATTGGTTTTGCCATGGTCCCAGATTGTGTTCATGTCTCAAGCAGGACAGAACCAGGCCACTTATGTGACAGTACGGCCGTACAAGTAAGCTGAAAGTCTCTTGATCATTTGCTTCCTAATTTAGAAGTAGGTTGTAAAAGTAAGTTCATCATCCAGATTAGTTGATACAGTACGTGTGTCTGCGATATGAAACTGACGACCCAGAGGTCTGGCGGCGTATTGTGTATGCTCAAATGTGTCGTTGTAAGGCAAGAGCAAACAGAGAATTGAGAGCAGTGGTTGGAACATAACATAGACCAGTGCGTAAGAGTATCTCGCCCAGATACAAGCTCTCACTGCACAACAATGATTTCTTCGCCTCGAAGAACTCCTGCGTCGATTCTTGGTTTGTTCTCTGAAGTCGGATTGTGTCCTGGTTGACTTCTTATGAAGCCTGTAGTTAGCATCCAGGAGCAGTAGTTAGCATCCAGGAGCAATTGAGAACTTGTCTTTGGCGAGATGGTTAGGTGGGTGGTTGTACCACCAGCCCATCAGAGTTCAAACCCCAGGTTCGACGCTGGTGTTTCTCATTTAATGCAGAATATTCTTCAGTGGGAGGCAACGTTCCCGTCGACAGTGAGGCGCCCGTGGTGACTTCGTCAATCTCAAGACTCGACCCGCCGACTCAGTCTCTCGGAGGTGCTCATAGGGGTAGGGTGTGCGTGCGTGCGTTCATAGGGGTGAGTGTGTGCGCGTGTATATCAGCGTCTGCGTTGTACTGTGTTTCGCAAAAAAAAAACATCCAGGAGCAGTTACTGTTTTTTTGCGAAAAAAGGCTATTTCACTACCCACTGGGGGTTCTTTTCACCTTTCCCTCACGGTACTACTTCGCTATCGGTCACCCAACCCTAACATTAAAAGAAACACCGAGTAGTACAAAACATCTCAACAAAAACGAAAATTACATTGAGATCCTTGAGATGCCCTTCGTCTTCAACTTGCAGACTGTGTCGACGGCACGCCGCCGCTGCCGCTCCTCACAGAGCCGGCTTGACGTTGTTGGTTGCGGACGGGAAGTCGCCGAACGGGTCAAAAAGACCACATCCGTCTCGGAGCCGAAGAAGAAGGATGAACCGCCGAAGAAGAAGGATGAACCGCCGACGAAGCTCCATGACGATCTGAAGAACGCCGCCGCCAGAAGAAATCCTCGAGAACCACACCACTCTCACAAACTTCTCGACGTCGCCGCCGAGATGGGGCTGAAACCGGGGAGACAATATTGGAAGAGGCGCCGCCGCCCCACCAAAACTTAACCCTAAAACCAGGGAAACAGAGCCCTCCCGCCGACAGGGGCCGAGATCCGCCCCGCCTCAAAGGCCATGGTAGCTAGGTAGAGCAGTGATACGTCCATTTTGCATCACCATTTTATATCATAATTTACTACTATTCATTGATATATTTCATATTTGGATATAAACTTATGTTATTTTATCTTGTTTTGCATGTTTGATGATTATTGGAGAATTAACTGCCGGAGTCAGGATTCAGCTGGAAAAGCATCGTCAAGACACCCTATTTCTGAAGATCGACAATTCACGGAAATATACAGATGTTCCTATTTTATCAGATGCCGGAGCCAGCCAAAAGGGGAGGCTGAGATGGGCCACGAGGGGCCCACACCACCCCACGGCGTGGGGCCCACCTCTGCCGCGCCGGGGCATGGTGTGGCTGCCCTGGCCCACCTCTGACGCTCCACCTTCGCGTACTTCTACCCCGAGAAACCCTAAGATACGGGGGAGAGCAGAAGAAATATTTCGCCGCCGCCACGGGCGGAAACCACAGAGAGAGAAAAAGCTCTCCGGCAGGGAGAAATCTGCCGGGGAAATTCCTTCCCGGAGGGGGAAATCATCGCCATCGTCACCGTCATCACGCTGGACTTCATCGGGATCATCATCATCATCATCTCCACCGCCGTCACCATCATCTCCACCGCTCCACTTCGTTCCGCTGTAACATCTAGGGCTGTACTTTGTCTAGTTCATAGGGGAAACTTTCCCGGTGTTAATTACTCCTTGTGGTTGATGCTATTAAGTTTTATCGGTGAATTAAGTTTATGTCCAGATTGTTATTCATCATTATATCACCTCTGATCATGATCCATATGATGTCTTGTGAGTAGTTCGTTTAGTTCTTGAGGACATGGGAGAAGTCATGATGTTAGTAGTGAATTATGTTGAGTAATATTTAATGGTTTGATATTTAAGTTGTGGTGTTATTCTTCTAGTGGTGTCATGTGAACGTCGACTACATGACACTTCACCTTTATGGGCCTAGGGGAATGCATTGTGTATTCGGCTACTAATTGTGGGGTTGCTGGAGTGACAGAAACCTAAACCCCGTTGGTAAACCGATGCACGAGGGAGTGTAGGATCTCAGAGATTAAGGCTGTGGTTAGATTTATCTTAATTATTTCTTGTAACGCGGATGCTTGCAAGGGGTTTAATCACAAGTATGTATTAGTCCAAGTTAGGGCAGTGCATTAGCATAGGTTCACCCACACAACACTTATCAAAACAATAAAGATTAATCAACTGTATGAAGCGAAAGCACTTGACGAAATTCCCATGTGTCCTCAAGAACATTTTGCCATCATAAGTAAACAACCGGCTTGTCCTTTGTGCTAAAAAGGATTGGGCCACTTGCTGCAATTATTATTACTGTCTTTTATTTACTCGTATTTTATTTATCTGCTATATCAAAAACCCCTAAAAACTTGTCTGCTAGTATTTACAGTGAATCCTTGATCAAAACTACTTGTCAACACCTTCTGCTCCTCGTTGGGTTCGACACTCTTATTTATCGAAAGTACTACGATACACCCCCTATACTTGTGGGTCATCAAGACTATTTTCTGGCGCCGTTGCCGGGGAGTGAAGCGCTATTGGTAAGTGGAATTGGTAAGGGAAACCTTTACTGTAAGTGCTGTTTTTATTTGCTGCTTTATTTTATTATGGAGAGATCTCCATTTGAATCCCTATTTGGGAAGGCTACTGCCACTGCTAAGGTAGTAGATGACCGCCGCCTGCTGAATTGATCCATTTAAAATACCTATGAAAATTGTTGAACGTGTTATGGATAACCGCTATGTTGGAGATGGAACCATCCATCCTGGTGATCATTTACTTTTTATACATGAATTATGCGAGTTATTCAAGTGTGCAGGTATTTCAATGGAAGAAGTCAAGAGGAAGTTATTTTCTATATCACTGAAGGGCAGAGCTGCGGAATGGTATAAGATGCTGAAGAATGGCCGATCTATTGGCTGGGAGGAAATTGTACCTCTCTTTTATTCTAAATTCTATCCTCCTAGTGAGATTCATCAAGATCGAAATCTTATATATAATTTTTGGCCTCATGATGGAGAAAGTATTGCCCAAGCGTGGGGGAGATTGAAGTCACTAATGCTCAAATGTCCCATTCATGAGCTCCCAAGTAATATTGTTATCAATAATTTTTATGCAAGGCTTTCTCTTCATGATAAGGATTTATTGGATGCCTCTTGTTCTGGATCATTCACTCGTACAAAGAAGAAGTTAAATGGGACCTTCTTGACCGTATTCAGGAAAATACTGAAGGATGGGAGAACGACAAAGGTAGAAAGTCAGGTATAAATTATGATTATGAATGCATTAAATCTTTTATGGAGACTGATGATTTTCGTAATGTTAGTGCTGTTTATGGTCTTGATTCTCAAGTTGTTGCAAATTATTACAAAGCTTTTGCCTCTTATCTTGATGTGCCTAAGAAGGATTTGAATAAATATCATGAACCTTATAAAGATAAAGCTAGTTCGGCCATTGTTAAAAATATTGAAGTTCATACTGTTGATCACATTTTGCCTGAACCTTATATTGAAAGAATACCTTTTCCTGTTAAAGTAAAGGAACATTCTATGATAGCTAGTGTGGTTAACAAGAGTACAAGAAAGCTATAACCTGATGAACAAATAACTGTTGAGCCTGTAGCTAGTAAAGGACCTTGTCACCGAGAGTGTAGAAGGAGAACATATTATCTTCTGTGAAGATGCTTCTAATATTGTTTCACATCCTAGTAAATCTAGGAAAACAAGTGTTCCTGTGCTCTCAGTTAGGATAGGAGAACATTGCTATTATGGTTTATGTGATATTGGTGCAAGTTCAAGTGCTATACCTTATGAACTTTATAGAGAAATCATGCATGAAATTGGTTCTTGTGAACTTGAAGAAATTGATGTGGTTATTCAGCTTGCTAATAGAGAAACAATTTCTCCGATTGGTATTGTTAGAGATGTGGAGGTTTTATGTGGTAAGACTAAATACCCTGCTGATTTTCTAGTACTTGGTTCAGCAGCTAGTAAAACTTGTCCAATTATTTTTGGTAGACCTTTCTTGAACACTTGTGGAGCTGTTATAGATTGTAAGAAAGAGAAGATTTATACTAAATTTGGGGAGAATCTTATGAGTTTAATTTTTCTAAGTTCGCTAAAAATCCTTATGAAACCGAATTACCTAATGAAGATTCTCGAGTTGAACAACTCGCTGCTATTGCTCTTGCTCCTAACAATGCTTTGCAGCAATACATGGAGGAACACGAAAGTGAGGAATTTATGGAAGAGAGAAATGAATTGACAATATTCTTCTTCATCAACCAGTAATACTTAAACATAATTTACCGGTGGAGGACTTGGGTACCTCTCCACCTCCAAAAGAGGATCCTGTTTTCGATTTGAAACCTTTACCTGCTAATCTTAAATATGCTCATATGATGATAAGAAAACATATCCTGTTATTATTAGTTCTCAACTTTCAGGTAATGAAGAGGCAAGGTTACTAGATGTATTGAAAAACATCGAGGAGCTATGGATATACCCTGGATGATTTAAAGGGGATTTCTCCTGCTATATGTCAACACGCCATCAACATGGAAGATGATGCAAAACCTGTTGTTGAGCATCAACGTCGTCTAATCCTAAATGAAGGAAGTGGTAAGAAATGAGGTATTAAAACTCCTGATGCTGGTATAATTTATCCTATTGCTGATAGTAGATGGGTAAGCCTGTGCACTGTGTTCCTAAGAAAGGAGGAGTTACTGTTGTGCCAAATGAAAATGATGAACTTATTCCTCAAAGAGTAGTTGTTGGGTATAGGATGTGCATTGATTTTCGAAAAGGTTAATAAAGTTACTAAGAAAGATCACTATCCTTTACCTTTTATTGATCAAATGTTAGAACGTTGTCTAAGAAAACTCATTTTTGCTTTCTTGATGGTTATTCTGGATTTTCACAAATTGCTGTTAGAAAGAAAGATCAAGAGAAAACTACTTTTACTTGTCCTTATGGAACTTATGCTTATAGGCGTATGCCTTTTGGTTTGTGTAATGCTCCTGCTACATTTCAAAGATGCATGTCTGCCATTTTTCATGGTTTTTGTGAAGAAATTGTGGAAGTATTCATGGACGATTTTTCCGTCTATGGAACTTCTTTTGATAACTGCTTGCACAATCTTGATAAAGTTTTGCAGAGATGTGAGGAAACTAATCTTGTTCTTAATTGGGAGAAATGTCACTTTATGGTTAATGAAGGGATTGTTCTGGACATAAAATTTCTGAAAGAGGTATTGAAGTGGACAGAGCTAAAGTTGAAGCAATTGAGAAAATGCCCTGTCCCAGGGATGTTAAAGGTATTCGTAGTATTCTTGGTCATGCTGGTTTCTATAGGAGGTTTATTAAAGATTTCTCTAAAATTTCAAAACCTCTTACTAATCTTCTCCAAAAAGATGTACCTTTTGTTTTTGATGATGATTGTAAGGAAGCTTTTGAGATTCTAAAAAAGGCTTTAATCACTGCTCCTGTTGTTCAGCCTCCTGATTGGACTTTACCTTTGAAATTATGTGTGATGCTAGTGATTTTGCTGTAGGTGCTGTTCTTGGACAGCGAGTAGATAAGAAGTTGAATGTTATTCATTATGCTAGTAAGACTCTTGATGCTGCTCAAAAGAATTATGCTACTACTGAAAAAGAGTTTTTAGCAGTAGTTTTGCTTGTGATAAGTTTAGACCTTATATTGTTGATTCGAAAGTTATTATCCATACCGATCATGCTGCTATTAGATACCTTATGGAAAAGAAAGATGCTAAGCCTAGACTTATAAGATGGGTGCTTTTATTACAAGATTTGATTTGCACATTGTAGATAGGAAAGGGCTGAAAATCCTGTCGCTGATAATTTGTCTAGATTGGAAAACATTTCTTATGATCCTGTTCCTGTTAATGATAGTTTTCCAAATGAACAATTGGCTGTGATAAAGGTAAGCTCGCGAGAGAGTCCTTGGTATGCTGATTACGCTAACTTTATTGTTGCCAAGTATTTGCCTCCAACCTTTACAGCTCAGCAAAGAAGAAAATTCTTTTATGACTTGAGGCATTATTTTTGGGATGACCCACACTTATATAAAGAAGGAGTGGATGGTATAATGCGAAGATGTGTTCCAGAATTTGAACAAAAAGAGATATTGAGAAAATGCCATGGAAGTGCTTATGGAGGACATCATGCTGGAGATAGAACTGCACAAAAGGTTTTACAATCAGGTTTTTATTGGCCTACTCTTTTTAAAGATGCAAGAAAATTTTTTTATCATGCGATGAATGTCAAAGAGTTGGTAATATAACTAGACGCAATGAAATGCCTATGAATTATTCTCTTGTTATTGAACCTTTTGACTGTTGGGGATTTGACTTTATGGGTCCTTTTCCTCCTTCTGATGGTTATACTCATATACTTGTTGCTGTTGATTATGTTACTAAATGGGTAGAGCTATACCAACATCTAGTGCTGATGGAGACATCATTAAAAATGCTTAAAGATATTATTTTCCAAGGTTTGGTGTGCCTAGATATCTCATGACTGATGGTGGTTCTCATTTTATCCATGGTGCTTTTAGAAAAACCCTTGCTAAATATGATGTTAATCATAGAATTTCTTCACCTTATCATCCTCAAACAAGTGGTCAAGTAGAATTATCAAATAGAGAGATTAAATCTATTTTGCAAAAGACTGTTAATAAATCTAGAAAAATTGGGCTAGGAAGCTTAATGATGCTTTGTGGGCTTATAGAACTGCTTATAAAAATCCTATGGGTATGTCTCCTTATAAAATGGTTTATGGAAAAGCTTGTCATTTACCTTTAGAATTAGAACATAAAGCTTATTGGGCCGTTAAAGAACTTAATAGAGATTTTAAACTTGCTGGTAAAAAAGGTTACTACTTGAGTTCTTAGATGAATGGAGAAGTGAAGCTTATGAAAATGCTAGACTTTTAAAGAGAAAGTGAAACAATGGCATGATAGGAGAATCCTAAAGAGAGATTTAATGTTGGTGAGAAAGTTCTATTGTATAGGTCTCGTCTCAGATTTTTTGCAGGAAAATTACTTTCAAATGGGAAGGACCTTATGTTGTTGCAGAGGTTTACCGTTCAGGTGCAATAAAAATTACTTCGCTTGATGGTGACAAACCTCAAGTGGTTAATGGTCAAAGACTCAAGCATTATATTTCTGGAGATTCTTATAACGAAGATGTTGATATTATTCAAGTAGTGACTCCGGAAGATTTTATTAAAAGTCAAATTCAGAAAACTGCAGAGTCCGTTTTCGAATAGGTAACAGTTTTGGTAAGAAAAAGTTCGCGTTTAACTTCCCAACTTATATTTTTTGTTTTTATTAAATATGGAAAATTACGAGCCGAAAAAGGGGAGGAAACGGTGCCCGAGGGCACCACACCACCCCACGGCGCGGGCCCACCTTGGCCGCGCCGGGGCATGGTGTGGGCGCCTCGGAGCCCGTCTCCACCCGGTTTCGACCTGGACTTTCCTTTTGTTGAAACTTTTCGCTATATAATCCCCCGGATCCCCCGAGGTCCGTATATCGTTTTCTCGTCGTGTTTTGTTTTCGAGCTGTTTCTGCCAGGGTTAGCTCCAAGATTAGAACAATGTCTTCGTCCGAGGCTCCGAAGGATACCTTCTTCAAGAACGTCGTCAACCCGTACATCAACGAGTTGAAGCAGCACCCACAAGAGCTGCGGCTCGTGGATGGAGAGCTTGTTCAAGAAGATGTTAGGGGACCCAAGGCTGAAGGGGACGTGAAGGCCAGACTAGAAGAAGTAGAGCATGAAGTTTTCCGATACCAGAAGATGATAGAGCGCGGAGTGGAGATCAACCACAAGATTATTAATGAGCTTATTGCTGAACACAAGAAGGAGACTAGCAAGCTATGGGATGATATCTTCATACTCAGTCAAACCACGTCCAAATTGCAAGCACAAATCTATGATCTCCAAAACCAAAACTGTGAGTATGAAGCTAGGTTCAAACGCATGAGTTCTGCTGCGAGTTTCAGGTTTATGGAGACCAATTCATCCTTCGCTGATGGGGAGCCTCTACCTTGGAAATTTGATGATGAAGAGTCTCGTCCACCTTCACCACCGAAGGAGTAATTCATCATTGGTATTGGCATCCCCTTGGCTTGTTCCAAGCTTGGGGGAGTGCCGCGGTATCATCACCATTATCTTTTACCTTTTACTTTTCAGTCGAGTCATATCATGAGTAGAGAAGTTATCATATAGGATGGTTTGCAGTGTGGAAGTATCTCTCCTTTAGTTGGTTATCTATGTATCCCTTGGTGTGAGTTGCCGTTATTGGAATATTAATGAGAAGTTTTATCATTTACTTTCTGCACACTTTATTTTACTTTGCAAATTTCTGTCATATGAGTATGGCATCACTTTGGGAGCATCAAGTAAATCTATTTGGTTTTGGCAAACTTAGCATTGGTCAGTAGCAACAATACTTTGAGGCTTAAGTAGAAAAGAGGGATTGCATGTAGATACATTATCTCATTATCTTTCTTTCTTGTTGGCTCATGAGCTTAGTATTCTTAAGTTAAAATTATTTGTGTTTACAAGGAAGATTGCATGATTGTTTCTATTACATTTATATTTGTTTGTATCCCTCCACTCTTATGCTTGCTACCCAGCCTTGCTAGCCAAAAACCTGTACTGAGAGGGAATGCTTCTCGTGCATCCAAACCTTGAGCCAAAACCCATGCCATTTGTGTCCACCATAACTACCTATATGTGGTATTTCCTTGCCACTCCAAGTAAATACTTCATGTGCTACCTTTAAACTATTCAAAAACTATACTCCTTATTTGTGTCACTGTTTACTAGCTCATGAGGAAGTATGTGGGTTATTCTTTATTTAGCTTGTCAGACAGACTTTCACCACCAGACTAGCGGCATATACATCCGCTTATCTTAATTTTGCAAAAAGAGCTGGCAAATGGGGTGCCCAGTCCCAATTAATTACAACTTTAACCGCTTAATTCTCTTCACATTTTTGCCCTGATTTATCAGACAAGCAATGATACCAGTGAAATATCTGCATGTGTAAACAAAAGAGAAAAGAGGGATGATCTGCCTTGCTGGTAGAAATAACGTCCTTCATGGGAGCCGCTCTTGAAAGTCTGGTTGACAAGAGATATTGTTTTCACCACTGCCATTCGTTGACAATTCTCATACACCACTCAAAACTTATATTTTTCTCTCTATGATTTCAAAAACTTAAAAAGCTCTAGCACATGATTTAATCCCTGCTTCCCTCTGCGAAGGGCCTTTCTTTTACTTTTATGTTGAGTCAGTAAACCTATTCCTTCTTTCTTAAGCAAGCATTTGAGTTGTTGTGATTCAACCATCTATATATTATATTTCAATCATGTCTTTTATCCTTCCTTGTTTTGCACAAGTCTTTTATCTGAAGGAATATAACTTTGAAAGTTATCAATGACTGTAAGAAATTGTGATAATTGAGCATGTAAGTTCTGCAATATAGCTCCGATATAAGGACTCACTCGAAAGATAAGTACAATCTGTTAATTGTTCTCTGACCAAGAACGAAGTTTGCCATCACCAAACTATGATTTTCTTTATGCACCTTTATTGTGATTTCCATTACTCATTTCAAGATAAGTTATATGAGGGGAAGTTGCTGTCTAAATGATTTGTGTATTAGTAATGTTGATGCTTCTTGTCCGTATTCTTTATTATCGACGCTTCACTCCATAAACCTGTGGTCTTGTTTACTGAGTTCAGCTTTCGCTTGGGGACAAGCGAGGTCTAAGCTTGGGGGAGTTGATACGTCCATTTTGCATCACATTTTATATCATAATTTACTGCTATTCATTGATATATTTCATATTTGGATATATACTTATGTTATTTTATCTTGTTTTGCATGTTTGATGATTATTGGAGAATTAACTGCCGGAGTCAGGATTCAGCTGGAAAAAGCATCGTCAAGACACCCTATTTCTGAAGATCGACAATTCACGGAAAATATACAGATGTTCCTATTTTATCAGATGCCGGAGCCAGCCAAAAGGGGAGGCTGAGATGGGCCACGAGGGGCCCACACCACCCCACGGCGCGGGCCCACCTCTGCCGCGCCGGGGCATGGTGTGGCCGCCCTGGCCCACCTCTGACGCTCCCCCTTCGCGTACTTCTACCCCAGAAACCCTAAGACGGGGAGAGCAGAGAAATATTTCGCCGCCGCCACGAGGCGGAAACCACAGAGAGAGAAAAAGCTCTCCGGCAGGGAGAAATCTGCCGGGGAAATTCCTTCCCGGAGGGGGGAAATCATCGCCATCGTCATCGTCATCACGCTGGACTTCATCGGGATCATCATCATCATCATCTCCACCGCCGTCACCATCATCTCCACCGCTCCACTTCGTTCCGCTGTAACATCTAGGGTTATACTTTGTCTAGTTCATAGGGGAAACTTTCCCGGTGTTAATTACTCCTTGTGGTTGATGCTATTAAGTTTTATCGGTGAATTAAGTTATGTCCAGATTGTTATTCATCATTATATCACCTCTGATCATGATCCATATGATGTCTTGTGAGTAGTTCGTTTAGTTCTTGAGGACATGGGAGAAGTCATGATGTTAGTAGTGAATTATGTTGAGTAATATTTAATGGTTTGATATTTAAGTTGTGGTGTTATTCTTCTAGTGGTGTCATGTGAACGTCGACTACATGACACTTCACCTTTATGGGCCTAGGGAATGCATTGTGTATTCGGCTACTAATTGTGGGGTTGCTGGAGTGACAGAAACCTAAACCCTTTGGTAAACCGATGCATGAGGGAGTGTAGGATCTCAGAGTTTAAGGTTGGTTAGATTTATCTTAATTACTTCCTTGTAACGCGGATGCTTGCAAGGGGTTTAATCACAAGTATGTATTAGTCCAAGTTAGGGCAGTGCATTAGCATAGGTTCACCCACACAACACTTATCAAAACAATAAAGATTAATCAACTGTATGAAGCGAAAGCACTTGACGAAATTCCCATGTGTCCTCAAGAACATTTTGCCATCATAAGTAAACAAACCGGCTTATCCTTTGTCTAAAAAGGATTGGGCCATTCGCTGCAATTATTATTACTGTCTTTTATTTACGTATTTTATTTATCTGCTATCAAAAACCCCTAAAAACTTGTCTGCTAGTATTTACAGTGATCCTTGATCGAAACTACTTGTCAACACCTTCTGCTCCTCGTTGGGTTCGACACTCTTATTTATCGAAAGTACTACGATACACCCACTATACTTGTGGGTCATCAAGCAGCGGTGGCGGTGAGTTGGTGGAAGTAAATCGAAGTGCGGGGTATATGAGTGATGAAGCACGCGTTAGTCGTTTAGCTCTCTTTCTCTAATTCTTCTAATGATGAAATCAGGCCCAGGCCCACCGTTGTGCGGACCGTGCCGATTGCAAAGGGCCCCAAAATTTTAATTTTAAGTACTCATATAAATAGATTAAATGTGTAAATGGTAAGCATGGAAGAAACAACGTTGTAGTGGTCAGGAGTCAGGACGAATTATGTCTTCTATCAGGTAAATAGTTCGAATCCTAGTTGCCTCGTATTTTTTTGTCGAGTTTGGCCACACTAGGCTTCTGGTAAATGTTTCGAATCCTCCTTGTCATACATGATTTTGATAAGTGCTTCACTAGTAGGGAAACCCTATATAGGTAGGTTGGCACTCTGTGGCGCACCCGTAATTGGTGCGCCACAGAATTATTTTTTGTGGCGCATGTGGTTTAGTGCGCCACAGAAAGTCACATTTCTGTGGCGCACTAAACCATATGCGCCACAGAAATTAGACATTCTGTGGCGCACCAAGCATTGTGCGCCACAGAAAGTCACATTTCTGTGGCGCACATGGCCAGGTGCGCCACAGAAAGTTATCTGGGGGCGGGTTAAAATTTGAAAAGAAAAATTCTGTGGCGCACCTGGCAGGTGCGCCACAGAAAGGTGACATTCTGTGGCGCACCTGGCAAGTGCGCCACAGAAAGGCGACATTCTGTGGCGCACCAAGCTTGGTGCGCCACAGATTTTTTTTTCTTCAAATCCCACCCCCACCGTGGATCGCCTTTTTAGTCTTGCAGAAATTAAAGGAAAATGATAAAAATTTCAATAAATAAAATCCTTTGACATGTAGTTAGGTTTGAGTGTCTAGTATGTATAGAAATTTTGAAATATGAGTTTTGACCTTTTCTGCAACAAACAGGGAAAAAAACTTGTAACGGCCATAACTTTTGCATACGACGTCGAAATAACGCAAATAATATGTCAAAAAAATCGTGAGAAAAATCTGAGTTCGAATCCACAGATTTCTCAAATTCCAAAAGAAAAAAAAGTTATTTCAAACAGACGATTTTTCGCAGCAAAATCAAAAAAATTCAAAAAATTCAAAAAAATTCAAAAATTCCAAAAAAGACACATAAATGTATAACAAAGAAGATTGTTCAATTTTTTGGATTTTTTTGAAGTGTTTTGACTTTTTTGGATTTTTTGGAGTTTTTTGAATTTTTTGGAGTTTTTTGAATTTTTTTGGATCTTTCGAAACTTTTGAATCTCCTTTTGAAACTTTAGAAGTTTTTGAAAAATCTGAAATTTAAAAACACACATTTATAACACATACCACACGTATACACATACAAGACTTAAGAGGGTTCAAATGATATATATATCAATAAGAACTTGAGTAGCACAAGGGTAGGTGAACTGGGTGGAACTTAGAAGTTAAGCGTGCTAGGGTTGGAGCAATTTGAGAATGGGTGACCTAGCGGGAAGGTATCAGTTCAAAAAATTCAAAAAATATGAAAATAATTCCAATAATTAGGATTTTTCATATTATTTCATATTCTGATTTTTTTTGAAACTTTTTATATTTTTTTGCATTTTTTGAATTTTTTGAATTTTTTGAGAATTCTGTGGCGCACCAGGCCAGGTGCGCCACAGAAATGTGAGAATTCTGTGGCGCACCAAGCCAGGTGCGCCACAGAAATAATTTTTGTGGCGAGATTTCTGTGGCGCACCCAGCATTTCTGGGGTGCGCCACAGAAAGTCAAAAACGTGCGCCACTAATAGCATTTTCTGTACTAGCGCTTAGAGCACTACTCTTTGAATTAAATAATTGTACCATAGCCAATTTTTGTTCATGAATTCACTGGATCTGATTGCTGCATGCATGTTTATAGTGTCTCCTTTTAAGTATTTGTTGTCTTCTCCCAAGAAAATACTGCTATGCTTTCCTTCTTGCAATATTTGTGGATCTGTCGACAGATCTAACGGGAGGGTCTTCTGCTCTTTGGGTGCGTCGTTGCACTTATAGCAGAGCTAGCTGAGATGGCTACATCAGAAGAGCAAGACTTGTTAACCACATGGGTGTAGAGTGTAGACTGAACAACCAGGGTTTGCCAGTGTTTGTGATGCTCATATATAAATGACCGTGAAATGTGACCCCATCCACCGTATATGAAATTTTTCATAACTATGAAAAGTAATTTTCATGTGTGCCAAAAAATAATTCATATGAAATATTCAAGCAACTTCTGAAAATTGTTTCAATAGAAGAAAAAAATGGTGTATGCCAAAAGCCCAAAACACTGAGCTAAGCCCAGCTCAAGTCGATTCAAAAAATGCTATAGAAAAAAAATGTTTTGATATAGCCTGAGCTAGCCCAGCCCAAGTCCATTCACTCGTTGTTTCCCCAAAATCACCACAACTCCTCTCGTTCCCGGGATTGAATCCCGGCCGGCGGCGATCATGGCGAAGGCTTCAAGGGTAGAAGCGACGCCTCCCCGCCCCTGCCTCCCGGAGGAGCTCGTCATCTGGGAGATCCTCGTTCGCCTCCCCCCAAAGACCCTCCTCCGCTGCCGCGCCGTTTGCCTCGCCTGGCGCCGCGCCACCTCCACCCGCGAGTTTCTCCTGGCCCACCACGGCCGCCAGCCCTCCCTCCCCATGGTCTGGGGCGAACCTGTCTCCGGCTCCGAGTGCGGCGGAGCCCTCTACGGCGACTTCCTCGCCTTCGATCATCGGGCCGCCGACGCCCCGCTCCAACCCATCGCCCGACTTGACGAGTCCTACTGTCCCCAGGCCTCCTGCGACGGCCTCCTTATCCTCTCCAAGCGTGGCACGACTGGCACCTGCTTCTCCATCTGCAACCCAACCACTCGTGAGCATGCTCCCCTCAGAACACCGTGGGACTTCAGTGTATTCACTCTGTTGGGGATGTATCTGCACCGCCCTACTGGCGAGTACCGGCTCTTACTGCATAGCGGGTCGATTGTCGGACCTCTGCTCCCTGGCTGCTATGTATTCGCGTTGGGCTCCGACCAGCCACCCAAGTACATTCAGGGGGATGCAGCGTCCAGGTTGCGCTTAAACACACCTACCTTGCTCCGTGATAGCCTGCATTGGTCCCTGAGCGAAAGCAGGCTGATATTGGCATTTGACACCATCACCGAGTCGTTCAGGCAGATGTCTGCACCACTTGTTGGCGCCAAGTCGTATATCTTTGAGATGGAAGGCACGCTTGGCATCTATGGCTATAACGATGCCATGAAAGCTGTTGATATATGGGTGTTGCAGAACTACCAAGGTGCGGTTTGGAAGAACAAGTACCAGGTTAAATTGCCACTCGTGGAAATCAGGGGACAGCTTGGAAGTAGGGAAAGCGCGCATGGTTCGTATGCGGGCGTTGTTTTGGTGGATGGTGACGTCCTCTTGCTGCTCAGTCTTGGTGTGTTTATGTTTTACATTAACACTGGTGGGGAACTAGTTGACAGCTTACATCGTGATGGCCAACACATCTATGCTTGGGACCTTCGAATCAAGCAAACTCTTGTTCAGCATAACTTCCTCACAACGCTTGAAGGTTATGCTGTGAATGCTTCACCTTTCCTCTGATGGCTGTTGCATGAGATGGTTCTTCTCAATGGCCTAGTTGTCATATCCTCATGAGCTGCAATGTACTCCCTCCGTTCCAAATTATTGACTTGGATTTGTCCAAATTTAGATGTATCTATACACTAAAATATGTCTAGATACATCCAAATTTGGATAAATCCACATCAATTATTTTGGAACGGAGGGAGTATATGAATTGGATCAAGCATGAGCCTTCTAGCTTCTTCTTTTTTGCATTGATTTGTATAAAACTATGATCAGAGGTACTGACTGCTATGTGATTGCATGAAATCTATCATTTTTTCGATACCCTTTCGGGCTGAAGTGACTACTGCTTGTGTTGGTGCTAAAATTACCAAGCTATTTTGTCTGATTTTGGAATACTTACTGACTGATCCGCCTCATGTCTTTGTTTTCCTGGGCTGAGACTTTGCTTATTTCTTATGTAGTACTTTTCACTAGTACTCTATTGTTTGCAATCTAAACGCCTCATGCCCCTACTCATTGAGCTGAGGAATTGATTTTTTTTTCATTTATCTAGTGCTTCTTCTTAGTACTCAATTGTTAACAGTCTATATGCACATGTCCCAGTTCCATCAACTGAGGAATTGGTTTACCTTTTTATCTAGTGCTCTTCTTATAGTCAGTATGATGAGAACATGGGGGGTTTCCTCTTTGTTGACCCCACAGTATTGAGCGTCAACAAGCTGCATCTATTTTCTAGAAGACGATTGAGCAATCCTCGTGAACTTAAATGGTTCTGTTATAATTAAATTTGCTTCATGATTCCATTGCATCTAGCTTAGCTGGATCTTATGGACACTAATAAACTCATCGTTATGGCGAGAACTGAACACTGCAACCTAAAAATTATAGAAATACCCTTTTTGTTTGGGCTGATCTCTTGTTATTTTACTTTACCTGCTAGTGCTAACCATGTTAATGGTTAATGCTTCATGGGATATAATAAGCACACATAAGGCTTGTCATGCTGAGGCTCAGGTTCCACATTGTATTCATGTCTGAAGCAACATTGTTTTTCTATTGAATTGTTTGGGATGATCTTTTTCATTCTACTTTACCTGCTAACCATGTTAAGGGTTAATGCTTCATGGGATATAATAAGCACACAAGGTTTGTCGTGCTGAGGCTCAGGTCCCACATTGTATTCATGTCTGAAGCAACATTGTTTTTCTATTGCATTTTTTGGGATGATCTTTTTTATTTACTTTACCTGCTAAACATGTTAAGGTTTAATGCTTCATGGGATATAATAGGCACACATAAGGTTTGTCATGCTGAGGCTCAGGTCCTACATTGTATTCATGTCTGAAGCAGGCCAGTATTGTGACAAGCACTCTAATCATTTGTTACTGTCTTTTATTAATTTCTCAAGCACATAAATTTTGTGACTAATATCTCAAGCACTTAGATGAAGTACTGATAAACACTAAATGGTTTTCCATGGTCTGGCTGAGGTACCACATTTTGTTCATATATCAAGCAGAGACAGCAATGGGCCTGATGTGTGACAAGAAGTAAATTTGCAGAAGTTGCAAAAGTAAGTTCGCCATCCAAATTTGTTAATCCAAGCTGCATCTGATTTTTAGAAGACGGCTGGAGCAATATTCGTGAACTGAAATGGTTGCATCATAAGTCAATTTCTCAAAATTATAATTGATTGTTGTTCATGATTCCATTGCATCTGGTTTACATTATGTCTTATGGACACTAATAAGACAATGGTGTTATTATCTCTTGGAGATCATTGCATGCAACCATCAGATCAACCAACCCCAGGGTAAAAATGTTTCATTTCACTTTAGCTGCTAAACATTTTATGCCACTAATGCTTCATGTGTCGTTCTATCTTAACATAAGCAAAAGTATTAGAACTTGTACTGGTAAGGAGAAGACAGAAGAGGTCATTTTCTAGTTCAGGTCCCAGATTGTGTTCGGTCTTCAGATACTGTAACTGCCAGCCATTTGATTTTCTCGGCGATCGACGCTAGGCCATGTTGAGAATCACTAGTCGGAAGCAGATTATCTGAAGCAGGACATCACCAGGAATTGTGTGAAAAACTGCCAATACTCTGTGTAAGTAAGTTGAAGCGTCAGTTTGCTCATTTGTTGCTGCTCGTACTATGTGCCATTCTAGGATAATTGCCCAGCTTCTCACATTAAACTGTAGGATACCCATTGTCAATTTCTGGCATCTGTTTGTGTGGGATAAACGGATAAATATACGTACTGGCACAAAATATTTGCAGTTTGCACTGTCGACTGAATATACCACCCGGGTTAAAATATATTGTGGATTGTTTGCGATCTGAAAGCAGTGGAATGTAGTTAACGGATAGTGTGGTTGACTTCTATGTAGGAGTACGTATCATACTTTCTACTGTATTCCTTTTTGAAGTAGTAAAACTTGATAAAATCTGGTTTTAATATGTTGAAGTAGGTGCAATTTCTGAAGCAGTAAAACTTCATAAAATCTGGTTTTAATATGTAGAGTAATTTGTGAACAGGGTGCAAATCCATGCAGACTAAAAATTTGTTCAGGTAGCATATCATTTTTTTCTTTGTTGGTAAAATTGTAAGTTCCAATTGCGCCACTGAGATCATGAACTTATTCAGGTAGCATATCATTTTTTTCTTTATTTTTAAAAAAGCAGATGTTGTAGACAGATGTACCTACAACATCAATCCATTCACTTGGTAGACAACTAGTGGTTCTTCTGTCAAGTCTTAAATTTTCAACAACACTATCTCAAAGTTGAGTCCAAAGCAACGAAGCATATATACATTTTATTTCGTACTTCTGTAACATCCTTTTGTTCTAGACTCTGGATTAAAGTGGATCTTTTGCAGCTTGTACCTTCTGTGCCGCCTGCTCCAAGATTACTCTGGTCCGTCTTGCATCTAGGCCAAGGTGGCTCGGGCGCTGTTCACTTTCTGATAACTTGTCGAGCTGCCGGCTGTATCCACCGCGAGGAATAGTGGACTTGGTCACAGCTCCTAGTCAAAAACATTGCCTGGGTGAAAAATGTTTCATATTGGGATGTCGCTTGCTACTGAAAACTATGTGGTCTTAGTATCTCTCCCTTGGGTTCTAGTGTTGTTTCAGTGACTGAATGCATTTATCAGGGTTCTCTCTTTACTTGGTATCTTGTTGATGCATTTCACAGTAGCTACTGTTGTTTCAGTTCAGTGGCTGGAATGCATTTACCAGGGGTCACTGTTTTTTTGTAAACTGACACCAACTTGGACAAATAAAATGCAGGAAACTGTACTGAATAATCTCTCTCGACCGTCTGGGTGCCGAACCCATCAGGCCATTCTTGTACAAAAGTTGCATCCTGGGGCGTCAGTGTGCGTTGCTTGAGTGTTCTCTCTGTCTGTCTGATTGTCTGGTTGATTGTTAAGTAAAGTACAGAGTGTTCTTTCAGTCCAGATACAGAAGAATTGAGGCCGTCGATCGGCTTTGGTTAGTCTCTATTGGGAACGCAAGAAAAATGAAGATCCCCCCATGCTTCAGTTTTAGGTTCGTCGGAGAAGAGCCAAAGAAAACACTGAGAAATTACTTCATCCACACAACATGATTTGAGCAAGCTAAATATATGCAGTCATTCCCAAGGTGTATTCATTCATGCTTTGTTCATAAAAAAAAATATACCTTAGTCTACAGGTCTAGTTTGATTTGTAATTAAAAAAATAGATACTGATTTTTGCACGCAAAAATGACCCAGACAAGCATGAAAAATGGATCTCACTGTTGCATTTTAGCTGAAAAATGGACATGCAAATTAACAGTTTCAGAGGTATAAAAAAGTTCAGACATGATTGGATTGGCAAGTTACTGTTACAATCAACAGATACTTAGCCGATGAATGAAACAGCTGATGCAACGCACTCTGTTTGGATTCAGAAAGAGGAGGTTCTTCCTAAATCGATCATGCACTGTTAACTGAAGAACAAAGACCAAGCAACTCAGGCTCAAGACTAGTATAACAAGCACAACGCAAGCACCCATAAGCGATTCATTTGCCAAGATGAAAACACATCCATGGTCCATCAAGCACCAGCGGTACTGCATTCAGGACATCACCTTCAGAGTTCATTCAGCTTCAGATTTACTACCTAGCTAGCTAGGAAACTAATGGAGCGAACGAATAAACGATGATGATGATGGCTGGGTGGTGATCGATCGGTCGTGCGAAGATCAGTTCACCTGGAAGTTGACTGCGTCCGGCAAATTCTCCGCGCGCTCAACATACAAGGCGTTCTTCATTGGGAGAACAGTCATGCCGGGCGTGCCGCAGGTCTGGCATTCCTTTGCACCGTTGAAGGTCCGCCTGCATGCGTGGCTTGCCCTCCGCGATCGATGCTGGACGGCCGCTCGCCGCTTGCGTCGTGGCCTGGTGTCGCACGCGCTCTGCCCCGCTGTGCTTGCTGGCCGATGAAACCATGGATCACTTGACGATGCAGTGTTCGTTTGCCGCTGCCGTATGGACTGGGCTTAACCAGAGGCTGGGGCTGTCGCTGCTTGCTCCAAGCACACAGGATAAGCTAGCCAATTGGTGGCCAAGGGTCGTACAACCTTCATCATGTTGGTGATCAGGGCGATCTGGCTTGAGCGGAACGGACGTGTCTTCGAGGGGAAAGCAGCCACGGCGGCGAGAGTTGCCGCCTGACTCTGATCGAGTTCATCAGCTTGTATGCAAGGTTGTTACGATTAACCCCGTTCGTGTCCGGCAAGTATTGGTCCACGTACGAGTCTGGGGTTCTGCTATATAAATCCATGTACTACCTAGCTACCTTGTACCGACAAACCAAATCTAGTCGACCTATATCCACAAAGCCAGACACCTTCCGCACCTGTGCAACTCGCCGTCGTCACGGGAGATCGAGCCGGCGCCGTCCGTCAAGTCCAATCCCACGCACGCGGCGAGCTAGCAAGATGGTCTCCGCCGACGTGATCCGCAGCGTCGTCGGCATCGTCGGCAACGTCATCTCCTTCGGGCTCTTCCTCTCGCCAGCGCCGACTTTCATCAACATCTACAAGAAGAAGGACGTGGGGGAGTTCAGCCCGATCCCGTACCTCGCCACGCTCTTCAACTGCATGCTCTGGGTCTTCTACGGCCTCCCCTTCGTCCACCCCAACAGCACTCTCGTCTACACCATCAACGGCGCCGGGATCGTCATCGAGGCCATCTACCTCATCACCTTCTTCATCTACGCGCCTGGCAGGAAGCGCCTCCGGGTGCTCGCAGCGCTCGGCGTCGAGGCCGTCCTCATGGTGGCCCTGGTGCTCGGCGTGCTCCTCGGCGCCCACACCCATGACAGGCGGTCCATGATCGTCGGCATCCTCTGCGTCATCGCCAACACAGTCATGTACGCCTCCCCGCTCACCGTCATGGGCCAAGTGATCAGGACCAAGAGCGTCGAGTACATGCCCTTCTTCCTCTCCCTCGTCGGCTTGTTCAACGGAGGCTGTTGGCTGGCCTATGCTCTCATCAAGTTCGACCTCTACATCACCATCCCCAATGGCCTCGGTGTGTTCTTCAGCCTGGCACAGCTCTTCCTCTACTGGTTCTACCACAAGTTCACCCCCAAGAAGGAGAATAAGAACGTCGAGCTACCCACCGTCGTCCCCAAGTCCAGCAACGACGGCATCAGCAACAACGACAAAATCTTCATCGCCTTAGAGAAATGATAAGCATAGCAGCACGCCCGTCGTCATCTAGCTACTTCTTAGACTTACAAAGATGCAGTAGTAGTATTTTGTTCAGACATTAGTTTGTTCTACTTTTAAGCGGTGTTAGTTTTCAGTTAGGTGCACGTGTTTTTAGTTTGTAAGTCATTGTCTTTCCTCTAGTTCATCTTTGAGTACGTTCTGATGAAATTATGATTGGCTTTGTTAACTTGTGGTTTCTGCCTACACATATCTTATTTCGATCCTTTTGTGGATAACTTTTTAAACCGTGACCACTGATAATATTTGTTGAAGTGTTTTGTTGGATGCATGAGATTTGTCCCAAGAAAAATCTACAATTGAAATATACATATTGTGATAGAATTGTTGTTGTCAAATTAAAGTGTTGAAGATCTCGGTGTCCAAAATTTCACGTATTTAGAAAAAGGAGGACACAAGATAAGGGCTAAAGCTGATCAGATCTGCACCAGAAAATCTGAAGATGAAAGACCTTCCTGAGGAACAGCTAGTGTTGAAAAAAAAATCGAAAAAAGTTGCAGTCATCAAAACTGCTAAACATAAAAAAGTTGTTTGACGTGTTTTGCAGGAACCGAGTGCTGCATGCATGCAATCGCCCAGTGCATACATAATACTAGTTTTGCTGCTACTTTCAGTGGCACTCCTTTGGTCTGAGCTTACACTCCTTTGGTCTGAGCATGCCCACTTGAGGCGTTAGTTGTTCTGTTATATAATCGAAACAAATTCAAATCAACCGTTATGACATCGCGTCTCTCTGATATGATGAAATCTGTAAGATTGTAACAATCCTTCTGTAGTCATTGGTCTTCAACCTTCCAATATGTCAGTCTGTGTTGTCATTTTTCACTGTGATGACAACATTCAGTTTCGGCTGACAGTGCGAAGCCACCCAGTTTTAGCCTGGTAGGCTAAACTCTGAAGGAAAACTAATTGTACAAACTTGCAAAATATTCAATAGTTTTTCATAATTGTTTTGGAAAGTTCAATGAACTTTCATTAGTTTAAAAAAAGTTTATTTGAACGCTCACAAATATTCCAATGAGGTTTCACTGTTTTCAAAATAAGGTTTAGTGAATGACAACAGATATTACAATAACTATATGGAAGTTCTGGTTGGCCCATTACTCATTTATTATTGAATGATTTTTCACGAAGATCCAAAACTGGAATTGATCAGCAATCGGTGAAGAAAGTTCCACATAAATAGACATCCCGAGGGAGATGGGGAGGGTTTTGGAATGGGCAGTGTGAACAAATCGCACGTCTGAATCCGGTATTAGCATATCCAGTATGTGCTTTCTTGTTCATCATTCATGCTCCGTTCGGATGTTCGCATTGAGAGGGTAGATATGGGTTGAATGTCCAATATCCAAGATATTGATATTGAGATTGAATGTCAATATTTTTGTTTGGATGTGTTAGATATTCAGACACAGACAAGATATTGAGTTTGAATATCAAATGTTGTTTGGATGGTATAAAAGTGCGGAATTGCAGTTTTTCGAGACTTTGATCATTATACGTTATTTAAGGCCAAAATTATACAAAACAGCCATAGGCAAGAAACATGATGTCATAGTATAATTCAGTACAATGAAAATAATAATAATTCACTACATGTTTATGCTAACATAACATCAACTAGCACCAAAAATTAGTGAAATGCCCAATTGCGAGCACCAACATATCGAGTACACAATTTGACCAACAATTATCCAGTACACAATTTGACCAACACAACACAACACCAGCTCGAGGGGGCGCGACGAGCTGGAGCCGGCCGGAGCTTGGCGGCTCGAGGCGACGCCGGTTGAGGAGGCGCACGACGGCAGCGCGCCAGCAAGAGGGGCGCCGGAGCCGGGAACGCTCGGGGCGGAGCCGGCTAGGCTGAGGAGGAACGGGGTCGGGCGCACGAAGGCAGCGCGCCAGCAGGAGGGGCGCCGGAGCCGGGCGCGCTCGGGGCGGAGCTGGCCGGGCCGAGGAAGGACGGGGTCGGGCGCACGACGGCAGTGCGCCAGCAGGAGGCGGGGCCGGAGAAGGGGGCGGGGACGGCGCCGGAAAGGAGGAGGCGGGGCTGGGACGGCGCCGGGAAGGAGGAGGCGCCGCTTCTTGGTCGCGCAAGGTAGCGAGGAGGCGAGGACGGGGGAGACGAGGGAGTTGGGCACGGGATGCAAATAGCGACCCAATGTCGAGCTGTTGTGCTCGACATTCGCTGGGCTCATTTTTACACTAGCGACCCTTTCCTTCATATCGTGTGCGAATACCACGCTTCAATATCCAATACATCTGAACGGGCCAGTTTTAGATATTCGGGTAAGAAAGACTCCGAATATCCAATATCTAGCTCCAATGCGAACATTCGAACGGACCCTCAGAAATAGACGACAACAAAATTACTCTTACCTGGTATTATAGAGTAAGGAACTTGCACAGTGTACATAGATTCCAAGTCAAGAAACTAAGAAAATTTACAAGACATGTCTGCGTATTTACCAAAAGACAATCGACAGAAAGGCCTAACGAACTGGATTGGTCAAACTCAGCACGAGCATTTCTTAGTTGTTTGTGGATTTGCTCCTCTGTTTCCATACACCTTATTTGTTCTGTGTAACTAGGTAAGACTGCATACAATGATTTGCAAAAGAGAATAAGACCAGCAAATATTTAGCCAAATGGAAAGAAGCTTGCTGTCCTAACAATTTGCATCTCTACTATCCCTACTTAACTTCTTTCTGCCATTCGTTTCCGCAAGTGGGCCATCAAGATGATCAACTCTCAGATGGCACACTATTTTTGGGGTAACGTTGATGAGGATCATGAATATCATCTCGCAAGATGGGGCCTTATTTCCCAGGAAAAAATTTATGGGGCCTTATCATCTCGCAAGATGATCCATAATCTTCATGACTTTAATCTTAGTCTTATGGCTTCTTGGGTTAAAAGGTATTTTGTTGCAGACACTCAGCTCTAGAAGAGGATTGTGGATTTTAAATACAACAATTCCTCTCCTAATATTTTTTTGGGGGGCTGAATCTTCGAGATCCCCTTTCTGGAAGACTTTTACTTGGGCTGCTAAGGCTTGTAAAATGGGTTATCGTTGGGAAATTGGGTTGGCACCCAGGTGAAATTTTGGCTTGACATCTAGCATGGCAATTTCTGCCTGGCAACCTCCTATGATATTTTCCAAATTGTGAACGAGAAAGACATTACTGTCTCACAAGCTTGGGATAGTCTCAACTTGAAATTCACCTTTAATAGGTGTGTTGATCAAATGTTGATGAATAGATGGATTGAACTACTTAACATTGTGAAGGATTTATCCTTCTCCTCCTTACCTGACTCTACTGTTTGGATGCATACTTCAGATGTTGTTTATACATCAGCTTCGTTTTATTCCATAGTGAATTTTGGTGGTATTGCTCCTAAGAGTACGCACAAAATCTGGAACATTTTTGTTCACGTCCGTGCGCAAGTTTTTCTTTTGCTACTAATTCACAACAAACTCCTGACACGTGACAATTTGCAGAAACGACGCCCAGTTTCAGACCTCACCTGCTTGTTTTGCTCTGAAACTGAGTCATCACATCATCTATTTTTTGACTGTGAGGTAGCTACCAATTGTTGGCTTATTATAGCCAAAATTTCTAACATGCAGATTGTCACAGATTTGGAGTCTCTGTGCAGGACTTGGTCGGTAAGAATGGTTATGATAATGCCGTTTATATTTTTTGGTTCCGTTGCAATGCACGGACATTGTCTTAGTTCTATAGATATCTAAACTATGAGACTAGACTATGGAGACTGATGTCATTCTAAATAAAAATTAATAATTTAAGATTAAATATATAAATGTAATATATTTTATGGATCGATTTAGTTTGTTCGTAGCAAATCAACTTTTAGAAAAAATTAATGTACTGCAATTTTATTATCACCACTATTCGTACTGAATGATTTAACGAACATTCTTTTCTATAATAGAGGAACATATTTCATGAAGATATTTCTCCACACGGATTATTATTTTATCAAATTTATTGAAAATGGTGGCCGAGCAGTTTGTTTGACAACACGATCATTTTAACTAATACACATTAACTGTTTTTCATGTAAGGTGAAATATGTAAAATGTTTTATTAATGACTTGCTTGCATTCCACTTCCTGAGGGGATATTCAACACCGGTGCTTCATGGGCCGATTTACCCATCCACGTTCAATTTTTTCTCTGGCATTGGCCGCAACGGTAATCATGGACTCGACACTGCTTGGCGCCAACATTTTCTTACGAAGGTCGGGTTTTTTAGATATTGATTAATGTGTGTACTTTAGAAAATCCAGCAATCTCAGTTGCACATAAATTTATGTCTCCGACATAGTGGGATGCGGCTAGCCCTTGTGTGACTATATGCGTTTGTTAGGGGGTGTGGGGAGGAGGAAGGAGCTGCAGGAAGCTATGGTTGTGGCACAACACACCGGCGATAAGGAAAAGGCTGGAGACAGTGGTGTGCATGATTGCAGATACTTGGAGCCGCATATCGTGGGTGGGGTGGGGGGGGGGGGTGGTGAAATGACATAAACTCACTCTGTATCAAAATATAAGATGTTTCTTGCACTAAAACATATCTAGGTGCATGTTGGGCCCAAAAATGCTAAAACATCTTATATTTTGATACGGAGAGGGTATATTGTAGGCGTGTCCATGTTGAAGTAAATGGTGGTGACAATGATGTAAATGTGCAGTAAACTTTTACGGGTAGTTGCAAGAAATAGGGACATGATGCATATGTTTTGCTAACAATTTAGTACTAAGCCACTAAATAATTAAAATAAATCCAAGTCAATTTCCCTGCACAATAAAATAGTGTCATGAGGCAAGATTAGTAGGCAAATAGTTCACAATATGCCAAATAAATTGTTTGATTTTAGCATCAACAAATATAGTGATCATCACTTCAGCTCGATAGGGCACTGAGACAAGCAGAGATTTCGTGCAGGCACATAACATTCAGTACTTTCTGATCATAACTTTATGTACTTCAACAAAGAAAAAAGAAGCCATCAAGGCAACAAACTCATATATATATATATAATCCATCCAGCTTATAGATATTGTAGTTCAAAAGGGTACCAGCTAGGCATATCAGAAAGCACCACTCACTCAACAGGTCCAATGAAAGGTGAAGCGTTTACAACATAACCTTTTAGAGCCGGAAAAAAGGTATGTCGAACAAGACTTTGCTAGCTTGAGCCGACATCTAGACATAGAGAAGCCTCGACGACGATGGAAATCGGTAACCACTTTGCCATCATTGTCCACGTGAAGCAGCCACTCCTCAACCCTGACCAGCAACACAACACCACTATCCACTGAAACAACGCTCAAATCCCAGCAGTAACCACCAAACTCCCTCCTGATTTGGGCGATAGGTAATTTGATTCGGTACTTCAGGTTCCAGACCTCGCTTTCGTAGTTCTGCAACACCCATACATAAATTATTTCCAGGGAATAGTCATGGCTATGGATGCCGAGTGTGCCATCCATCTCAAAGATATAAGAGCCCGCGGGAACAATTGGAGAACGCATCTGTCGGAACGACTCTGATATCGTGTCAAATAGTACTACCCATTTGCCGTCACATATCAATGGGTTTCTTCCACTGGGATAATACACCGGGTGCCAATGCAGGTTATCACGGACCCGGACTGGTACGTGGATAACCCCCAACGTTGTCATCTCTAGCCACCCGATGTACCTCGGCGGTTGGTCGGTACCCAGTGCGAAGACATAGCAACCAATTTGGTATTCTGACCCTTGATTGCGCATCCTTAGTAAAAGCCGGTACTCGCCCTTAGGATGGTGTGAGTACATCCCCATAACAACGAAGTCCTCCTGTATCCCAATGGGAGCGTGCTCACGAGTGGTTGGGTTGCAGATGGAGAGGCAGGGGGTAGAGACAATCGTGCCCACCTTGGAGAGGACGAGAAGGCCGTCGCATGAGGCCTCAAGATAGAAGGACTCGTCAAGCTGGGCGACATCGTGGAGCTGCTCGTCATCGGTGGCGGCTTGGTGGTCGAAGGCGAGGATGTCACTGCAGTGGACGCTGGAGTCGTCATCGCTGGAAAGAAGTGGAAGGCTGGGCTGGCGGCCGTGGTGCGCCAGGAGGAAGTCGCGTGTGCGAGTGATGCGGCTCCAAGCGCGGCAGGCAGAGCGGCAGCGGAGGAGGGGTTTTGCGGGGAGGCGAAGGAGGACCTCCCAGACGACGATCTCGTCTGGTAGACTCGCGCTTGTCATTGCGGCTGTCGCCATGGTTCGAGATCGGGATTCCGTCCCAGGAACGAGAAAGAGGAGGCAGGCGGCGCCGGGACAGAGATGAACTTGGGCTGGGCTTGTTTATACCGAATTTAAAAGCCAGATCATACCATAAAAAAAAAAGTAAACCTAAACGTACGCTGATGTAAGTCTTTCGGGTGGATTACTAACTCGACCAAGACGCACCTAAGCTAAATTGCTTATCTGCTACTCCCTCCGTTAACTTTTATAAGGCATGGTTGACATATAGAAATGAGTGCCGTTCACTTTTATAAGGCATGGTTGACATATAGAAATGAGTGAGGCACTCATTTCTATATGTCAACCATGCCTTATAAAAGTGAACGGAGGGAGTACTAATAAAAACAAGCTGAATTTCATCTGGTGTGATTTTCTACAACAGAGGCGCATCGTCATACTTGTATTAGCAGATAAGAGATTTTTTCCACCATCATTTTATAGGAGAACTAGGTAAATGCCCGTGCGTTGCCACGGCTTCTCTGCCCATGTAAACATAATGCATGTGAATATTATCGGTAATGTGGAGATGTAAGCGAAGACACATTTTAAACAACATTTTTCAGCTTCCTCCCCAGAGTATATATTTTGGGTTACTATCCCTACCCCCCCCCCCCCCCCCCCCCCCCCTCTCTCGCTCTCTCATAAAACATAGAATCGCAAAGGCATGACAATGATGCATCTTTCATCCCTTATCTTTTCCCACCACCCCGTCCGCTTAGCCTATTTGACCATTGTGATGTCATTGTGCTTCGTAGTTACCACACTAAAACATCACCTACACTATACTTTGTAGTCACTCTACTCCAAGGACATGCCACTCGCCGTTGTGCTTAATATTTGTTCTAACTTTGGCACATTGGCGTAGTTGTTCCCATATCCCATGACTTCGGATAGATTGAATCAATTACCATCTCATGGTTCCCATAACTTGCAGATTGCAGCAATTACCATCCCACTTTAGACAACTGTAATCATTGTGTGCTTTACACTCTCACCTCAGAGTTTTAAAATATCTTATTTTTCCAAAATAATTTTACAATGTTCAAAAGCCCCAAAGGAGCATTCTCGAAAAAGAGAAAAAAAAACTCAAAGGAGGTTGTAGTTCCCTCTCATTTATTTCCTTTAAGCATAGCATGAGCGCGGAGTGTTCAACTCATGAAAAAACTTCTAATTAAACTAACGTATAAGGAAGAATAACATAGCATACTTTATCATCGTATTTCTTAAACAACCAAATACCAGTTTAGATTACTTTTATGGAAGATAACTTTATTAGCTCAAACAATTGTAACAAAGTTCACAAGTACACGACAAAGATTAATACATCATTGCAAGTGTCTGAGTATCATTGCAAAATAATAAAGTGGCGGGGCAACAAATATATATATATATAGGGAGGTTCTGTATCAAAATGAGGTGTAAAATATAATTACTTAAAATGCTCTCTCACATTCTTTTTCTAGCTGCCCAACTTTCCCTCCGCAACATGGTGTCATGTTAAGCCCTCCGTGTCTGACCATCATCTTTGTGATTGGATCCGTCGACAGTGTGTCGTTGCTTTATTTCGGCACTATTGATTCATACTATGTACACACCATTCACTACTCGTAGCACAAACTTTCCTAAAATATATGAGTGTGACTTAAGAGGTCTACCAGCAAAGTCGGGTCCAGGTCAAACCAAAGGCAATCCTGTAAAGCCATAAATCAGTTATACATAGGACATATCTTGGTCATCCAAAAAAAAAGTTCTGATGATGAAATGTGTCATTGCTTCATTCTGGCACTATTGATCCACCCTATGTGCACACCACTCACTACTCGCAGCACAAACTTCACTGAAATATATGAGTGTGACTTAAGAGGGCTACCGGCAAATTCGGTTCCAGGTCAAACCAAAGGATTCCTGTAAAAGCATAAAACAGTTATACATAGGACATATCTTCCTTGGTAATCCAAAAACAGTTCTGATGAAAGTGGCTTGAACTTCACGCTCGATGTAAAAATATATTTTCCCCGAGCCTTCATGTTGTCCAGGTTTAATATCCAGTGGCGTTTGTAAGAGAACTCGATTTTACCTCCAAAGAAATATTTCTTTTCACCTCCAGATAGAATTCTTACGGAGGTAATGCATGTATAACCATTCACCTTGTTTTCAAGCCACTAAATAAATGGAATATAATTCCCAGTATTGTAGAAATCTGTATTGAAAAACACTCCTTAATGAACAAAATTCGCAAGAGCTCGGTGCCTCAACATAATAAAACAATACAATATACTTGACTAAGGTATTTTCATTGTTCTTTTGATTAAAGAATATTAAACTGCAGACATGGGTTGCTTAAGATATTATTTAGATGTAAGATTTTAGGTCGGAACTAATAAAGAAGTAGATTACTTCGAAAAAGTTTAACAAAAATAAACTAATTAGTCAATAATACATTAACAATATGTTTGTTCTACTTTAAGATACGACAAAGTGGCAATATGTAAAAAAGCAAAGAGAGGCGCAAATTACGCTTAATACCATTGACACAAGAAAATGAAATAGGTGAAATAAACCTGAAACAAAATAAAACTAATGATTAATACACGTAATATGTCTTGTAAAACCGTTGCAGCGCACGGACATTTAGCTAGTAGAGATTGTTTTTCTCTCTACACTAGGTGACCGCCCGTGCGTTGCTACGGACAGTAGTTTTATGTCCACGAACAAGGAGATTTGTTGTAGTCTTCAGTGTGATGACAAGGAGCTCTAGTCCCTGAATATGGACGTCGCTGTGGCTGTGCGCGGTCAGGCAGATGAGCTGCGCCATGCCAAGTGTTGCGTCGTCGTACCTGTCAAGGCGCGGCAAGCAACCGAGCAGCCGGAAGGCGCTCTGCTGTGCTACGTGCTGAGAGTTCGCGAACGGAAGTGGTGTTGGAAAGAGCACGCACTTGACTGCCAATTTGTTTCCTCGATCCGGTGAACCTAGGAGGAATGGATCGAAAAGGCTGCAGTTATCTCTCCTTGGCCCGCAGTCAGGAACGATCGAAGGTAGTAGCGCGAGGAAGGAAATTGGCGGCGGACGAAAGGCTGGCGGAACGGGGAACCTTCTGTATGTTTTAGGTAGGAGAGAAGAGAAGAGAAGATTGGCACTCCTGTTGTGAGGCAGGGAGGCGATGCTTCCAGAGAGCCGCGTCATCGCGGCAACGACCGCGGAGGGTGGCGAGGGACGGGGTGTCGCCATTGAAGACCACGACCGGGGGTGATTTTTCGTCGTTGGCGAGCTGATTTTTGCGGGCATAGGGTGGGGCGGTGGTGGAATCGGGGCTGATTGAAGAGACAGGGCACCTTCATCCCACTACGAAACTTGCAGGTCAGTTATTGGATGTAATCTCCTGGTACTACTTTAACGGCACTGCAGCAGATGTTTTTCTGTGTGTTGTTGCTTGAGCTTCTCACTAAATGTAAATTTTCGACAAATACACAAGCATGATCCAAATCCTGCAACAGTCTATGTTCTAGATGTAAGATATTTTTTGCTCTCTGATCGCCACTACAAGGAAGATGTTGTATGTTATATGTTGCCCCTTCCACTGAAATGTAATTTTCGGCAAATCCATATGCAAAGAACCAAAACCGAATAGGGGTATAGGTGTAAGTTTATTCTTGTTGTATATGCTTTTTTTTGGTTCTGCCCCCTGCCACTAAATGTTAGATGTAAGGTTTTTGATGAGCTATGTTCAGGTGTTTTTTATCTACTGGTATACGAATGCTATATGATGCTAGATGGATATGATGCTATACTCTTTTTTTTATGGATGTAAGTGTTTTTGGGAGCATTCTGTAAGGTAATTTATTTTTTAATGGAGTGCTAGCGCCCCCGTGCTCATTGTAGTTTTTGCGAAACATGGTATAATATAATATTTATGTCTTTTACAAAAATCACCAATGTAACAGATGTAATAATGTAAACTAATCAAATTTTGTTGTTCTTTTTTTTGTTAAATGAAATATAGAATCAATGGCTTATGTCGTTGAGTCTAGGAGGCCAGCCGTCTCACGTGTTGTGCTGCACTACCTTATAATATTTTTTTGGTAGTTGCGAGTTTCAAGAAATAATTTTCATGTGATGTAATTTTTGTAGTACAGAACACTGATGTTATGGCATGTGTTTTTGCTATTTCTTGGGTTTTGTTTTGGTTTTTATGTCCTCCTCACAATGCACTTGGTGCAATGTAACCTTTCTTTTTACTCCTCCCAAGGCTATTGTGTGGTTTTATTGGAGCATCAGTTTAACAGGCATTGTCAGATAGCTTAAATTTCACCATTTTGTTAAAACTGGGATCTTCAGCTTTTTACACCCTGTTAACCAAATCAATTAAAATCCTGCTTTTTCTGTCTAGATAGAGAAGGAGCACAATGACAAAGAAGAGTAGCAGCCGGACCCACAAAGGCTCAAGTTCATCTAAGGCGTCGCAATCAAAACTTAGTCAGTTGCACCGCAAACTTACACTGCAATCTCGTACTGCATCTCAGACTCGTATCACGAACAAAGAGATTGTTGAGGACGACCAACAAGGAACTTTACAAGTTAGTCACTGGATTTTCGTTTCTCTTTTTTGTCATAAAAATACCAAGCTGTTATTCTTCCTTCATAGCAACCTGGAACTAAATCTAATGTATTTTTTCATTTTGCATAGACTGAAAAGGTTTAACAGAGGGGGTCCCCTATGAAGTTGGTCAAACTGTATCCACACATGTCGCCAGAACAAGTGAAGCTAGTAACAACAACAGATTTTGGTGGATTGGGTAACATCAGATGCTCAAAACTGAACCCTGAGTTATGCAAATATCTGATGGAGAGCTTCAACCCAAACACATGTGAGCTGGTTTTCCCTGGGCGAGGTTCAATTCCAGTAACTGAAGAATCTGTGTGGGAAGTAGTTTGAGTGCCTTGGGGGATGAACAAGTAATATACAGGGTTGACAAAGATTCAACAGAATTCATGCGGAAGCAGATGGGCCGTACCAACAGGAAACAGCCAACACTCTCATTCCTAGAGAAGAAACTTGTGGACAGCAAGAAGGCAGATTGGACATACCTCAGACTTTGGGCAGTGTATGCGGTGTCCTCTGTAGTGGCACCAAATACAGCCACGAAAGTCAGCCCAAGAATCTATCCATCACTTTGCAACATAAAGGAAGTCAACAAGTTGAATGTTTGCAATTTTCTAACCAGAATGCTCATTAAAGCCGCAAAAAAAGGTGTGGAAAAGGGCATCTTAAAGGCATGCATGTTATACTTCATGGTAGGGGTTCCTATTTTAATCTTTTTTTTTGGAATTTTTTTGTTGTTGTCCTGTATTTTAACATCATACTAACATTTCTGTGTTATTCATAATTTTTTATCGCAGGTACTGTACCTGGATTCTCTTGAACTTGAAGGCATTGAAATCGACCAAGAGGGTCATAGAGTTACTGTGTGGACAAACTCAATGGTCGCGAAAGCGATTATTCAGGACACCAAAAGTGATGGGATTTTTGGAAAAGCATCGGTAAGTGACCAATCTTTCTTCACTTCCCCACATACCACATTAAAATATCCGCGCTGTTCTCCATCATATGATTAATGTAATTTTTTTCCAGAACCTACATTACTGTCCTTTTCTTTTCATTTAAATCCATTCGTTTCCTTTGACCTTGTGCAGCTAAAAGCTTGTTTCTCCATCTCAATCCCAGAGGTAGAGAATGCCATTGCTTATGTTGAAGATGAAGCTACAGATGGACAGTCCGGTGGCGAAGATAGCGCACCTGATGACCAAGAGATGGAAGACGTGGAAATCGATGAGGCCCGTGTAAAAGAACAAAGTGAAGAGTTTGATGCTGGTGCTGATGAAAAATATGACAATGCTATACCCGAGGAAGCTCCTCTTGGCAACAATGACATCCATGGATAGATTCTGTGGACAGCGAGGCTGGAACCGCTAGCAACGAGGCAGGCAGCGGCGGCAACACAACCGTAGCAACGAGGCAGGCAGCGGCGGCAACACAACCGGCGAACAAAGTGTTCTGTTCGCTGAGCCGAACAACATTTCACTGTTTGTGGATATGAACACTCCAGCAGGCTGCACAGAAGAAGTAAGTTCATTTTTTTTCTCAAGTTAAGACAAACACTTGCATTTTTTGGTTCCTTTTTCTAACTACTTGCACATGTAGCATTTTTTCCTTACATCTGATCTCATTCCAGTTTTTTTTTGTCTCACAAAAAATAAGAGCACATGGAACAAATACATGCCATCTATTTTGCTATTTTCCATCAGGAAGTAAAATATGCTAGTTCATTACTACAATTTATATGTATGCCCACAGGGGAGTAAAAATATCCTAGTTCATTACCACCAAGAAAAATAGATGCAAAATATCGAGGGTATAATACTTGGGCTAGTTAATTAGTAACATTTTAGCATAACTAGTTAATTACAATTTGTTTCTTTTTCTTTTTTCTATCCACTCAAAACCTTTTTACTGCCTCCTAATTGTTTTCTGCTCCCATTATTTAATGTACTGGAAACAGTTATGTACACACAAGCCGTGAAGGAAGCTTGCTATGGTTTTGAAAGGGGACTCCAGAACATGATCAGGAAACTTACATTAAAACCAGTCCGAAAAATTGTTAAGCGAAAGAGGAAGCCAAGAAGAGCAGTCTCAAAAGTCAGCAGGACAACACTTGAGGGAAGCCAACCAGGCAAGAAATGAAATGCAAGAAGGACATTCAAAACAGAAGTGCAGATCTTGAGAAGTCTCATGAAGACGAGCCAACTCACATCAGCATTTCACCGGTGTGGCAAACACCACAAGCAAACAACAAGCCTGAAGAGGGAGAAGACCTCGTCAGACAACGCAAGAATGGAACTAAAGCAGCACCATCAGTGGGTCTAGAGGAACATGTATCAGAAACAACAAAAAAGCAAGAAGAAAAGCTTGTGAACTCACCTCAGCGTGATCAAGTACTTGGTGAGACAGTGAAAAATATTGGCACAAGGAATCAAGAACTTGGATGCAGCACCAGCAAAGTGACTTCACCTACAGCAGAACAACCTGAGCAAGTTATGCATACCCCACTCCAAGGGGCAGCAGCAATTGAGAAGTTACATCATCTCAATGACAGCTCCCAGTCCACTTCTGACAGCAGCTACTAGTACGGTGATCAAGGGGTAATCAGTACTGGGATGCTCCGCAAATATGTTGCAACAACGCCACAGAAGCCGTATCATGACCACAAGGTATTTGAGACCAATGTTATATGGGACATTGACCACTTACAAGCAGGCAAGAAAGAATTCAAAGAGTGTCTGAAACTACTGACGGTGAGTGAAAAAGATCAACCAAGCTTTATAGATGGTAGTAAATGCCACGAGCTAACCATAAAGCTGATGGATATCAAACCAGAACCTGTCAAGTTGAGAGGTAGGAAGAGAAAAGCAGTTACCTTTGATCAGCAACCGCATCTGAATCAGAAGGATGTTGCCCCCGCAGCACTTTCACCTGGCAAGTACAGGACCAGAGGAGCTGTCCGTGTGGAGATGGCGTCAAGCACGAACAAGGATATCAGCACCCCGGTAGTTTCATCTCCAGCTAAAAGTACAAACACTGCAAGTAGTTTTCTGCGTTGGTTGTAGATGCAGAGCGCTTTTTCTCCTTTTATGGTGTGGCCTTCCTGCAGAAGCTTGCGTGAGGGGATCTTGAACTGCCGAGTTTGACCCCCCCGTTGTGCCTTCATTCACGGGTGTGGTACTTGCCATGCCAGCATCCGTTTGCATCCCCTCTTGATTCCTAGCAGCCATATTTGCATCAGCTTTCCCTTTCTTTTTCTTCAACGCATCAACAGCTGCCATTTTCATCATAGCAAGCTCCTTCTCCAGCGCATGCGTATGCTTCCGGGCCACCTCCTCTGTCTTTTCTAAAGCTGCTGCTCCAACAGCAAGTTTCGCAAAGTTCGAGCAAAGGTTCCCGTAGGCCGTAGTGAAGCATTCTCATTTCTTTCCTAGGCAACTTACCAGACGGAATCTCACGCGGTTCGTTCAAGGGTACATCAATATCCGGAGGGGGAACACACCATCTAGAGAGAATGTAATGATCTGGATACCTGTGAACTTGACCCAAATGGCTCATTACTTTCATCACATGTCAGCAAAGGATGCCATCTCTGTTGATCTTACAACACTGACAGTTGTAAATCTCATTTGGCAAATCAACATCAACAAAGTAACTCCTTCTGCCATACCCAAAAACTGAATTCTGCACAGGATAAACCTCATAAACACTACCCCCATGATCATGAATGTTGTAGGAAGTAATCTTGCGCAGCTCTATCTGGAATTTATTGTAGATAGCCAGCGTGTACCAGAATCTGCTGCTCCATTGGACAATCCGACCACAACCTCACTATCCTATATTTGCCGACAAATTCATTTGAATCCTCCGCCATATCTATCTTCTCCTGTAACTTCATGTACTGCTTGAAGAAACGCACTAAGCTGTCTTGCGGGGTAACATACTTCTTCAACACCGCGTTGAATCCTTCACTGCGAGCTGTAGTTTGCAAGAAGGGGAAAAACCGGTGCATGAAATAGTCTGGAACGAAGAATTCCCTTAGGTCATACAGGTCCAGAAAGTGTTTATTGTCAGCAACACCATGAGTCTGGACCATCTCAGCCCATGCTTGCTCAAATTCTTCAACAGTAAGTCTATGATCAATGATCTCATTGAACTGACGCCTTAGCTGTTCATGCTTGCTAATGAATGGACCAAGTTTCTCTTGCACCTTCTGCATTATGTGCCACCTACAGTACCTGTGCACAATGCCGACAAAGATTGCAAGGATGGCAGATCTCATTGCCTGACACTGGTCGGTGATGATGTTCAAAGGCTGCAGACCACCCATAGCCTCTAGGAAAGTCTGGAAAATCCAACCAAAGTTAGGTATCTGCTCATTCCTAATAAAAGCACACCCAAACTGGATGGACTGCCCATAGCGATTAATCCCTATGAACGGGGCACAAGGCATGTTATACATGTTCGTCATGTATGTTGTATCAAATGATATACAATCATGATAGTTCTTGTAGACTTCTCTTGCAGGACCATCAACCCAGTAGATATTCACGACTCTGTCTTCATCGTCAAGCAAGTACTTGAAGAAGAAACCTGGATCATCCTTCTGCAGCTCATCAAAGTAGTCCAGCAGCTGCTTAACATCTCGAACCCTATGCTTCTCGCCTAGCTTAGCAGTGTAGTTGCTGATAGCCTTGCTATCATAAGGTACATTCCTAGCGGACCCATACAGCTCACCCATAATTTGCATGATACTACCAGATGACATGTTAACTTCATGAAGCAGGTCAATGAATTTCCTCTCCTCTTTAGGGATCCTCTTGTGTGACCTCAAGTATTTCTTCAATGCAAACTTCTTGATCAACTCATGTGTATGCTATGCAACGAATTGGGTGACTTGCCAGTTTGATCCCATTCTCTTCACACGCATCTTTGCTTTGCAATCAGTAAGCAACGTTATAGTTCGATTACGTGTTTTGAGGGGCTATGCTTCTCCTTCCTTCTCTGTATTTTTACCAGCTTTGTTGCAAATGAACAAGGCTTTATCCTTCTGGTTGTCATCCACAGCTCTCCGAGACGAGCTCATCTTCACTGAAAAACCAACATGCTTGGCATACCGATTGTAGTGTAGCAGGGCAGCCTCTGGTGAGTCAAATAGCATGCCAATGTATGGTTTTTTTTGGGACAAAACCTTCTGGTGTCGACTGTACTTCACCATCGCTGCCGCTGTCTGCACTAGATAAGGTTTGGCCCGTTTCCGCAGGCCCCTGTCTGCATAGTTGCCGCTTCTTTCAAGTTTACATCTATCCCAACACCATATGGACCAGTTACATTTGGGCCCTCCTCGCCATGCGAACCAACAGGGATATCGTCCGCAAGTGGAATGTTAAGATCAATCCCAGTAAAACCTCCAGCATCCATTTCCTTTTTCCTCTGTACTCTGCAGAAAAAACAGGGGAAACAAGCTATGAAGATGAAACATTACTTTTAGTTGGAATAACATGCATATAGTTCCAGTAATATTATTTACCTGCAACAGATCATAAGCTAGCTTGTATCGTGTATACTACTTACAACAGATCATTCTCTAACTTTACTCTTTGTTTATTTTTCGTGTCATCACAATGCAGGTTCAAGAAGGAGCTTGTCAGTCCTGCAGTTCAGTCTTTTCAAAACAAAATGTAAGACAAGTTTTATTGTTGCAATAAGAATTGTTATTTCTGTTTCAGCTACAGTTTGGTTCAAAAAGGCGTTTGCCTAGGCGAGCCTAGGCACGCATAGGCGCAAGGCGTTGGCCAAACGCCTAGCGCTTAATCACGCATAATCACCGCATAATTGCGCATAGGCGTGCGCTTTGGTCAGAAAAGCGCAAGGCGCTGGCAAAACGCATAATTAACGCCCTGCGCCTTTTTGAACCTTGACAGTTTCTACTAATTCAGTCTTTTTTTGCAAAAAAAGTTTAAGGGGTGTTTTTTCTACCGTCAGTAGCATGTAAGAAACAGGTACTTTGCCGGCTAAATATGCATATACTTCTAAAACACCTAGATATACTGGTTACATTCACTGTAAGTTCAGAACATAGACTGGTGTAAGATCTTGTTAGTTTGGGTATACAGTAAGGAAACTTCAGTGTTTCACCAAGTCCTCATGGCACTAATTGTCAAGAAAATCCCAGGATTTCTTTTACACCAGTCTTTCAAAGTAAAATGTAGCATGTAAGAAACCGGTACTTTGCCGGCTAAACATGCATATACTTCTAAAACACCTAGATATACTGGTTACATTCACTGTAAGTTCAGAACATAGACTGGTGTAAGATCTTGTTAGTTTGGGTATACGACAGTAAGGAAACTTCAGTGTTTCACCAAGTCCTCATGGCACTAATTGTCAAGAAAATCCCAGGATTTCTTTTACACCAGTCTTTTCAAAGTAAAATGTATATGTTCTCCACAAATTTATGCTAAACAGTTCATATGTTTTGAACATTGCTACATCCAATTCACAAGGAATAGCCCATGTTTTTTGCTCATGTTTCTGACAAGGAACTATATCTACATGCTTTGCAGGGATGTAAATTTCGGATCATCTACTAGTTGATTGAGGGAAGGAGCTCATGACACACTAAAGAAACAGATGGAGGGGGGAAGATCTGATGTTGATTTGAAGAACTTACAAGATCTTACAAGAACTTACAAGATCTTGCAACTCTACTTCATGATTGAACTGCAATCAGTAGGATCTCTGTGTTTCTTCTGTGGAGAGATATCCGTGGTTTCTGGAAATGATGTAATTTTCCATCTTTGAACTTCTGGGGAAAGAGGGATGGAGGAGAGGACAGAAGGGGAGGGATCTCTTCCTGAGCTGGTGCTTTTTCTCTTCTGCAAGGGTGGATGTAAATATTTTTAGATTTTCTTTGGGGGCGAGCTAGGGTTCTAACAGAGACGGCTATGGAGCAGCGAGGGGTGGGAGAAGAACACCTGGGGCGCGTGAGTTTGGGGCCTGGGCGCCAGCCCATTTATTGTGTCTGCGTCTCTCGGGATTTGCGCGCGCCAAAATCACACCGGGCCGCGCGCCCCGTGCGTTCTGGATGCGCGGGAATTCTTTCCCATTCGCGAATCGTTTTCTTTCCTTTTTTGGTATGTCGTAACTGACCTCGCTATAAGCCATATCGTGGTCGACCACGACATAGCAACGTCCCTACCTAAAGTAATCGTAGGCAGCAAAGCATCACTCGGAAGAAAAAAAATAAAAACAATACTTGGCTTTGGTGATGGTGGAATTTTCACAGCTCGATGCCCCAAGTGGGCCTTTAAGGCAGTACTAGTAATTAAGCAAGGCATGCATCCAGTTGGGACTAAAATAAGAAAAAGGAGGACAACCAACAACGGAGGCAAGGAACAATACTTCGATTTGCGGCCTTCTTAGGCTCTGTTTATTTGGGTTCCTGTTTCTGCTTTTTGTCCAAAAAGCAAAAGCCCAAACAAACACCCAAATATTGCAGAGCCCTCGCGAGAAGCGCTGGCCCAAAATGCACTGAACCAGCGAGCCAGAGCGGAAGCAGGGCGAGAGCTGCTTCCCGCAGCTTTCTACTCAACTACCGAAGCGTTATTTGTTACTACCCATTCCGTTGCTCCAAATTACGAGCACATTGCCACCGACCGTCACCGAGAGCTGGAACCAGCATACTTTAGCTTCGCATGCGCATGGTGTGTACATGTCAAAACACATACTCCATCTCACACAAATATATTTCAATTCCAAATAATTTGAACACGAACTGTAGCTTCTTAATTTTGTGAACTGTAGCTTCTTAATTTTGGACCGAACTTCGCACCATGTTTAGACGAATTTTGTCAAATTCGTCGTACTCGGTCGCCCGTTTGAAATTTCCTTTCACAAGTAGATAGATCTCTCTGTTTTCCACAACTTTCTGGTTGTAACTTTTTCGTTTTGACGGACATACATGTATGTACCTATGTTTGTACGTGTTTACAGTCTCCTTGTTGAACCAATTCATGGTGTGGTCCTAATTGGTGCCGCTCCAAACTTCGCCTCTGTCCGTCTCGTTGCTGCATAAAAAGCTATTTGATGACTTATTTAATGTGTACAATCTTATTTATTCATGGTACTTTTTTTAAGTTTTAGTGACCCCTCTGCGAAAAATACATGTTCTCGTTATTCTCAGGCCCGGTCCTGGGGCAGGGCTGGCGGGGCGGCCGCCCCGGGCCCATCACACTGGGGGCCCTTCTAGATGTGCAGCCCTTATATAAGTACGTGAGGGCATGGCCCAGATTAGTACCTGGGTGACAAGTACGCAAGAGCTTGGTCGTCGTGCACGCCCAGGAAAAAAACTGGAGTGGCGTGCGATGGGCCTCGCTAGCGCACAGGATGACCTGGTCATAGCGGATGGAAAGGCCTGCAGAGAAAATTTATTCGACGATTGACCTCCAAATCGTGATCGCATCTAACCAAGGCGGCTGGGTGCTGGATAGGGGAGATCAACGAGGTCATGTCGCCTATGCTAGACAAGCCTCAGGTTCCAATCGAATGTAAATGCAAATATTACCGGCTCCAGCTCCATAACCTCAAGGTACGACTGCTCCCTTCTGTAGAAAATGCTCTCCTCTCGAATCTATTTGTTTTGTAAATGGGGATATGTAGATGCAAAAATTAGTTCATCATGAGACATAATCGAAGGGGAGAATGTGAGACATGGACGTCGGCTAGTACAGAGATTTCATTTTTAATGATATGCAATCAGATCAGGCATGACTTGCCATAGAATTAGATGGAAGAGATGACAAATCCATAGCCCCACCACTGAGCCAGCGTGAGAAGGCCTCTCAAAAAAAAGTCGGTCGGGCTGCTAGAGATTGCGCCACGCCCCCGCAATGAACTAAATACCTTTGTCACGATGATCATATGAAAATAAAGTATTTGTATGAAAACTACTTTTGTATGATAAAAGTTTATTGATACGGTGTAATATATTTTATTAAGATATTTTAATATTACCTGATATATATATATTAAAAGGGCCCCAGATTCAAGGTTTGCCCCGGGCCCCTAAAATCTCAGGACCGGCCCTGGTTATTCTGAGATGATTTCACATAATTCATCAGTTTCGAATCAGCATTTATATAACTTCTTCAGTATTCAGGGGCATTTCAGACATTTCATTCTTCAAACAACCAACAGCAGCCATCAAAAGCACTCCTACCAAACATCAATCTCTCCTTCGAGCAGCTGCTTCCCACAGCTGCTTTCTAACAGCCCACCAGCTACAGCTGCTTCTCGACAACAGCAGCCCAAACAAAAGACCATTAGCACCTTACTTTTATCTCTTTAATTCTTCCCTCTCATCTGATCAGGACAGTCACTTAAATAGTATTCTTGTTCTTTCTTTCGTTATTCACTCACATCTGATCTTTTTAAAACAGGGAGGCTATTTGGTGACACTGTACAAATAGATATGGTTACGAATCTGATATTTCGTGCCAGGCTTTGACGGAGCTGACAAGGTTCATAATTAGTGGAATGATCCTAACATCAGATAAGAATGATGTCTTGTCCGCCCATTCTTTCTTAAACCAAATCCTATCCAATGCCTAGGTATTTTCTTTTTAAACTAGATATTCTATTTATTCAGATTTATATTTATCTTCTCATACATGTATATTAATATTGAATAGGGCATCTGAGGTGTTGGATGTTCTGGTGTGGGTCTTGGAAATACATTTGAAGATATCTTATTCCTCTTGGTGCACCGTGTGCTCAGTCAGAATGAATAACTGAGAAAGGTAGGCAAAAATGGTGGGCTGAATCTACGGCAATGACGTAACCAAGAAAGCGAAGGGTTTCTTTTCATTTCTTAGTCCATTGTAATTAAAATATTCCATTAGATATGTTATCTTTTTTCCATTTTTCAGAAACATAACTACTATGATGTTTCTCAAAGACTTTTGCAAAATGATGAATGTGATGATGAATATTCAGCTATGCGTGTATTGCTGAGTATTTGCCGTCTCTAGGAGAAACGGCGTCCAAATGGCCCCTGTAATATATGTCGCTGGCGGTTCGACTGCCCGAGGTACATCTAACGGCTTCTGATGGAGTAAACTTTGGCTGTTTATAGAGGAAATTAAATCATATGCGAAGGACTCAACATTGGGGGTACATAGAGAAAGTCTGCCGAAGATGTGTCCAACCTCAGGTGGTTTGGCCAACCACCTATGATAACCACACAATCACTGACTCATGTTGTCTGACGGGTGATAAATAGGGTATTTGAACCGCTTCAAACGGTATGTTCTGTAGTAGTGTCCGCCGATAGCTTAAAAACCAAAGACCTCGTGTCCCAGCTCTCGTTTTATGAAAGCAAAGATAGATAGGATAACCATGTTCTTGCTGGCCTGGGATCTGCAGCTTTGCAGACACCAAACACGTACGTACGTAGCAACCAAATTAGCTTATCCCACTGTAAAGGAGAAACAAAAGCTTGCCAGTGACTGCAAACTTCAAACCACCGGACCTGCACTGTCGATCGACACTAACATCCAGCTTAATTAAACAATTAATTTGTTGTTAGAAAATGTGCTTATTCTTTGCAAATACAGTGGAGTTCAACCTCGGGTCTATGAATCTAAGATACACACTGATAGAATAAACACGCCATGCAAGATCGTAGGCGACACCGATGTATGATATTTGTTAACAAGGTTCGGCTAGCTGGAGCATGCATCTTTTGGAAATATTACTACATAAGCTTCTTCAAATAAAACCACAACACAGGTCATCCAGGCGCCGACAAAAACTGAAGGATTGTTTTTTATTTCGATCTTCGCGTGTGGCCACTGGCCACAACTATAGATACCTTTTGTTGCTTCTCTCTTGTCACTCTTCTCTGGACAGTCGAGGTGTGTCAAGACTCCTTGTTCTGTTTGTTTTGTGGATGATCTCACTCCAGCCATGACGTATTTGGTGAATGCACTGCAATGGCTCATGAATTGGCCTAAGCAATCACCACACGAAATATAAATTAGAAAGTCACAAGGAGATTGAAACATGTTGTTTTACCTATCGAAGAAGGCGTGGACCACTGGAGCATCATCGGTGGCACCCATGAGGGAATCAAGGTGCATGACCTTGTTTCATTTAGGTACAATGATAGATAAGATCCAATGGTCTTTGCAAAAAAAAAATCATAACCCTAATATGATGATGAGACCTAATGGAGGTAGAGTTCATGTATAATAACAAGCTTACATCCGATGGTATGGAAGTAGAATGAGGGTGCAAATTTTTAACCTTTTTTGGATAAAAAAATCATTTTGACTCATGCACAGTGAGTCGAGAGTGATCATATATCACTCAACTAGAAAGAACATATAGTTTGGTCAATTTCGATCTTTTGCTCCATTGGATCTTGCCCAATCACCCCTGCTAGTCTATTACCCTCTCACCATACTACAGAATTAAACTCCAAAACCCTAACATGTCCCATTCCCCGACCCCCATGCAGCCCTACCTCTGACACCATGATGCTAGTCCTGGCTTGTCCGATGCCACTCTGGTGCCCACGAGGCCCACAAGTGATCTCCTTCCCTGCTATTGTGACTGAAATGGTCACCAGTGTCGATGGCAGTGCCCACACAACTCACCGCATTTGCTATGCATATTGTATTGCTATACCACAATCCACATCCTCCCGAGTCTTGACTCCACCCTACCACCACCGACGCATCGGTGCCCAACTACCCCACCGGCAAGGCCTGCCCATGACCCTCGGGGCCACCACTGCTACTGTTGTTGTCGAGGTAGCACCATTGATCTCTGCCCTCCTCTCCACTACCCTGCCACTACACAATCTGGCTCTGGTGAATTCTAAATCCTAAAACAAAACACAAACCCTTGTAGGAAAAAAAATTAGGAGCTACACCGGCAAAATGTTGCAATAAAACCACGCTTGCGTAGGTGTTAACATTATGCCACCTACAAGCACAACAAGGCACGAGCGTGCTTTGTCACCAAAATTTTGAAACATTTCAAATCTCCCTCGCCCCTCCTCCAATTCACATCACACCAAACTCCACCAATTTGATGAGCAATTGAGACAACATCATCATGTGGAGATCGAATCAATTGTAACAAAAGCAAAGGAGGATGCCATCCATGCATCCACTTTTACTTCATCATGTGGAGATCGAATCACTTGTAACAAAACCAAAGGAGGATGCCATCCATGCATCCACTATTACTTTCTTAGCAATGGAGTTTGCTGCGCTACATCGACCCCTCAGATAATTTCAAGAGCAATTGAGACAACATCGTCATGTTGAGCCATCCGTGTATCCACTTTTCCTTTCTTCTTTATGGATCATCTTTTTCTTTTTCAGTTTCATAGCTTTTGTTGGACGTATTACAGATGCCACAGCTATCATTTCTCGATGTCGATCTTTGCTATGTGTACGCTTGGAACAATTAATTTCTGGCACTTGCACCTTTCTTTCGTTGGTGCGTGTTCGCACAGAAAGAAATCCCTCACCCTCTAAAGCCCCCTTATTTGATTGAAGCCCCTTCTCTATATATATAGAGAGAGAGCAAGGATTGGACGGAGAGACTCTCTTGTTTATAAGGCCTTACATAGTGTTCCGAACAACAGTAATCACATCATTTGCTTCAGGGAAAGAGTGAGCAGATGTTGGAATACATCAAGAAGCTACGAGCTAGTATCAAATGGCAACTTGGGAGGGAGGATGCAAGCCTAGCTGAACTTGCGAAGCGCAGTGGTCTACTAGAGGCCGCAGAGAAGAATCAATCTGAGATTGGTACCACTTTTTTCATCTCATATCATGCAAACATTTGTAGCTATTGATTCTACTCACTGAGTTGGTATGGTTTCATCTAGTGGCTCAACTAGAAAGTCAAATAGAACAATCAATGGCAATAAAAGAGGAGCTTCAGAAACAGTACGCTACTCTAGAGGAGAACCTTGAGAAGGGGGAAGCCGAGAAAATGGTGGGTTGCTTTTGCATTTGGCTAACTTCTCTCTTATTGGAACATTCTATAATCACAAATCTGTAATGTGCAGGATTCCCTTCGGTCTTATGGAGATGAGAGGGCAGCAAGGATTGTTGTAGAATCTTCAAGAAATGTGCTTTCAGACGAACTCAATAGAGTTAAGTTGGAACAAAAACGTCTTAGTGATCAGGTATTACCGATGTTTAATATTTTCAATATATAAGAAATAATGTTACATATACTTTTCACCATTCTTCATGTTTGGTTTCAACCCTCATTTAGATAAAAATGCTTCACGACACAAAAAAGAGGCTTCAAGAAGACAACACAAGCTTGCAGCAGTATAATTGCAAGCTCCAAGCAGATGCAACAAGGAACGTTGAAACAATAACAAAGCTACAAAAGGAGAAGAATACTATGCTTGAAAAAATGAATGGTTTGAAAGATCATGATAACTCGGTAAAATTGCAGCTAGATTTGGCAAAGGTAAGATGTAAGTTTAAATGCGTTCTTTTTTCATCTTAATCTTTCAAGTTGCATTCATTCATTACATGCTGATAGTTCATGTTGTTACTCCTTGCAGTTTTCACATAATGAAGCTTTAAAACAAAAGAATGATCTATTAAAAGAGGTTGATGTTCTTGAAGGTGAACTTCAGCTAGAAAGGGAGGATCGTGAACATAAATCAGCTGAAATACAATCTTTGTTGATTGACTTGGGTGCGTACAAGGAATTGACACGAAAGCTTTCAATAAAATTCGAGAATGTCCTGATAAAATGTGCTGCACTTGAGGTATCACTGTATGCTCTAAATGATTCGATGCCTAGCTGTTTCAATAAGGTGTACTAATTTGTGTTCAATGTTATAGGAAACTTGCTCATCCCAAAGCAAGAGGATAAAAACACTTGAAGTTCAGCTTGTATCAGCTAATGGAAAGTTGAAGGTACTTTCTAACCTATTCTTATTTCCATCTATTTTATTGCTATTTGATTTTTATTTTTATAATAGAACTATTCTTAAAAATGGTATTTGTCTCAGCTCGTAGAACTTCCATTGTTAAACATGGCATTATGTTGCCATTAAATAGCGATTAACCTAAAAGGAAAAGCATGTATATGTCTAGAAGCTGCAAGCTATAATTCATATGAATATCTATAGCTTAGTGTTCATTGTTGTATTCATACATTACATGCTGATAGTTAGTGTCGTTACTCCATGTAGTCTATGCAGGATGAAGGTTTAAAGCAAAAGAATGATCTATTAAAAGAGGTTGATACTCTTAGAGGTGAACTTCAGCAAGTAAGGGAGGATCATGATTGTAAATCAGCTGAAATACAATTTTTGTTGAGTGACTTGGGTACGTACAAGGAATTGACAGGAAAGTCTTCAACAGATTTAGAGAATATCATAATAAGATGTGTTGCCCTCGAGGTATGACTGTATGCTCTAAATGATTCGATGCCTAGCTATTTCAATAAAGTGTACTAATTTGTGTTCAATGCTATAGGAAACTTGTTCATCCCAAGGTGAGAGGATAAAAACACTCGAAGTTCAGCTTGTATCGGCTAACAAAAAGTTGAAGGTGCTTTCTGACCTATTCTTATTTTATCTCTTTTTTGTCCATTGATTTTTATTTTAATAATACATAATATTGTTTGAAATGCTAGCTATTTGCTTTAGCTTGTAGAACATCTAGTGCTAAACTTGGTATTATGTTTCTAATTATTATTGATTGATCAAAAAGTAAAATCACATATATGTCTAGAAGGGAAGCAGTAAATCATATGAATATCTATATCTTAATGTTTCTTGTTGCATTCATAGAGTACATGTTGATAGTGTTGCTACTCCTTGCAGTCTTCACAGAATGAAGCTTTAAAGAAAAAGATTGATCTGTTAAAACATGTTGATACGCTTAGATGTGAACTTCAGCAAGTAAGGGAGGATCGTGATAATAAATCAGCCGAATTGCAATCTTTGTTGAGTGACTTGGGTGTGCACAAGGAATTGACAAAAAAGTCTTCTACGGAGTTAGAGAATGTCTTGATAAGATGTGCTACACTAGAGGTATGACTATATGCCTCTAAATGATTCGACATCTAGCTATTTCAATAAAGTGTACTAATTTGTGTTCAATGATATAGGAAACTTGTTCATCCCAAAGCAAGAGGATAAAAACACTCGAAGTTCAGCTTATATCGGCTAACGAAAAATTGAAGGTGCATTCTGACCTGTTCATCTCTCCATCTAACTTTTTTTGTTATTTTTATTTTAATAATACATACTCCCTCCATTCCTTGATATAAGGTGTATAGTTTTTCCTGAAAAGTCAAACTTGACTAACTTTGACCAAGAAATTGTTTTAGCTTCTAGAACATCTACTGTTAAACTTGTTATTATGTTGCAAATAATCAATGATTGATCTAAAAGGAAAAACACGTATATGTCTAGAGGCTGCATACTATAATTCATGTTAATATATGTATCTTAATGTTTATTGTTGCATTCAAAGATTACGTGCTGATGTTAGTGTTGTTACTCCTTGCAGTCTTCACAGAATGAAGCTTTAAAGCAAAAGGATGATCTATTAAAAGAGGTTGATACTCTTAGAGGTGCACTACAGCAAGAAAGGGAGGATTGTGATCATAAATCAGCTAAAATACAATCTTTGTTGAGTGACTTGGGTCAGTACAAGGAATTGGCAAAACTGTCTTCAATGGAGTTAGAGAATGCCAAAACAATACGTGATGACCTCGAGGTATGACTATATGCTCTAAATGATTCAATGTCAATCTTTTTCAATAAAGAGTACTAATTTGTGTTCAATCATATAGAGAACTTGTTCATCTCAACGCAATACGATAAATTCACTCGAAAATGATCTTCGAAGGGCTAACGACAGGTATGAAAAGAAGTTTTTTTTTACTTTTTCGGCTAAAGAAAAGTTGGTGGAAGGCTTTGTTCTCCTACTGCTAAAATTTAGGGTTCATTCATGAAATTGGTACATACCTGAATTTCATTTATCAAATGGAAAAACGTTCATGCTCCAAGAATTTTAGCACATATGATCCAAAGTTGTTCACGTGTTTATTGTTGATGATCCATGCATGCTCCAGATCTGGACCATATGTTGATCTTTGTTTAGTTTCATGTTCATGAGCGACGAAGGGATAGTAACAGTATGTGTGATAAATGGTGCATTAGGGAGGAAGGAAAAAATGTATGTAATTTTTGTTTGATGATGCGATTTGTGGTTTGTGGTATGTTTGAGAATAAATGTTTGCAAGGTGGAGACACGTTGGAAGAAATAGGTGATTTTATATGTAGCGATCGATTTTACACCCAAAAAAATCAGCAGGGAGCCAATGAAACACAACAAACGATTTTACACCCAGCCTTTAATTGCTTCTCCTTGGTCTTGATGCTGCCACATAATTCAGCATCTTAATTACAGTATGGACACCTTGAAAGTATTTTCAAGATCCACGAAAGTGCTTTTCGGAGTCCCTTTGCGGGTAGCGCCTCCGGACCTCTGCCGTGAGGATCAATGTGGATGGTCGAATCTGAGACGGTGACACTCGAAGCACCTGGCGTGTTGCGAGTCATTGGGGTTGGCGAGTCATCTCAGTATCTGTACTAGTATCAATTGTGCATCTTTGATTTTTTTTGTGCAGCGTCTCTTAAAATCAACTATATTTCCTTATATCCTTGCATAACCAAAAGAAGATACAAAAGGGAAGAATAGAATAAGATTTGATTTGTTCCTTTTTCTCTTCTCGTGGCAGGTTGGATGAACCGGATGAACCGCCGAACTGTCGGACCATGTGATTACGAGGGATCCGAGACGCTGCGACAGATAGGATTGCGATATCGACTGACGGCTGTTTTTTTTTTGTATCTATACATATGTAGCGTCTGTGCGTGCAGACAGGACATTAGGAAACAGTAGGTGCCAGCTGATCCTGTTGTGTAACGCAAACATTTGTTCTGCCTAATGTAACAGTGTTTTCATTTTCAAGAGATGGACTGGTTTTTTTTGCTTTTCTTCTGTCGGCTTGAAATGATCTGAAAAAAATAATATAGGGAACTAATGTTAGATTTTGGGCCCATTTTGGGCAGCCCAATAAAATTCCTGAAAATCTCAAATTGGCCCATGTGCATGGCAGAATTTTGGAGGTGCAAAGTGGTGCTAAAGTTTAGTCCCACATTGCTAGTTGGAGGAGACAAACACCACCTTATAAGGTGGAGTGTTGTACCACTTGGTAAGCTTGTGAGAACAAGAGGCTCTCTCGTGCGCACTCCTCCTCCTCCGCCGCTCGCACGCACCGCACCGCACCGCCCGCCCGTCACGACGCGCCGCGCCGCGCCGCGGGTTTTGCAGTCCGGGAAAACGGTTTGGACGGACGCGTCACAGTTAGTCGGTTCGGGTCGCTCCCGGATCGTGGGCTACTGTAACCGACCTAAAACGTGCGCGACGTGGACTTGGCCCACGTTGTACCCGTTAGGGTTTTCCCGAGCCGCACTATATAAAGTCGTGCACTGCGTGCGCTGCAAACCACCGAACCAATCTAGGTTTTGCCAATCTCGTGCCTTGCGCCGCCACCGTAGTCTACTCCATCCCGTGCGCCGGCGTGCACCGGCGAACGGGACAGCAGGTCTCCGGAACCGCTCGTCCTTGTGATCCTGTACGGGAGAGGGCGAATAAGGTTTTTGGGAAGCGCTCCGCGCGACTGCTTTCAAGTTCTTCATCACGGCTCGACTTCCTGGACGATCTCCGGGTCCGCGGGCGACTCGTCTCCAACGTCGTCTCCTTCGAGCTGCTACCGTCGCCGCTCAAGCTGCTGCCGTCGCTGCTCCAACGACTACTTCCTCTACAACCGTTCGGTACGTGCGGCGTGTTCTGAACTGTTTTGCTATGGATCTGTTGGCGTATGTGTTGCTGCTGTTCATGTTGATTAGTACATCTAGTATGTTCGTATTCTACATGTTAGTAGCTGGTGTAGTTATGTTTAATATTCTGGAATTAATCATGGAATTATTGCCTAATTATCCAACAATCCAAAAACCTTATATGTGTTATAGGCAATTTCCTGAGTTAAACATGGGACATCTATCTGATGCGCTGAGGCCGGACAAGTTTACCGGTGTGGACTTTAAGAGATGGCAGTACAAGACCACACTGTGGTTGCGATCTCTGAAAGTGTTCGAGGCTAGTGAGGGTTTACCTGAAGGAACTATATCTGACGAGGATCAGAACAAGTTCAAGGAAACCAATACTGCCTTTGTGGGACTCGTTCTGAGTGCTCTTAGCAACAAGCTGTTTGATGTGTACATGCACATTACAGATGCCAAAGAGCTCTGGGAGGCACTGAACGCTAAGTTCGGTGTAGCAGATGCTGGCAGTGAACTGTACATCATGGAGAGCTTCCATGACTTCAGGATGGCTAACAACCGTTCTGTAGTCGAACAGGCTCATGAGATACAGTGCATTGCTAAGGAGCTTGAGCACGCTAAGTGTGCCTTACCTGACAAGTTTGTGGCTGGATGCATTATTGCAAAGTTGCCCTCTTCATGGAGGAACTTCGCCACAACTCTCAAACACAAGAGACAGGAGATTTCGGTTGAAAACCTGATAGCGTCTCTTGATGTTGAGGAGAAGGCTCGGGCTAAGGACACTGCTGAGAGAGGTGGTGAAGGTCAGTCTAGCGCCAACATGGTGCAGAAGAACTTTCACCATGGCAAGAGCAAGGCAAAGAGCAAGTCTTCCTTCAACATGCCTACCAAGACTACTTCTTTCAAGAAGAAGAAGAAGATGCTGAACAAATCTGAGCTAAAGTGCTACACTTGTGGAGAGCCCGGACACTTCTCTGTGGACTGCCCAGATCGTGCAGACAAGAAAGGGAAGAAGCATGTCAACGTCGTGACCGCTAGCAATGCTGATGGGTACGGTAATTTACCGACTGTGCTTTCAGTATTTCAATCTCCATGTTGGTGGATTGATACGGGTGCTAATGTTCATGTATGTGCTGACATCTCTATGTTCACTTCTTATCAGGTCGCAGATTCAAGCGTCTTAATGGGGAATGGATCACATGCTTCTGTTCGTGGTGTTGGCACGGTAGATCTGAAGTTTACTTCGGGGAAGATCGTGCAGCTGAGGAACGTGCAGCATGTCCCTACTATGAACAAGAATCTTGTTAGCGGCTCCCTTCTATGCAGAGATGGGTTTAAATTAGTCTTGGAGTCCAATAAAGTAGTTGTGTCAAAGTTTGGACAATTTATTGGTAAAGGGTATGAGTGCGGAGGCTTGTTCCGCTTTTCATTATCGGATTTTTGTAATAAGTCAGTAAACCATATTTGTGGCAGTGTGGATTCGGATGCTAATGTTTGGCACTCTCGTTTATGTCATGTTAATTTTGGTTTAATGAGTAGACTTTCCAGTTTGAGTTTAATTCCTACTTTCACCATTGCCAAAGGTTCTAAGTGCCATAGCTGTGTGCAATCTAAGCAACCTCGAAAGCCTCACAAGGCGGCCGAGGAGAGAAACTTGGCACCTCTAGAACTCGTACATTCGGATCTATGTGAGATGAATGGCGTGTTGACAAAAGGTGATAAGAGATATTTCATGACTTTAATCGATGATGCTACTAGGTTCTGTTATGTATATTTGTTGCACACTAAAGATGAAGCTTTAGACTACTTTAAAATTTATAAAGCTGAAGTTGAAAATCAATTAGAGAGAAAGATCAAACGTCTTAGGTCAGATCGTGGTGGCGAGTATTTCTCCAACGTATTTGATGAATTCTGTGAGGAACATGGTATTATTCATGAGAGGACGCCTCCCTATTCGCCCCAATCAAACGGGGTTGCCGAGAGGAAAAACCGCACGCTGACCGACTTGGTGAACGCCATGTTGGACACTGCTGGTTTATCTAAGGCATGGTGGGGGAGGCTTTGTTGACTTCGTGTCATGTCCTGAATAGAGTTCCTAACAAGGATAAAGAGAAGACACCTTACGAGGAGTGGTCTGGGAGAAAACCATCACTTTCTTATTTTCGTACTTGGGGATGTTTGGCGAAAGTCAATGTTCCAATTCCTAAGAAACGAAAACTTGGACCGAAGACAGTGGATTGTGTCTTTCTAGGTTATGCTCAGCGGAGCATTTGCTATAGATTTTTAGTGGTTAAATCTGAGATACCTGATATGCATGTTGATACTATTTTGGAATCTCGTGATGCAACATTTTTTGAGAACATGTTTCCTATGAAGGATATGCATAGCATTGCTAGAATTTCTTCTGAGATATTTGCTGAACCTAGTACATCTGTTGATCATTCTGAACAACCACTTGTTGAGGAAGTCCTTGAGAAGGATGACAATGAATCAGCTCCCAAGAGGAGCAAGAGACAGAGGACTGAAAAATCCTTTGGTGATGATTTCATTGTGTACCTTGTGGACAATACTCCCACGTCCATTGCAGAGGCATTTGCATCTCCTGATGCTGATGACTGGAAAGAAGCTGTCCATAATGAGATGGACTCGATTCTTTCTAATGGAACTTGGGAATTATCTGAACGACCCTACGGCTGCAAACCTGTGGGTTGTAAGTGGGTGTTCAAGAAGAAGCTAAGGCCTGATGGTACTATTGAGAAGTACAAGGCACGGCTTGTAGCCAAGGGCTACACCCAGCGCGAAGGCGAAGATTACTTTGACACCTATTCACCTGTTGCTAGACTCACCACCATTCGAGTACTACTTTCCCTGGCTGCCTCCTATGGTCTTATCGTTCATCAAATGGACGTAAAGACAGCTTTCCTTAACGGAGAGTTGGAAGAGGAAATCTATATGGATCAGCCTGATGGGTTTGTAGTAAAAGGTGAAGAGAGAAAGGTGTGCAAATTGTTAAAATCTTTGTATGGGCTGAAGCAAGCACCTAAGCAATGGCATGAGAAGTTTGACAGAACTTTAACTTCTGCAGGCTTTGCCATTAATGAGGCTGATAGGTGTGTATATTATCGCCATGGTGGGGGCGATAGTGTTATATTATGCTTGTATGTTGATGACATACTGATTTTCGGTACAAGCATGATAGTGATAAATGAGGTCAAGTCTTTCCTGTCAAAGAGCTTTGATATGAAAGATCTGGGACAAGCTGATGTGATCCTGAACATTAAGCTGATTAGGGATGAGAGTGGGATTACGTTAACGCAATCACACTATGTTGAGAAGGTCTTGAGCCGCTTTGGTTATATAGACAGCAAGCCTTCTCCAACACCCTATGATCCCAGTGTGACACTCAGAAAGAACAAAAAGGAAACGAGAGATCAATTAAGATATTCTCAAGTGATCGGTTCACTCATGTACCTTGCGAGCGCGACAAGACCTGATATCTCTTTTGCTGTGAGCAAGTTGAGCAGGTTCATGTCTAACCCGGGTATTGATCATTGGCATGCACTTGAAAGGGTCATGCGCTATCTGAACGGTACAATGAGTTATGGGATTCACTATTCAGGGCACCCTGCGGTGCTTGAGGGATACTGTGATGCGAACTGGATCTCAGATGTTGATGAGCTCTACGCCACAAGTGGATATGCATTTATTCTTGGAGGTGGCGCAGTGTCATGGAGGTCTTGCAAACAGACCATTTTGACGAGGTCAACCATGGAAGCAGAACTTGCTGCTTTAGATACAGCTTCTGTTGAGGCAGAATGGCTGCGTGAGCTCTTGATGGACTTGCCGGTGGTTGAGAAACCATTACCGGCCATCCTTATGAACTGTGACAACCAAACGGTTATTACGAAAGTGAACAGTGCTAAGGATAATGCGAAGTCATCAAGACACGTCAAGAGACGCTTGAAGTCTGTCAGGAAAATGAGAAACTCCGGAGTAATAACTGTTAGTTATATTCAAACAGACAAAAACCTGGCAGATCCCTTTACGAAGGGACTATCACGTAATGTGATAGATAGTGCATCGAGGGAGATGGGGTTGAGACCCGTGAGTGTTACACCATAGTGGTAACCCAACCTATGTGATCGGAGATCCCGTGAATTAGGACCTGGGAAGAACAAGCTAGTGGTTTAACTGAGGAGAGTTATTTTATAACCCTCTCCGTGGGAAGATGCATAACTCTCACATTCTGTAAGGCAGGTTGGCAATATGCCTTAATGTGTTTTGTTGGCTATTCGTAGCAAAGGTGCTATCCTACAGAGCGACCTTGAAAGAACACACCTATATGAGTCCGACTGTTAAACGTCGCAGTCTATGAGATTTGGGTGATCTCTAGTAAGCTCATGAAGAGACCAGGGAGTATGACGCATATGCTCCACCCGCGGGGTAGGCTACTGGCAGCCACGTACTGGTTATGACTTTGAGTGAAGTCTATTGGCACCAAACTTGCAATTCAAGGTTCGTCCATTGTTCAAGTTGCTGGTAGATGTAGCTTGAAGCTCTAGGCGGAAGTTCAACTTAACAGTCTCTGCTGAAACACTGGTATATAAACAAGAAACGAGGTTTGGCAAAATCTCTAAATGGGAATTTGAGATCTGGTGGGGGATTGTTAGATTTTGGGCCCATTTGGGCAGCCCAATAAAATTCCTGAAAATCTCAAATTGGCCCATGTGCATGGCAGAATTTTGGAGGTGCAAAGTGGTGCTAAAGTTTAGTCCCACATTGCTAGTTGGAGGAGACAAACACCACCTTATAAGGTGGAGTGTTGTACCACTTGGTAAGCTTGTGAGAACAAGAGGCTCTCTCGTGCGCACTCCTCCTCCTCCGCCGCCGCTCGCACGCCGCACCGCACCGCCCGCTCGTCACGACGCGCCGCGGGTTGCGGGAATCTCGCCGAGCCGAGCTTTATTTTTGCAGTCCGGGAAAACGGTTTGGACGGACGCGTCACAGTTAGTCGGTTCGGGTCGCTCCCGGATCGTGGGCTACTGTAACCGACCTAAAACGTGCGCGACGTGGACTTGGCCCACGTTGTACCCGTTAGGGTTTTCCCGAGCCGCACTATATAAAGTCGTGCACTGCGTGCGCTGCAAACCACCGAACCAATCTAGGTTTTGCCAATCTCGTGCCTTGCGCCGCCACCGTAGTCTACTCCATCCCGTGCACCGGCGAACGGGACAGCAGGTCTCCGGAACCGCTCGTCCTTGTGATCCTGTACGGGAGAGGGCGAATAAGGTTTTTGGGAAGCGCTCCGCGCGACTGCTTTCAAGTTCTTCATCACGGCTCGACTTCCTGGACGATCTCCGGGTCCGCGGGCGACTCGTCTCCAACGTCGTCTCCTTCGAGCTGCTACCGTCGCCGCTCAAGCTGCTGCCGTCGCTGCTCCAACGACTACTTCCTCTACAACCGTTCGGTACGTGCGGCGTGTTCTGAACTGTTTTGCTATGGATCTGTTGGCGTATGTGTTGCTGCTGTTCATGTTGATTAGTACATCTAGTATGTTCGTATTCTACATGTTAGTAGCTGGTGTAGTTATGTTTAATATTCTGGAATTAATCATGGAATTATTGCCTAATTATCCAACAACTAATCCATCATCTTCGATGTGCCATGTATTAATTCATAATCACGAACACATTTGGAACCATGATTTGCAATTATGTGCGATAATGTCTTAGGGTTACAGTCCAGCGTTTATATAGCTCCGATGCAACCGAGGAATGATGGAAAATTAACGGAAAGCAATGGAGACAGCGATGGCTTCAGAGCGAGAGGAAGAAGACGACGGTCTGAGTAGGGATTTCTTTGTATTCTGAGCTACAAATGTGCAAAACCTTAATTTGAAATATTTTGTATTCTGAGCTACAAATGTGCAAAACCTTAATTTGAAATACTTTGTATTCAGAAGATCAAAGATGAAAGCAGGAACTGGATCCTCGCGGGGGCTAAATATCTAACGGAAATTCCCTCTTAGCTCTTGGCCTGCATGGCCCTTTTTCATTTTGGCTTCGACAACTCTATGTTTGCTCGTCCTTTATCAATATAAAAGGCAAAACCTTTGCCTCGTTTCAAAAAATATATCCCACAAGTAGCTAGAATGAATCGATCTGGACTCGTACGATGAACTGGCCGCACTGCACGTTGCCTTCTCGCTCGAGTCGCTTCATCATAGCGGCCACACAGAAAGCGAAAATCCCGAACCTGAATTCTCTCGTCTCTCTCACTGCACGCTGGCGGCGGCAAACCGGCAGGGGCGGACCCGGGAATTGCAGTCCAACTTTTATAAATCAGGTACAGCCGTACATAGCAAATCTTATCCATCTTGTGCAAGTGTCGTCAAGCCCTAATTGCTTTTTTCTTGAATGTTGATGCTGCACTGAATACATCTGAAGATGTTCCATTTGCGGTTCCTATTGCGCAGCATCAACCTTCTGAATCTGGTGGTGATGGTGATGCTGAGCAGCCATCTGTGTTAGATGGCCAAGTTAGCATCAAAGGTGCCACTACTGAGACCATGTCAAATGCTAATGAGTCTTTAGGTGATTATCTTGTTTTTGACTATCCTTTTAATGTTGAACATTGTTTCAATTCATACTTGCCTTTTTCTAATTATGTGGAATTAATTACCATTTTTGTCTGCAGAGGATCTAATTGGGTCGGCTGATAAGTGGATTGATGATGTTGCTGCTTCGGTGGAAGCAGAATATGGATCAAAACCTGATGAGGGTGGTCACAGGGAGGAGATTGATGTTTTTTACGACTCCTTGGAGTTGTCGGAGATGCAGTCGCAGTCTGTTGATGGTCACTACTCAGATAGAGGATGTACCTGGTCAGTTAGCTGCTGAGAAAGAAAGGATAGCAGAGAAGGTACAGCGTACTATAGAACGTAGGAAGACGGAATTGGAAGATGAGCAAGCTCCTGCTGCTGCAGAAACCAACCTCATCACCCCCAAAAGCTGCCCCTGTTTCTCAGGTGAAGAAGACTGTGAAAAAGGTGAAGGATCCTGCTCCGAAGGTTAAGCAGTCTGTTAAAAATGTGAAGCAGAATGCTGGTAATGGTAAGGAAGGGACGACTAAGGGGAAGCAGGTTGTTGGTCAAGAAAGGGGTAGAAGTCGCCGTGTAAGGTGAAAAATGTGGTTTGTTTTGAAAAAGATAAGGATTATGTTGAGGAGAAGGAGAAGGATGTTGTCCATGATGATTCTGATGAGGAGGTAGATTTGTCCTAGGTGAGTTTTTTTTGTTTCTATGAACTTCCATTTGTATGTTTCGTTGTACTTCCTTGCATAATTCCTCTCAACTTCCCTTCTTTGTTAATTTGTACTTCCCTGTGTTGTATTTGTGAACTTCCGTTTTTAGTTTCCTTTTATTTCCCTGCGTAGTAGGTGTAAATTCTCTGCTTACCTTGCATGTGGTTCCTTGCGTAGTAGCTTTTAAATTTCCTTTTTTGTTGCAACCGTGAAGAATTGCCTTGTTTGTTAGTACTGTGAACTCCCTTGCTTAATATTCATGCGTAGTAACTATGATTTTTCCGTGTTTTACTTTCGTTGTACTTCTAATCATAAGTGTGTGTACTTTGGCTTACATTGCTCTATACTTCCTGCTTTTATATGTAACAGTTTGCTCCACATTTGTTTTATTATCTGCAGTACAAGTATGTTGCGAGGTCTAAGAAGAGGAAGAGAGGTGACAAAGGTCTTTTGGTTAGCGATGCTGGACTAGTCAAGAAAGAGCGATTTAATACGACGGCAAGGTTCTCCCTCATGGAGTTATCTGTTAGTGTAGTGATACGACTCAACACGAGTAGCATCGCTGCGTGTAGTACTGGCCCCTAGACCATTCACCAGCGCACACAGCTAGATAGTAATCAAAAGAAGCAAATGTATACCATGTCTAGTGAATAATTCAGAGTATAAAATTATTACAAATTTGCATAGCGGAAGTTAGCTCAATTATTCAAGTATCAAATATAACGTAAAGCAAACAAATAAGAACTCCAGTCTTCTAGTTTGTGCCACGGGTGAACAAAGGTTGAGTGGAGTCTCGAAACCTACGCTGCTTAATCTGAGTCTGAACAACCTGCAACATGAAATGTTGCAGCCACGAGTGGTCAGTACATTTGAATTGTACTGGCAAGTGTGCAAAAGAAGGTATAAGAGAACCTAGCAATCTACATGGGTCGTGTCCTATTATCACGAATACCGGGAATACGAGGTACCCCTTTGTAGATTCGGCAAAGGGGCGCTAGGAGGTTTCGATCGGCTTCTCCGAACAATGAACACACGCGAGCACGGCGTAGCGAGAAGAACAAGGACACCGTGATCTACCCAGGTTCAGGCCGCTCGGAAGCGTAAAACCCTACTCCGGCATGTCTGAATAGATGTCACCATGAAGAACTGGTTACAAGGGTGGTTCCCGGGTCGGAGGCCCGGCTGTTGCGAGGAGGAAGAAGAAGAGCAAGTCCTTCGTAGGGAAGATCACCTCTCTACCTTCTTCTCCTTTCTCTGGAGGTCTAGCTTAGCCTTAGCTACGAATGAACAGAACTGCCTCTTCCTCTCTCCGTGGCCTTGGCTCTCCCTTTATAGTCCAGGGGGTCACCACAGGTGGTCACATGAGAGGCACATGTTATCCACCTTGGCGGGAGGACCCCCAAAGGCTGAAAAAGTGGACGGGAGGTGCGTGCCGGCACCTCCCCTCTTCGCGCGCTCCGGGTTGGTGAGGGCCAAAAGCAAGTCCGCTTTTGGCTGGACAGAGCTGGCAGGGGGTTGGTGAGCCTGACAGGCCCTCCCCCGCTGTCCCCGGGTTACGCCATCTTGGCATGAACTTGTCTGCTCCGGCCTTGGCATCCAAGTCTTCTGTTGATCTCAACCCTTTGCTTGAGGAGGAGTGGGTCCCTCCTCGGATGACGTGGCGAGGCCAAAGGTGGCAGCTGGACCACGATGCGTCGTGGAACTAGTCAAGCTGTTCCCCGGAGAGTGCATTCCAGGGTTGAAGTCGTGGGTTCCCGGGAACTACCCTAAGTGGGTTCCCGGGAAGGTTTCCTTCAGAACCAGCTTGTCGAAGGAGTCCTTGGCGGGCAACACCTTGGTCAGGTTGTCATTGCCGGGGCATGCTGGCTCGCATGCCGGGTTGTCGAGGTCGAGTCTTGTCCATCTTCACGGTGGGCCCACAGGTGGTGGTCCCGCTTTGGCAGGAGTCGTGGAGACCCCCGGTTCCACGGTTGCGACAGAAGCCCCCGGGCATGGGTCCGGCAACGCTCGCTCGGTTGCCGGGGCTATGCCCAAAAAGTCAAAGTGGGACCTCTGTATCACGTCTTGTCGCCGGGATTCCGTCAGAGTGATGAAATCCTTCGCTTGCCTTATTGGTAATCCACGTCAGTGGATAACTACACACGTCGAGTCGTGCCTCCTCGATTCCCGGTTGTTCGGAAGTCGAGGCGGTAGTGAGAGAGAGAGCATATGGCGAGTATAAGAAGACGGGCGGAGATCCTCTTCCCCAAGCCTCCTTTGCTCTCCTTCTCCATCTTCTTAACTGCTTCCTCCATTGCCCGCGCCATAGTGCTGCTGGTGACCATGGCGAGGGCTCCAAAGAGTGGCGGTCGCGGCCGCGGTAGGTCTTCGTCTGCCACGCAGGCAGAGGCCCCGAGGGGCCGCGGCGGTGAGCGTGGTCGAGGAAGTTGTGGGGGGCGTGGCCGTGGAGGCCGAGGAGCACGCGGCCGCGATGGCAACTGAGTTGCATGGCCGCCACCTCCAACCCCTTCGAAAGCTCATGCGCCGGAGCTCCCGTTCGAATTCCTTGTGCCGCCTGCATCAGGAGCCTGGTAAGCTGCAGAGGCTCCCCGAAGCATTCGCGGAGGAGTTCGCGGGTCGTGAGCCTTCGGTGCTCTGGCTCAGAATGGACGGCTGCCCCAACGGCCCCTTCTGTTGTTGCCACGGGGCACTAGCTACCTCTCCTCTCCCAGCTCACTCGCTCAAACAAGGAAGAAGGAAGAAGAAGCACACGAGACAAAGGTTTTTCCGGCCGGCGACGAACGCCGCCACGGGGCGCACCAACGCCCTAATCTTCTTGTATTTTTACAGTGGCTACATTGCTCACTCCTGTTGTTTACAACGAGTAGTACATGGGGGGTTTTATACTGGACAGAGCATAGGCGCACGCACGCACGTTCTCCACCTCGCTCACGACTCGCACACACGATGCCCAGCTCGCACGATCTGCTCACTTTGCCGCACGCACAGCGCGCTCCTACGCGCAAGACTCGGCCAAAGTCCAACAGAACACAACGGCCCCTGCTGCACTAACCTATGCATGCAACTAACAACTAGTCTAAGCAAGATTACTGCTAACATTCTCCCTCCTAATCTTGAACTCGTGATCATGGGACAGCGCCACACGCCGTCGCAGCCACCATCTTCTTCCCGGCGCACTGACGCCTGCCACACTTACGGCTTTCTTGATTCACTCGAGCTCCAACTCGATGCCACGATGGAGTACACAGGGAGGGGTCTTCTAGCCGCTCTAGCGCGCACTCACGACGCCACGGCCGCGCACTGGACGCGCACTGACGCAGTCCACGCACCCACTCCGCCATGATCCGCATGCCCCAGCTCGCGCACCTGACGCGCTCCAACGCTATCAACGCGGCCGGCCTGCTGACGGACCAAGTCTTCTCCTTCCTCGGAAAGTACTCGGCAGATTGCGTCGTCGTGAAGATCGGGGCCAAAGCTAACAATTGGTATCAGAGCCTGGTCAGATTCGTCCGTGATTTTCTGAAAGCACTAGAAGATCATGGCGATAGTGAAGCATGGCGAGAACTCGGCATCGGCACCGGTGATGGAGACGGTAGGGGCGGCTTTGTATCCGCGCCTTGATCGCAAGGACTACGGGCTATGGGTCATCAACATGGAGGTGGCCATGGAAGCTCAGGAGATCTGGGAGGCTATCGATCCAGAAACTCGTGTCGAAGATACTGACACGGGAGATGATTCGATAACTTATACCGATAGTACTGGTATGAAGGCGTACATGGCGCCAGAAGTCCATGATCTGCAACGTAGTGCCGCGTCGCAGGAAAAAGAAGTGAAGGCGTACATGGCGTCAGAGGTCCATGATCTGCAACGTAGTGCCGCGTCGCAGGAAAAAGAAGTGAAGGCGTACATGGCGTCAGAGGTCCATGAAGAGCTGCGCGTCGTGGCGTTGCAGGGTAATGTGAAGCGCATTGTCGCATCATGGGGCAAAGAAGTGGTTGCCGAAAGAAAAGGTAACGCTCCCAGTAGAAGAATTGGGGCAAATGCTTGCCCAGGAAGCAGGCCGGCTCGGCCAGAAACAGAGCAAGGGGCTAGCAGCCCGGAAACAGGCAGAGCGAAAGGAAGAAGTTCGCCGGGAGGAGGTCAAGGAGAAGGGCTAGCGAGTCCAGCAAGCAGGACGTCCAAGCCATTAGTCGATGACCAAGGAGGAGCAAGACGTGGTCTAGCTTCAGCAGCAGATAGGATAAAGGGAGCCATCCCAGAAAACACGTCGGAAGGGAGCAGCCCTTGTGCTGCTCTGAACGGACCAACGAGCAGTGATGTGCTAGGAGACAGCCAAGGCAGGTACGCGGGGGTGTCGTCATCTAGATCAAGAGACGAGCAAGGCGCGTACGCTGCGCTTAGCAGCCCAGCAGCAGAAGACGGGCAGGCTTCAGCTAGCCCAGAAACAAGAGCATCTGTTGGCAGCCTATCAACGTCACTAGGGAGCCCAGCAGGAGGAGCATCGGGCCTTATCCCAGGAACCGGACCAGCAGGTTGTAGTGCACCAGGAAGCAGTCCAGAAGGAGGTGAGGAGCATGTCCGAGCAGCAGCAGATCAGGAGCCTAGAAGCCTAGCTTCGGAAGAATACGGCGTAGTTGTTCCGACAGTACAAGAACCAGGAAGACGACGTTCTACTCCGATAATAGAGTGTTGGCGTCAAACAAGGCCAGCGTTGCCGGCAGAAGAGCAACAAGATGAAGAAGATTGTTTCAAAAGCACCGAAGCAAAGATGATGTTTGAAGACATCGACAAAGAGGATTGTTGCCGTCAAAGTGAAGATGAGTCAACAAAAGCAAAGTTGATGTCATGGATGCCAGAAGAAGCGACGAAAGCAATGTCGTTGAAAAAGACTGAAGCGGCGAAAGTAATGTCGCGGGTAACACCTACGCAAAGCAATTGGCGTATTTGGGACCCAGGTAGAAGTGAAGCACACGTCGTGCTTAGGGGGTGATTGTTAGGAATAACCACGACTTGTGTACGAATCGTATACCTATACTAGTCCGTGTAGTATACAGATAGGACACCGAGTCGGTCCAGGTGAGAGGTCCTAGCGATGCTATATAAACATGTAAAGAACCCCTGTAATAGTTGTCAGAAAAAGAAAGAGAAATAGAAAGGCTCGATACGAGCCTCTGGCCATCATATCGATTCCCATCGTATTTGTAGTTCCTTGTGTTATCGATCGGGTGTGTACGTGAGCTACAGCTAGGAAAGCAATCTAGCCAAGCTAGCAACGTGCGTGAGTGTTCCGATCAGATCGATTTCTCCGGTGAGTTCTTTGCTAGTTGCTGCACGTCCGCGTATCGTCGGAAAGTACTCGACGACTGCGACGTGAAGTCTGAGCCAAAGCTAACACCCATCATCTCCGTCATGGCTGGCCCGAGCACTCGCAAGAAGGGGATAGAGCTTTCCCCCTCCTACTACGAGCATCTGATGGTGGAGATCTTGAAGAACCTGAGGGAGGAGGCGGCTGGCCGCCCCAGGTTGACGCGCCTCCTCGACGAGCTTGATGAGGTCCTGCAGGTGAGTTCTGCATTTGTTGTTCTTGGGGGTTCCTGTCGTCTCTCTAGAGTTCACCCCCTTACTGCTTCACTTGTCTCTCGCTTTGCAGGGAGAAGTGGACGCCATCAACGAGGTCACGCGGAGCTTCCATGAGCGTTACTCTCAGCAATTGGAGAGGTTTGCGCAGAGGTTCCCCACTCCCTGGAGTATCTGAAAGCAACGCGCGAACGTTCCTTCTCTGCCAAGGTGTCCCCAGGAGAGAAAGTCAGCTCGACGTGCAACAACAAACTTGCAAAGTCACGGATCATGCTCCGTACTTGCCTTAGTACCTTAGTTAGCAAGAACTTTGTAATAGCTTAGGCGGGTGACTGCACGGAACTGAAAACGATTCAGAATGTTATTCAGAATGTACTTCAGATGTGTGCAATCTATATGATCTCGGCTCCCGGGGTCACGTCCCATTCTACCTTGTGCACTTTACGCGCTATCTCGTTATCGGGAAGTGCCTATAGGAGCCAAGTAAAGCCTAGCCGTGTGCTCCTTGAGCGGACTGCTACGACGCGAACACGGGGTTTTACGCCCTAAGGGCCCAACACCTTTTCAGTGTTCTCCCCAAGCACCGCAGCTAGTTAGCCAGAACATATCTGACCCTTTGGCGAGGGGGGGGGGGGGGGGGCACAACTCCAAAAAGCGCCCGAGCACCGATCAAGCATGCGCAAGAAGAGGTTTACTGACTCCGGGGGAGAATGCATGCTTAAGTGCAGGATGCTGATGCAGGAACTTAGCTCGTTTGCCGAATTCCTGATCTTTCTTTCAGTGTTCCCGGGGTCCTAACCTTCATCGTTTGCTTCCGCGAATCCTCCTGCGTGACTGCCTTCCCGGGAACGGAGGTATGCAAAAACGAGCTTTCAGTAGGAAGGAATGGACCCTCCCTCAGGGTCATGGAATCTGCTCATCTGGAGCAACCCGCAAGCATGACGCGTGCCTCGTGCGATTCTACGTCGATTTTCATCTTGTCGTAGCACTACCCGACCTGGTCCCTCCCAGTTATTGCGGTAGCACGGCAAGACCAGGTGTTGCGCCAGTTTCGTTCGGACACACATGCACCATGGCCTGCCCCCGACACTATGACAGCCCCCTGCTTGTGGGTTGTGACGGATGACACGCTTCCATGTCCGAGAGAGAGGCTCACGGGTGCTGAACGGAAATAACTTAGCTTTCATTCGCACTGCAGTTCACAGGTACACCCTATTACAAAACATGGCCTAGTACGTCGGCCTGCATACAGATTAATGATACAGCTTGATGTAATTAGGGGTAGAACTTGCGCAGGTGCTGAAGGTTTCAAAATTCAAAAACTAAAAACATGAGGACCTTCTCTTATATATTAGGAAGGCTCCCAAATATTTTCTGTAAAACCCCTAAATGTTTTGAATCTTTACTTAATTGAAATTGAGTAAAAAGGGTTGCAAATGGTTCTGTTTTTAGAATTTCTAGAAAACCTAAAAGTAAAAGGGGGTTTTCAGTAAAAATCCTGTCTTCTTCCTCTCCTACTGGAAGCACCTGTGTGGCGCGCCGTCGGTCGTCGATCGTGTGCGAAGATCACCGCCGCCGCCTAGCCAGCGAGGAGATAATATCGGCGCGAGGATCCTCTCGTTCTCCCTATCCCGTTTGTCCTCTGTTTTTCCCCTCTCTCCTCTGCCGTGCGTCTCCACAAGCTCCAGAAGCCGCCGCTAGAAAATCTCCACCGTGCCGTCACTCCGAGCTTCCCCTCGTTCGATGCGCCACTCAGTCCTCTACCAGATCCTCGCTTCCCCGCGTCCGCGCGAGCATCACAGCGGCGCCGAAATGAGGTCGCTGGGTCGGCCCCCTCTCCAGCGCTCGGTCAGCCGTTTCAACCCTGTGCGTGGGCCAGTTCGCTGACATGGCAGCCACGTGGTGGCCCTGGCCCACATGGCAGCTGCTGTGGCTTGCTTAGTCTGAGTGTAAAAAGAATTTGTGTTTTCCTATAATTTCCAGAAAATGTATATAACTTGTAAAAATAATAACTATTTATCTGTTTATCCAAAAAATGAGTTTAATATATCAAATAGTTCAGAAAATTGAACTCTACAATCTAGTTGCATTTTCATGCATGTTTCCAATAATTAAAATGGTGACTTTAGTAAAACCCTAATAAACCCTAATCTTTAAATGTGGGATTTATGGATTTGCAATATATTAAGCATTTCAAACCCCTTTAACTTGTTTCCCATGTAATAGGGTTACTTCCCTAAGCTTAACATGTCATGTCATCATATTGTTTGCAATGCATCGATGTCGTGTATTGATTTCTCTATTCCTTTTCCGGTATTTGATTCTTCTCTATATAAGACGATTCGGAGGTTGGTTCTGAAGGTGTCGAGGCTTCATATCTATCTACCGATGAGCAAGGCAAGTGTAATCCACTTTTTGTGCATCTCTGCGTCCCAACTTTGTAAACTATGATGAGTCCACTATATTATGATGCATGAGTTTCAACTGTCTTTCATCGGTAGGTAGAGTAAGCCTATCAGATGCATGTTCTGTTTTTGTCGCCTAAATTCCTGATCTACTGCTCCTAGCATGATTAGGAGTTTCTTGCGTGTCAGCTAGAGCCATATATCTATCTACTATGCTTAGCCATGCTTAGTGCTTTATGCTGCTCCTCTGGTCTCCGGACCAGAGCATTATTTGAATCTAGCATGACAGGATGGCATGGTAAGTGAGATGATGTATGATAAACTTGCTTAAAGGCTAAGATGAGAGGCCACATTGGGAATGTGGTGGGTTGTCTCATTTTGCCGCCCCTAGGACCCGAGTTCTCGTCTCCTGATCCAAGACTGAGCGTACAACCACACGTGGGTTTATGGGAGCCCTATCGACCCCAACTTGCTTAGATCTGTCCATGGGTTACATAGTTCGGGATTTCCATTTGGCATGTGCGTAGAAAATGTTTTCCAAAATGTGAGAGTGGTGTATCACATAGAACGTGGCCGGGTTGCTTGAGGCGGATCCTCTAGTAAACCAACCTGGACTCACAGCAAAACGGGACAGCTTCGAGGTGGCCATCTCGTGATGGCGGAATAGCCCTTTTGGACTGGCTCATGGACTAGGTCGACGTAAGGGAAAGGTTGTAGCCGATCACCCTCTGCCGGCACGGCATGTGAAGTGTGCTAATTGCATGGCACTAAGAGTCGGTCGGTACGTGTGGGTAAAGTTGTGCACCCCTACAGGGTTAAATCTTTTTGAAAAGCCATGTCCAAGGTTATGGAAGACTTGGGGATCGATTCTGAGAAAATAGACAACTTTAACTTGATCGTAAAAGTGCCAACTAAGTGAGGTTAGAGATGCCTCCTCCGGGGTTTCGTGGAGGTGATCTGACATGAGAGTTTTCAGCTAAGAATGATTCGGTGGATGATACTTAATCAGTAGAGCTATAGTAACGCTCTCTTACACCTTTGCAATCATATGAGTAGATGTGGCCATGGTTCGAGTCTTTTGAAAGGAAAACTGGCACCTTCATACTCAGCCTTGCTTCGTTGATGTTTTTCTACAGCAGAGGAGGCCTCCGCAGGTTATGGTGGCTTTAATACAGAGATCGACGTCGACGAGTAGCCTGGGGATCCCAGTCAGCAGCTTGGGCCTGCGGAGTGGTACTCGTCGTTATGCTTTTGGCCTCTTAGGCCTTTTGTTAAACTTGCTATGTTTAATAATATAATTTGTTTTCGCTATACTGATGTAATGTTCGGTCTACGACCTCTGTGTGTAATATTTGCATCTTACACACAAAATCCGCGTTGCTATCTCTCTCTCTCTCTCTCAATTGTTTTCTGTCTCCTCGAAGCTGCTGACTTGTGTGTTTGTTGTGCACGCGATAGAAGTTCCACTCGAGATCAGATGGTGCATAAAGCGGCCGGCCGGGGATCTAGCTATCCGTTGAAAACAAGACACTTAACAGTTTATACTTTTACCATTGAAACAAGACATGGCATTTTTTTTTTAACACGGGATCGGTCCCGAAGGACCTACAGCTTTTAAACATCGTCGGTGGAGTACATGTCAAAACACATACTCCATCTCACACAAATATATTTCAATTCGAAATAATTTGAACACGAACTGTAGCTTCTTAATTTTGTGAACTGTAGCTTCTTAATTTTGGACCGAACTTCGCACCATGTTTAGATGAATTTTATCAAATTCGTCGTACTCGGTCGTCTGTTTGAAATTTCCTTTCACAAGTAGATAGATCTCTCTGTTTTCCACAACTTTCTGGTTGTAACTTTTTCGTTTTACGGACATACATTTATGTACCTATGTATGTACGTGTTTACGGTCTCCTTGTTGAACCAATTCATGGTGTGGTTCTATTTGGTGCCGCTCCAAACTTCGCCTCTGTCCGTCTCGTTGCTGCATAAAAAGCTATTTGATGACTTATTTAATATGTACATTCTTATTTATTCATGGTACTCTTTTTAAGTTTTAGTGACCCATCCGCGAAAAATACATGTTCTCGTTATTCTGAGATGATTTCACATAATTCATCAGTTTCGAATCAGCATTTATATAACTTCTTCAGTATTCAGGGGCATTCCAGACATTTCATTCTTCAGCATTTATATAACTCCCTATGTCTTCCTATATAGATTTCTTCTTGCCTGAACCCGAACCAAAAACCAACTTAAGATTTATTCTTTTGTTCTTCACGTGTTGCTGCTCCTTCGGCATAAGGGATAACTCCCGGTGCCTTCTAGCTTTTCTCTCTCCAATCTTGCAAACCTACTTTGATAAAGATTCACAAAATATGGCCGTGTTGCCTATATTTAATCAAGAGTGTATGAAGTGTTTTTTTGTGAAGTAAGTGTATGGGGTTAATGAGTGGTTGCTCTAAAACTTTCCACCTCATAACCTAAATCGACTCAAACGGGGAGAGGAAGACCACAAAAGTTTTTGCCCTCTCTCGTATGGTTGTGTTTTACCCAGAAACACTTGCAACCGTTACCGGCACCGATAATCTATCTATTAAGACACAAAAATAACATCAAGTATTCCTATAAAATAAACATGGAGTGATCTGAAAAATTTGAGGTGCACAAGGGCGGCCCGAAGTGCCCTAAAAATCATGGATAATTTTGGGGAAAAGTGGTACAATGTGCATCTAATAATGACACAATTCGATCCATGTGTTCGACGAAAACAAAACAAATAAATGACAAACACACAGTATATATGGGAACTCTGTAATCTTTATTGATCACTAGCACAAATGCCCGTGCATTGCTACGGTCTAACAAATTTAGACCTAAATACGAGGATAATAATTTGATTTCTTAAACTTGCACAAAACAAATCCTAGATGAGGCTATGCCCTTGCGTTGCTACAGCTTTGATTTTTTGTTGACAACAACGGCAGCGAACCACCTGTTCCCTTATGTCTTCCCACCCTCCACCTTCAACCAGCGCTACGGCTCTGCCCCCATTCCTGCTTGCTGCCACCCAACTTCGCACCCTTTTCTAGCTCACCGGTGATGCCATCCTTACCCTTCCTTCTGCTCTCAGGCACCGTTCTCCCCTCACTTTCCTAGAATCCCCCTGCGCGCCGCCTAGCTCGAGGACCAGTCGGCCTGCACCACGCTCCGCCTGGCTCGGGTCACCGGCGGCCTTCCTCCATGCGTCGCCCTAGATCGAGGTTCAAGTGCCCTTCACCCCGCACCGCCCAGCTCGAGGCGGTGGGCTGCACCGTGCGCCACCCTGCCTGGGGGGATGGACGGCCTTCACCCGCGCAACGATTCAGTGAGAAAACCAATTGCCAAACAAATTGAGAAAAAATGCAGAATACTGAAGACACTCGATAGTCGAGATTGCAGGTCCCATTCCCATAGAATATTTTAGTACTGAAAACAGATTGAAAAACGAAAAAAATGAACCGAACCAGTCCAAAAACATATTATACCAGCAAAGACCGAAGCTATACGTAAACTGAACAATTTTATAGCTCTGAACGTCGGGAGTTCAGGAGTGACTTCAAGTACAAGTGCCGCTTGCTGTCCAGCCTATCATACGACGACGTTGTCCCTCCGCCGCGGCGCGAGTCCATAGCCTCGGTGGCGCCTCCACGGCCCCACGGCCGTCTTCCCTCTGCTCTACAGTGGTGTAGCACTACTCTGTATTCTCCGCGTAGTCGCATCCCACATCCCTCTCTTGCGCAGCTTCTCTGTAGCGGCGCTCCAACCTCTGAGACGCTGGAGAGAGCCAGAACGCCTGCAAAATCATTTCCCCAAACCTCGTACATGTACATGTGTACGCACATATTAACCGGCAATTTGGCATCGATCAGTAGATTTGTGTACGTATATAGGTCCATCAGGTACGGCAAAGGAGAGATGGATAGTGATCTTTCGGATGAAATCTACGGGGCACGACTGCGCCTTCTGAGGACGCTGAGCACCTCCGAGAGGCACGCTCGCGGCACCGGTGGTCACCGACGGACACCGGCGAGAAGATGAGGTTGCGGTTTCCATCCGGGACTGAGAAAACGCTGTCCATGGATGACCTCCCCTCCCCACTGTTCGGCACGGGACGGCGGAAACTGGGTCGCCGCGCTCGGCTGATGGGTGCGGCCGAAGCGCCCGGGGCAGGGCATACAGATAGGTTGGACGGATTTTTTTGAAACGGTACATAACTTATGGATGGCAGTGGTGGGTAATTTCATTAAACTTTAAAGGTAATTTTAATAACCTACCACAAGAGGGCTTCCTCCCTTTATTAAGTAAAGATTATATTGAATACAAAGTACATGTACATGCTCCCATAGGAGTTTGCCTATTTTTGCCTTCTGCGATTATGAAGGAGATCTGACTGAAGAGATTGCGTGTGGTCCGCTGATTTCCAGCGCTTTTGCAAAGCGCCCGGTTAATTACATCTGCAGGTAAAGCGTACGAACACTTCCAATTAAGCTGCCCTGATGGTCGTCGTCGTTTTAGGTAAAGAAGGGGGTTTTTGTTCCGCCGAAACACGATCATGATTTGATCTCGACGTACGTAATTAAGAGTGAGATTGAATAGATGAAGTGGGTGGCTTTTGCCTTATCGGTGCCCAGCCATATGGCCCGAACTTCATCTAATTGGACATGTATTTGTTGCTTTTCCCTCGTCGGTGGCCAGAAACGGTGTGTCCATCTCATCAAAATTAAGACGTGTTGATACATAGTAATCGAGCCTCATCGTCACATGGTGATTGATGGGAGAATAATAACCCGGTAGGCCCATGAAGAGGGAAGCATGACCCGCCAGGCAGAAGGCCCAGCCAGGACAGCTAACCATCAGCATGGGCCGGGTTACGTCGATGGGCCAGCATGCTTGTCGGTGACCCGGCTGGGAGAGGAAAACTTCTGGAAGAACCAAAGGCGGTGCTGGACTTAGAGGACACGAAGGCTAGAAGACCTAGAGTAGGACTCCGAGTCTGGGTACAACCGGGCTTACCATGTACAGAACCAGGAGACCCGGCCGTCCATATAAGCGGGCTCCTAGGTCATAGTTAGGGGAAGCCTTTACGAGAGAGACAAGTTAGACAAATTTGGACGAGAGACATCATCGCTACCAAGCGCCCCCTGTAACCTAGATCGAGATCCGGCTCTGTTGTCGTAGCCGGGTTATCGAGATCGAGATCAATAATAGCATAGCAGGAAGTAGGTCTTTATCTCCAATGGAGAGGCCGAAACTGGGTAAATCCTTTGTCCTCGCAGAGCTAAACAAACTCACAGACACTAGTTTCGCCTGGCCCAACAACTCAAGTTACCCCATGGTAACATCTGCCGTGACAACCCCATGACAGATGGCGCCCACCGTGGGGCCTGCGTCCAAAGGTGTCATCATCATGGGAGAAGCTATGCAAGGAGTCAAGAACTTCGTTTTCGGCGAGGTTACCATCAACTCGCACGGAGAACCCATCGTCGACGATTCTGGCTGGGGGCCGGAATCGGATGTGCTAGAATCAGGTGATATTATTCCAATTGGCAAGATTAATGTTTTCGTTGGTATGGTACATGCAATTAGATCTGCTAGTGATGAGGATTGTGAATCTGTGTCAGGAGCCGCCACGCTCGTTCAATCTGACGGGGAGGAATCAGTAGGCACGGCAGAGGCCGGGTCACCATTGGTCACGCACGAGGAACGGTCGGGAAAGCCGGCATGGATCCCGGGTGATGCAGTGGAACATCAGGAGAATGCTGAATCGATCTTGCCCTTATTTGAGACCCGGTTTGGATATGAGGCTGAAGAGGAAGACGAGGAGGAACCGGAGTCCTTCCGAAGTGCAATCAGGAGGGTGGCTGTTTACACAGCTCCCTCGATCAATGCAGGAGCATCACCATCAACCGTTGTCCCACCAGTCCCAAACCCAGATCAACAGCAGCAACAGCTACCACCTGTTCTGGAGCAGGCAGATCAGAGGATGGATGGAGACCCGGCTTCGGTGACGGATGAGAGTGAAGACACGGCTCGTTACCGAAACAGCTTTGGTTTTCTCAATAACCGGGTCCAGGTAGAAGAAAGAGATAACACAGCTAGTGCTTCTGCCCTGTTCAACAATGGCTTGATCCTGGACCCAACAGCGCTTACGAGATCGGTTACCCCAGAGAACGCAGCAGTGCGAGCTACAGAGTTAGATACAACACGTCGGGCTTTGGAACAAATGCGTAGAGACACAATAGCAGAAAAACAACATATAGCAGCCAAGCAGAAGCAAATGAAGAGCAGGAGAATCGCCTCAATGAGATGACCCGGGTTCACCGGAGAAGGCACCAAAGCCAGCTAGCACCGGGTGAGAATACCATAAACCCAGTAGTATTATTTAGGACTCAAGTGGATCAAACCATTGGTGCAACTCAAGCAGCCCCAATCATCAGGACAAGTGTATAACCAAACAGAGGGACTGCAGGAGCCGGTGCAGCAGTGGTTGGGACACCGGGTTTGCTCGCCGGGGACGCCGAGGTTCCTGATAACCCACAAGTATAGGGGATCGCGTGTAGCCTTTTCGATAAATAAGAGTGTCGAATCCAACGAGGAGCTAAAGGTAGGATAAGTATTCTCTCAAGTTCTATCAACCACTGATACAACTCTACGCACACTAAACGTTTGCATTATCTAGAAAATAAAACTACGGTAGCAATACGGGTATGAGAGGTAGTTTTGCAAGATAATAAATACAAGAAAGTAAAAGTTAGTGCTGCAGCAATAAAGCACACTAAGTAACCAAATACTAACAGTACCATGAGTGTGGAAAAGTGGTGGTAATTGTGGTGGCTTTGTCCAAGATTAATTAGTGAAGGTACTTGGTTCAATGTCTTCGATGCAGTTTTCTATGTGGGAGAGGCTAAATATACATGCACTCCACTACTTGGGATTACAAGTACTATATGATTGGATTGTTAGAAAGTATCCGCAAATACTAACAATGCATTAAGGTTTCCCCAACCATAGTCTTAAGTTCAAGGTCCTCTTACTCCCATACGTGCAACTAATCGGTTCGCGTTCTCAGTTTTCTATCACTCCGGCAGAACTTCCCCCGCTTCGTTACAAATACTACCAACCCTAGGGTGTTTGATCCATGCGCGCACAAGTATAATGGACACCAAAGGACAGCACCATATAGACATACAACTCTAATGAACCTCATGCATTCAATTAAGCAATCAAAAAACAAATAAACTACGGAAACATGATGTAAATCATAGGATAAATATTATAGCATCAAACACCATGTTTACATAGGACGGTACAGAGGTTTGTGGGAGGATGAACCACTGAATACAAGGAGGAGATGGTGATGGAGATGGCGGTGAAGACGGTGGAGAGGGGCGGCGCAGGGCGGTGGCGGCGCCGGCGGTGCGGGGAACTCCTTTCCCCGCCGCCGGCAACATGGGGGAGCGCCGCCCCTTAGCCTCCCTCCTTCATGGCTTATTGGGAGCCCTCCCCCATGGAGATGGAATCCATGGGGGAGGCAAAAACGTGGCTTTTGGTGGCTGAAATTCGTGGGTGGAGGAGTCCTCCATGAATTAGGTTTCCTCCCTTTATATATCTTCTCGGATTTCCGTCACCCCCTTTTAGGGTTCCACCAAAACGGGACTACAGGCCGCGTCCGAACTCTGATTGGGCTGATCTCGGGCTTAAAATCTTCGTATGGAAAATTGTGACAACTTTCGTAACAGCCAGGTCTCCAATTGACGTCATCTTCGAGGGTCAAACTGGCAAACTTCGTAAAAAGTTCTTAGACAGATTTCAGGAAAGGCCCAATTCGACTCCAACAAGGTTTCCTCTTGTATTTTTGATAATTTCTACACATCAAAGAGTAAAACAAGAACATTGTGCACTTTTGCAAATATTAGTAGGTTAGTTCAAGTAAATAATAAACTTAATATAAAACAAGTGCTAAAAGCATAAAAATGGCATGAAACAATCAAAAATTATAGATACGTTTTGCACGTATCAACATCCCCAAGCTTAATTCCTGCTCGTCCTCGAGTAGGTAAATGATAACAAAATAATTTTTGATTGTAAATGCTATGATCAGGTCTTTAACAATTGCATGATGTATGGATAATAAAACTTAGCAATCATGTTTCCTAATGAAAAGTATCAACGAACTAAGAGCTTATAACATGAAATTTATAAACATCAACAAGATTGTAATGACCATAATAAAGCATGATAGAGTGGTATCTCGCTTGCCCTTAATTGTGGAGCAAAACATAAATGCCAAGGCACCTCTGAAGTTCAAGTGAAGACTAGATATAGAGATATCAAAGATAAAAGCATCATGGTTATACCTCAATTAATCGTATTCTGGGACAAGCACATTACACTAAGAACGACAGCTATGCTCTCGAAGAAGTGCTCAAATAAAGGATGGTGACTCAACATAAAAATAAAAGATTGGCCCTTCGCAGAGGGAAGCAGGGATTAACACGTGCTAGAGCTTTTTGTTTTAAAAACAGAGATAAAAATGTTTTGAGAGGTGTTTGTTAATTTTCAACGAATTGTAGCGGGTGAGAACAGTATTCTACCTGTCAAACGGACTTTTAAGAGCGGCTCCCATGAAGGACGTTATTTCTACCAGCAAGGCAGATCATCCCTCTTCTCTTTGGTTTACACATATTCAGGTATTTCACTGTTTGTCATTGCTTACTGATGAATCAGGGCAAAAGTGTGAAGAGAAATTAATTGGTTAAAATTGTAATTAATTGGGACTGGGCACCCCGTTGCCAGCTCTTTTTGCAAGTTATTGGATAAGCGGATGTATATGCCACTAGTCCAGGTGTAAAAGTCCATTTGACAAATAGAATAAAGAATAACCACACTAATTCCTCATGAGCTAGTAAACATTGATACAAAAAGAGAAATATTTTGAAGGTTTTAAAGGTAGCACATGCAAATTTACTTGGAATGGCTTGAAATACCATGCATAGGAATTTTTTGGTGGATTCTTTGGGATAACTTGGTTTTAAGGATTTGGATGCACGAGCAGCATTCCCGCTCAGTACAAGTGAAGGCTAGCAATAGACTGGGAAGCGACAACCACGAGAGCGATAACCATGCCTGGCCATCTCCAGCCCGGCCCGACCAGCCCGGCCCGGCCCGGCCCGAAAATACAGGGCCTGGGCCCGACGGGCCTGACCCATGGGACGGGCCTGGGCCTCATATTTCGGCCCGATGGACATGATGGGCCGGGCCTGGGCTTTGAATTTTGCTGTTTTCAGTAAGAAGCCCGGCCCGAGGCCCGACGGGATTTTGTAGTGATGGGCCGGGCCTGGGCCTGAAATCTAGGCCCGATGGCTGAGTCGAGCCGGGCCTGGGCCTGGGCTTTTTCCCGCGGGCTTTTTTAGGCCCGGCCCGAAGCCCGGCCCGGCCCGGCCCATGGCCAGATATAGCGATAACGGTCATAATCATGCTTGCGACAAAATAAAATTAACGGAGGCATAAAAACGATACTAAAACTCTGAGGCAAAGTAGATCATCAAGCCTTAATTGACTTTTATTTTTCAGTCATAACATGTGTGAGCATGTGCCAAGTCGATTCAAGTGAATTATTCAGAGGAGGATACCACAATACCATACCATCTTATGAACAGGACAATGCATGTTGATATCAAAATAACATAATATGCACTATTAGCTAGTTGAGACTAACCATAAGAAAACATAAACTACTAAACAGTATTATTCACACATCATTTTTAAGTTTCAACAAGTAATCCATTAACCAAGTAAACATTGAAAACAGAGGATAAATAAAATATGTGATGATCCACTTATTAATGTAACTGGTGTTTGATGCTAAGATAAATAGATAATAAAATACAGCCGCTTCAAGTTTAGTTAAGTTCCTATGTTGCTCAAAAAACAAAGTTTAAAGGTTTGCAAACCGTGGGGTTATTGATGAAGAGGGATGCGGGGACATCCCCAAGCTTATGACTTTGGTAATTCTTCAATATTCCATAGTTTGGTGTTCCTTCATTCTCTGTGAAAAAACTTCAACACAAAAACTTTCCCATTCTTTTCTGCGGTTAGACATTAGTACAATAGATAATATTTCCCAAGTGCTACTATTAAACCAAATAAAATTTTGTTTTTAAGTTACAGAAAGGTTGCTTAAATGGCCAACTTATAAATGAAAGGTAAGAACCATTAAAAATCAAATGAAAACGAAAAGAGGCCACTCTTGCAACAAAAGTCAGAATCTGTCCAGAAAAACAGCAGCTGGAAAACGCAATTTTTAGGTGCACTTAAACATGCCCAAATTTTAGCCAATTTTTGTACATGCAGAGGATTAGGTGCTACAACATCAGTAATTTTTCGTGATTTTTAGAGCTTCCAGTAAAATATGAAAAATCGCGCAATAAGCAGTAGATACCGAAAACAGAAAATCACTTTTTACATATGTATCAACTAAGCTAAATGGATAAAACTTGGTACTTTATTTTTGATAAACTAAGAAACCAGAGGCTAAGCAAGACCTAAACATGCTAGCTACAGCAAGGAAAACTCTAAATAAAAATCAAAAGTAAAACCCAAATAAAATTAAAATAAAGAACCAAACAAAGAAGCAAAACAAAAGAAAATATTTTTGTTATTTTGAATTTATAAGTGAAAGTAAAGAAGCAATCGAAACCAAATAAGGAGCCTAATAAAACTAAAGAAGGTAAAACCAAGACATATAAAAGAATTATAATACAAGTTAAGACAATACATATCATGTGGACGGGTAATATAGAGTATGAACGAGACAACCTCATGTTAGTTGATGAATAGGGGGATGACTCGGGCATCCCCAAGCTTAGATGATTGTATCTTCTTGAATATGTTCTTGGGATGCACCTACACATCCCCAAGCTTGAGCTCTTGCGTCTTCTTATTCATCTCATATCACCATATTGATTAGATCTTATAAGCTACATCCACATAAAACTTCACAAAACTCATTAGTAGGGTTAGTACTCATTAAATAAAATCCACTCATGTTCAAGCATTGACAAGTTTTATAATTTTTACTCAACATTAGCCACTGTATATACTAAGGTGTTCATGATTTCCGTTGTCCGTCGAAAAACTAATGAAACTAACAACACCAAGTACAATATTGAATAAACAAAGAAATCTGTCAAAACTGAACAGTCCGTAAAGATGGCATTCAACGAGATAGTTAAGTAGCTCAAATCGAAAAACTTTAGTCTAATGAAAGAAAGATAATAATCTCAGGTTTATGCACAAAAATTTTCAAGTCAAAATACTATTCTGAGATTTATCACGATTTTATTTACAGAGAAGCACAAAATCTGTCTAAACAGAACAGTCAGTAAAGATCGAATTTTTCGACCTATCTACGTACCTTAAATCATAAAAAGTTAGTCTAATGAAAGAAATCTAATAAGCATCACTTTGCACTCAAGAAATTTCAGATCAAGATCACGTTCTGGTGATTTTAAACATTTAATACGGTGGAGCACAGAAAATCTGTTTCTGGACAGCAAAGTAAAACTATCAACTTTCAATTAACTAGAGATTATTATCATTTTATTTTTATGTACAGAGGTATATACACAATATTTACAATATTTACATGTTTTTAATGAAAAGCTTCCATGGAAAGATTTGTTTTGGTTTCATAGGCATGAACACAAGTGTTCAAGGTCGACCCCCATTTAACCATTACATCTTTCCAATCACTTTTCTTTTTGAAAACGTTTTTAGATAACAACTACACCTAATTTTTTTTGTAATTCGCATTCCCTATCCATAGTAAGATAAAGAACAACTTAATACTGAAAATAAAAACTACTTAGAGATAAAGCAAACAAGTGCACACAAGAACATTAACCTACGCTATGGCTCCCCGGCAACGGCGCCAGAAAAGGTCTTGATAACCCACAAGTATAGGGGATCGCGTGTAGCCTTTTCGATAAGTAAGAGTGTCGAACCCAACGAGGAGCTAAAGGTAGGATAAGTATTCTCTCAAGTTCTATCAACCACTGATACAACTCTACGCACACTAAACGTTTGCATTATCTAGAAAATAAAACTACGGTAGCAATACGGGTATGAGAGGTAGTTTTGCAAGATAATAAATACAAGAAAGTAAAAGTTAGTGCTGCAGCAATAAAGCACACTAAGTAACCATATACTAACAGTACCATGAGTGTGGAAAAGTGGTGCTAATTGTGGTGGCTTTGTCCAAGATTAATTAGTGAAGGTACTTGGTTCATTGTCTTCGATGCAGTTTTCTATGTGGGAGAGGCTAAATATACATGCACTCCACTACTTGGGATTACAAGTACTATATGATTGGATTGTTAGAAAGCATCCGCAAATACTAACAATGCATTAAGGTTTCCCCAACCATAGCCTTAAGTTCAAGGTCCTCTTACTCCCATACGTGCAACTAATCGGTTCGCGTTCTCAGGTTTCTGTCACTCCGGCAGAACTTCCCCCGCTTCGTTACAAATACTACCAACCCTAGGGTGTTTGATCCATGCGCGCACAAGTATAATGGACACCAAAGGACAGCACCATATAGACATACAACTCTAATGAACCTCATGCATTCAATTAAGCAATCAAAAGACAAATAAACTACGGAAACATGATGTAAATCATAGGATAAATATTATAGCATCAAACACCATGTTTACATAGGACGGTACAGAGGTTTGTGGGAGGATGAACCACTGAATACAAGGAGGAGATGGTGATGGAGATGGCGGTGAAGACGGCGGAGAGGGGCAGCGCAGCGGCGCAGGGCGGTGGTGGCTCCGGCGGTGCGGGGAACTCCTTTCCCCGCCGCCGGCAACATGGGGGAGCACCGCCCCTTAGCCTCCCTCCTTCATGGCTTCTTGGGAGCCCTCCCCCATGGAGATGGGATCCATGGGGGAGGCAAAAACATGGCTTTTGGTGGCTGAAATTCGTGGGTGGAGGTGTAAAGGTCCCCCTTTTATAATAAGGTGGCAACCCCCGTGTATAGTGCTAGTCCCTGGATCGACTTGCTAGCACACACAGTTTTAAGATGAATATCATAACAAAGCGTCAAAGTCATTACACGATGATCCAGAAATAAAAGGGTTCGATACAAGGTGCATAGCTCGAAGCTAGCTCAAACCGAAATAAACACACAGCGGAAAGCAAAACGATACAGAGAGCTCCATCTTCTTCATGCGCCACAGGCAATGCATGTTGGTTGGAGACTCGTGACCCTACTCGTTCCTTACTCGTCGTCTGAAGTGCCTGCAACGGTGAGTTACAGCCAGAACTTTACTGGTCAGCACAATTGATTTGTGATGGCAAATGACACCTATGTGGATATAACTGACAACCTATTCATCTACATGTATATTTGGCTAGGTGGTGTTATGGCCAATTTGCACAAAGCTGATTTTATCCTATAATTTGAAAGACATTTTCTCATTTTTGAAAACAGTTCGGTACCACTGATAGAAATCAGTGCACCTCTTTCCCTTGTTCTACCTTCAAAATTTTATTAAAGAAATTGGCATGATGAGGCATCTCCATCAGTTCCTTGTCCAGCTGCTCAAAAATGTCCGTGACCGGGGACACGGCTAAGATCTTAGTTTTGTGAACTCTCTAGAGTGTGTGCACTTTCCCCACTAGACTCAATCAACCCAAACTTCCTAGGCACTCATTTAGTGCTAAGGAAAGAAGAAGATTGAGACGAGATCTTTCAGAAGTAATCCCCCTTTCTAACGGACTCGTTCCCAGAATCCTCCAACTGTCCTCCAGGCCGGTTTCATACAACATACTTAATCTAGCCAGAGCCCATATTAGCTAGTGGCTGCACTGGAAGCTAATCTAAACATGGAGTGACTTCGAAACCTCTTTGTTCCTGGGTGGCCGTCCACAAGTGTACTACCTCAGGTGAAAACCACCACATACCATGGCCCCAAGTATAGTAGAAACTACCTTAGGTGATAACCACCATGGACATGGCCCTGAGGTGCCACTCAACTTTATACCAACCCAGCAATTTATCTATCCACCCAGGTATTTCATTAAACTTAGTAGAATGTTTATCATTACTCAACTACTAGTAAAACATTCATCCATTGCATAGCTTAGCAAGTCTACCAAGTTTAATGGTTGCTATCTACAGGATATAAGGGTGGCTACACACTACATAGGATTTATAGCATATCATAGTAATAATACCCAAGAATAAACCTATCATGCATACTACTGAAAACACTAAATGCAGAATAGTAGAAATAGTAGGACTTTTATGGGGTGTCACTTGCCTTGGCCAAACGAAGAGTTGTAGTCACACTCCTCACAATACGCAATGCACTCCGAACAATCTAAACATAGCACAAGCAAAATAAATACACCAATCAACAAATGCACAAACAAGGAAAACATGCTATGCATGCAAGAATGCAAACCACAATGTTATAAAGACTTAACAATCTTATTTAGTTCTCTGGTTGATAAATAAAACATGATGACATGGGCAAGTTTTAATGCATTAGTTAATATTAAGAAATCTTGTTAAACACTAGGAAGTTTTACAAGTAAAATAGGTACTCTTAAAATTATTTCTCAGTAAAATAGTGGTTTTCGTCTCTCTGGACAGAGGAGGTGATTTAATACATTTTGCAAAAGGTTACAATTCAAAAGCATTTTAAAAAATCAAGTTTTGTATTTTTAGGCCGAGATGAAACTCTGCATTTTGTTCAAATTTAAACTATGCAACATGCTAAACAAATGATACAGAAATAAACTAGACATCTAGAGCTTTCCAACGGTGTAAAGAATGCAAAAATCGGACGTGGGGTTCAAAAGTTATGAATTTTTGAAGTTGGCAGTGTTTTCTGTCTATTTAAACGAGTTTCACAGTTTTAAAAGAAAATCGAGGTGACGTGGCACGATCCTATTAGTTGGTACCGGTTCATTAAGTGAACTAATGTGGGCCGCCAGATCGCGATCTAATGGTTCAGATCCTAAGGACCTGGGACAGGCGACGTTGGTGTACCGGAGCAACGCCCATGGCGGTGGCGCCATGGCCGGCGGCCACGTGCTCGAGGAAAAATAGGGGGGAGGGCTACTGCGTGCATACCTAGTGACAGAGGGCGACAAGACGAGGTCGATGATGGGGTCGTGGATGTCCGGGGAGGTCTGGTTCGCCGGCCGTTGCTCGTCAGAAAAGAGGCAGTGGGCGGCGAGATCCAGCGGTGACGGTGAGGACGTTTCTGGAGGACGAGAGTGAGGGAAATCTTGTCAAAGATGAACGCCGTGACGAGGGTAACTCGATGGTACAGAGGAGAGGGTGTGAGAGAGATTCGGCTCACCGGGAACGACGACGAACGGCGGCGGACGCAGAGCTCGGGTCGTGGTCGAAGCCGTCGATTTCGATCACCTAAAGTCACGAAACGATTTCAGCTACGTGCGCGCGAGGACGGAGATGCCAGAGGAGCAAACTAGAGAAGAAGGGGTGGCCGGAACTCACCGCAATCGTCTACGGACGGCGGTGGCCCGAGGCGGAAGTAAACCTCCAAAACGAGCAGCCTGGCGGCGTATCTGGGGCGCGCTTGCTGGGGGAAAAGATGCGGGGGAGGGGAAGATTTAAGGGCGAGGTGAGGAGCGCCGTTGCGAGCTTTGGGGGAGTGGAGCGCGTGCGCGACGTGGGCGTCGACGTTGCGGTTATGCCGCGGGACGTGCGGAGAGGAGGTTGACGATGGCGCTGCGCTGGGCTGCTGCTGGGCTCGGTCCAGTGGCAGCCCATTCTCTTTTTTTTTTGTTCTAACATCTTTTCTTTTTCGGTTTGCATTTAATTGAAATCAAAAGACTTCAAACTTGAACCAGACCTTTGTAGAAAAATTAATTAAAAATATATTTGAATACTTTGTCCAGAAAGTAACATTTTAGCCATGGATAGGCCACTAAAATAATTTAGCAAAATTAAAAATATAGTATAGAGTATATATAGGCCCCTTTTTAGAACAATTCCAGAATAGAGTTTTATAATTTGAAATTAAATTCCAGGATTGGTTAAATAAATGCAATTGTGACAAGATGAAGATGATTGCATGCAATGCTTTTGAATTTTGAAATTTGGGATGTTACAGGAGGAGTCCTCCACGAATTAGGTTTTCTCCCTTTATATATCTTCTCGGATTTCCGTCACCCCCTTTTAGGGTTCCACCAAAACGGGCCTATAGGACTCGTCCGAACTCCGATTGGGCTGATCTCGGGCTTAAAATATTCGTATGGAAAATTGTTACAACTTTCGTAACAGCCAGGTCTCCAATTGACGTCATCTTCGAGGGTCAAACTGGCAAACTTCGTAAAAAGTTCTCAGACAGATTTCAGGAAAGTCCCAATTCGACTCCAACAAGGTTTCCTCTTGTATTCTTGATAATTTCTACACATCAAAGAGTAAAACAAGAACATTGTGCACTTTTGCAAATATTAGTAGGTTAGTCCAAATAAATAATAAACTTAATATAAAACAAGTGCTAAAAGCATAAAAATGTTATGAAACAATCAAAAATTGTAGATACGTTTTGGACGTATCAGTTCCACACGCCGGCGGGTCGTTATTCCAATCCAGCGGATAACGTGTACGCCGCAACTTTAGCGCTCGACCGTATTCCCCTTGGAGATTCGCCAGCAGAGATTGAAGCCTGGCGCCCATAGATATGTCACGTACCGCTGTGGTTCAGCAAGTTCAGTACTCAAAGGACAAAAGTGCACTTCATTCAACAACATATCGTAGTAAGCGTACCAAGAGCCGCCACGGCGAAACCCCGCCGCAAGCCGGTTTAGCCGCGGCACCGCAGCAGCAGAACCAGAATAATCAGCAACCTCAACCCGCCCCAGCAGTATCGGTGGCTCAGCAAATAGTTAATGGATCGCGAGCAAGAAGAGCGGCCAGCGCGAACCCGGCGGCACCTGCCGTAGCAGGGCCGCAAGGTGGACCCGGCGTCGCAGCAGCAGTATCTGTAGGCTCACCAGGTAACAATAATTTTTTAGCAAGTTCTTCTAACCTAGCCGGGCCAAAGTGTCTTTCAGATGCCATTAGAGCGGAGCCTTTCCCTGAGAAGTTCAAGAAGCCCAATAAGATATCCAATTACGAGCCTTGCGTGGACCCGGTGGTTTGGTTGAGCAGTTATGAGATGGCTATGTGTATTCGCAATGCCACGGAGAACGTTTGCGCAAAGTACATGTATTTGATGATGAGCGATGGAGCAGCAAAATTGTGGTTCAAGAACTTACCAGAAAAATCAGTCAATTCCTGGGACGAGCTGAAGCAATCTTCATCAAGACTTTCAAGGTACCTGCAAGCGTTTGTTTTCTATTGAAGACCTTGATCGTTGTGTACAGAGGAAGGGCGAGTCAGCACGGCATTGGATGAGACGGGTTACGGAGATCCTTCATTCTTCATCTGGTATTGAGCCCAAGGATGCGATTTCATCAATGGAAAAGACATGCAAGTTTGTTCCCCTGGTCCAGAAGCTTGGCCGTATGAAGGTGAGGCACCGGGTCAAGCCAGTCACCATGGCTGAGTTGATGGATGCTTGCAACAGGCACGCAGCCACGGATAAGACCCAGGATGATAATGAAGAAGAGAAAGGGAAAGGTCCAGCGAATAATGGAGGAAAGAGTAACAATGGCAATGGAGGCAATAACAACAACAACCAGAATCAACACAAGCGTGGGCACAATGAGGGAAGTTCAGAGCTGGTGGCAAATACCAATGCCGGGTTTCAGAGGCAAAGGATGGAAGGAATTTTCAGGATAATAGAGGGTATCAAGGAAATAATGGGAACTACAGTGGTGGAAACAACTATCAATGTCACGCCCAGCCCAACCAGCCTTGAAGAGGCTTTCAGGATGCCGTGTCCTCGCCATAGCAGGAACGGTAGACCCGCCAATCACTCGTGGCCCAGTGTGTGGATCTAAACAGGTGGAAAAACAATGAGATACAGCGGCGCTGCAAGGGTAGGCAGAGGTGGAGGACCCGGCCCGGTGGTAACCCGGCTGCAGGTCTCTTGACTGGAGCTAATGCTACCTACCAACAACGCAGGACCGGGTCAGAATACAGGAAATCAAGGCGGGTTTCACAGCAGCCAAAGCAACTTGGCCAGTACCACTATATACCAGTGGTGCGACCAAGAGAGCGAAAGGTGGTCAAAAGGGCGTTAATGCGGTTGCTGCAGGAGTTCCAAGATATTTGAGGTGGTCAGAGCATACGATCACGTGGAGTAGAGCGGATCACCCGGATGTTGTTGAGCACCTGGGTCTGCTAGCTTTAGTTGTGGCCCCCAAGTGGATGGCTTTGAGTTAAAGAAAGTGCTGATGGATGGTGGAAGTAGTATCAACATCTTGTATTGGGAACATTTTTGCGTATGGGTCTCAAAGTACAGTTACAGAAGACGTCGACAATTTTTCATGGCATAGTTCCGGGAAATCAGCCACACCAGAGGGAAAAATTTCGTTGAGGTTGCTTTTGGCGAGTCCATTGACAACTTTAGATCGGAGTGGCTCACGTTTGAGGTAGTGAAGTTCCAGAGCCCGTATCATGCATTGTTTGGAAGGCCGGCTTATGCCAAGTTCATGGCAAGGCCGTGTTATGTACCTACAGTTGAAAATACCGGGTCCTAAGGGGATCATCACAGTTCATGGCAACAAAGAGATAGCAGCGCAGTGTGATGAAGGAGATGCGGCCTTGGCAGAGCAAGTTTGTGCGAAAGAGGAGTTGAAAGCTTACAGGTCTAATCTTGACCCGGCAGATAACACAGCACTAAAGAAACCAACAACAGAAGATGATAGGGCAAAGTTCAAGGCCGCCCAAGATACAAAGATGGTGGATTTTGTGCCTGGAGATTCCTCCAAGCAGTTCGCCATAGGGTCCAATCTTACTGATAAATAGGAAAGCGCGCTCATCGAGTTCATCCGTGAGAATCGGGATGTTTTTGCATGGACACCTAGTGACATGCCTGGCATTCCGACTGAACTCGCTGAGCACCGCTTACATGTTGATCCCAAGGCAAGGCCGTAAAACAAGGTTTGAGGAAAATGAATGCAGAAAGAAGAAAGGCTATAGGAGAGAGATAGCCCGGCTCCTAGCAGCTGGCTTTATCATGGAAGTTTTTCACCCGGAGTGGTTGGCTAACCCGGTTCTAGTTCTGAAGAAGAATAACGAGTGGAGGATGTGCATAGATTTCACAAGTTTGAATAAGCATTGTCCCAAGGACCCGTTTGCACTGCCGCGCATTGATCAAATCATTGACGCAGTTGCGGGCAGCGAGCTCTTGTGTTTTTGGATGCGTATCAGGATATCATCAGATCAAGCTTAATAGACAGGATTGGGAAAAGACAGCGTTCATAACCCCGTTTGGTGCTTTTTGTTACAAGACCATGACGTTTGGGTTGAAAAACGCAGGTGCAACGTATCAAAGGTGTATTCAGAAGTGTTTTCATGATCAGATTGGACGCAATGTGCATGCTTATGTGGATGATGTGGTGATCAAGACAGAGAAAGCCGGGTCATTCATTAATGACCTAAGAGACGTTTGTGAACTTGAGAAGTACAAGATGAAGCTCAATCCTACAAAGTGTGTATTTGGTGTTCCAGCTGGGAAGCTCTGGGTTTCATCGTATCAGAGAGAGGAATTGAGGCAAACCCGGAAAAATCAAGGCTATTCAAAGTTTGAAGAAACCTGAGGAATTAGCAGATGTTCAGAAGTTGACGGGGTGCGTAGCTGCGCTAAGCCGGTTTATATCCCGGCTTGGAGAGAAGGCCATCCCTTTGTACAAATTGCTGAAGAAAACGGACAACTTCGTGTGGAATCAAGAGGCAGATGAGGCATTTGAAGCTCTCAAGAAGCAGCTGTCAGAGGCGCCAATTCTTGCGGCGCCGGGTCCCAAAGAGCCCATGTTTTATACGTCGCCGCCGGGCCTCAGGCTGTTAGCGCTGTGGTGGTGGTCGAGCGTAAGGAGGAGGAAAGAAAACCCGGTCCAGAGGCCGGTCTATTACGTCAGTGAGGTATTATCAGAGGCAAAGCAGCGCTATCCACATTGGCAGAAATTGGTGTTTGGTGTTTTCATGGCAAGAAAGTTGAAGCCGTATTTTCAGGAGCATCCAATCACAGTGGTTAGTTCAATTCCACTGGCAGATATTATCAGAAATTCAGAAGCTACAGGAAGAGTTGCCAAGTGGGCAATAGAGATGGGGCCATATCATATCAATATGAGCCTCGTACAGCCATCAAGTCTCAAGCGTTGGCTGATTTTCTTAATGATTGGACGCAGTTAAGTGCACCACCTCTTACACCAAGTATCAAATCTGGGTCATGCATTTTGACGGGTCTAAGCAAGAGCAAGGTTCAGGAGCCGGAGTTGTGTTAACTTCTCCAAAAGGTGACAAGTTGAGTTATGTGTTGCAAATTCACTTTGATTGTTCCAATAATGTGGCAGAGTATGAGGCCTTGCTGCATGGTTTGCGCATGGCAAAGGAGATGAATATCAAGCGTATCAAGTGCTATGGAGATTCAGACCTTGTGGCACAGCAAGTTTCAGGAACGTGGGATAGAAAGGATGCAACAATGGCGGCTTACAGAAGAGAGGTGGATAGGGTAGCCGGGTTCTTCTCAGGCTATCAGGTGGATCACATTGATCGCAGGAAAAATGATGCTGCAGACGCTTTATCAAGACTCGGCTCACGCAGAGAGCCGGTTCCACCTAATGTTTTCTTAGATGAATTGTGGACTCCGTCAGTCAAGCTTCAAGATGAGGAAGAACTTGCATGTCAAGATGACCCGGATTCACAGTTGGTAGCAGCAACCCGGGAAATTCCAGAGTGGACAGAACCTTACTTAGCGTATCTTTGCGAGGGGAGTTGCCCCACAGGAAGTTGTGTCCTGGCAAATCCAACGCCGGGCTAAGGCTTATGTGTTATTGAGGTGAATTGTACAAAAGGAGCGTGTCAGGAGTATTTCAGTGATGCGTATCTGAAAGGAAGGCCGGTAAATTTTGAAAGAAATCCATGAGGGAGATTGTGGTCATCACGCATCAACAAGATCTCTAGTGGCGAAAGCATTCAGACACGGGTTTTTCTGGCTTACAGCCCAGGCAGATGCAGAACGCTTGGTAAGTAGATGTGATGGGTGTCAGAGATATGCAAGGCAGTTCATGTGCCGGCTCAGGAATTGCGAACAATACCTTTGACGTGGCCTTTTGCAGTCTGGGGGTTGATATGGTGGGTCCCTTTCATATGTCCCCTTGCAAGAAAACCCACCTCTTAGTTGCCATTGATAAGTTTACAAAGTGGGTTGAGGTGATGCCAGTTACAAACTGGAAGCAGCTACAGCAGTAAAGTTTGTGAAGAAAATCATACACAGGTTTGGGTATCCTCATAGCATCATTACAGATAATGGAACCAATGTCACTTGAGAGATGGCAAAGTTTTGCGGAAACAATGGTATACGTTTGGATGTGGCTTCAGTTGCTCATCCACAGGCCAATGGGCAAGTAGAAAGAGCAAATCAAGAGTTACTGCGGGTTAAAACCAGCCTCCGGGTCCCGTGCATCAGAGCCGCCGGAGCGTGGGTTGAGGAGTTATCGTCCGTGGTTTGGGGAATCAATACAACGCCAAATAGATCCACAAAAATGACGCCTTCTTCATGGTGTATGGGGCAGAGGCAGTACTCCCAAGTGATATTATACATGACTCGCCTAGAGTGGCGGCTTACGTTGAAACAGAGAATGAGAAAACCCGCAAGATTCTTTGGACTTGCTCGAGGAGAATAGAGAACAAGCATTGGCACGATCTGCAATCTATCAGCAAGATTTGAGGCGGTATCATAGCCGCCGGGTTAGAACTCCACTTTCCAGGAGGGTGACTTAGTGCTGCGATGGACGCAATCCAAGGAAGGATGCACAAGTTATCTCCTCCGTGGGAGGGGCCCTTTATCATAAGAAAGAATCTGAACAATGGTTCGTATTATTTGGTGGATGCTAGAGAGAAATCTGAGTATGTGAACGACACAGCACATTCCACTTCTTCATTAGAGGAGCGCGAGCGGCCATGGAACATTGCCCAGCTACGCCCATATTATACTTAGTATGAGATGAGATATCAGATGTAAACACGATGTAACAGGCAGCAGGTTTCAGACGCGCTCTTTTCCTTACCAGGGTACCTAAGGGGACTGAAGGTTTTTAATGAGGCAGCTTGCTGACCTAACCTTTTCTATCAATAAAGTGAAGGTTGAACAGAAATTTGTGTTCGCAGTTTACTTTTCAGTTTTTGTTATGAAAGCCGGCAGTTTTGAAAAGTTTGAGTTGAAAAGATGTGCAGTTGATGATGTGCCAGGTCTTGGGGGCTTGTCATTATGGTAATAGTTTGTCCTTCCAAGACCCGACTTTGAGATTGCCCGGGTCACATAATTTTACGTGACCCTGTAGAGACAGTTTCAGCTGTTACTTTAGTATCTTCTTTTTTAGTATGCATGTCTAGTTTTACAGCTTTTTATCTATCTTTTTGATATAGTTCAGTGGCATTATAGTTGTTAAGTTATTTTTTATCATGATAGATGCCCATTGAGTGCCTCACACTAGTATCTGGATCAATGGGGTAATGTGCATAGTTAAGCCTTTACTTTACAAACATTGATCCGGGTCTTGGGGGCTCTCACTTGAATAGTTTGTAGCTGCAATCCCAAGACCCGGCTTTTATGCCACCAGTTTTATTCTTGGTTGTCTTGCTGTTGAGTTTGATGTGACTCGCAATTTTATGGCCTGATTGCTCACCTGAAAATTCAATCAACCATGATGCCCAGGGGACTTGGTTTGACCCTGTTTTTATCAGAGAAGTTGCGACAGAGAATCCATGCGAAAGCCAACTCACGGTTAAAGCAATCAAAAGGGTCATCAAAACCAACGAGATATCATAAAGCAAAAGTTTCAAGTGATAAAAGCAAGGTTTCAAAGGTGTACTACTACACCATGGCAAGCAAGGATAAAAGTGCTAAGTTATTACAATAACCTGCCCAAAGGGCCGAATGAGTGTTTTTTGCAGAGATAAAAGCATATGCATGAGTTTTTCAAGCCTCGGCTTCAGGAGCCGGGTCACGGGGTGGCGAGCTGGCTGGGTGCTCCTCAGTGGTTTTCGCCGGGTCATCTTCCTGGGCAGCCGCTGGGTCAGCTTATGTCTTCTTTGTTGCCTTGGCCTTGACCTTGCGCCGGGTGACTTGTTGAAGTGATTGGAAGTAGCTTTCATCATCGTCTTCAACGGCGGCTCGTGATGGAGGAGGAACACTTGGAGTAGCAGAGCTTGGTGTAGCGGAGGTACTGGGAGTAACCTTGGCTGGATCAATGGAATCCTTGTAGCTTTGAAGAAGGTCGATGCGTTGTGGCTCATCATCCATGATTTCTTCGTCTGCTTCGGAATATCCGTATTGCAGCTTGGTGAGCTTCATCTTGCTGGCAATGACTGTGGCAACGTGCCGGGTTTGCTTCACAACCCGGGAGTAGCTCTTCTTGTCAAACTCCGTGCCATCAGTGTTATATTGGGGAAAGCCATTCTTCAGAGGGGCCGGGTTTAGCTGGGGATGGTAGGCCTTTGCCAAGGCAAGACCTCGCATCACCCCGGCCCTGCAAGCAGATCTCTTCAACTGATGGATCCATTGGGGCATTGTTGACAGATGCCCAAGGACCTCAGTATACCCACTTGGCGGGTTCTCCCAGTCCCTTGCTGCTTTGATGACCTCATAGCTGCCAAAGTACAACTGGCGGTCAGCGTGTACATGCACCTGATTTTCTCTGCAGCGGTCTTGCGAAGGTTTCCATCACGAGGGCCTGAGAAGATAAAGTATAACAGTGAGAATTAAAATCTGGGTCTACTTGCTCAATACAGTTTGCATTCAAAGGAGTAATGCTTACCCACTAAGGAGGCAACCATGGAAGTGACCATTTTCTTAAGCCGGGTCAGCTCATTGGTGACTGCATCTAGCTGCTTCTGGAGATTGGCGCGTTGTTCTTTCCAAGGCTCTTCATGGTCGTTCAATTCTTTTTTGAGATCGGAGTTCTCCTGGGTCAGCTCCGTGACATTCTTCTCCAGAGCTTGTAGTTGTTCAGCAACGATGAGCCGGGCTTCAGATTCAGTTTTAGCAACGTCTTTAAGCCGGGTGATTTCTGCCTCAGCTTTGGCATGGTCTTCCTATTGCAGTTCAAGAATTTATGTTAGTCCCAGGTAACCGCAGGCAAGTTAGCCCGGAACTTGGGGGCTACAAGTTTGAAGTTTTTAAGCAGTAATATGGACGTATGGTAGTCCCAGGTTACTGAAGGAAAGATAACCCGGAACTTGGGGGCTACAGTGCTCAAATTTTGTTCAACATAGACTAGAGTGGAGTCCCAGGCTGCTGCAGGCAGGCAACCCGGCACTTGGGGGCTACAGAGTTCAAATTTTGCTGTGAAGGTTGACAAGTTTTCAAAGATGGAAGTTTTTAGTCCCAGGTAGCTGTGAACAGACAACCCGGCACTTGGGGGCTACAGGATTGAAGTTTTCTATCAGATGTATTCATGTTATAAGCACCAAGCTCATCAACAAGTGATGAACTTAGAGCTTGGGGGCTACTAAGGGTATGGTTATGCAGGAAAGAGTAAGGGTAAGAAGCAAAATGTGTACCTGGTACCGTTTCTGGATCAGGGCCACCAGCTCAGTCTCCAGATTCTTGTGCCGAGCAAGGCGAGAGAAAATACTCATCACAAAGGGCCGGGACGGACATGGAATCCAGAGCCGGCAAACCAGACGAGGGAGCCGGGTCCTTTCCTTTGGCAGGAGACGCCGGCTTAGTGTTGGGAGGTGGCACCTTGGCCAGAGCGTCAGGAGCACTTTGTACAGGAACCTGCCGAGTTCCAGTAACTTGCACTTCGTCTTCTTTAGTGTCAGATCCTAACCCGGGCGAGTGAGCAACTGGGGATGGTTCTGGCACAGGAGAAACTAGGCTTTTTGGAGAGTCCACGGGGGTTACATGCTCCATTGGCTCATCTCTGTCCACCGGCTCCTCAATATGTGCCTCCATAGGAGAAGGCTCTGTCGTTGCTGGAGGAGGAGACGTCGCTGGAGGAGAGTCCGGGTCTTCATCTGCAAAGGCCCTGGCACTGAAACAAGATAGTGGTTTAGTCAAAAAGGACAGACAAATATAAAAGTGTGGAAAATGTATGTGAAGTATTTCTAACCCGGTGTTGATCTGGAAATCCTCGGGGTGCTTACGCTGTCCGAGGATGAAGCTGACAAAGAATATGATTTAGCGGCCTGGATTTTGCCAGCTAAAGGGTGTGTCTTATGGATGGATTTGGCCCAACTGGCTAAGGAGCATGGAGGGATACCTGTGTTCAGGGAACCAGGGTTTGCAGCAGACCGGGTCCGAGGTTTCTTCTTGGCTGCAGTTTCCTTCTCAAGCTCCTTTGCCTGTGTGTGTGCTTGGGGTTGAGATGTGTTCATGGCATAAGTTGAAAGATGAGAATAAGGCACCTTTGCAACAGTAGCTCGAGTCCTCTTGAGAGAGGGAGGTTCAACTGTTTGAGGACCCGGCATTTCATCAGCAGCCGGGTCAGAGGGTCCTGGAACAATAAATGCCGGGCTATCAGTTGATTGGTCCTTAGTGGTGGCTTCGCTGTTAATCAGGTCGAGGAAGAGCCGGCCAGCTGAGTCTAGCTCACCTTCTTCTTCTTCTTCTTCTTCTTCATCACTTGCGTCTGAGTCTTCATCAGCAGGAGGAGACTCAGGGGTATAATCAGCTTTCCACCACTCTGGGTCCTGAAACGGAGAAATATGAACATATAAGTGTATCATGCGAGAAAAGCCGGGTTAGCAAGATGGAAAGTAAACAAGTATCGTACAGTGGGTGGTTTGTTCTTGGCGCTAAACGGGGCAAGCCCGGTCAGTGTGATGGCCTGTTTGGTCTCGCCAAGCAGTTTCTTGGCATTCTTCACAATCTGATCATCAGTGAGCGTTTATTTCAGAGTAACGCATGCTGTCAGTTGTTCCTTCAGTGTATTCATGGAACAACCGGGTCCTGATGCTGAGGGGCTGGATGAACCAACCGATCCAGCACTTGACAAGATCTGTGCCGCGGAGGCCGTGAGCGAGCAGTGCTCTGGCCCGGACACGGACTGCTTCAACTAAGACCCGGTTCTCGTCGCTGGCATAACTATTCATTTTTGGGTCATAAACCAATGCAGAGTTTCTGAAGGCCGGGAAGCGGGCCTCGTCTGATGCAGGGGAGGTGTCCTTGCAGTAGAAGTAAGAGTTTTGCCACCCCTTAGGGTGGCTGGCAAGAGTGAAAGCCAGGAAATCGCATTCCCTCCGGCGCTGGATGGAAACACCTCCATAGGGGCCAAGAGGTTTGTTTTTGTGCGAGGGGTTGCAGTAGAAGAGTTCTAAAAACAATTCGAGACTGGGAGCCATCTGAAGATAATCTTCGCAGAGAACTACGAAATTGCTAATGTTGAGGATGGAGTTGGGAGCAACATCCATAGTGGTAAGGCCATAATACTTGAAAACTTGGCGGAAAAACAAAGAGCCTGGAGGACGAAAGCCACGGGAGACATGGTCGAGCAAAACAACTATTTCACCTTCCGTTGGGTTGGGACGCGTTTCCTCTCCAGGAGCGCGCCAGTGGATCTCTTCCTTGGGAGGAAGCTTGCCTCGGTTCACGTACGTTTGCAGTGTTGTGTCTGTGGCGCTGGATCTGGTCCAGTTCACCGGAGCGGCAGCCGCGGCGGCGCTGGTGCTTGCTTCCTTCTTCGCGCCCTTCTTGGTGGCCTTGGGACCACCGGACTTCACCTTCTCCTTCCCCATTGAAGCAGAGCTATGGAAGTGTCCAATCTCTGTGAGTGGATGAACTAACCCTAGCCGATGGAAGTGGATGCGAGGAGAGGAAGATGTGGAGTGGCAGCAGATGCGATTGAGCGCGGAATCGATGGCGCAGCATGATTGGATGAATTGCTGGTGGTAGCGAAGCTTTTCTGTCGAGTTTTGGAGTTCGATTCGAGATGGGATTGCGGCGGCTGCGCGAAGTAGAAGACATACTGGCCAAGGATGAGAATTGGGAAAAGTAAACAGTACGCTTTACCCTAACCCTGTACTTATAGGAGCAGTAAAAAGCCCTAGGGGTGTTGCGGTAAAAAGTCGAAGAGATAAGGATGTTTGACCAAAAGTCAACGACAAACAGAATGAGATGATTACGGGATATTAATTGATAAGATCACGATTGAATTGGACTGCAGTTTTCGCTAAGTGTTGAGCGTGAAATCCGGAGGCGTATGCACCCGGTATGACCAAGCCGGGTTACAATATGGAGCGCCAAAGAGAGCTGGCCTAAGTGACCCGATACTTAAGTTATTACATATTTATTCTTATTTTTCAGGGGGTTAACTCGAACATCGAGAATGGTGGCTTCACTTGAGAAATAAAAGCTTGAAGCTAAAGAGGAGCACGCCAAACCCGGCGTCCAAATTAACCTGGGGGCTACTGATGGGGGAATAATAACCCGGTAGTCCCATGAAGAGGGAAGCATGACCCGCCATGCAGAAGGCCCGGCCAGGACAGCTAACCATCAGCATGGGCCGGGTTACGTCGATGGGCCAGCATGCTTGTCGGTGACCCGGCTGGGAGAGGAAAGCTTCTGGAAGACCCAAAGGTGGTGCTGGACTTGGAGGACACGAAGGCTAGAAGACCTAGACTAGGACTCCGAGTCTGGGTACAACCCGGGCTTACCATGTACAGAACCAGGAGACCCGGCCGTCCATATAAGCGGGCTCCTAGGTCATAGTTAGGAGAAGCCTTTAGGAGAGAGACAAGTTAGACAAGTTTGGATGAGAGAGATCATCGCTACCAAGCGCCCCTGCTACCTAGATCGAGATCCGGCTCTGTTGTCATAGCCGGGTTATCAAGATCGAGATCAATAATAGCATAGCAGGAAGTAGGTCTTTATCCCCAATGGAGAGGCCAAACCTGGGTAAATCCTTTGTCCTCACAGAGCTAAACAAACTCCCAGACACTAGTTTCGCCTGGCCCAACAACTCAAGTTACCCCATGGTAACATCTGCCGTGACAACCCCATGAAAGTGATGATTTTGTCTAGCCTCGTCGGCACTAGGCATAGGATGAATATCATGAATTTGGCCGTCTCATAAAGATTAGGCCATAGATTCGAGCTAGGCAATTGATAAAGCATGTCTTTGCTCTTTTTTTTAGTAAACAATCTCCTTTGTAAGGAACAAGGTTGTCCACTGTCGACGTAAATGAAACAATCGGACAACGAACTTTGTCATGATTCTCATATACTCTGCATGAATGACGTTGATAAGGCGGTCGTTGCCAGGGTTATGCTTCACATGGGGGGACGTTGATGAGGCGGTCGCTACCATGGTTGTACACTTCCACATGGGCGACGTTGATGAGGCGGTCAGCACCATGGTTGTAGATTTTCACATGGGCGACGTTGATGAGTCGGTCAGTACCACGGTTGTAGATTTTCACATGGACGACGTTGATGAGGCGGTCAGCACCACAGTTGAAAGAAGGGATACATGGCCGACGTTGATGATGCGGTCGGGCTATGGTGGTAAAGATTAACAATTATTTTCAGCACCCACCGTAGATTATCTAGAGCAACGGTTTGTAGATTGATGATTTCCATTAGACCAAGATCAATGAAGCGATCCGATCTAAACACATTTCAACTTTCAAACTTAGCATGGCGTGGCCTCCGGCGAGCGTGCTCCGACGAGATGCGTTTGTGGCGTGGTGGTTTGGTGTGCGTACGTCACGGAGCAAGGCGGCGATGAGGTCTCGCTTCCTACATGCGCGTGCATGAGTTTTCTCCTGGCTGGGTGCGTCTTCTGTCACTAGTGGAAAACGGTTCATCAGTCCCGGTTCGTAAGGGGCTTCAGTCCCGGCTGGCGAACCGGGACTGAGAAACCGCGAGTGATGACCCCCCCCCCATTAGTCTCGTTTGTTACGAACCAAGACTGATGACCTCCCACGTGGCCGCGGCATAGCGCGCGCGGCTGGAAATCTTTAGTCCCGGTTCGTAACACGAACCGGGACTAAAGATATTTTTTTCTTTTCGATTATTATTCAGATTTTAGGGTTTAGGGGTTTATTAGGGGGGAGGGGTTTAGGGTTTCGGATCTTTTCCATCGTGCGGGGATCACGTCGATGCGCCTAAAAGTCGTTTTTGTATGCATAAAATACTACATGAAGATCACCTTCACGCATATATATAACACATATAAAGTACTACATGATAATCACGTCATCGTATAAAAAGTACTTAATTACATGGAGATCACTAGTACATGGAGCCATATTATTTTTCTAGATAGTATAACTCTCCGGTTTTAGGTATGACCTCCCTAAGGAGAAATCCCGCCAATTTCTCCGCAATTGCTGTTACGCGTTCCTTTGGTAGGAGCGCGTTCCGCTTTCTCTTCAACTATAAAAGAAGAAGATCAAAACAATTATGAATGAAACTCAACAAAATTGATGATAACAAAATAAAATTGCGAATAATGTTTACGTACCTCTTTAGTTCTTTGATTATTTAATCTCTCATTGATCCTCATGTGCATGTACTCGCAAATGTAGTATGCACATAAATTAGTCCGTTGTGGCTGTTCGAGGCACCACTATATGAGAATAGAATTAATCAAATAATAATCAAGCATGATAATGGTATTGAAACTAGAATTAAAGAGATGCGCGCACTTAGATAGTACTACTTACCTTGTTCAGAGTAAATTCCAGCTTCTCTTTCCATTCACATTTTTCTTCCTGCCTGAAACGTTTCCAAACCCTGCCTGGCAAAGAAAATGAATAAAGCAGCTATTAATTACTTGATATCAGGAAATGAATGAAAGAGGCCGATGTAGTGAGAATGAAATTACCTCTACATCATATAATACAAGCTCACGACTTCTTTAGCATCTTTCCTTAATGAGTCCATGACTTGAACAACTCCATCGTCAATTTTAATGACTAGCAGAATCCAATGGAATCTGCGCACGTTTATATACGTAGTCATGCATAACTCATCAATTACACTTAGCATCGGGTAAGCAAAATAGAATGTGTACAAGACAGTAACACTCACTTGAAGTTGTAAGGAAAAAGTATTTCTCTTTTGGCATGTTGTTGCTTTAAAAACATTAGCAAAAGTGCCTCTGTGTCCTTGGCGTGGTCTCGTACGGTGACTTCATGAACTTTTTCCGGGTCAATGAACCCAAAATCCCAGATTCCTTCCTTTCTGCATTCGAGAATCTTCATTCTGCATAATAGCGTACAAAAGAATATCGTGAGGATAATTACAGGCAATGAACGAGCTAAAGACTTAAATTATAGAAATAAATCACTTACAGACAATAGCAACTGACGAGAGATTTGTCGAGGTCCAATTGATTGTATAACCGAAAAAGTTCGGGAAAATCAATATGCACACCGTATTCTTGGAAGTAGTGTTGTTTCCTAATTCGCGCCATGAGATAGATTCTCCCTTCACTTGCAGCCCTCATGTACCATTCATGCAATTTTCTCAGTTGTGTTGGAAGATCTCACACTCCTCAGGTCTGACCAGCGGCTGCCCGTGAACATATTTCTGTCCTATCTCAGCAATGGGGTAACCTACGTGGCCCATGACTTGCGGAGCAATACTAAAACCAGTACTGTTATCGGCAAACACCTTGAGCGGGGGACCGATTGTACTTCTTGTTCTCCGAGTTGGGCAACTTGTTTCCCGCATTTCCTCTGCTCCTCCTGTGAGCTATATGACTTGGTAATATAATGCTCATAGTCCGATGGCGGCTTCGGTTTCGGGTCATATAAGTTCATAAGGCAGCGCTCAATTTACTCCGGAGGTATCTGGGATGTAAAGTTTGGGGGCTTTGGTTTCGGTGCAAGTTGTCTTTTGACATCGTAGCCACCGACGCGTCTCTTTCCTCCTCAGTCCTATCGTAAGGTAACGGCTCGGGAGTCTTCTCTTTTGCCTTCCTTTTCTGTGTCTTCTTAGGAGGCGAACCGATGGGCTTTAGCAACCCCCACTTAATGGGCTCCATCTCGGGAGGGGTGGTCTTTCCCGAGTTTGTTTGCTACGAGGAGGAGTCGGTCGAGACGGCTGATACACCGGAGATCCAGCTGGACTCCTGCTAGGGTCCCATCTCAGGGAGGGGTGGACTTTGCTGAGGTTGATTGCTACAAGCTGGAGGAGTCCGTGGAGGGTGGAGTCCGCAAACACGATGTATTCCTTTTTCCATAGAATGACACCACCCTCGACTTCTCCCAGTGTCATCTCCCCTTCACCTCCAGCCTTGTCAAGCTCAAGATTCTGAAATTCCACCCCGACACGAGCAAAGCCAGCTGGAATCTCACCGCCATGGATGGTTGCTCCAGGCTGGTTAGGTAAAGCATAACCAACAGCCACCTTGAAGGATATGTTCTTCATTGACTGATGTAGATCACACGGTGTCTTCTCCGTGATATCATCCATGGGGAAGCGAGTTTGCGGTACACCATCCATCGGTGCAACATGATCAGCCAGGAACGTCGAGGAAGCCACGCTGCTTTTCCCATGTGATGTAGGATCTTGCTGCCGCTCGGATGCCCTTTGCTGGGTAAGTTGCTCCAGTTGCTCCTGCTGCCGAATGACAATGCATTCGATCCGTTCGATCCGGTCTGCTTCCTGCTTCTTTTTCCTTTCACGGCTTCTATAACTGCCAATGCACTCCGGAAACCCTTTGATCCACGGAACATCGGGGCCATAGCCTCGTGTTTGTCCTATTTTTCAGGATTCCCGAGGGCGCGTGTCAGCTCATCGTTCTCTCTGTTGGGCTCGAAAGTTCCATCTCGAACTTCTTCTATTGCCTTAACAAGCTCTTTTCTGACATGTTCAATTTTTTCCTTACTTTTTCCCCTTGGAACAAGCTTCCCTGTCTCTGGGTCCAACGATGCCCCATGCCCGTACAACCAGCGCTTGCCCCTCTCGGGAAAATCCTTCGTTTCTGGAATGATCCCTTTAGCAATCAGTTCGGCGTCTCTTTTTTCCCACTTAGGCGCGGCAGTCAAGTACCCACCAGGCCCCACAACATGGTGATATACCTTCTTCGCAGCATTTATCTTATTTTTTGCCGACCTTTCCGCAGCTTCAGTTGATTCCTTGTACGCCTTAAATGTGGCCCAGTGATAATTGTGCTTCTCTAGTGTTCCGGTGAAAATTGGAGCTTTTTTCTTCTGCTTATAAGTATTCCATATATTTTTCTTGAAGGTCTGGAATTGTGTGGCCATCTTCTTAAGAGCCCACTGCTTGACTTTCTTCTTCTCAATCTCTGACAGAAGTGGCGGTAGAGTGAAAGATGCCATGAGCTTATTATAAAGATCATCTTTGGATCTTCCGTCGACATAACTAACTGATCCATCGTCTACCTTTGGCTTATTCCATTCTCGAATGCTGATCATGATATTGTCCCTAACAATAACTCCACATTGACTTATAAAAGAAGAAAGATTCGTTAAAAAGTGCAACATAAATTAACTAATGCATCTCGTGATCAACAAAGGCTTAATATATATATACCGCGCCCGAATTTGTTACAAAGTCTTCTCCATTACGTGATCCGGAGGGCACTTCCTCATTTTGTTCTAGATCAACTCCTTCACCGTAGTCGTTCAAGAACTGTGAGCTAAAATCGTCACCGACATCTTCGGCGGCATCTTCAACGGCACCTGTGCCGGTTCTTATAATTTCCATCACTTCATCTTCACCGTCTCTGCCGACGTCCATAGCTTAACTCCAAACCACATCTAAAAAAGATTAAAAAAATTACATGAAAGAAAAATTAATTCTATGTCAAATTTACATTGCCTAAATTTTTCTAAAATTGCTAACACATTTAAATTTTCTAAAATTGCTAACACATTTAAATTTCCTAAAATTGCTAACATTTCTTATAATTTCCTAAAATTTCCTAAAATTGCTAACAATTTCTAAAATTTCCTAAAATTGCTAACACATTTCTAAAATTTCATAAAATTGCTAACATTTCCTATAATTTCCTAAAATTTCCTAAAATTGCTAACAATTTCTAAAATTTCCTAAAATTGCTAACACATTTCTAAAATGTCCTAAAATTGCGAACATTTCTTATAATTTTCTAAAATTTCCTAAAATTGCTAACAATTTCTAAAATTTCCTAAAATTGCTAACACATTTTTAAAATTTCCTAAAATTGCTGACATTTCCTATAATTTCCTAAAATTTCCTAAAATTGCTAACAATTTCTAAAATTTCCCAAAATTGCTAACATATTTCTAAAATGTCCTAAAATTGCGAACATTTCTTATAATTTTCTAAAATTTCCTAAAATTGCTAACAATTTCTAAAATTTCCTAAAATTGCTAACACATTTTTAAAATTTCCTAAAATTGCTAACATTTCCTATAATTTCCTAAAATTTCCTAAAATTGCTAACAATTTCTAAAATTTCCCAAAATTGCTAACATATTTCTAAAATTTCCTAAAATTGCTAACCTGTGCCGTGGGGATGCCGGCCGGCGGTGGCGTGGAGGAGGCTGACCGGGGGTGGCGACGGCGGCGTGGGGAGGCCGGGGGTGGCGCGGTATCGGGGAGGAAGGGGAGGCGACGGCGGCGTCGACCTCGGGCGCGACCGGCGTGTAACATCCCAAATCTGTAACCCTGTTTTATTAGTCAGAAATGTGGGCCAACAAAAATTTTCTGTTATTTTATGTGTGCTTGCTTGCTTGTGTTGTTGTTGCTAAATAAAAACTTGGAGAGAAGAAAAAAAAAAAAAAAAGAGAAAAGAAATAAAACAAATACTAAAAACAATAAAACTAGTGTGACAAGTGTCACACAAAAATCTTCAAGTATTGATTCAAAAATTTGTTCAAACAAATCTTCAGTGGAGAGAAGTGATCCCTCCCATTTCATCTCTAATACTTTTCTCTCTTTTTTTTTAAGATTGTATTTCAAAATTCTATTTTCAAAATTCCAAATGTTTCTTTAACTTTGGAAAACCATCAAAATCACCAAGCAACACTCCCAAATAAAATCATCCAGTGGTATCCCCAACCTTGGAAAAATATTTGGAAGTAATTGGTGAAAAGAAAATTCAAAATTTCAAATTTGGTTTTGGTTCAGGAATTTTATCGAACACGTGGTGATCACCACTGTGTTCATCACTGAACTAAAAATCCAACTCCAAATTCGAGCTCAATTCGGAGAATTTGATCACTCCAGTAGCTCCTACACCTTCCTCTCACCTCACACTCGTGAATTATTGCGAGGGAAACAAGTCCGTTGACTCGGAGGTGGAGTGTGGCGTGCACCACGTCGATGCCGCCCGTGGCGTGCTGCCGCACGGGTCGCCCCCGTGGTGAGCAAGGACGCGACGCAGAGGCACGCCGCGCCGTGCTCGACACCCCTCCCTCTTCCCTCTGTCTCTGCTCGAAGTGACCCAAGCCCTGCCAAGCACGCTGGCGTGCTCGCCGCTCGCGACGCGACGCCGCACGCTGCCGTCCGTGGTCGCCCTGTGGAGGGAGCAGAGGAGGCAGCGACGCGACGCCACGCTGCGCCCAGTGCATCCCCCTCTCCCCTCTGCACCTGCTCGAAGCGACCCGAGCGCCGCAGCACCTCCCTCCCCTTTGCGTGCACCCTCGCCACGCCGCGGCCAGAGCACGCGTGCGACGCCACCACTGCCATGGTCAGCGAGGAGCACCGCCGCGCCCACTCCCCGTTTGCCACCGCATCGCTCCGTACTCGCGCAGAGACGCCGCCAATGGCAAGCTCTCCCACTCCCCAGCTCCGTCCCTGCGCTACGTCCACGACGAGCCCGTGCTCGCCCATAAAAAGGCCGCCGAGCCTCGCCATTTCTCCACCCTCTCTCGCAACCACCACTCCGCTCCACCCACTCCAGTGCACCGCCAGAAGGGCGGAAACGCAGCCGCGGAAGCACTGCTGCTTTGCCCGTGCTCTGCACCTCGCCGGAGCAGAAGGTGGGCGACGGTCACGGCCGAGCCGTGTCTCTCACTCTCCCTCTCTTCTTTGCACCCTAGCCGCGTCACCATTGCATCCTAGCTCACCCGCCGCGGTTTGCCCGTGTTCTGTGCACAGCAGCGCCGCGGAGGAGTCGCCGGACTTGGAGCACGGCCACGGAGGAGGAACTGATCACGCCGCCGTCGATTGGAGCCGTCCCAGCACGCGCAACTTGTCCCAGAGCTTCCCCACTCCCTCCGCCGTCGATCTACGTCATCTCCGCCACCACCCGAGGCCCCTAGGTGAGCCTTGACCCACCTCGTCGCCGCCGGAGCCACGGCTCCATCGTACTCCGGTGGTCGAGGAAGAAGTTGATCCTGCGCCGTTGGATCTGGATCCAACGGTAGCTTACCGGTTCGTTTCGTTTAGACGCCGACAAGCGGGACCCACCCGTCAGCGTTTTAAACATTAAGCCGCGCGCGAAACGTTTTCCACTGAGTCACTGACCACCCGACCCCACATGTCATAGTTTTAAACATTATCCAGAGAATTAGGTTTTTCGAATTTAAATCTCTTCTGAAATCCAGTACTGGACCCAACTTTGAAATTCAATAACTCGAGTTCTAGGAATCCAAATAAATCAAACTCAAATGTTCTGGAAAGCTTATAAAATTCTTTAACTCACCAAAGTGGTCTCATCTCATTTAAATAAATAATAAAAATGTATTAGTAAAAATGCTCCAGAAGGTTTAAAACACTAAACCATTTGTTTCTGGAGTTATATAAATCCAAATAACTTGAAACCAATTTTGGTAGCTTTGTATTAGGATCCTTTAGCTCCCCAAATTTTGGTAGAATTAATTGAGTAGTATAAAATCCTTAGCCTTTGGTTGAACTTCAGTGCACCCTTCTGCACTAAAACAATTAGTGTGAACTGTTGGTAGATCCAATTGGTCTAAAACCAATTTTGTTAGGTCACACTCAACCAAGGTTAGATACCCCTAAAAGGATTTAATTTTTGGAGCAACCAAATTTGTTTGGTAGCTAAAACTTGTTTAAAACCCTTCTGAACTAAAACAGATGTGTAGGGAGTTTTGTAACTCCAAATGATCCCAAACCAATTGGGTGATCTTCTACACACCAGTAGCTATCCATAGAATTTTAGTTTGAATTTTTGTGACAAACATAGATTAAATGGTGAATTAATTAGTGTACAACTAGTTTCTGCCTTAGTTTGAAATTAATTAAATAAAGTTTAATTCAATCAATTTGAAACCACCTTGTGTTGCTTGATGTGTGCAGTAGCTATGTGTAGCAATTGTGATGTTGTGATGATGCTTGAGTTAGTATAGTAATTGTTTGTATCGCTTGTTTGACGTTAGACGAAAACGCTGCCGGAGTCTTCGAGGAAGGGGAGTACTTTGATCAGCAGGAACAAGACCCCGAGAACTTTGCTGAGCAAGGCAAGCTACTTCACTGAGCTTGCATTTATATACCTCTATTTTAGTCTCAAGAGTTGTTCAAAGGAAACAATGAGTTTTGGAAAAACCCCCTTTTTACAAACTACCGGAAAAACTATTTTGCCACCTTGTGTAGGAGTATAAGGTAGTTATTTAAAACTATAGGATGGGAAAAACAATGTTTTCTTGAAACTCCTTTGAAAGTACTTGGATAGACCTGCCGGAAGGTCGGTGCTCAGTTAAAGAAGGATGGTGTTGTTTTGCGAAAAATGCACATTGTGTCCTAGTACTATGACTACCAGCCGATAACCTGTGCGACCACATTTACCCACATATGGGCAAGGGCGTAGTCATATAATTTGCTCGTGTTAGTACTGGATACCTCAACAACGAGGATGACCTCGTTCCATGAGGGGATGGTCTGAGGACCTACCCCCTGACCTGGGTCCTCTTCATTGTAGTCTACCGGAAGCCGGTATGAGCGTGTCGGAGGAAGAGGATTGAAGGGCTCCCTTGGGTCCGCCGGGCAGAACTACGAGTCCCCACACTTAGTTTCTGAGGATTTGAGTGTCGGTGGAAAGTGTCGTAGCGGCAGGGTCCTATACTAGCATGAGCAAAGGACAGGCTATGGCCGGGAACTCAACTTCGCATACCTCCGGTATGGCGGGACGTGGCTGACACGATGAGTGACCGGATGGGTGTGGGAAAAGCGTACTACCTCTGCAGAGGGTAAAACTATTCGAATAGCCGAGTCCTCGGATATGGACAGTTGGAAGGCTGTCCTAAGACCATGTGCAAGTTTTGATAAAAGTTTTATAAAGCGTTGAGTTTGAAAGGAAACTGAGATGGAAAAGGTTGCTTACCTGTACCAATGAGTTGGTGCAAGGTGGTGAAGGGTTTGGAACCCTGATTGAGATTTGGTCGGACAGGGAAGGATTTTTCGGGAAAAATAGCTAAAGTGGTGTTTTCTCAAAGGATGGTTATAAACTTCGTCTCACCCTTTCAGTAAGGATTTGAGAGTTTTCACATAAAAGTTTTTAAAAATAAAACTAGTTAGTGCTTACTCTAGTTGGGGTAGTTTGCGAGTACAATCAAATGTACTCATATTGGTTTCGTCCCTGGCTATTGTCTTAGCCAGATTTCGAGGAACCCTACGTTGAAGAGGAGTTTGGCGACGTCTATGCGAACTAAGATCTTCATAAGTCAGCTGCCTGTCGGGTGTTGTCGAGTTGGTTTAGCCCTACTACCGTAGCTTCCGCTGAATAAAGATGGTTTGGCCCTTGAAGGCACCTATGTATAATTAGGCCTGTATGGCCAGGTTTGTAAGACTTTAAACTCGGTATTGTATGGATGTAAACTTTGATATTCAGTTCGGATTATGTGCAACGACAGACTGATCACGGGATCGTTGTGTTAAGCATAATCGGGTATTTCGGACGGCTAGTCCGGGGTCCCCACAGAGCTGGTATCAGAGCCATCCTGACTTTAGGAGACTTTAGTTAGCATGGGCGTTAGTCAAGAGTTACAAAAGTTAATTTCTAAAACAAGGAAGTGAAGTATTTTCGAAAATTTCTTATCTCCCCAACCCCCCCCTATTTATTTAAAACCCTACACTCATTAAGAGTAATCTTTTCTTGAACCCTTAAAATTTTGCACACTTGTTACTCCATTAAGTTTACATTTGATACTCATGTCACTTAACTAACTTAAAATTTTGCCTAAACTTGTAGATGGCACCCAACGTGTCCGAGTTCGTCCAAGTGAGGAAGGACGGCCTGCTGATGTTCGAGCAGGACCTGTACGAGTTGAGCCAGATTTTGGGACGCCCTGTTCCAGAGTTTGAGGGAACTCAGGTCGATTCCCTCGGTGATGGGAACCTGTCCTGGCTCATCAAGTCGTCCGTCCGAGGCAGGATTCAGCCACCCCGTTCCAAGGACTTGGTCTACTCCACGATGGACACTACTTGGGTTGACGGTCTGACCCGAGTTATGCAGAGGCTACTAGCCCGCCTTTGTGAGGAGCACAAGGACGAGCTGGTGGGCACTCGGTTCCAGTACTTCGGAAGGCGTGACGACGATGGAAACCCCACCTACCCCGCGCAGCACACTCTCTTCGGCGAGTACATCACCGACATGGAGGTGCTACTTCACGACACCCAGGAGAACCTGCGCGATGCTAGACTCAAGGTTCACTTCCAGCGTAGCTCCCTCGACGATGCCCGAGACCGTGAGACCCAGCTGAAGTGGGAGAATGATAATCTCCGCCTGAAGCTGGCCCGTCAGAGGAGGTCTATCGTCAGGCTCCGCAAGACGGTAGCAGAGCAGAACGAGATGATAGACGAGATGGAGCAGCAGGCGAACGAGATGGAGGAGGAGGGCGAGGATCTCCGCAAGGAGAACAGTGCCTTCATCAGTGATGATGAGGACTACCTTGAGGAGATGGATTACGAGGAGGAGGACGACGAGGAGGAGTTAGTTGACGAGGAGGAGGAGCCGTCTGAGCCAGTTCTCGAGGAGGAGGATCCCGAGGAGCCACCCTACGACTCAGACGTTGAGGTCGTCGAGCCTGGGGTTCCACCTCAGTAGTTGAGCGACGAGAGCACTACCTTAGGACTGTGTCGACCCCCCTATGCGAGTAGAGTGTGTGTTGGTTCCTAGTGAAATCATGTTGTATGTACATTAGGTGTTAGGATGTTGTAAGCTTGATGTGTGAACTCCTTGATGTGATGATTGTGTTGAATAAATGTGATGGTCTTGTTTGACTAGTGTTTCATCAACCACCCCCTTTGTGACTTCATCGTTAGCCAAAGCCTCTTTGCCTTGCCTCTTATATCGTATCTATTCCAGGATGACGAACACTCGCCACAACCAGCACGCGGCACCACCACCACCGCCAGAACCCACCGCTGCTCAACTGCTTGCGATCATCATGGAGGATCGCCAAGCTGCCCGGGAAGAGCGTCAAGCTCATCTCGCCGCCCTGCAGCAACTTGCCGCTGCCCACGCCAACCAGAACCACAATGGTGGCAATGGAAATGGCGACGAGGGTGGAAATCAACGCTCTACCCTGAGTGACTTCCAGAAGACCACACCGCCCACCTATTCCAAGGGACTTCACCCCCTGGAAGCAGATGACTGGATCCGCACTATTGAGAACGACCTGGAAGTTGCCTCGGTGGGAGAGAATGAGAAGGTCCTGTATGCTACCCACTACCTTGCTGGACCCGCAAGAGCTTGGTGGGAGACTACCAAGACCCTCCAGCACGCAGGTCATGTCATTACCTGGGAGGAGTTCAAGGACAAATTCCGCAAGAAGTTCATCTCTAGCGGTCTTATCGAGAGGAAGAAGGATGAGTTCCGTAAGCTAAGGCAGGCAGGCAGAGATGTGGTTGGTTACCTGGATGAGTTTACCGATCTTGCTCGGTATGCTCCTGAAGATACCGACACGGAGAAGAAGAAGATGGAGCGTTTTCTGAATGGACTCCATGATGAGATGCAATGTGCCTTGGTTGTCCAGGACTTCCGTGATCTGGAGTCACTTGTGGACAAGGCCATTCAGCTGGAGACCAAGCGCAAGTCCATGTTTGAAGGTCGCAAGAGAGGATGAATATTCAGGAAGGTTCCAGCAGTCAGAAACCCCGCACCTTCCAGCCAGCACCCAAGCCAGTTTATCGACCACCCCCAGCTCCACGTCCCAACTATCCCAACCGTCCCAACAGCAACAACAATGTCCCCCGCCCAAACATCAACAACAACTACCGCCCCAATGGCAACAATCGTCCCGGAGGAAACACCAACACTTTTACCCCTACTGCCAGCGTTGTCTGCTTTGAATGCGGCAACAAGGGTCATTACTCCCGAGACTGCCCCAATCCCAAGAGGAATGCTCCGCGCCCCAATGCACCGGCACCCAACTCTGGACAAGGCCGTAATGGAAATGGAAATGGCAAGAATACTGCACCCCGTGGCAATGCTGCTGTTGCAAGAGGCCGTCTGAACCACATCAACACTGAAGAAGCCCAGGAAGCGCCAGATGTTGTGCTGGGTACGTTCCTTGTCAACTCAGTACCTGCCACTGTCCTGTTTGATTCTGGTGCTACCCATTCCTTTGTTACCAAGGAGTTTGTTGTTAAGGGAGGTCTAGTCGGGAACCTCTTGTCCAAACCCCTGCTTATACAAACCCCAGAGTTCCTAGTAGAGACCAAGCTGTTTTGTCCCGACGTCTCTCTTGAGATCAAAGGAGAAAACTTTCCAGCCGATCTAATCATTCTAGGAACCCAAGGCATAGATGTCATTCTGGGCATGAATTGGTTAGCAAAGTATCATGGTCGTATCGACTGTGCCAGAAGAGCCGTATCTCTCACCACAGACGAAGGAACTGAAGTGGAGTATGCTTCACAAGCCAACGAATCCCAACCCTGTTGTCATGAAGGCATAGCCCGACCAACCCTAGATGAGATCCGTGTGGTCCATCTATTCAAGGATGTTTTTCCGGAGGAATTGCCTGGTATGCCGCCAGACCGGGATATTGAGTTCGTGATTGAACTTATTCCTGGAACATCCCCTATATCTCAGAGACCCTACCGGATGAATCCAGAAGAACTGGTGGAATTGAAGAAGCAGTTAGCTGATCAGCTCAGTAAAGGTTTGATTCGCCCAAGCGCATCACCTTGGGGATCACCTATCATCTTCGTGGACAAAAGAGACGGTACCACACGCCTGTGTGTGGATTATCGCAAGCTCAATGATGTAACCATCAAGAACAAGTACCCCCTGCCCAAGATCGAGGATCTGTTCGATCAGATGAACGGAGCCCGAGTCTTTTCTAAGATCGATCTTCGGACGGGTTACCACCAGTTGAAGATTCGAGAGTCTGACATTCCCAAGACCGCCTTCACCACCCGGTACGGATTGTTTGAATACACCGTTATGTCCTTTGGCTTGACCAATGCCCCAGCTTATTTCATGAATCTCATGAATAAGATTTTCATGGAGTACCTCGACAAGTTCGTGGTTGTCTTTATCGATGATATCCTTATCTACTCCAAGACGGAAGAAGAGCATGCTGAACATCTGCGTGTGGTTTTGGAGACCCTCAGAGAACACAAACTGTATGCCAAACTTAGCAAGTGTGAATTTTGGCTAAGTGAAGTGGCATTCCTCGGACATGTTGTGTCTGCAGGAGGAATCTCTGTTGACCCCGAGAAAATCAAAGCCATTCTAGACTGGAAATCACCCACCAGTGTGACGGAAATCCGAAGTTTTCTCGGACTAGCAGGTTATTACCGCAAGTTCGTTGAAGGATTTTCCAGTATAGCCAAACCCATGACCCAGTTGTTGAAGAAAGATAAGAAGTTTGAATGGACCCAGAAGTGTGAAGATAGTTTCCAAGAACTGAAGAAGAGATTGACTTCAGCCCCAATCCTAATCATGCCAGACGTCACCAAGAGTTTCGACGTGTATTGTGATGCTTCACGTCTCGGACTTGGTTGCGTTCTGATGCAAGAAGGGAAGTTGTGTCGTATCTGTCTCGACAATTGCGACCGCATGAAGGGAATTACCCAACCCATGACCTGGAGTTAGCAGCTGTGGTTTTTGCTTTAAAAAAATGGCGACCCTATCTTGTGGGTCATCGCTGCGAGGTCTATACAGATCACAAAAGCTTGAAGTACATTTTCACTCAGAAGGAGTTGAATCTGAGGCAGAGAAGGTGGATGGAATTGATTAAGGACTATGATGTCGGAATTCATTACCATCCCGGAAAAGCCAATGTGGTAGCCGATGCCCTAAGCCGGAAGCCATGCACCCTGAATACCCTAATCCAAGCAGAGCAGCCAACCTTATTTAAGGAGTTCGAAGATTTCGGACTTGAATTGGTTAGCTATGGATATCTTGCCAACCTGGAGTTAGCCCCAACCCTGTTGGACCAAATCAAAGAAGCCCAGAAGGGTCATGAGAGTATTGAAGGTATTAAGAAAAAGGTACCCCTTGATAAAGCACCTGGTTTTGCCATAGATGCTGAAGGAGTTCTGAGATTCAAAGGACGCCTATGTGTGCCCGATGATAAGGAACTTAAAGGTCTAATCCTGAAAGAAGCCCACAATACCCCATACTCGATCCACCCCGGAGGAACCAAGATGTACCAAGATCTTCGTGAGAAGTTTTGGTGGCATGGAATGAAGCGGGAAATTGGATCTTTCGTGGCCAAGTGTGATAATTGTCAGCGAGTCAAAGCAGAGCATCAGCGCCCTGCCGGATTGCTCCAACCCCTCAAGACCCCCGAGTGGAAATGGGATGAAATTGGAATGGATTTTATCACCGGACTTCCTAGGTCAAACCGAGGCCATGACTCAATTTGGGTCATCGTTGATCGGCTGACCAAAGTTGCCCATTTTATCCCCGTCAAGACCACATACACCGGGGCCCAGTTAGCAGATTTATATATGTCCCGGATAGTAAGCCTACACGGAGTTCCCCAGAGAATTGTATCTGACAGAGGCACGCAGTTTACCTCACGGTTCTGGAAAGCTCTTCATGAAGCCCTCGGAACACACTTATCTTTCAGCACAGCCTATCACCCCCAGACTGGAGGACAGACCGAGCGAGTAAACCAGATTCTGGAAGATATGCTTCGTGCATGTGTCCTAGCCTATGGCTCTAAATGGGAAGATTGCCTTCCATTTGCAGAGTTTTCCTATAACAATAGTTATCAGTCCAGTCTGCAAATGGCCCCATTTGAAGCACTTTACGGCAAGAAGTGTCGTACACCCTTGAACTGGTCCGAGACCGGAGACGGAAAAGTGTTTGGACCAGATACCCTCCGTGAAGCCGAGGAGCAAGTCCAACTTATCCGTGAACGTCTCAAAACAGCCCAATCCCGTCAGAAAAGTTATGCTGATTCCAAGCGTCGTGATGTCACCTTTCAACCAGGAGATTTTGTCTATCTTCGGGTGACACCACTCAAAGGGATGCAACGTTTCCATGTCAAAGGAAAGTTGGCACCCAGATATATTGGACCTTTCAAGATTCTTGCCCGTCGCGGAGAAGTAGCCTATCAGCTAGAGTTACCCCCAGAGTTATCGGAATTTCATGACGTCTTCCACATTTCTCTGCTCCGGAAGTGTCTTGAAGTTCCTGACCAGCCCGATGTTTTCAAGAACATTGACCACCAATCCATTGACCTGAACCATGACCTGACTTATCGTGAGAGACCGGTCAAAATTCTCGACGAAGATATTCGTCTCACCCGGAGGAACAAGATCAAGTTTTATAAAGTCCAGTGGACTAACCACTCTGAAGAGGAAGCCACCTGGGAACGTGAAGACTACCTTAGAAGCGAATTTCCCCACCTCTTTAGCACCTAAGCCTAGCAAATCTCGGGACGAGATTTATCCTAAGGGGGGAAGGATCTGTAACATCCCAAATCTGTAACCCTGTTTTATTAGTCAGAAATGTGGGCCAACAAAAATTTTCTGTTATTTTATGTGTGCTTGCTTGCTTGTGTTGTTGTTGCTAAATAAAAACTTGGAGAAAGAAAAAAAAAAAAAAAAAAAGAGAAAAGAAATAAAACAAATACTAAAAACAATAAAACTAGTGTGACAAGTGTCACACAAAAATCTTCAAGTATTGATTCAAAAATTTGTTCAAACAAATCTTCAGTGGAGAGAAGTGATCCCTCCCATTTCATCTCTAATACTTTTCTCCCTCTTTTTTTTTAAGATTGTATTTCAAAATTCTATTTCCAAAATTCCAAATGTTTCTTTAACTTTGGAAAACCATCAAAATCACCAAGCAACACTCCCAAATAAAATCATCCAGTGGTATCCCCAACCTTGGAAAAATATTTGGAAGTAATTGGTGAAAAGAAAATTCAAAATTTCAAATTTGGTTTTGGTTCAGGAATTTTATCGAACACGTGGTGATCACCACTGTGTTCATCACTGAACTAAAAATCCAACTCCAAATTCGAGCTCAATTCGGAGAATTTGATCACTCCAGTAGCTCCTACACCTTCCTCTCACCTCACACTCGTGAATTATTGCGAGGGAAACAAGCCGTTGACTCGGAGGTGGAGTGTGGCGTGCACCACGTCGATGCCGCCCGTGGCGTGCTGCCGCACGGGTCGCCCCCGTGGTGAGCAAGGACGCGACGCAGAGGCACGCCGCGCCGTGCTCGACACCCCTCCCTCTTCCCTCTGTCTCTGCTCGAAGTGACCCAAGCCCTGCCAAGCACGCTGGCGTGCTCGCCGCTCGCGACGCGACGCCGCACGCTGCCGTCCGTGGTCGCCCTGTGGAGGGAGCAGAGGAGGCAGCGACGCGACGCCACGCTGCGCCCAGTGCATCCCCCTCTCCCCTCTGCACCTGCTCGAAGCGACCCGAGCGCCGCAGCACCTCCCTCCCCTTTGCGTGCACCCTCGCCACGCCGCGGCCAGAGCACGCGTGCGACGCCACCACTGCCATGGTCAGCGAGGAGCACCGCCGCGCCCACTCCCCGTTTGCCACCGCATCGCTCCGTACTCGCGCAGAGACGCCGCCAATGGCAAGCTCTCCCACTCCCCAGCTCCGTCCCTGCGCTACGTCCACGACGAGCCCGTGCTCGCCCATAAAAAGGCCGCCGAGCCTCGCCATTTCTCCACCCTCTCTCGCAACCACCACTCCGCTCCACCCACTCCAGTGCACCGCCAGAAGGGCGGAAACGCAGCCGCGGAAGCACTGCTGCTTTGCCCGTGCTCTGCACCTCGCCGGAGCAGAAGGTGGGCGACGGTCACGGCCGAGCCGTGTCTCTCACTCTCCCTCTCTTCTTTGCACCCTAGCCGCGTCACCATTGCATCCTAGCTCACCCGCCGCGGTTTGCCCGTGTTCTGTGCACCGCAGCGCCGCGGAGGAGTCGCCGGACTTGGAGCACGGCCACGGAGGAGGAACTGATCACGCCGCCGTCGATTGGAGCCGTCCCAGCACGCGCAACTTGTCCCAGAGCTTCCCCACTCCCTCCGCCGTCGATCTACGTCATCTCGCCACCACCCGAGGCCCCTAGGTGAGCCTTGACCCACCTCGTCGCCGCCGGAGCCACGGCTCCATCGTACTCCGGTGGTCGAGGACGATGTTGATCCTGCGCCGTTGGATCTGGATCCAACGGTAGCTTACCGGTTCGTTTCGTTTAGACGCCGACAAGCGGGACCCACCCGTCAGCGTTTTAAACATTAAGCCGCGCGCGAAACGTTTTCCACTGAGTCACTGACCACCGACCCCACATGTCATAGTTTTAAACATTATCCAGAGAATTAGGTTTTTCGAATTTAAATCTCTTCTGAAATCCAGTACTGGACCCAACTTTGAAATTCAATAACTCGAGTTCTAGGAATCCAAATAAATCAAACTCAAATGTTCTGGAAAGCTTATAAAATTCTTTAACTCACCAAAGTGGTCTCATCTCATTTAAATAAATAATAAAAATGTATTAGTAAAAATGCTCCAGAAGGTTTAAAACACTAAACCATTTGTTTCTGGAGTTATATAAATCCAAATAACTTGAAACCAATTTTGGTAGCTTTGTATTAGGATCCTTTAGCTCCCCAAATTTTGGTAGAATTAATTGAGTAGTATAAAATCCTTAGCCTTTGGTTGAACTTCAGTGCACCCTTCTGCACTAAAACAATTAGTGTGAACTGTTGGTAGATCCAATTGGTCTAAAACCAATTTTGTTAGGTCACACTCAACCAAGGTTAGATACCCCTAAAAGGATTTAATTTTTGGAGCAACCAAATTTGTTTGGTAGCTAAAACTTGTTTAAAACCCTTCTGAACTAAAACAGATGTGTAGGGAGTTTTGTAACTCCAAATGATCCCAAACCAATTGGGTGATCTTCTACACACCAGTAGCTATCCATAGAATTTTAGTTTGAATTTTTGTGACAAACATAGATTAAATGGTGAATTAATTAGTGTACAACTAGTTTCTGCCTTAGTTTGAAATTAATAAATAAATTTAATTCAATCAATTTGAAACCACCTTGTGTTGCTTGATGTGTGCAGTAGCTATGTGTAGCAATTGTGATGTTGTGATGATGCTTGAGTTAGTATAGTAATTGTTTGTATCGCTTGTTTGACGTTAGACGAAAACGCTGCCGGAGTCTTCGAGGAAGGGGAGTACTTTGATCAGCAGGAACAAGACCCCGAGAACTTTGCTGAGCAAGGCAAGCTACTTCACTGAGCTTGCATTTATATACCTCTATTTTAGTCTCAAGAGTTGTTCAAAGGAAACAATGAGTTTTGGAAAAAACCCCCTTTTTTACAAACTACCGGAAAAAACTATTTTGCCACCTTGTGTAGGAGTATAAGGTAGTTATTTAAAACTATAGGATGGGAAAAACAATGTTTTCTTGAAACTCCTTTGAAAGTACTTGGATAGACCTGCCGGAAGGTCGGTGCTCAGTTAAAAGGGATGGTGTTGTTTTGCGAAAAATGCACATTGTGTCCTAGTACTATGACTACCAGCCGATAACCTGTGCGACCACATTTACCCACATATGGGCAAGGGCGTAGTCATATAATTTGCTCGTGTTAGTACTGGATACCTCAACAACGAGGATGACCTCGTTCCATGAGGGGATGGTCTGAGGACCTACCCCCTGACCTGGGTCCTCTTCATTGTAGTCTACCGGAAGCCGGTATGAGCGTGTCGGAGGAAGAGGATTGAAGGGCTCCCTTGGGTCCGCCGGGCAGAACTACGAGTCCCCACACTTAGTTTCTGAGGATTTGAGTGTCGGTGGAAAGTGTCGTAGCGGCAGGGTCCTATACTAGCATGAGCAAAGGACAGGCTATGGCCGGGAACTCAACTTCGCATACCTCCGGTATGGCGGGACGTGGCTGACACGATGAGTGACCGGATGGGTGTGGGAAAAGCGTACTACCTCTGCAGAGGGTAAAACTATTCGAATAGCCGAGTCCTCGGATACGGACAGTTGGAAGGCTGTCCTAAGACCATGTGCAAGTTTTGATAAAAGTTTTATAAAGCGTTGAGTTTGAAAGGAAACTGAGATGGAAAAGGGCTTACCTGTACCAATGAGTTGGTGCAAGGTGGTGAAGGGTTTGGAACCCTGATTGAGATTGGGTCGGACAGGGAAGGATTTTTCGGGAAAAATAGCTAAAGTGGTGTTTTCTCAAAGGATGGTTATAAACTTCGTCTCACCCTTTCAGTAAGGATTTGAGAGTTTTCACATAAAAGTTTTTAAAAATAAAACTAGTTAGTGCTTACTCTAGTTGGGGTAGTTTGCGAGTACAATCAAATGTACTCATATTGGTTTCGTCCCTGGCTATTGTCTTAGCCAGATTTCGAGGAACCCTGCGTTGAAGAGGAGTTTGGCGACGTCTATGCGAACTAAGATCTTCATAAGTCAGCTGCCTGTCGGGTGTTGTCGAGTTGGTTTAGCCCTACTACCGTAGCTTCCGCTGAATAAAGATGGTTTGGCCCTTGAAGGCACCTATGTATAATTAGGCCTGTATGGCCAGGTTTGTAAGACTTTAAACTCGGTATTGTATGGATGTAAACTTTGATATTCAGTTCGGATTATGTGCAACGACAGACTGATCACGGGATCGTTGTGTTAAGCATAATCGGGTATTTCGGACGGCTAGTCCGGGGTCCCCACACGGCGTCGCAGCGTCGGGATGGCGCGGCGTCGGGGGTGGCGCGGCGTCAGGGAAGAAGGGGAGTCCGCGGCAGGGCTTCGCCGTAGGGGGAGTGGCGCGGCGCGTCGGGGAAGAATGGCGCCGATTTGGTGCGAACCGGCACCAAATCGACGGAAATAGATCTTTAGTCGCGGGTCGTGGCTTGACCCGGGACTAAAGACACTTCAGTCTCGGGTCGTGGCTGGACCCGAGACTAAAGATCGATTTTGGGCCGCCGTTCGATTTTCGCGCGCGAAGCCCACATTAGTCTCGGGTCGTGGCTTGACCCGAGACTAATGGTATTTTATGTTTCTTTTTTATTTCTTTTAGTTTCTGTTTCTTTTTTATTTCTTTTAGTTTCTATTTATTTTTTATTTTTTGTAGTTTATGTTTCTTTTTTATTTCTTTTAGTTTCTATTTCTTTTTTATTTCTTTTAGTTTCTGTTTATTTTTTATTTTTTGTAGTTTATGTTTCTTTTTTATTTCTTTTAGTTTCTGTGTCTTTTTATTTCTTTTAGTTTCTGTTCCTTTTATTATTTTTTAGTTTATGTATGATGTTAAATATTGTGTTGGGGTATAAAACTTTTTAGAACAGAGTTAAATAAAATGTTTAATACATTATTACACGTCATCAAATAATTCAGAACACAGTTAAATAAAAGGTTTAATACACTTACATAATTCAGAACACAGTTCACTTTTTCTTCGTGCGTGTCCCTTTCTTTGAATTGCGCCGTAACCATGGACAATCTACATCATTTAACTTGATGCTTAGGACAATGTTCACTTTGAAGGGCGGAATTTCATGAAACTTATTGTAATCTTCTGACATGTCTGTCTTGTCCTCCACTTCCACGATGTTTCTTTTCCCTGAAAGAACTATGTGGCGCTTTGGCTCACCGCATGATGTATTCGCTTGTGTATCTTTTCTTTTTTTGGTTTGGTAGACATGTCCTTCACATAGAAAAACGGAGCCACATCTTTAGCTCGAACGAATGGTTCGGTGTCATATCCAAGATTGTTGAGATCCACTGTTGTCTTTCCGTACTGCGGGTCTACCTTTACTCTGCCTTTCAGGTTGACCCATTTGCACCGAAACAAAGGTACCTTAAAAGAAGGTCCATAGTCAAGTTTCCATATATCCTCTATTAAACCATAGTCAAGTTTCCATTGTCATCAAAGCGGACACCACTGTTCTGGTTTGTACTCTTCATATCTTGGGCGGTCGTGTAAAATGTATTTCCATTTATCTCGTACCCTTGGAAAGTCGATATAGTCGAAGATGGTGACCTGGCCAGCAAGTTGAGCTGCTCTTCAATAGTGAAGTTGTTATTTATGAGATGTGTTTGCAACCAACCGCCGAAAGTCTCCATGTGTTTATTTTTAATCCAGGAGTCAGTCTGCTCTGGGTTCTTGAAGCGTACAAAATCCATGTGTTCCAGAAGATACGGAGCCACCAAGGTGGAATTTTGTAGAACGGTGTAGTGTGCTTGAGTGTAAGAATGCCCGTCTATACATATTATTGCTTTTTTCCTAGCGTGCCTTTTCTACTCAGTCTCCCCTCATGTCACGATTGAGGTACACCAATCGACTTAAGGTCAGGAATAAAGTCAACACAAAACTCAATGACCTCCTCTGTTCCCTAGCCCTTGGATATGCTTCCTTCTGGCCTAGCACGATTATAAACATATTTCTTTAAAACTCCCATGAACCTCTCAAAGGGAAACATATTGTGTAGAAATACAGGACCGAGAATCCTAATCTCTTCGACTAGGTGAACTAGGAGGTGCGTCATAATATTGAAGAAGGACGGTGGGAACACCAACTCGAATCTCACAAGACATTGGACAACATCAGCCTGTAACCTTTGTAGAATTTCTGGATTGATTACCTTCTGAGAAATTGCATTGAGGAATGCACATAGCTTCACAATGGGTACTCGAAAATTTTCCGGTAGAAGCCCCCTCAATGCAACCGGAAGTAATTGTGTCATAATCACGTGGCAGTCATGAGACTTTAGGTTTAGGAATTTTTTCTCTGCCATATTTATTATTCCCTTTATATTCGACGAGAAGCCAGATGGAACCTTCATACTGCTCAGACATTCAAAAAAGATTTCCTTCTCTTCTTTCGTAAGAGCGTAGCTTGCAAGACCTTGATAATTCTCGGAATGCACGCCGTCTCGTTCGTGCATACGTTGATGGTCCTGCCTTGCTTCCGGTGTATCTTTTGACTTGCCATACACACACAAGAAGTTTAGCAGGTTCACGCAAAGATTTTTTGTCACGTGCATCACATCGATTGCAGAGTGAACCTCTAGGATTTTTCAATAGGGTAGCTCCCAAAATATAAATTTCTTCTTCCACATGGGTACGTGATTGTCAGCGTCATTCGGAACAGATAGTCTGCCATGACCCTTCCCAAAGATTACTTTTAAATCCTTGACCATCTCATCAGGTGGAGCATTAGTCACGGGTCGTGATACGACCTGGGACTGAAGATGCTCGCGTGGGCCCCACCACTGTGGCTGCCTGCCAACTCTATGTGGACAATATTATCTTTGGCTCGTCTAACAAAACTTTTAATGATAAATTTTCAAAGCTTATGACCGATAGGTTTCAGATGTCCATGATGGGAGAGTTGAAGTTCTTTCTTGGTTTTGAGATCAAGCAATTGAGAGAAGGAACATTCATTAGTCAAGCAAAATACACCCAAGACATGCTCAAGAGATTCAAGATGGAAGATACTAAAGGGAAGAAAACTCCAATGGACACTAAATGTCATCTACAACTTAACCCAAAGGGTATAGATGAGGATCAAAAGGTATACCGCTCCATGATTGGTTCTTTACTTTATCTTTGTGCATCTAGACCCGATATTGTGTTGAATGTAGGGGTGTGTGAAAGGTATCAAGCCGCTCCTAAAAAACGCCACATGTTGGCGGTCAAAAGAATCTTTCGATATTTGGTTCATACCCCAAAGTTTGGTTTGTGGTACCCAAAAGGTTCAAATTTCACTCTTTGTGGGTACACGGACTCGGATTGGGCCGGTGATCAAGATGATAGGAAATCAACTTCCGGGGCATGCCAATTCCATGGTAGGTACTTGGTGAGTTGGTCCTCCAAGAAGCAAAATTGCATATCTCTCTCCACCGCCGAAGCCGAGTATGTGGCGGCCGTTAGCGGATGCACTCAATTGTTGTGGATGAGGCAAACTTTAAAGGAATACGGTGTCAATTGTGACAAAGTGCCTCTTTTGTGTGACAATGAAAGTGCTATCAAGACTGTTTACAACCCGGTGCAACACTCAAGAACGCAGCATATTGAGATTCGTCATCATTTCATTAGAGATCATGTTGCCCATGGAGATATCAAGCTAGCTTATGTCCCCACCAAAGACCAACTTGCCGATACATTCATGAAGCCTCTTGATGAAGCAAGATTCACTTATTTGAGGAATGAGCTAAATATCGTGGATTCAAGGAGCTTGACTTGACCATCTTGCATACACACCTATTTTTGACTATCTATTGTGGTTTAGGTGTAGGCATGGATATAGGGGAGTGCGGTCCTAATACATTGGACTATCCCTCCCCCCATTATGCCGACATTAAGAACTCATTTGCATCTCTATTTTCATTCCATGAAATTATGAGCTTAAAATGACGAGTATTGGTTATGCACCCAAGATATATCTTCGCGGTGACATGCCTTACACTCATACATGGTGGCATAGGCCACCGCCCTCCTCATTTTGAGGAGTTGGATTTATTTGGGTATTTTTAGACCTTTAGTTTGCCTTTGCGAGAAACACTTGGAATTGGCCTCTATTTTTTTTGAATCTTGCAATCTCCAGGTGTGTATCCATCCTCCAGTGACAATGTTCTCAACCTAAGCCAAATCTCATCTAAAAACATGCTCGTCTTGCAACATACATGTCCACCATTTAAATCAGGCAATTTTGAGTCGACAGGGTCGGAGACTTCAGTGTGAAAGGCCAGAGACTCCGGTCTGAGCAGAGTCTCCGCCCTAAACACGGAATCTCCGGTCTGACCGGAGACTCCGGTGTTTAGGACAGAGACTCCGGTCTGGGCAGTTTTCGCTGGGATCAAAAGGGGATCAGGGTGGGGAGTTGATTCACAACTCATTCCACACCCCCGACCCAAACTCCTTCCCCAGCCGCCGCAGCCGTCTCAAGTTGCCACTCCGGCTGCTCCCCGCCGCCGGAATCCGCCGTGCCGCTGGCCCCTCCACCACTCAAGCGCCGGGGACCCTCCTCCCCTCCGTTTGAACCTCGCATTGATGAACAAGGGTACATCTCTCTCTCTCTCTAGGGTATCATCCTAGATGTAGTTTTGAGAGTAGTTCGTGCTGTTCTTCATAGTGTAGACTCTTTTTTCTGGCAATGTGCTCTCTAGAAATCATTTGTGAGTTTTTTTCCACCGAATTTTGACCTATATTGAAGTTTCCAGACTCAGGACAGACCGGACACTCCGGTGTGGCCGGAATCTCCGGCCCCTGAGACCGGAAACTCCGGTCTAGATCATACTTCGGTGAAAATATTTCTCAAATAATTTCTTGTTTTGACATCCTTGGACATGTATGCTTATTCCCATGCTACCTATCTGCTCATTTATTCACAGGCAACCAAAGGTTCAAATCGTCGCTCAAAAAACCCCATATGAAGCCAAAGAAAGGGAGATCCACCTCAAGGGCTTATATGGATTATGATGAGGAACAAGATCGCCATGTGCAGAGGGATCGCGGTGTAGCCGCTAGGGAGCAGAGAGCAGCTGCTGCTCGAGAGAGGGAAGAGGCTCAGTTTTTGCAAAATGAATTAGCAAAGAAGGCCCGCTATGATCATTGGACCACCTTGGAGGGCATGAGCAAGAGTGATTTTCGCACCATGAGGCAGCAGCCCTTCTACTCCATGGCACAAACCTCCGGAGACCCTCGCTTTTGGAGGAAGGAACAGGAACTCATCATGAAAGAGGTTTATGCCAAGTTGTCAAAAGCCAATGCCGTTTGTGAGCAAAAGGTGCTTAATCTCAACGCTTTGAACTCGAAGACATACTTTCAAGAGGCCGTGTGGATTGTTAGGAAACATGGACTTGAGAAGCTTATCTCCATCCAACAAAACTATGACATTGAGCTTGTGCAACAATTCTTTGCCACTCTTGTGCTTGGGGAAGATGACAATGTCTCCATGACTTGGATGACCGGACCGATAAGATGTGAATCAAACTTTGTCCAGTTTAGTGAGCTATTGGGGTATGAGTTTCGTGGTGCGGTCACTCCCGTTGGAAGAAGAATGCATGTTGAGGTAGTCTCCTATGACAAGAGAAAATTGACTCCTATCTATTCTTGTGAGGCGGATGTGGGCTCCAACCGCAACCTCCTTCCCACTTTCAACATCCTACTTCGCATGTTTCGCTACAACATAGCACCTCAAGCCGGAAAGGTGGATGCCATTCGAGGTGGGCTTGTCAACCTCCTCCACCACTCTAACAAGGTACTTGGTGTGGGTGAGGATTGCCAAGGATATGAAATTGATGTCATGGATTTCATCAAGTGCGAGATTTATTGGACTATGTGTGAGAACAAGAACCCCGTCTATGCACCTTATATAATGAAGCTCGTTCTTGACAAGGTGTCATCTCTCAACATCGATCACTTCACCGTTCACAACAAGGGTACTCTTCAACAACTCAAGTCTCATACCAAGCCTTCTTCCTCTCGGGTTCCTTTCCAATCTAGTGATGAGGATGAAGCTTTTGAGGCCCCAATGCCTAGGAGGAGTCAGAATGCCGCCCCCCCTCACGTGGGAGTGGTAAGCAAGTGGTGCACCAAGAGATGAAGAAGCTCTCATGGTGGAAGAGAAGCATGTTATGCATGCAAATTGCCGTTCATAAAGAAAATCATGATGCTTACAAGGAAAGAAAGCTCATCATTGACAATCAAATAAAGATTTTCAAAGAGTTAGAGAAGAAAAAGGATAAATCCCCTCCTCCCAATATAGAGTTGGGTGGGGTTGGTCCCACATGTCAAGGCTGGGTGGGGGTTGGTCCCACATGTCAGGACAGGGAGCTGACACATAGACGAGACTGCTGAGTTGGCTGTCCAATCAGAGTGACACGTAAGCGGAAATGACATCTATGCACTGATACGTAGGCGGGACTGATGAGTTGGCTGTCAACTCATGCGAATGACCATTTCAATTGGTCGTAATCGGCCAGAAAAAAGTTTCTAGAATAGTGATATCTGGATTATGACCAATCCATATAAGGGGACTATGACCTTTCTGACAGATTTGGTCGTTATATTTTCGGATTAAAACCCTCCAAAACTGCGCATGACCAAATGATACAAAATGGTCACAGATCTATGACCAATATTTTCAGGGTCACTGTCAAAAGGTCATAGGATAGCATATTTCTTGTAGTGAATAGAGATGAAGATGTCCCTCCTTCCTCAAGTGAGGCAAAGACGGTGTCCTATAATGAGTGGAATGCACACTTGTTTTCGTGGGCTGATTATGAGGATGTGACTTCTATGCCCTCCACTTCTCGCAACACCGGCAAGGCTCCTATGGGTGATGGCGAGGAAGAATATGATGAGAACGAAGACGAAGACACCGAGTGATCTCCTTGGGTTTCGTTAGCATCGCTCTTTTCCCTTTTGGGCGTTTCGATGCGAAAGGGGGAGAAGTAGTTCTATTTAGGTTTCTCCGGTGGGATTTGCAAAGGGTCGGGCACAAGCATATGCGTTTTATCATTTCTTGAGAGCTTGTGTCCATTTATCTTATTTGTTGAACTCTCTCTATTTGCTATTTGTGTGGAACTATGTTGTTTAATTATGGTGTGAGACATATGGCTTTCGGATTCATCTATGGTTGAGACCATATTATATTGTGCTTTGATATTATTTCTATACTCTTATGCACAAGGTATGAATTCTTCATCAAAGTCTCTTCTTGTATTGCATTATGTCTCATGGTTATGCAAATGTATCTCGTTCCATATTATTTGTGGAGTTGCTCTAAACCTATATGTTGTGCAATTGTATTCCAATGCAAACTACTTATATGCACACATTTAGGGGGAGTTTCTCTCCTTGTGTTTGGAAATGTGTAAATTGTTGTTGGCTTTTTTTTATGCAAATCCTAGTGTTGTCATCTAACACCAAAAATTGGGAGATTGAAAGAACATTTCTTATCCCTTGTTGGTTTTGTGTGTTAGGCAACAACACTAGCGATACTCTAATATGTTGCCAAGTGATGCAGGAGAGTTTTGATAAAGTTACATATAGCATCGATACTTGGAATGGGAAAAGATCTAAGAAGAAGGTTGCAGGAAACTTCAGGCCGGAGTCTCTGGCCTGCCCAGACCGAAGTCTCCGGTTCCCTTGGACCGGAATCTCCGAACTCAGGGCACGAAGTTTCCGGCCCTGCCTTTTTCCTCGAAGAGTCACAGAAGGGGAGAGCTGCTGTACCCTAGACCGGAGTTTCACCGGAAGGTGTCCGGAAACTCCGGTGTAGACCGGAGTCTCCGGTCTTCCTAGACCGAAGTCTCCGGAGTCCCTGAAGTCTTCATCGTTTGACAAAATCAGGGAGAGCCACTGCACACTGGACCGGAGATTCACCGGAAGGAGACCGGAATCTCCGACCCAGACCGGAGTCTCCGGTCTGCTTTGACCAGAGTCTCCGGTGTGACTTGTCTGCAACGGCTACAATTCTGGGAGGGGTATAAAAACCCCTCCACCTACCTCCAGCTAGCTAGCTGGCCCAGAATTTATTGCCCCCCCATTGTTGCAAGCTAAAAACTCGAAGATCTCCCAATCCCTCCACCCAAACTCGTTGATATTCGGAGGATTGAAGGAGAAGCTCAAGATCTACATCTTCACCAAGCGGTTTTTCATTTCCCCCTCATTCACTTGAGGGATTCGTGTCTAGGGTTTCCATTGGGAAAACCTAGGCCACTTGTTACTCTCACTTGTTGTTGTTGGTGATTTGGGAGCCCCCAATTCAGTTGTGGGTGTGTGCCCCAAGATTGTTGTAAAGGCTCCGGTTTCCGCCTCGAAGGGAACCGATAGTGGAAGGTGAACCAAACCTTTGTGGTGCGGTTCATCGGAGAATAGGGTGAGGCCTTTGTGGCGAGCTCACACCCCTCCAACGAGACGTACTCCCCTCAAAAGGAGGAACTCGGGAATACATCCTTGTCTCCGCGTGCTTCACTTCGGTTACCTCTATCCTTGTTTACCTTTACTTGTATCTTGGGTAGTATCTAGTGCTTGCTTGTCATATAGGTAAATTCACCGTAGTTGCATATCTAGAGAATTTACCTTTGTGTCAAGCCTAAATCGAAAAAGTATTAAAATTTGGAGTAGCACCTATTCACCCCCCCCCCCCCCCCCCCTCTAGGTGACCATACGATCCTTTCACTGTGCTAAATTAATTTATATATCATGAATTTTGGTACAAAAATTCATCAAACACCATGGCATTAGAAAGGAGATAAACTTGACCATGAATTTACCAAGGATAAATCTGGACCGGTCGGTATCCTGCTTCTCTTATATTCATGATTATATTAGTATTTTTACAAATAAAGAACTCTTGGTATTTTTGTATACAAATCCACTTAATTAACCATGTATTAAGTCAAAGTGTTACTACTTTGACCAAGTTTATAGAAAAAATATTAACACCTACAACTATCAAATCAACATCACTAGGTTTTGTTTAACATAAATATTGCTCTCATATAATGTATTTATTTTGGTGCCATATATGTCGACGGCTCTTTTTTTCGGTAGACTTGGTCAATATTAAAACAATTTGATCAAAGCCAAAACTAAGTGGCCTCGATCGTATATATAAAAACAAAACGGAGGGAGTAGGGAATATAAATCTAGAGGGGTCGGTAGGATCATCAGGGTATTATATTCAGAACAGTCCGTTAATTACTACTTAAAGAAGAATGAAACAGTTGTCTTTTTTTTTCTTTTTTTCATATGGTAGACGCGTGCGTGCTGGTTAATCTAGCCGGCAGGCAGAGTTCCTTGCTTAGCTAATTCAAGGTAACCGGCGGCTTAATTTGCCCGTGTTTATTGATCATGTCATCTGCCTGCCTCTGAAATTAGATTTTTCTTTGCCTAAATATGGTGTTGGTTGGGGATGGATCGATCATAGAGTAGTACTTATCTAGCAAATGTTATCATTCCTACACGTACACTCAATTACTGACGAATGTTCACTTACTGTTTTTTTCTTGAGAAACATACATACATACATATATACATACATACATAGACACCCTATTCAGCACCCAGGGTGTAGAATGAGTTATTTTGCACCCACGTTTTTTTTATGTTGTTACATCAAATAATTATGTTACATAAGTACATATTTACGTTTATGTTGACCTATAACAGAAAAAATGAGGCATAAAAAATACAAAATATGAGTCATAGCAATGTAAAAGTCACAAAAAACAGCATAAATATGTGTATTTTTGTCGTATTTTTTGTAAGGTCACGTAATATTTTTTTTATCTCATGTAGATATTTTATTACGTTTTCCTTCCCTCCCGGTGTAAGACAAAATTTATGTGACGTAAAAATCATATACGGTTGAGAAGATACAGGGTGGGTGTAGAATAACTATTCAACTCCCTGGGAGTCAAATAGCGCGACCCATACATACATACATACATACATACATAAATGCATACATGATACATACATACACGTCGTCTTTGAAGTTTGAAGATTTCTAGTTCCGATGGGCGTACCGAAATCATCCCCACCTACTCAGCGACCCTCCCGTCCGGCCCCAATGACCTGACTGGAGCGTCCTCGGAGTGGCTGAACGTCCTGGGCATCGTGGTGCGACCAGGGCAGGACGACGAGTAGAGGCGCCTATGCTTTGGTCACATCATCCCGCAGACTGCCTTGAGGTGGTCCATAGATTGCAAGATGGGAGCCCGTGCAATTACGGATCGATAGTCCAAGATAGATTCTATCAAGGTTGAAGGAAGAAGTATGCATTCAGGCTAGGACAAGAGTATTTGTTCTAAAAAAAACACGCCACAATCATGCATGTGCGATGCACGTATTATCTGATGAAAATTACAGGTAGACGCAAGAAATTTTATATTTAAAACAACGTATATCAAATTTTTTAACAATGTAGTTGTAGTTATAATAGATGTTAACCCGCACATATTATCTTTACTATTAAAGTGGAATCGGTGGTGAGTCACTCAACCAGCGATGCGCACCCCAGCGACGAAAAATACACAACCGCTTCACTACACCCACACGGCATGAGAAGAGAGAAGATCGCATCCGAGTATAGTTCTCTCACGTGGAACCAAAAGTAATAACCAACCAAAGATTTGTTCTTCACGTGTTGCTGCTTTCTTGCATGGGAAATAACTGCCGATGCAAACCTTCTAGCTTTCCTCTGGCCAACCTTCTAGCCTGGCACCAAGCAAAGAACTCTTCACGTGCTGCTGCTCTTTTCTTTTTTTGACAGGACATGCTGCTGCTCCTGGTACTAGGTACTGCTAATGATTTCTTTTCTCTCGTCTAGAACCAATCAATGGCTTTATCACGGTTTCTGACCAGGACTGCAATGAATCGCGGCTGGACTCGATCGCGACTAGTCTGTATTTACAACCCCAAGTACAATCGTTTATGGCATAGGGTGAGTAATAAGTATAGACTAACTCTCCCTCATTACATGGATGGTTAATAAAGATTATTTAGATCCCATCAAAACTCATACTTTCTGTGTCGGCTTTCATTTAGTGGGTGGTGCCTACGCTAGCCTCCAAAACCCGTATGGAGTTTCTCTACGATGGGATGGAGGCTTAATTACCATACATCGATGTGCATGTGCCAAATCACGGTTTAGGAAAGAAATAACAGAATTGCAATTCGTCCTCAACTGTTTTTTTTAGGAAGTCAATCAAGTTTCTATCCTTTGGATGTGCAGCACAATTCATGTGGTCTCTGTCTCTAGTGAGTTCGTCTTGTGCCTATCTGGCACCGCCGGGTTAGAGTTTCCATCTAGGGTTCACATGAGCACCCCCCCCCCCCCCCCACTTAGAGGGAGGAAGTAGCGGCAGTAACACAACTGAAGTGTGGAGGAGGAGGTGGGTTGTGCGGGTGCCACCATCGACACCGTTGAGCACGTCAGTTGTGACAACGGGAGAGGAGATCACTTGTGGGCCTCGTGGGTGCCTGATCGGTGTTGGCCAAGTGGGGACTAGCAGCGTTGTGTCAGAGGTGGGGGCGGCGCGGTGGGATGAAGAGGGATGGGACATGTTAGGGTATTGGAGTTTAATTTGTAGTTCGGTGAGAGGGAAATAGACTGACATGGATGATTGGGCTAGATCCAATGGTGCAAAAGATCAAAATTGACCGAATTATATGTACTTTTTAGTTGAGTGGTATATGATCACTCTCGACTCATTGGGCACGAGTGAAAATGTTTTTTAACCAAAAAAGTTAAAACCTTGTGCCCTTAATCTATATCCAACGGATCCTATGCCCCCTATTACTATACCATGGCCCACATCCTCCTGAGCCCTGACTTCACCCCACCACGACCGATGCATTGCTTCCCAACTACCCTGCCTGCAAGGCCTGCCCACGACCATCACTGTCTGCCTTTCCCTCCACTACCCTGCCACTGCTTGATCTAACACAGCCCCAGTCGGCTACACCGTCCCCTCCCTACCTCTAACTTTGGAGGCTGTGGTGATTTCTGTATCCAAAACCCAAACCCAAAGTCATTTAGGAAATGTTTTAAGAAGCTACATTGGTAAAATGTTCCCAAAAAACCACGCTTGATCATGTGTCGACATTATGGACCCTCCTGCAAGCGTGACAAGGCATGAGCGCGTCTTGCCGCTGAAACTTCAAAACATTTCAAAACTCTGCGCCACCTCCCCCAATTCACATAACACTGAAATTCAAAACCTTTCTTGTTGAGATCGAATCACTTGGAACAAAAGCAAAGGAGGATGCCATCCATGCATCCACTTTTACTTTCTTAGCAATGGAAGTTGCTAAGCAACGTCGACCCCTCAGATAATTTTAAGAGCAATTGAGACAACAACATTGTCTGGTTGAGATGGAATCACCTGGAATAAAAGTAATGTGGGATGCCATCCATGCATGTTCCCCATTCTTCTTTAGGGATCATCTTCTTCTTTTTTGGTTTCGTAGCTTTTGTTGGAACAATTACAGACGATGTGGCAACTATTTCTCGATGCTGATCTTTGCAGTGTGTACGCTTGGAACAATTAATGTCTGGCTCTTTCACTTTAATTCGTTGGTGCATGTTCACGCATAAACAAGTCCCTTAGACTCGAAGCCCCCTTATATATAGAACAAGGTATGGATGGAGAGGCTCTCTTGATTATAAGGTATCAGATAGTTTTCTAAACAGAGACAATCACGTCATTCGCATCCACAGGGAAAGAGTGAGCAATGTTCGAATACATCAAGAAGCTGCGAGCTAGTATCAAAAGGCTACGTGGGAGGGAAGATGCAAACCTGGCAGAAATTGCGAAGCTCAATGGTCTACTAGAGGCCGCAGAGAAGAATCAATCTGAGATTGGTACCACTTTTTTCAACTCATATCGTTCAAAAAATTTCAGTTGTAGATTCTACTGACTGAGTTGGTATGGTTTCAACTAGTGGCTCAACTAGAAAGTCAAATGAACAATCAATGGCAAGAAAAGAGGAGCTTCATAAACAATACGCTACTCTAGAGGAGAACCTTGAGAAAGGGGAAACCGAGAAAATGGTGGGTAGCTTTTGCATTTGGCTAACTTCTCTCTTATTGATAAAGGAGGATTCTATAATCACAAATCTGTAATGTGCAGGGTTCCCTTCGGTCTTATGGAGATGAGAGGGCAGCAAGGGTTGTTGTAGAATCTTCAAGAAACGTGCTTTTGGACGAACTCAATAGAGTGAAGTTGGAAAAAAAACATCTTAGTGATCAGGTATTACCGCTGTTTAATATTTTCAATATATAAGAAATAACGTTACATTTACTTTTCACCATTCTTCATGTTTGGTTTCAACCATCATTTAGATCAAAATGCTTCATGATACAAAAAAGAGCCTTCAAGAAGACAACACAAGCTGCAGCAGTATAATTGCAACCTCCAAGCAGATGCAACGAGGAATGTTGAAACAATAACAAAGCTGCAAAAGGAGAAGAATACTATGCTTGAAACAATGAATGATTTGAAAGATCATGCTAACTCGGTAAAATTACAGCTAGATTTGGCAAAGGTAAGATGATAGTTTCTATGCGTTCTTTTTTCATCTTAATCTTTCAAGTTGCATTCATTGATTACATGCTGATAGTTAGTGTTGTTACTCCTTGCAGTCTTCACATAATGAAGCTTTAAAACAAAAACATGATCTATTAAAAGAGGTCGATGTTCTTAAAGGTGAACTTCAGCTAGAAAGAGAGGATCGTGAACATAAATCAGCTAGAAAGAGAGGATTGTTGACTGACTTGGGTGCGTACAAGGAATTGACACAAAATCTTTCAACGGAATTCGAGAATGTCATGATAAAATGTGCTGCGCTTGAGGTATCACTATATGCTCTAAATGATTCGATGTCTAGCTATTTCAATAAGGTGTACTAATTTGTGTTCAATTCTATAGGAAACTTGCTCATCCCAAAGCGAGAGGATAAAAACACTTGATGTTCAGCTTGCGTCAACTAATGGAAAGTTGAAGGTGCTTTCTCACCTATTCTTATTTCCATCTATTTCAGTTTCATTTGATCTTTATTTTTATAATAGAACTATTCATAGAAATGCTATTTGTCTCAGCTCGTATTATGTTGCCATTAAATAATGATTAACCTAAAAGGAAAAGCACGCTATGTCTAGAAGCTGCAAGCTATAATTCATGCGAATATCGATAGCTTAATGTTCATTATTGCATTCATACATTACATGCTGATAGTTAGTGCTATTACTCCGTGCAGTCTATGCAGAATGAAGCTTTAAAGAAAAAGAATGATCTATTAAAAGAGGTTGATACTCTTAGAGGTGAACTTCAGCAAGTAAGGAAGGATCGTGATCGTAAATCTGCCGAAATACAATCTTTGTTGAGTGACTTGGGTACGTACAAGGAATTGAAAGGAAAGTCTTCAACAGATTTAGAGAATGTCATAATAAGATGTGCTGCCCTCGAGGTATGACTATATGCTCTAAATGATTCGATGCCTTGTTATTTCAATAAAGTGTACTAATTTGTGTTCAATGCTATAGGAAACTTGTTCATCCCAAAGCGAGAGGATAAAATCACTTGAAGTTGAGCTTGTTTCGGCTAACGAAAATTTAAAATTTCTTGATCTACTTTGTTCTCCTAGTGTTGGATCCAATCCAATGCTAAAATTTACGGTCCATTCATGAAACTAGTACACACTTGAATTTCATTTATCAAATGGAAAAAATATTAATGCTCTGATCCTTTTTTTGGTTGTGCTTGAAGAATTTCAGCACATATGATCCAAAAGGTGTTCTCATGTCCAATGTTCTTGATTCATGCTCCATATCTGGACCATCCGTTGTTTCTATTTTGGTTTCGTGTTCATGAGAGAGGAAGGGATAAGAACTGTAAGTGTGATAAATGGTTCAGGGGAGAGAAATGCAAAAAATAATGTATGTAATTTTTGTTTGATGATGAAATCTGTGGTTTGTGATATGTTTGAGAATAAATGTGTGCTGTAAGGAGTACATTTTTGTTTGAAATGTTCATAATAATTTTTTGAGAATAAAAACAACTAAAATAAATAGAAATTGAGGAGAGAGAGAGAGAGATGATGGGTTGGAGAATGAGATGCGAAGGAAGCGGGGTGTATGTTGAAAATTGGGAGGGACTACAGAATGAGAAACATATGGAGTTGGTGGTGCGTCCAGCAAAATAGAAGCACATATCTTGAAGTAGAACGAAAGGCTTCGCCGATAGTAGGGAGACACCCCACATAGGAGTGGAATTTTATTTTTGTTCTCGCTAGCTCCTTCTCTTGTAACTTGGGTTAATTTGTTTGATTATTGTGACAAACCACGGCCTCTGTTTCTACAAACATTGGGGTTAACGGAGGCATCTGCAGGTTGAGAGAACCCTTGCAATGAAAGCAATTAAGGATGGCATGTGTCGTAGCTACTGGACTAGGCAATATACTTTATGCACCCTAGATCGGCTACGTTGACCGTCGATGGTGCACGAGGAGTTCAAGAAATGACTCTTGGGTTAATCATAAAGGTGAAGCATGAGCCACGTATGATGGGGTGAAACACGCATCGTGTATGATGAGGATAAACTTACTACGTGTATGATGAGGTGAAAATTACTTTTGTATTGTAGAATTTGGGTTACAAAGTGAACTCGCCTCTTTTCTCTACCCTTGGGCTTCGAGGGCTTCGGCGTAGTCCTTGATGATTAAGAATGATGGCCTCTGGTGCCGACAGTGTTGCAGAGTTGGTTAGCAGGCGTGGAGTTAGATGTATGTCATATTGCTAGCTTGTTGCCGCTATCGTCTTGGGTATATGTATGTATTCTGGTGGGCATTCTAGTGTTAGCAGTTATAGCACATTAGTCTAGGCCACTCCCTTCCAGTGAAACGTACAATTCTTCTTTTGATGGTTCTACTTAAGATATATAGCGCGCCGAAAGATGCACATATTTGCGGATGATGGTGTCAGATAGACATGGATGTGCTCTGTCACATTTCTTGAACTTCTTAAACTCGGATGTCAATGTCTATGATGTTGCAATTAATGCTAATGTTTCATATTACCTTAAAAATAGTGGCTCCTGTTTTCCACTCATGAATAATGTATCACCTACACTACACTCGTGAGATGGCGGCGTCCTCATGTACGCGCTGAAAAGGGGAAGGAAAAGGCCAAGGGGGCAGCACTGGAAGAACCGGCCAACTCCCGCTTCCATGGTCCCTCTAGCACGGACATAACCACGGAGGCTACCAGCCGGTACGACGCTCACTCTGTAGTGAGAAGATGGATGTGTGCATGGACATAATCTGTAGTAAATTGAAAGCTCTTTTCTTGTTAAAAATAATATCATTTCGAAAGTTCCAAATAGCCAAACATGAAGCGCATACCCCTATATGGATTAGAGCTTGTCTACTAATCCCATCCAACCACATATTCGAGATACTTGGTGGTGGTGGTAAATTAAAATCCACATACACAATCCTCCAAACGAGGCATGCAACCGGGAATGATAGAAAAAAATGATGAACAGTCTAGTCATGGAAACAACATTACTTACAACCATTCCAGTTTTTTTGGCCAAATTGTTCTTTGTTATCACGACCCCTCAACAAAAATATCATATAAAGATCTTAATTGTTAGCGTGGTATCTTGAGCTTCCATAAAAAAAATATGGTTAACGTTTACCAAGTCAGCAAACATAGATTTAACCGTAAACAGCCCTGCAGCATCGAGATTCCACCAAATCTCATCTGGCTCCTGGGTTTGGTTCGCATTAACAGTCATTAAACGCTGCACCAAGTGTATCCACGCGGTCCACTTATCCCATATGTGCATATCCTCTACTCCTTTTGCTAATGCTATATGTGCCTTGTTATGCATTCACTTATAATTGTACAAGTGCCATCACTGTTAATTTTGTTATTTTGCTAAATTCAGTGTTAATTCCTTAATGGTTAAAATATTGTGATTTCGTTCTGTTTTTGTCTAATTCTATTATTTGGCTAAATGCTTGAACATTGTGCTTTTAATTCTGCAAAGGAGAAATACTATCCTTCTAAGGGACTGATACTACACTTGTAATTTGATGAGTATAATACCATACTTAGCACCTTACATTTATCTCTTTCATTCTTCCCTCTCATCTGATCAGGACAGTCACTTAAATAGTATTCTTGTTCTTTATTTCGTTATTCACTGACATCTGTTCTTTTTAAAACAGGGAGGCTATTTTGGTGACACTGTACAAATAGATATGGTTACGAATCTGATGTTTCGTGCCAGGCTTTGACGTAATGAAGAAACAAATGTATTGGTTCCCCTTATGCCAAGAAACAAATATTTTCGTAACCAAGAAACAAATGTATTGATTCTCCTTATACTTTCGGATTCACGCTCGCTATGGGGTTAGTTTCTAAACTTTGTGAATTCGAAAAATGACCGAATATGCTTTACTTTTGTCAATATGATATATTTCGTTTATATCATTAGTGCGAACTGAATGATATTATTTATTTTTCACCATGGTTTAGCTTACTTCAACTCATCGCAATTGTGACGTTTTGGTGCGCTGCACAAAACACTTTTCTCGAAATGTCCCAATGGTGATGATGTTCTATTTCAGTGATATTGTACAAAAAACTGATGAAAAACATTCCTCACCTCTAGACGATGTTGAGCCGAAGATACTTTCGTATCAGAATATGGTTCTAATGACAGAGCTGACAAGGTCCATAATTAGTGGAATGATCCTAACATCAGATAAGAATGATGTCTTGTCCGCCCATTCTTTCCTAAACCGGATCCTATCCAATGGCTAGGTATATTCTTTTTAAACCGGATATTCTATTTATTCAGATTTATATTTATCTTCTCATACATGTATATTAATATTGAATAGGGCATAGAACCGGCTATTCTGAGGTGTTGGATGTTCTGGTGTGGGTCTTGGAAATACATTTGAAGATGTCTTATTCCTCTTGGTGCACCGTGTGTGCTCAGTCAGAATGAATAACTGAGAAAGGTAGGCAAAAATGGTGGGCTGAATCTACGACAATGACGTAACAAAGAAAGTGAAGGGTTTCTATTCATTTCTTAGACCATTGTAATTAAAATCTTCCATTAGATGTGTAATCTTTTTTCCATTTTTCAGAAACATAACTACAATGATGTTTCTCAAAGACTTTTGCAAAATGATGAATGTGATGATGAATATTCAGCTATGCGTGTTTTTTTTTCGAAATGGGGAATCCCCGGCCTCTGCATCGATCGATGCATGCAACTTTTTATTGCTTTATTAGAGTTCAGTTATTATTACATCATGGGTCACACAAGGTCGAAACATGTATCAACCATCTAAAAAATAAAGACAACATGAAGTGGCACTGCATCAACATGCTATCCTAAGATCAAAACGCCAGCTACAGCGGCTGTATAAATCCCGGGCAATCAATTCCAGCAGGTTGCACCCAATATCCAAAGTCTCGCGCCTTTCCACTGGTTGTAGGTAAGACCACATATGGATCCAATAAGTAGCCATCAGAATAACCTGCATAAAGGAAGATGATTTTGCATTGTTAGAAATATAGTCATTGCGTACGTTCCAAATGGCCCAGAGTAAAGCACATACTCCAACTCGGATTTGTACTTTACTCTTCTTATCAACACCCCTCCAATGGTTACGCATGATCCTGACTTCCCTGTGATTCAGTATGCGGATGATACTGTGCTCATAATGCAAGCAGAACTAGACCAGGTGGTGGCTCTCAAGGAGTTGCTACACAAATTTGCTCTATCCACTGGGCTGAAGGTGAACTATAGCAAATCATCTCTTGTCCCAATAAATGTTGATGCGGTGCAGGCAGCTGATCTAGCCAGAGAATTGGGTTGCCAAGTTGGAACCATGCCCTTTACCTATTTGGGGTTACCGCTTGGGACTAATAAACCTACGATGCAGGATATGCTCCCATTAGTTGAATGTCTTGAAAGGACGCTTAATTCGACCTCTATTTTTCTAACACAAGGTGCTAGGCTGCAGCTAGTCACCTCTGCGCTCTGCTCAATGCCCATTTATTTCCTGCTTTCCTTGAAGCTGTCGGCAGGAACTATCAAGCAGATAGATAGAATCTTGAGGCAATGTTTGTGGAGAGACAAGGATGGGCCGAAGCATTCCATGGCTGCCTGGGAGATGATCACTAAACCAAAGAATAAAGGTGGTCTTGGAATCATTAACTTCCATACTCAAAACGATGCATTACTGCTGAAGCACCTTCATAAATTTTATAATAAGAAGGATGTGCCTTGGGTGAAGTTGATTTGGTCCTCCTATTTTGTGGATGAGGTTCCTCATGCTGCTAAGCTATGTGGCTCCTTTTGGTGGCGAGATATCATGAAATTAATGGATAAATAGGAGTGTGGCTATGGCTCGGCCAGGTACAGGAGATTCGGTGTTGTTTTGGCAGGACAAATGGTCTTTCATGGAAGCAATGAGGTGTTGGCTAACAGATTCCCAAGACTCTGTTCCTTTGCACTGGATAACAACATATCAGTAGCGAAGGTGTTTCAAACTCAGGATCTTTTTTCTCTGTTTCATCTTCCTCTGTCAGAGCAAGCGGTTGGAGAATTAAATACAATAAGGCAGGCGATGTTGGATTCTCCTTTAACTGCTGATCCTGATGTGTGGCACTATAGCTGGGGGGAAGAATATGTTGCTAAGAAGTTCTACAACCTCGCCCATGACCACCTTGTGGTGCCGGCTGTGTTCAGCTGGATTTGGAAGTCTTCGTGTGTGATGAAAACAAAAATGTTTGCTTGGCTTCTACTGAAGGACAGGCTAAACACGAAGGACATGATGTTAAGAAGGCATTGGAATGTAACTGACAACCAAGACTGTGTTCTTTGTTGTGCTCGAGCTTTCGAGGATAGGCTGCACCTTTTCTTTGGTTGTCAGTTCAGTCAAAGAGTTTGGAACTACCTGGGGATTGACTGGTCAGGTAGTCTGGATATGTTCCAGGCAATTGGGAGGGCGAAACAGGGTTTTAATAAGCCTTTCTTCATGGAGATTGTGGCCACAGCTTGTTGGCATATTTGGATGCAACGCAATGGAAAAATCTTTCAGGGAGAGAGGCCCTCCTTTTCGAGTTGGAAGGCTAAATTTGTCCATGACATTACCCTGCTTGGGTATCGTATTAAGAAGAAACATCATGCGGCCTTTATGGCTTGGATAGCTAGTTTGCCGTAGGTGCTTTCCTGCTTGGAGAGCTGAAAATTTGTAAGTATGGCTGTAAGTTGTTTTTTCTCTCTCCCCCCCCCCCCCCTCCTTGTAAATAACTTGTACAGTGGTCTGGTGTTGGAATAAAAGTTGCTGTGGGGCTTTTGCCTCACAGTTTTAGGTTCAAAAAAAAAAAAAAAAAAACCAGTTTCCGAACAAGTTTGTTATATTATTTGGGGGATAGATATTAAAATCCATGTACACTATACGCCAAACCATTTTAGCTAATGGACAGGTTATAAAAAGATGCCGAATTGTTTCCTCTTGATCACAAAAACAACATTTTTTACACCCAGTCTAGTTTCGCTTAGCCAAATTATCCTTAGTAAGAATGACCTTACGAAATAAGAACCACATGAAAATCTTAATTTTTAGTGGAACTTTAATTTTCCAAATATATTTACGGAGAAATCTTGTATGATCACTCATGAAATCTAAATACAACGATTTGACCGTAAAACTTCCTGATGTAGTCAGCCTCCATTTAAACACATCACGTTGATCCGAAAGTTGCACACCCATTAAGCGGTTCACCAGATGTAGCCATCTTGACCACTTGTTTCAGGTTAGGGCTCTCCTGAAACCTATGTTTTGGGGAGGAGCCCGCGACAAGACCGTTGCCACTGAAACTTCTTTACGCTGAACTATATTGTAAAGGCAAGGGTACTGACGAGATAAAGGCGTATCCCCAAGCCATGTATCTTCCCAAAAACAGGTACTAACCCCGTTTCCAATATTAAAGGAGCCTCGGTCAAAAAACTCATCTTTCACCTTCATAAGACCCTTCCAAAAGGGGGAATCAGTTGGTCGAACTTTGACCTGTGACAGAGATTTAGAGTGCAAATATTTATTATGAATCAATTCATGCCATACTCCCTCTTCTGACAAGAGTTTGAACAGCCATTTGCTTAAAGGCACTTGTTTTTAATCTCTAAAACTTCTATCCCAAGTCACCCTTGTTCCTTAGGTCGACAGATGATGTTCCATTTAGTAAGTCTATACTTTCTTTTATGGCCATCACTCACCCAGAAGAATCTGGATCTAAAATAATCCATTCTTTTACATACCCGTTTGGGTATCTCAAAGAATGATAACATGAACATAGGCAAACTTGTTAAAACCGAGTTGATCAAGATGAGGCGATCACCATATGACAGGAGCTTTCCTGCCCAGCTCGCTAATTTCTTTTCAAACCTATCTTCAACCAGTTTCCACTCTCCATTTTTTAGTTTCCGGAAATGAATTGGGATACCCAAATATCTAAAAGGATAGGTCCCAGATTGACAACCAAAAAGATTTCTATATTGATCTTCCACCTCCTTTGCTTTGACAAACAAAAGAGTTCACTCTTATGGAAGTTTATCTTCAAACCCGATAACTGTTCAAACATGCAAGGGATAAGTTTCATATAAATGTCATGTCCCAAGAAGATAATCGTATCATCTGCATATTGTAGGATCGACACCCCCCCATCTTCTAAGTGTGGTATAAGTCCATCAACCTGTCCATCCTCTTTCGCTCTTGCGATTATGATGGCCAGCATATCAGCCACAATATTAAATAACATAGGAGACATTGGTGCCTGGTTGACGGGAGAGTATTTGAGGATGATGATGATGGTGATGATGAGTACTTCCCCGGCAACGGCGCCAGAAAACAGCTTGATGGCTACGTGTTGGTGAACCCCAAGAGGAAGGTTATGATGTAGACAGCAGAAGTTTTCCCTTGAATAATCTACCCAAGGTTATAATCCAGTAGGACTTGACGATCTATCGGAAGGTTGTTGATGTTGCGCCTGCCACCAACGTGGAATCTGCACAGACACAAACCAGAACTTTGCCCAACACGAAACAGAGAGGTTGTCAATCTCTCCGGTCTTGCAGAAACAAAGAGTTAAACGTATGGTGTGGAAAACAGCAGGAAAAACAGCAAGTAACAGGAAACAGATGATTGCAGCAGGTTGTGTAAACAGTATGAGGAAATTGGACCAGGGTCCACAGTTCACTAGTGGTGTCTCTCTCAGAACAGATAACTAGCATGTTGGGTAAACAAATTACAGCTGGGCAATTGACAAATAGAGAGGGCATAACAATGCAATACATGCCAAGATGTCTACTATGAAATCTAGTTGGGCATTACAACAAAGTACATAGACCGTTATTCCAACCGCATCTATGCCTAAATAATCCACCTTCAAGGCAGCATCCGCATCCTATTCAGTATTAAGTTGCTAACAACAGATTATTGCATGAAGTAAAGTGTGTAATGTAATCAATACAAGTGCCCTTGGACACTGCACCAATGTTTTATCCCTAGTAGCAACAGCACATCTACCATCTTAGACCTTTCTGTCACTGATCCAGATATCTAGAGACTGAACCCACTATCGAGCATAAATACCCCCTCTTGGAGTCACAAGCATCTACTTGGCCAAAGCATCTACTAGCAACGGAGAGCATGCAAGATCAAGAGCACATAGATAAACAACTTGAATAAACATGGTATCAATATTCATCGGATCCCAGCAAACACAACATCTAGCATTACAATAAGATGATCTTGATCATGTTAGGCAGCTCACAAGATCTAAACATGGAGGCACAAGGTAGAGAGACAACCATCTAGCTACTGCTATGGACCCGTAGTCCAGGGGTGGACTACTCACGCATCACTCCGGAGGCAGGCATGGTGATGTAGAGCCCTCCGGTGATGATCTCCCCTCCGGCAGGGTGCCGGGAAGAGCTTCAGAACTCCTCCGATCTGAGATTGACGATGACGGCCGCGACGGAACTTTTCGTGGAATATGATCGACCGTAATAGGGTTTTCGCGTCGCGGAGAATATATAGGCGAAGAGGCGGCGTCGGTGGCCGAGGGGGGCCACCACGCCATAGGGGGGCGCGGGCCCACCCTGGGCCGCGCCCTAGTGTGGCGTGGCCCCCTGGTGGGTCTGCTCCGACTCCCCTTTGGACTCCGTGATCTCCTCGTGATATTATTGACGATGTCTTTTGTTTCGTCCAATTCCGAGAATATTTCCTTAATAGATTTTCTGAAACCAAAAACAGCAGAAAACAGGGAACTGGCACTGTGGCATCTTGTTAATAGGTTAGTCCCAGAAAATGCATAAAAATGATATAAAGTGTAACCAAAACATGTAGCAATTGATATAATAACAGCATGGAACATCAAAAATTATAGATACGTTTGAGACGTATCAAGCATCCCCAAGCTTAGTTCCTGCTCGTCCTCGAGTAGGTAAACGATAAAAACAGATAATTTTTGAAGTGACATGCTACCAACACAATCTTTGATCAAATAACAATGTAATGCACATGATCTGAATGAAGTGATCCAAGCCAATGGTCTATAGTTTGCAAGCAAGTAAATAAAGAGTAAACATAAGTGATCACACAAGTGCAAACTTTCATGAATAATACTATAAAACATTTAGAGATATAATAGTCTAACATAATAGTTAGTTCACAGCAGCAATAATTCTCAACATGAAAGTGTTTGTATCAACACAAAGGAAGATAATAGCTTCAGCATTTGCTTCAACTTTCAACATGTATATCATATAGATAATGTCAATGCAAAGAATATGATCAACCAAACACAAAGTTATGTAAAAACTGTTATACTGGAGTTGACAATGATGTTTGCTTAAGTAGACAGAAAGAAGTGGGAAAACTGACTCAACATAAAAGTAAAAGAATGGCCCTTCGCAGAGGGAAGCAGGGATTAACATCATGTGCTAGAGCTGTAGTTCCCGAAGGCATATAGAGAGCATAAAATATTGTTTTGTAAGGTAATGGTGTATACAGGTGTCAACAAATCAGCAAATAGGCAATACTCTACTTCACTAGTTGATCAAACTTTACAAGAGCGGCTCCCATGAAGGACGTTATTTCTACCAGCGGGCAGATCATCCCTCTTCTCTTTTGTTTACACACTTGTGAACATTGCTTGACTGACGAATCAGGGGCAAAAAGATGTGAAGAGAATTGTTTGGTTAAAGTTGTAATTAATTGGGACTGGGCACCCCGTTGCCAGCTCTTTTTGCAAAATTATTGGATAAGCGGATGTATATGCCACTAGTCCAGGTGTGTAAAATTTGATCAACCAGGAAATAAAGACCACCTATCTACGTCCTTATGAGCTTTTCAAGTAGTGACACAAAAAGGAAATGTAACAGTTTTGAGTAGTTAGTAGATAGCACATGAAGAAATTTACTTGGAATGGTGAAAACACCACATAATAGGTAGGTATGGTGGACACAGGTGGCATGGATTTGGCTCAAGGTTTTGGATGTACAAGAAGCATTCCCTCTTAGTACAGAGTTTAGGCTAGCAAGGTTATTATAAGCAAACATCATTATCAACTGGAATAGCAAGAGTGTACATAAAACACAAGGTTTGACGAACCATAGACTCCCACTGTCTTCCTTGTTAACACATAGCCTTCATCCAAAAATTATCTAGACTACTATGGACTTCCAATTATGCAACAGATTATTATAGCAGAAAATCCTTATAGTAGTTCTTCATTAATAGCCATTACTTACATGATGCACAAGCTTAAACATTAATTACTTGACAGCTCAAAACAATTGGCAAGCATCAAATTACTCAAGACAACGATCTAAAAAGATTCATGTAAGCATTTTATACCACTACCACATGCATAGCATTTTTCTGGTCCAACCAAACACCAATCAACTTATTTGACAACTCTCCAAACAGATATAAGTGAAGCAAGAGAGTACTTTCTTCAAAAGAAACTGAAAGCTCTAACAAGAGATACATGAAAAACTGAGAGCTAACAGCAATAACAGCAACTAGACAGGAATACTCAACAAGTATAAGTGAAGCACAAGAGTATTCTAATGAAAAAGTGGAGCGTGTCTCTCTCCCAAACATGAATACTAGGATCCAACAAGTATAGCACAGCAAACAAAACAAAACAAACTGAAAACAAAAACACACTGACGCTCCAAGGAAGAGTACACTAGTGAAGCAATAAAAATATAGCACCATTAGAGATGACCTGATAATTTGTAGATGAAGAAGGGGATGCCTTGGGCATCCCCAAGCTTAGATGCTTGAGTCTTCTTGAAATATGCTGGGGAGGTAAGCCTCCCCAAGCTTAAGCTCTTCACTCTTCTTGATCATGTAATATCATTCTCCTCTATCAACACTTGAAAACTTCCTTCACACCAAAACTTAACAGCTTTTCTCATTAGCAGGTTAGTGCACTAAAAGATAATACTTCAAAGTTCTAGCAAAGACAAAACTCACAAGCCAACTATTTTAAACATTAGCCACTGTTACTAGGCTCAAGTGGGCACTTTTACACGAAAAGAAACCACTTAAAAACTTGTAAAAGAGAGAATGCAAAATAAAAGACAGAATCTGTCAAACCAGAACAGTCTGTAATGACGAATTTTTTCGAGGCACTTACGATGCTCAGATGAAAAACTTTTGAAATAATGAAAGTTGCGTAACATCATCAGGAACATGCACAAAAAGTTTCAGCATTTTTCGATTTTTTCTGATTTTCTACTGAATTAAACGGTGACGAACAGCAATCTGTCCCAATGCAGTCCCGAAAATAAAACCAACTTTGCATTAGTAACTCTCCTTGGCACAACAAAACAGCAAATAAAAGATACAAAGGAGTTGCTACAGAGGTAAACAACATCCTTGACTCAAGAAAACAAAAATAAAACAGATAATGGGTTCTCCCAAAAGTGCTTTCTTTAACGCCTTTTAGCTAGGCATAGTGATTTTTATGATGCTCACATAAAGATGAGAGTTGAAACGTAAAAGAGAGCATCAAGAAGCATATATAAAACATGTTTAAATCTAACACTCTTCCTATGCATAGGAGCCTTGTAAGAAAACAAGTAAATGAAGCACAAAGTGACTAGCATAGGAAGACAAAACAAGTGCAACTTCAAAATTTTCAACATAAAGAGAGGAGACTTAATATTATTGTGATATATGAAACTATGTCTCCCTCTCACATAATGACCAGTAGGTTTTAAAGAAACCATCATATAAAAGCAACACAAGAGAAAGCTCAAAACTTTCATCACAAAGAGAGGAAATCTAATAACATGAAGATTTCTATAACCATATTTTCCTCTCTCAAAATAATTTTCAGTAGCATCATGAATAGACTCAACAATATAGCTATCACATGAAGCATGCTTTTCATGATCTTCAAACACATAATTTTTATTAAGCTCAAAAACAGTGGAGTCATTAAACTCACTTTTGACAATAGTAGCAAGATTAATATCATCAGGCAATATAGGACCATCATCAAGAGAATTATCATAAATAACATTAGGGAGCACATTTTTACTTTCTGCAATTTCCTCTTTTACTGAGTCAAGGAGGATGTTTACTTCAAATTTATCAAAAGGAGATATTTCAATAGAATCATGACATTCAAAAGTATAGCATTCTTCCTCCTCCAAGCTTGGGGGACTAAAAATATCATTTTTATCAAAACCAGCTTCCCCAAGCTTAGAGCTTTCCATGGCATTAGCAATAATGGTGTTCAAAGAATGTATGCTAATAACATTGCTACTATCATGATTGTTATGCAAATAAAGTTCCATAGGCTTTTTAATTTTCTCTTCAAACACCTCATGTCCCAACTCAAGATAAATTTCATAAAGCTCTCTCATGTTGTTTTCAGCCATAGGACTAGTTTCAAGGAAAGTAACTAGTGATAGCAAGTAAAGAGCTAGACATAATAACTCAGCAAGAAACAAAACCGAAAATAAACTAAATGCAAGTAACTAATTTTTTTGTATTTTTGAATATTGAAAGCAAACAAGATAAAATAAAATAAACTAAGCAAGACAAAAACAAAGTAAAGAGATTGGAACTGAGAGACTCCCCTTTCCAATAGCCTCCAAGTCCCCGGCAACGGCGCCAGAAAACAGCTGGTGCCTGGTTGACGGGAGAGTATTTGAGGATGATGATGATGGTGATGATGAGTACTTCCCCGGCAACGGCGCCAGAAAACAGCTTGATGGCTACGTGTTGGTGAACCCCAAGAGGAAGGTTATGATGTAGACAGCAGAAGTTTTCCCTTGAATAATCTACCCAAGGTTTAATCCAGTAGGACTTGACGATCAATTGGAAGGTTGTTGATGGGCGCTTGCACCAACGTGGAATCTGCACAGACACAAACCAGAACTTTGCCCAACACGAAACAGAGAGGTTGTCAATCTCTCCGGTCTTGCAGAAACAAAGAGTTAAACGTATGGTGTGGAAAACAGCAAGTAACAGGAAACAGATGATTGCAGCAGGTTGTGTAAACAGTATGAGGAAATTGGACCAGGGTCCACAGTTCACTAGTGGTGTCTCTCTCAGAACAGATAACTAGCATGTTGGGTAAACAAATTACAGCTGGGCAATTGACAAATAGAGAGGGCATAACAATGCAATACATGCCAAGATGTCTACTATGAAATCTAGTTGGGCATTACAACAAAGTACATAGACCGTTATTCCAACCGCATCTATGCCTAAATAATCCACCTTCAAGGCAGCATCCGCATCCTATTCAGTATTAAGTTGCTAACAACAGATTATTGCATGAAGTAAAGTGTGTAATGTAATCAATACAAGTGCCCTTGGACACTGCACCAATGTTTTATCCCTAGTAGCAACAGCACATCTACCATCTTAGACCTTTCTGTCACTGATCCAGATATCTAGAGACTGAACCCACTATCGAGCATAAATACCCCCTCTTGGAGTCACAAGCATCTACTTGGCCAAAGCATCTACTAGCAACGGAGAGCATGCAAGATCAAGAGCACATAGATAAACAACTTGAATAAACATGGTATCAATATTCATCGGATCCCAGCAAACACAACATCTAGCATTACAATAAGATGATCTTGATCATGTTAGGCAGCTCACAAGATCTAAACATGGAGGCACAAGGTAGAGAGACAACCATCTAGCTACTGCTATGGACCCGTAGTCCAGGGGTGGACTACTCACGCATCACTCCGGAGGCAGGCATGGTGATGTAGAGCCCTCCGGTGATGATCTCCCCTCCGGCAGGGTGCCGGGAAGAGCTTCAGAACTCCTCCGATCTGAGATTGACGATGACGGCCGCGACGGAACTTTTCGTGGAATATGATCGACCGTAATAGGGTTTTCGCGTCGCGGAGAATATATAGGCGAAGAGGCGGCGTCGGTGGCCGAGGGGGGCCACCACGCCATAGGGGGCGCGGGCCCACCCTGGGCCGCACCTAGTGTGGCGTGGCCCCCTGGTGGGTCTGCTCCGACTCCCCTTTGGACTCCGTGATCTCCTCGTGATATTATTGACGATGTCTTTTGTTTCGTCCAATTCCGAGAATATTTCCTTAATAGATTTTCTGAAACCAAAAACATCAGAAAACAGGGAACTGGCACTGTGGCATCTTGTTAATAGGTTAGTCCCAGAAAATGCATAAAAATGATATGAAGTGTAACCAAAACATGTAGCAATTGATATAATAACAGCATGGAACATCAAAAATTATAGATACGTTTGAGACGTATCAGACATCGGATCTCCCTGTCTCAAACCTTTTCGTGTTTGGAAATAACGACCTATGTCATCATTAACCTTAACACCAACACTAACGCGACTCACAAATTGTTCTACCCAAAGACACCATTTAGGATCGAACCCCTTCATACGCAACAATTGTTGTAGAAAGGACCACTCAACCTTATCGTATGCTTTTTCAAAATCAATTTTTAGCAACACACAGTCCATTTTCTTCCTATGAAGTTCATGGATAGTTTCATGAAGAATCAACACCCCCTCCAGGATGTGTCTTCCGGCATGAACGCTGTTTGGGTTGGCCTGATCACCTTATGTGCCACTGCCGTCACCCGATTCGTCCCAACTTTAGTAAATATTTTAAAGCTAACGTTAAGAAAGCAAATAGGCCGATATTGCTGAATCCGAACCGCATTTTCCTTCTTGGGAAGTAGAATAATAGTGCCAAAGTTTAGATGAAACAGCGGGAGCTCCCCTTTCTGGAAGCTCTCAAACTTATTCATTAAGTCGTGTTTTAATATATTCCAAAATTTCTGATAAAATTCCGCAGGAAAACCATCCGGTCCCGGTGCCTTGTTCTCTTCCATCTCCATTATAGCTTCATACACCTCCTTCTCTCTGAAGTTAGCCGTAAGAATAGCATTTTCCTCTGCAGAAATCTGGGGATATCCAAAATTTCAGTTTCCACTAAAGAGAAGTTATTTTTGGCCGATGCCCCAAATAACCTCTTATAGTATTCTGTGACATAATTTTTAATATTTTCTTGCCCGGTTATAGTTCCTTCATCTTGTTCAAGCTGGAAAATCTTTTTCCTTCTATGCTTACCATTCGCAATTAGGTGAAAATATTTGGTGTTGGTACCACCTTCTTCTTAGCTTAGCCACTTTATCATTAGCATCTCTCATGGCTTCCCTCTCGGAAGTATTAAGAGGCGTGGTATCAGCTTTCAAGTCTAAAGAATCAATAATATTAAGCAGACGCGCTTTCTCATTTTTATAAACACTATATCAGATTTTTTGCCCATCCTCTCAGAAAAGTACGTAGGTGGCGGCTCTTGTTCTGCCAGAACTCCATATAATTGTTGCCATGTGAAATGGCTGCCCACTCTTTAGCAACTATCTCATAAAATCCATCCTGGCGCAACTAGGATACTTCAAAGGAGAAGTGTGATTTATTGCCCAAGTGAGCTTGTTTACCTGAGTCAATAAGCAGCGGTGTATGATCCGAGCCAGCTCTGGTTAATGCCCGAACACTTACTAAAGGAAATTTTTGTTCCCAAGACACGCTTGCCAGAACCCTGTCTAATTTCTCATACGTAGGAGTAGTTCTTCGATTCGCCCAAGTGTACTGCCTACCCGCGAGATCTAGTTCTCGTAGGTCCAGGCTTTCAATTATGGCATTAAAAATGAATGGCCACCTCGCATTAAAATTATCATTATTTTTCTCACTTTGTCTGCGGATAATATTGAAATCACCACCCACTAACGAAGGTAATGTTTCATTTTCACAAATACGTACGAGCTCGGCCAAGAACTCCCCCTTCTGGGCGTCTTGTGCAGCACCATACACAGCTACAAGTGACCACTCAAAATTATCGCTTTTGGAACAAAGGTGAAACTTAGCACACCTCTCTCCTGGCGTTACATTTCTGACCCGAAGTGTCTGGGAATTAAAACCCACAAGAATGCCACCCGATCTTCCCTGGGGCGGCAAACAAAACCAAACATAATCAAGACCTCCCGACAATTTTTTTAGAAAAGGTGTTGAGAAATTATCCCTACCAGTCTCCAACACGGCAAAAAAATCTAGTTTGTGTTCTCTTATAGTTTCAGAAACTACTGAATGCTTTGCCGTGTCCCTAAACCCTCCACTATTCCAAAAACTGCCCTTCATTATTTCGTAGATTTTAGCTTAATTCTAATACTACGACGAACAATAGAGTTTTCAGGCTTTTTCCTGTTATAAACCTTTTTTTTCTCAAAACAGGAGGATCAAGGTCCTTATGACCTTCGGAGCCAGCTTGCTCCTCTCCCTCAAGATCATTACTCAAAGCAACAGCCTCGTTAAGCACCAAACTATTTAAGGATTCATCACCCACTTTAGATTTGTCCTCGCTCTTTTTGAACATGACCAAAGTTCGTTGCCAATCTAGTTCTTCAATATTTTCCACTGACGACTCAATTTGACTAGGTGAATCCCCTAAAGAAATCCCAAGCTTTGCAGCCCTAGCCACTATAACGTCATTTGGAAAGGAAGCAATAAAAACTTAGAAACAATGGTTGTACCTGAAGCACCAGGCGTATCACGGTCCTGAGCCCTCTGCCGGGCCCTTTCCATCTGCGTGGCATCAGCGTTTGCCTGGGCACTCACCCGTACACTTACACGGATGTCCTTCGCCTTTGCCTCTGGATACCGCCATACTCGATCACCTCAGCTTGAGAGTAACGACCACCGAGGAACACTCCAGTTCCATCCGTCGGAGGCGAAGAGAGATCGCGGCATGCCCTCCCTCCTGGAGTGCACGGCGAAACGGACGATGTCGAGTGCCCCCCCGTGGCCTCCTGCCGCGGAGCGAGCACCTGAACCGGAGACGAGGCCATATACGTCGGCGTGTATTGCTGAGTATTTGCTGTCTCTAGGAGAAACGGCGGCCAAATGGCCCCTGTAATATATGTCGCTGGCGGTTCGTGCCCGAGGTACATCTAACGGCTTCTGATGGAGTAAACTCTGGCTGTTTATAGAGGAAATTAAATCATATGCGAAGGACTCAACATTGGGGGTACATAGAGAAAGTCTGCCGAAGATGTGTCCAACCTCAGGTGGTTTGGCCAACCACCTATGATAACCACACAATCACTGACTCATGTTGTCTGACGGGTGATAAATAGGGTATTTGAACCGCTTCAGACGGTATGTTCTGTAGTAGTGTCCGCCGATAGCTTAAAAACCAAAGACCTCGTGTCCCAGCTCTCGTTTTATGAAAGCAAAGATAGATAGGACAACCATGTTCTTGCTGGCCTGGGATCTGCAGCTTTACAGACACCAAACACGTACGTACGTAGCAACCAAAGCTTATCCCACTGTAAAGGAGAAACAAAAGCTTGCCAGTGACTGCAAACTTCAAACCACCGGACCTGCACTGTCGATCGACACTAACATCCAGCTTAATTAAACAATTAATTTGTTGTTAAAAAATGTGCTGATTCTTTGCAAATACAGTAGAGTTCAACCTCAGGTCTATGAATCTAAGATACACACTGATAGAATAAACACGCCATGCAAGATCGTAGGCGACACCGATGTATGATATTTGTTAACAAGGTTCGGCTAGCTGGAGCATGCATCTTTTGGAAATATGACTACAGAAGCTTCTTCAAACAAAACCACAACACAGGTCATCCGGGCGCCGACAAAAACTGAAGGATTGTTTTTTATTTTGATCTTCGCGTCTGGCCGCAACTATAGATACCTTTTGTTGCTTCTCTCTTGTCACTCTTCTCATCCGAACAGAAAGCAAATACAAGATTTTTCTTTTGTTCTTCACGTGCTCCTCCTCCTTACCATAATAAGGACGGCTTCATATGCCTTCTATTGCTTTTCTCTCGCCAACCTTCTCGCATGGAATCAAAGCAAAAACAAACTAAATAATTCTTCTTTTGTCCTTCATATGTTGCTGCAGCTTCCTTGGCATAATAACTACCAATGCTTTACAGTAATATTTTTCTGCCATCTACAACCTATCAATGGTTTTTTTGCTGCTTCTGATCGCCTATAAGCCTACCAAGCAAAAAGCAACCTAATGGAGTCTTCTTTTGTTCTTCACGTGTTAATGCTCCTTGGCATAATAAGGTTAACTTCCAGTGTCTTCTATTGCTTTTCTCTCGACAACCTTCTTGCCTGGAACCAAAGTAATAGTCAACCAAAGAATTATTCTCCTGTTCTTTACGTGTTGCTTCTTCCGTCTGTTGCTTCTTCCGTCTGTTGCTTCAACTGAACCGCCGTCCTTCACGCCTGCCGTTTGACGACAATTCCACCTGTAGCTTCCGCACGAAAACTCGACGACAACCTTTCTGTATTTACAACCCCAAGTACAAATGTTACCTAATGTGCACAAATATTTGAGACACAGACACAACCAAAAACAGTTCAACATGTAGTAGTGCCACTCATTAATTAAGTTGTGTGTACATTTATTAATTTTCTATCAAACTACTCTGAAAATGTGATGGCGAACACACATTATCAAAGTTAATTTTTTTTCTTCATGCGTCGTGTAAAATACCAATTAGCCTACGCGTTGATTTTGCGGTATAGTAGTAGATTCCAAGTCTTGTTGCTAGCAAATTTACGTATACATATCATTGTATATAATGTACAGTTGGGAATTGGTACACACTTTTGTTAATATGAAAAATTGCAGCGGAAAAAAGTATAATTTCAGCTCAACTTGTGTAATAACTGAAGGATCATTGCACATCACGGAAATAAAACATATGCATCGACATATATGGAGTAACATGGCTCAGGCCACACCTAAGGCAGTGTCTTAGCTCCTGTGTGAGTATTAAGCCGCACCCAAGCCAATGTCATAGGTCTGAGAACCACTCTGAATTGCAATAGGAACACCAACACCAACACCAACACAGAGACACCAAATTGTAATGTGGAAAAACCAAAATTAGGTAAAAACCATGGGCCGAAGCCACCCAAATCTTATTCCACTATTATCAAATGTGGGATACAATAATTTCTTCTCTAGGTAGCCCTAGAAGCTATCATACATCAAGATTTCACTATCTTGGATAGCAACAACAATAATTGGGGCAGCAAGAGTTAGGGATTGGAATAATCTCATCAAAGATGGTGGAACCACAGTTTGAACGAGTATATGTAAGCTTACTATTTTTCCGTAATAAAAAACTATGAATAGTGTACTTGTGTGTTCCCACAGTTTGCACTCGCATTCATACCGGCCTTCAACTTCATCGGCCAATACATGGAACTCGTGCCTTGACCAAGCGAACTCTCTTCTCTAGTTATAGTGGTGCAGAAGGAAATTTGTTGCATTCTCTTTAGAAGTTTTTATGCGGAAAGTCGTGCTGTGATATTGGCGTTCCCGGAACACTAAGTACACTGCTCTTGTGTACTCTTGTGCCTCAAAACCATAGCGCGTTATGGTTTCCTGGATCTCTGCACAGTTTTATTATAAAAACATTTAGGTGTAAACTTCTGTCCCCTGCCAAGAAATCACTGCCCACCCTTTCCCCTTGCTTTTCCTAACCTCATATGAAGTCAAGCAATTATATTCTCTTTTTGTTCGGTTGGTCGCAGTTGCTGCCGTTTCACCTGAATAAGCCACTCATTTGATCTGCTGTGCAGGGCTGTTGTTGGCTTTGAAAATTCTGCTAGCCTCTCCCCACATCCGAGTACAGTTCTCTCACCTGGAACCAAAGATTTGTTCTTCACGTGTTGCTGCTTTCTTGCATGGGAAATAACTAAATGGTCATAATTTTTCATCTATGACCTTTTTGTGACTAAAAATTGATGGTCACATACGGAGCGTCTCAAACGGTCATATGTGACCATTTTTTTGAATTGGTCATAACCATCTATGACCAAATCTGATGGTCATAACTCTTATGACCATTTTATTTGGTCATAAGCTGTCTGGTGTAGCCACGACAGATCCTACGTGGCCAATCCCACGTGGCAAATTTGTGACCAAATCTGAAAGTCATAGAACAGATTCAGCCCAGTCCACGTTGGTCATTAGATGGGCCAAGCCCAAATGTCCAGCCCAACTTTGTTCGGCCCATTTTATTTTTTTGTATCTTCTTATTGAATTTGCCGCTCCTTATATGGGCCAGCCCAACTTTTTCAGCCCATTTATGTTTTTTTCTGCAATTTTTTTCGACATTACCTTTCCTCTATATGGGTCAGCTGAACTTTGTTCCAGCCATTTCTTTACGGGCCGTGGCCATTATACAGTCCAAAGAGTTGGGCCCAAGGCCTCTTTAGCCCAGTTGCACAGCATAAGATGAAATTCAAATCCAGGAATTCAAGTACATTTGAATTCAAATTTAATTTTGAATTCGAGTAAATTTTAGTTAAAGCAAATATCCCATGTATTCAAATCAACACATCAACTAACAACACAATCACATATTCATTCAGATTCAAATCACAGGCCAAAATTACCATATTCAAGATCAGGTTCATAGCATTCAGGTTTACATGCAAGATCATCAGCATCAGGTTTACATCAGAGACCAAAATTACCATATCCAAAGCCAAGTTCACATCACCATCAGACCAGAACTTACCATCCTAGCTAACTTAACATCCATCAGGTACCCATCCTCACAGAACTTTAGCTCCCATCAGTGACATAAACTGAGCCAACCTCTATTTGTTTCATCAGTCTTCCTGCGCAGCTCTTCATGCTCCTTGTCGCGGACAGCTTGTGCGGCTTCAGATTCTTCAGTCTTCCTCCTCATTTCAGCCAGCTCGGCCCGCATTGCTTCGTTTTCCCTCTGCAGGATCTCCTCAAGGTCAGTGACATGTGCAGCCACAACATCTGATTTGCTGGACTTCTTGGATGAGCTTGATCTCAGACCAACATTCTCCAGGAATGTGCTTGACTTGGGAAGAACTGCAGCAACAGCGTCGACATCGGATTTTGGTTGTTCTCCTTCTGTACAGGCGCAGCCAATATGGTCTCCATGTCACTCTGCATATGTAGAATTAGACATGAGCATGGTAGGAGTAATGAACAAAAGCTTCAACCCAAATTATTTTGACGCATAAAAAATAGAGATACCAACACCAATGGAGCATACACTAGCAGCATGAAGTTGTTGTTCTTAAGTAAGATTCCAACATTACTAGAGCATACACAGGAGCATGAACTTGACCAAAGGAAAGTACCAGACAAACATCAGTACTAGTACCAGATTCACAAGCAGCATATTTACATGTAACATGACGCAAACCCTGATTCACAGGGGGCACAGAAACAAGTCCAGAAAGATGTCATGATCAAGAATGGCACAGGTTACTTACTATAGCCTTCTGGACTTCCGGTGAGTATCCATATTTTTTGCTGAAGTGTGTGACCCTAAAACAGTCGACAGCAGACAATGCTTGATCGCTAAGCTCCTTCCTCTGAAACATTTTTCATATAGAAGACAATCAGACAATAAGCTTACAAGACAAAAGTTGCTTAGGACTAGTCTTCTACTTAAAAACATGAGCATTCTTACCTTGGCGTAGATATGGGCCGCATAGCAGCGAGAACCAGTCTTCTGCTGGAACTGGACTTTCTCTCGATTAGCCCTGGCACTGTCGCAAGTTTTCTACAATTGAAAAGGAGTTTGGCTAATTAGAACAGCAGGTACATGCTAATGCATACAGCAGATAGATGATGATAATTAGGAAAGTAAGCATAAACAATGCATACCTTGTGTCTTGGGGTAGACCACAGTTCTACTAGCTTTTGCCATTCATTGTCAGGCAAGCCTTCCACCGGGGACTTGATGCTGACTTTGTTTGCTGGGATGGGGTCGAAGTGCTTCTTCTTGATCAAGTGGCGTCTGTTCTTGGATATTTTCTGTAGGAGATCGCTGCATGCCTTCTGAACAGTCTCTGAATCGGTGTCCAAGACAAAATTCCCCTAACAAGACACAGCAAACAAGGATATGGAACACAATCATATAATCATATTATCAGGTATCCAAACCAAAAAGATGACATTCAGCTACAAAGCAATTAACTTACAGCCACTTTTCCAACATAGTTCTTCATAAGGGTAGAATCATTTTTGTACTCCTTGAAGTGAGGAAGGACTGGCAAAAGGCTTCTTGCAGTATAGCCACACTCGGATGCAAACTTTGCAGCCTGCATAGGCTTCTCTGGACGCTTCATCCCTTTAGCAATTTGGATGGTGACCTTGGCGCCCAATCCCTGGGTTTTCTTTTGAAGCCCTGTGCCTTTTCTTTTGTGGTTGATCAAAGCAGTTATATCTGAAAAAGGACACATGCAGACATGGCATAATGTCACATATACATGTATGCATTGATCAACTGAATACATAAAATAAGGACATGCAACAGTGAAATGTCAATTATTATGCCCATGGAAACACTAAAAAAGAAGGGAGTAACTTGCCTCTAACAAGAGTATGCTGCTCCTGTTGTTCAGAACTGCCAACAACGGTTAGTGACTTATTTTTGACCATGTGGCTTGACTCCATGCCCATTTCGCCTCCTTCTTCCATGTGCCTTTGGCTTCCTTCTTCCATGTGCCTTGAGCTCTCTTCATCCATGTGCATTGAGCTCTCTTCATCCATGTGCTGCTGGCTTCCTCCATCCTTAAGCAGCAGGCTTTCTTCCAACGCCTTCTTCTGTCTAGTGACTCGAGTGGGAGCATCTTCAGGTTCAAGACCTTGTAGCATTCTTTTCGTTGCTCCTTGAGGTGGGGGCATCACCCTTTTCCCTGGAGCCATGGCAAATGATGGTGTTGACGCAGATGATGGTGTTGAGGCAGGTGAGCTTGTCCTTTTGCTGCTTTTCTTCTTGATAGCACACTTCTTTCTTCTAGTTACCTTCAGTTCCTTGTATAAACAGAGAAGACAACTGCATTAGATTATATAAGTAGAAAAATGTTTGCACAGAATCTAAAACAAACATGAAACAGAAAGCAGAAAAAGTATCCCCCCCTCACACACACACCCACCTTTACTTGCTTCAGTAAGGTGTCATCACTTCCATCCTGCTGGCTCACTTCGTCATCTTTAGGACTATACTCAGAACCTGAACCTTGACTTATGCCAGATGCTTCGTCATCACAAGTAACTGCACTACCTTCATGATCATTGCTCTTCCTAACCATGGACACTAATGCAATTGACTGCAACCTGCGATTGTTCCTCATCATGTTTTCAGCCCTAATCTTCTCGTATTCGGTCATAGGTGCTTCTTCTCAACAAATAAATATAGTGATAGTAAGTTTGACTGGTTGAAATGCATGGGAATCAAGACACCACAAACAAACAACCAAGTTACTTCTTTAAAACATTATAGTGGGTATAACAAATTCATTAGAAACTAACCCATTCTAGTCAATTTAGTTAGCCTATCATGTTTTATTTTTATTTATTCCTGGTTCCCTAAACAAGCACAAGCAAAACATAACCAAATAACTACACATAAGCCAGGTTTCAAACATAGGCTGCTCACATCAGAGCACACATAGACAATCTAGCAGGATAAGCACAAGGAAAAGGTTACATACCATACATCACCTTCTTCTTTGCCATCTTTGTCATGGCTGATCTGGAGGGGGAGGGGCTGCAAAATAGAATGAACAATAATTAGTGGACTTGATAAAGTAAAACTAAGAGATAGCAGGAATTAATCAACAGTCATGCACCACATGCAAAAGAACAGATGGCAGCTAAAAGATTCAGGTCGCCGCTCATTATAGGCTATAAAAATGTAGAGTCTATATCAACTGCAGAAACGTTCCAGCTTTTTAGCAATCAACGAACAAATAGGAATATAGCTTCTACATGAAGCATTTGTAAAAATGTAGAGTCTATATATCAGCTTTTTAACTTCAGAAACGTTCTAGCTTTTTAACAATCAACTGCAGATTTGTTGTGAGCAGGTGCACAAGCAGAAGTATGCTATTGGTTACTACTACTTGGCATGCCAACCAACAGAACTACATGCAGCATATTTACATCAACCAAATAATCACTGCTGAACGAAATTAACTTACACTTATCAGCATGTTTATATCAACCAAACAATGATAAACATGTAACTCATATTTAAATCAGCAAATAATTATAGAGAATTCCATAACAGTACAGTAAGGACTAGGAGCTTTCAAAGCATGATGAACATAGGTAATTGAGCAAAATGAGCAAGCAAATACAAGCTGAAGCAAGCAAGTACTAGGAGCATAGATAATTCAGCGAGCAAATACAAGCTGAAGCAAGAAAGCAAGTACTAGTACTAGGAACAGCCAATCAATCATCCTCCATGAACAAGAGAGGGCATGCCACGCAAACCCTGACCCTAGGTATGCAAACCTAAAGGCCAGTACACGCGAACCCTAGTTGTAGCTAATTTAGCAACCTAGAACGCCATGACACGCCAGCCTTTGGGACCAAACCCTAACCCTAGGTATGCAAACGTCATGGCAGATCACAAGCTGCGGGGCCAAGAGTAGTGACCTGAGGAGTGAACGGAGCACCTGAGTTCGGAGGAGAGATGGAGGCGACGCAAACGCTGCAGGTGACGGCGTCGAGGAAGAAGTTCTTGGCGGCGTGGATGAGGAAGTCCTTGGCGGCGGTGTGGATGAGGAAGTCCTTGGCGGCGGCGTGGATGAAGAAGTCCTTGGCGGCAGCGGCCTCCGGGCTTCAGCGCGGACGACGAGGACGGAGTGTTGACCTCATCCTCACACTCTGCTCGACGAGGACGAGGCTCCGGCGGCGGCAAGCTCGGCGGTGCGGCGCGGAAGGGAGATGGGGAATTGTGCGGCGGTGCGGCGGCGGAAGGGAGATGGGGAATTGGGCAAGGAGATGGGGAATTGTGTGGATAGGGACAAGGAGATGGGTGGGGATGGCGTGTCTGGAGGGTTCGATGGTTGGAATTACAAAAATACCCCAGCCTTTTTCACTTTAGGTGGGTCGTTTCTGTCATTTCAGCGAAAATTCAGATAGAAGGGCGCGCAAATTAAGGGGGAGGGAGGGAAAATGGTGGTTTAGATGGAAAATTGGAGGGAAATTTTAGCTTTGACATTTTGGGGTTTGTTGTACAAACTAAATACAATTAAAGTGTGCATTGAAATAGTGTACAAACTAAATATAATCAAAGTGTGTAATAATGTGATATAGAGTGCAGTGAAAAGCTTCACATGATTATGATGTCATATAAGATTTTTTTTGAATTTCGTATGGTGATTTCAAAATCCGGCCAAGTTGTCGTCATGACCGTTCGTGTCTAGGGACCGAATCATGCGGATATTTTGGTGGATCTCTGATGAAATAGCTACATGTGAATCTAAAAATGATTTTTAGGAAAAATAGTGGACAAACTATGTAGCACTTGCAGTTCAAATTATAGCCGTTTCCAGCTGAATCGGCAGGAAACAATTTTAATTGATTGAAATAGGTAGAAATCTCTAAAATGCATACTTTTCGGTGATTGTCCATCAAATGTGGTCTACTTTGAGTCAAATATTGAGCGGTGCCATTTTGCCCGATATTCTCGGTAGCCGCTTCACAAAATACTCTGTTTTAGACACTTAGAAAATGAAAAGTGGATTTTTTTGTGAAACATGTCAAAATCTTTGGTCGGCAACATTGTTCGCCATCCCATGGTGCACACATGTGCCAAATTTGGGCATATTTAAACAAACTATGTTATGAATGTGGCCATAACATTGGTAGTTTGGCATGAAAGCCATACATCTTCGTTCATGGTAGCTTGTTTTTTAGAACACTTTTTCACGAATCATTTCGTATTGCAAGTTTATTTATTTTTTCTGTTAACTATGTCACATAAGATGATGCTACGCGAAGGTTTTCCAATTTTTTGATTTTTTTTTAATTTCGTATGGTGATTTCAAAATCCGGTCCAAGTCGTCGTCGTGACCGTTCGTGTCTAGGGACCGAATCATGCGGATATTTTGGTAGATCTCTGATGAAATAGCTACTTATGAATCTAAAAATGATTTTTAGGAAAAATAGCGGGCAAACTATGTAGCACCTGCAGTTCAAATTATAGCCGTTTCTAGCTGAATCGGCAGGAAACAATTTTAATTGATTGAAATAGGTAGAAATCTCTAAAATGCATACTTTTCAGTGATTGTCCATCAAATGTGGTCTACTTTGAGTCAAATATTGAGCGGTGCCATTTTGCCCGATATTCTCGGTAGCCGCTTCACAAAATACTCTCTTTCAGACACTTAGAAAATGAAAAGTGTATTTTTTTGTGAAACATGTCAAAATCTTTGGTCGGCAACATTGTTCGCCATCCCATGGTGCACACATGTGCCAAATTTGGACATATTTAAACAAACTATGTTAGGAATGTGGCCATAACATTGGTAGTTTGGCATGAAAGCCATACATCTTTGTTCATGGTAGCTTGTTTTTTAGAACACTTTTTCACGAATCATTTCGTATTGCAAGTTTAAATTTTTTTTCTATTAACTATGTCACATAAGATGACGCTATGCGAAGGTTTTCCAATTTTTTTTATTTTTTTTGAATTTCGTATGGTGATTTCAAAATCCGGTCCAAGTCGTCGTTGTGACCGTTCGTGTCTAGGGACCGAATCATGCGGATATTTTGGCGGATATCTGATGAAATAGCTACTTGTGAATCTAAAAATGATTTTTAGGAAAAATAGCGGGCAAACTATGTAGCACCTGCAGTTCAAATTATAGCCATTTCCAGCTGAATCGGCAGGAAACAATTTTAATTGATTGAAATAGGTAGAAATCTCTAAAATGCATACTTTTCGGTAATTGTCCATCAAATGTGGTCTACTTTGAGTCAAATATTGATCGGTGCCATTTTGCCCGATATTCTCGGTAGCCGCTTCACAAAATACTCTCTTTTAGACACTTAGAAAATGAAAAGTGTATTTTTTTGTGAAACATGTCAAAATCTTTGGTCGGCAACATTGTTCGCCATCCCATGGTGCACACATGTGCCAAATTTGGGCATATTTAAACAAACTATGTTATGAATGTGGCCATAACATTGGTAGTTTGGCATGAAAGCCATAAATCTTCATTCATGGTAGCTTGTTTTTTAGAACACTTTTTCACGAATCATTTCGTATTGCAAGTTTATATTTTTTTCTGTTAACTATGTCACATAAGATGACGCTACGCGAAGGTTTTCCAATTTTTTGTTTTTTTTTGAATTTCGTATGGTGATTTCAAAATCCGGTCCAAGTCGTCGTCGTGACCGTTCGTGTCTAGGGACCGAATCATGCGGATATTTTGGTGGATCTCTGATGAAATAGCTACTTGTGAATCTAAAAATGATTTTTAGGAAAAATAGAGGGCAAACTATGTAGCACCTGCAGTTCAAATTATAGCCGTTTCCGGCTGAATCGGCAGGAAACAATTTTAATTGATTGAAATAGGTAGAAATCTCTAAAATGCATACTTTTCGGTGATTGTCCATCAAATGTGGTCTACTTTGAGTCAAATAAAATAGAATGTTGTCGAGAGCAACATGCCGTATTTTGTAGCACATGATATGTACTATTTTTCTTTTCTAAAACAGAAATTTAAATTTGTAAATAGACCAACACACTGTTATTTTCTTTTTCTTTTGTTATTATAACTAAATAAGGCTTCACCTGGTCCTACACGTCGGTGACTGTGACTCCCCGTCCCCAAATCACTCCTGTCTCCCCGTCTCCCAAATTGCCCAAATTGAGCACTCTCCTGTCTCCCCGTCTCCACCACTCTCCCCTTCTACATCGCGCTCGAGCTGCTCGCCGGCGGAGGAGCCCGTCATCCCCGTCGGCCTCGCGGATCCGGTCGCCCTTCCGGGTAAGGATTCACCTGTTACTTTGCTCCCCTGCTCTGTGTATCAACGTTAGGGTTAGGTCTCCCCTTCTCTGCTGATCCGCCGCTCTTGGCGTTGTCGATTCTGGCCGGCGGCTCTTGGCCGCCGATGCGCCGCTGCACTGATGTCCCTAATCTAGCTACTTCCGACCTGCAAGAGCACGATCCACAACTTGGAGGTTCCAGAGATTTGCAAGCTTTGCTGGTTGTTTGGTTGGCTGATTAGTACCTGCATATTTGTTGGATGTAGAACAGGCGGGTTTGCTACGATGGACTTCGAGTTCTTCACGATCATACAAACAACCTCCTTGGACAAACAGGTACGGTAGACAAGTTTGCTCGATCCTTTGCTGCAGAGGCTGCCAAACTGTTTTTTTTTTGTCAGTCTAACTAAACTCTGCTCGATCCTTTGCTGCAATGTCTGCTAGAGAAGTTTGCGAGTCTGCGTGAGGTGGACGGCCGTGAGCCCTGTGTATTGAAGCTGCGTGAGGTGGACGATGAGCCTCGCAACCTATGGGACGTCAAGGCGGTGTTTGAGGAGGGCCGCATTTTCCTCCGGCGTGGCTGGACGCGGTTCGCCCGCTCTTACAGCCTGAACTTCGGCCATTTTCTGGCCTTCACGAACAACGGCATGGATGAGCTCACCGTCAAGGTGTTTGACACGACCATGTTCCGCAGGCACTACCACTACGAGAACCCCAATCCGGATATCTGCCCGGACAAATTCTTCGTGTTGATACCAGAAACCTCCTCCTTAAACAAACTGGTACGATATTCGATGGTGTTTCTGCACTTTGATAATCTGCAGCTTAGTCAGTTTATCTATAAACTCTGGTCGATCCTTTTGGTGCAGAGTCTGCCTAACAGGTTTGCGGAGATGCTGGACATCCCTGTGCCCAATGAATTGAAGCTGCGGGAGGTGGACGATGAGCCTCGCAACCTGTGGGACGTCGAGGTGTTGTCTGAGGGGGATGGCCGCATTTACCTCCGGCGTGGCTGGGAGAGGTTCGTCCACTCTTACAGCCTGCAGGTAGGCTATCTCCTCGTCTTCAATTACGACGGCGCCAACTTGCTCACCATCAAGGTGTTCGACTGGAGCATGTGCCGCATGCACTACTGCTACGACGCCACTTCGGATAGTGTTCTGGACAACTTCTGTGTATTTCCCAACCGGGTACACTTGAATGAAGGTCAAAAGGCAGTTCTGAAGGAATTTTGTGCTGAAAACAAACCAAAGACACCATTTTATATTTGCAGGATGCAAATGGCACACCTTGCCGACTTCAAAGGCAAGATGGTAATATATGCTCAGCCTCTTATTTGTAGTATTTCTTTGCTAGTGTTTCTGTTCTGATTGACTTCCATATCTTTGCTAGTGTTTCAACGAAGAGTACACAAATAACTACCTCAGAAGACTTACAAAAAAAGCAACGTATGTGAATGTCTCCTACAATGGGAATATGGATGAAGTTCGGATGAAGATTGGACAAGGCGGCAAGCAAGCGATAATGACATCCATGTGGCTGTCTGTAACTAGGAGTCTGAACTTTGAAGTGGGTGATCTTGCCATGTTCTGGTTTTAGAACTTTGCAAGAGGTGATGATGGTGACATGCAGCTGATTGTTAAGAAAATCTAGTTGGTCTGAAGCTGAGTCTGAAGCATGAAATATGGCTGCTTTTGGTGATCTATTTGGTCTGGTAATCTTGTTGGTCTTGTAGTAATGTGGCATGTAATGAATCTGAACATGTAAGGTTGTGTGAACTGTAGTTGGTCTTGTAGTAATGTGGCATGTAATGAATCTGAACATGTTAGTCTTGTAGTTTATTCTGTTGATCATTTCTTGTGTGGTCAATTAGCTTGTTTGTTGATATTGCATCAGTTTTTATGTTTGTGAAACAAGATCTGGTGCCTCGTGTGTTGACAGAATCACTTCTGCAAATTTTGTCGAAAATATAATACTGTGTATAAAAAGTTTAGATAGTGTATCGTAACATGATCACTTCTCTAACTCAATGGCAAGACATCTACTCGTACAAATTACAGGTCCTGGGTTCGACTCCCAGGCCACCCCATTTTTCGCATTTTTCAGTGAAAGTTCAGTTACACTGTCATTCAGTGAGACATCAGGTAAATTCATAGAGGTAATAAACATCAGGTAAATCACGTGAAACAACGCTGTCATTCAGTGAAACACATACTGGATTACATGCATAAATTCAGTGAAGTTCCAAATCCTAAAAAATCCATTACAAGTTGCACACACATCTTCATCAAAATGCCTAGGAGCATCAGCACTACAACAGGACAGATCTTTGGTAACACAGTCTTGTGTTACTACAGGTTCAAAACAGTGTTACTACGCCACACAGTAACACAATTTAGAATGTGTTCCATTAGGCCGTGTTACTACGTGTTGTCCACGGTCACACATAATAGCTGTTACCAGATGTTAAAAATTGTGTTACAATTATGTTATAGTAACACGCATATTACGTGTTACCAACTGCACTAGTAACACCATTTTTTAACTGCAGTAACATATATTTATCCATGTAGAACATTGGTGGTAACATATTTTCTATCTGCAGTAACACAATTTGTAACACCACAAATGATGGTTGCCAACTACCCTGGTAACACATTTGTCTACTCATAGTAACACCTATCGCAACAAAATTAATGTATTATTTTTGAATTATTAAGCACATAATTAGGAATATAATTTATGGAATATATTATATTAGTTGACTATTTGATTTAATTAATTAATTATGAAATGATTTGATGCTTGGTGCTATTAAAATATGAGAGAAAAATGAAGCACGAACTATTCACAATTTCAAATTAAGATATTACCAATATACAACTCGTGTAGCACACGTACGCATTACAATAAATACAAACATTATTCAAACAACGCCCATAACATTCAGATCATTTTTACTATAGAAATAACCCTGTGCGAAGAATATTACAATATAGCATTTGCAACAACTCGACAAAAGAAATCTGTCTTTGTGTATAATATTACATTTTCATCCATCAATGTAAACTACAATTACTGGTAAGTGAAATCTTTGAAATTTATTTGTTGCTTGATCCAACAGTATGGAGAGTTCAACAACTCATCATCATCCTTCTTTCTAATCTGCAAAAAAAGCAAACATTATAGTTATGAACAAATACGATCGTTATATGGATATAGGGCCAGATCCACTTTAGGAGCTTAAATATATTTTAACTAACGAGACAATATCAAGATTCATAGTCAAAGACCCAGCAAAAAAGTGTTTCAAGCAGGTCCAAGGTTGTAAATGATTGGCAGTAAACAGTCTGTATAACACGCTAACAGATGAACATAACGATGGTCCAAGATAATTTGGATAAGCAGCTAAGAGAAAGACATGTTTGTTTATCACTTCTGGTGTCCACGGTTGAAAATGGATTGACAAAGCACAATAATGAGGTACAGTGGTACGCCCTAGGTTGATTAGACTATTTTTCATGGACGAAAGCAAATGAGAGAAGTCATAATGCCTCATTTGTTGCATTTACTAGTTACATCCACTAGATTTGAGTTAAGAGCTATTGGGTTTAAATGAAGTATGTCTTGCGAATAAGAAAGGTTTAAGCACCGTAGCTCCATAGGTTCTGAATGTTCACTATCAATCGTAAAACCAGGTCTCTCAATTGTTATATAGTTACCTTGTATCGTCAGTTGTCCGTGCAATCTCCATCTTTGGCAAAATCCTTCCATACCCTCCTGTCCACTAGCAAGAATCATACTCCTAAAATAAAATTATAGATCAGATGCAAGCATAAGTCTGACAACCAAGATTATATGATGTGTGTTACGTATGAAGTACAAATAACATTAGAATTTCCTGAGTGTTGTTTAGTCAGAAAAATGTGCTAAGTATTCATGAGAATATTATCACACCAGTCGTAAATCAGACTACACAGAATAATGATCCCTATTATACTCTGGATTGTTTAGCTAAAAACATTCACTGCCACTCTAACGATCGAGCCACAAAACACCAACCCCCACATGGACATACACAAAGAATGCACAAAAATGGTTGGAAACAAAACCTGAGAGGATGAGTGGGGCCTACCTAGCCTATCATTAGTTCAGATCCAGACGCACATTCAACACCGTTGGCAAACCCAACATCTCGTCTCATTTGCGCAGCCAAAATCCACTCATCTCACTGGTGCAGTGCACATAAATGCATTATATTTGCTAATCTCTTGCATGTGCTTAGTGAGTAGAAGTTCAGTTCATTTGGGGCAAACAAGTGTTCTAGAATTCTAGTACCTACCCATCTTATGCATCTATGTGAGCACTCTGCCTGTTCCAAAAACAAATATTTGACCACTTACCCTAGTGGGCAGATCATACAATGAACCAAATATTACAACGAAGGCAAGTACAAGCAATTCCAAGTAGCCAAAAGCAGGACAAACAAACATATGCACCCCCACTGCAGATCTACAGTGGCGATCATTAGGGTATGTGTGCTTACGTTGGGGCAGGATTGGTGATGGCAGTGGAGAGTGCCTTGACGAGGCGCTGATCCTAAAGAGGCCGTCCCTGGCCATGCCTGGCTTCCTCGGCACCACCAGCGGGATTAGCACCATGTCAGCGCCCTCCGGAGCCTCCAGGAGCTGGTCGTCTCCCACAATCCCTTCACCTGCAGCAGAATTTGAGACCATCAGAGTATCAGACGACACAGATCCAACCAACCAACCGGGATAGATAGCGAGGCGCCAGCCCGAGGAAGTTCCGCGCAAGAGAGATGGCGACCTTCATGAGGAACGCGAGATGCTTGCCGATCCGTCTGCCCGCCGACCGCTGAGGCATAGTCGCGCGGGAACCTGCGGCGGCAGAGTTTCCCACGCGGTCCACTGCGTGGGGTCGAACTCAGGGGTTGTCCGTTGTAGTGTGTTCTAGAGTTCTAGGGTTAGCGTTAGGTGGTGCTCCGATTCGGAGAAGCTCATCTAGTTCGTGCTGACGGAAGAAGACGAGCGGGGCGGGGCGATGCATATTTGGAGCCACGAACGGCGACCGGCGGCGGGGGTATGCAGATGGGGAATAGTCGAAGAGATGAGAACAGATGCGTTTGGTTCTGGATCCGGTATTTGTGAGCCTATAAATTAGACTTTCGCGCTCTGCAACTTCAGATTTTTTCCCGTCGCGCCTACCGCCTAATTTCCCTCCCGCTTCTATTTTAAGTTTTTCATTTCCTTTTTCTATTTATTCTATATGAATCTCATCTTTCGGAAATCCATGACATAATCATGAGCCCTAGTACTAGATATGACATGAAAAAAATTATCTCCTTCAAAATTTGTCACGCGGATTTGAATTCAATACCAGGAACATATTGTTGGGAGGTTGTTGTGGGCTGCGTCAAGGGTGAAACAAAGGATTATTTCGGTATTTTAAATAATAGGAACTTAAAACGACGTGAGTTAACATGAATAATTTTACTGGCTGATTATCATTAAGGAAAACAGATCGTCATGTGTTGCGACGTGGGTGAATCAAATGATAACAATCACCACATTTGAGTAATTCAAAGAAGATACACTTAAGATGACGTTAAATGAATAATTCATCAAACCGAAAGTTTTCTACCTCATCCATGGAAACAAGATTGTTTTTGTTTATTATCTCAACCTAAGATTGCATGCAAAATTGATGGTAAAATTACTCAAGTAATTCAAACTTGACCATATTTAATCTTGTTCAAAATCTGCCTCGTAGATTTTAGTTTGAGTACAAGTTAAACATTATTAGAAACTAAATTGACATCAGATTGTTTATGGGTTAGTTATTCTCTATCGGGTTGCGCCGTGATGAAATAAAGGAACGAGAATCATCGTATTTGGGTATTTAAAATGACATGAATTTGGAATCATGTCAAATGAAAATTTACCAACAGGAAAGTTTTCTAATCAACGAATAGGACAAAGTTTATTTTGGAATCATCTCAATCCGAGGTCATACGCAAAAATTGTGGTGAAATTACTCAAAACATTCATACTTGGCGATATTTTACCTCATTTATAACATGTCTAATGAAACTTGGATGTATTTATTTGTGAAGCAGAGGTCGCCGCACGTAGCAGCATATGTGAACAGATCATCTCAGTCCTAGGTAGTATGCATATTTGGCGGTGAATTGCTGGAACATTCATACTTGATCTGAGGTCGTATGCAAATTCTACGGGTGGAATCACTTGAATCATTCATACTTCACGATAATTGATCTTTTTCAAAATCTTGATCGCAAATTTGAATTTGAATACCAAATACATATTATTGGGACCAAAACAAACATCAACTAGCTTTATGGATAAACAATCATCGTAGTTGTGTAATTTGAAGAAGACACACTTGAGACGACATCAAATGAATTTATTGTCAACATGGAGAGATTGTTGTGGGTTACGCGTGGGTGAAACAAATGATCAAAAACAATTGTATTTTGGTATTTTAAAGAACAAGGACTTGAAATCGGGTCAAATGATGATTTTACGAACATAAATTTTTTAATTTAAGCATGGGGAATATTTTTTGTGTAATTTCAATCACAAGTCTTATGAAAAAATGACCATGTTAAATACTTAAATCATTCATGTGGATGAGTGTGAAGCTTATTTTTCATTTTCAGTTTGTTTTATGTTATTTTTCTTTGTATTTGGATATTAAATTATGTGTCAACAAATTAGACCTCTATTTTTTCGTTTATTAAATATTTTATTCTATGAAAGAAAATATATTCATAATCATCTCCACTTATTCAGGCCGAAACCTTTTTTTTTTGTTTTTTTAAGTACACTTCAGGCCGAAACCTCGTTAGACTACTTGGTCCGGTAAGATTTTGGCCCTTAGCCCTTTCGGTGAAGGAGGAAAAAAAAGACAGTGGAGATTGCTCATTTGGGCTTCATGCGTGGCCTAGCAGAAAATGGGCCTCATGCGTGGGCCAACGGAAAATAGGCTTTCAAAAGACAGGAAATGTGCAACAAATCAATATAGTTTGCTTGGTCCGATGGTTTGCCCATGTGCTTGTGAAGGCTTGGTCGCTAGTTCGAATGCGGTGCCGAACTTATTTTTCTACGTACCTTCTCTAGTATTGAAGGTTTGCTCATCCCAGTCAGGTTGTTGTTCCTTCTGATATCGACAAATTCAGGAGAATGCGTTTTATTTTTAAGCGATTTGTCCCCTAAATAGCTTGTAACACTGAGTACCAACACACAGCCATGTGTTACTGCAATCCTCGTCGTAACACATTCTTACCACTACTAATTTATATGTTACTAGTGGTAATAACATTGTAACACGTTTTCAGAGCTAGGTACGATGTGTTACCGTCTAACCTTGTAACACAAATGATGTGTTACTAATATTTTACTTGCAACACAATTTTCTTTGTGTTACATGATTGTGTTACCAAAGCTCTGTCCTGTTGTAGTGCAGGTACAGCAGCAACCTTGTGTGAAATACATCAGGAAATGAACTTAAGCACCAGGCGCAGCAACCTTGTGTCAAATGCATCAGGAAAGGAACTTAAGCAACAACAGCAAACTTCTATGCCCAGCCCTCTCATCTTCGTCAAAATGCCTAAGGCCTGCAACAAAATGAATCATGTGAAAAAAAGATGAGCAGAACATGCAGAAATGAACATATAAGATATAATTTACCTAACTACTCATCATCGAGATCAAAACCAGGATTTCAATGCCCAGCCCTCTCATCGTCATCGTCGCTATGATATTGCAGCATCGTCTCATCCTCATCCTCGCTTTCATGCACATCCACCACTTCCTTCCTTCTCTTCTTACATCTTTCTACTACTGCAGCATCAACCAACACACGTTCACGGTCCCTTCGCAGCCTGGTTTGCACATTACTTTCTTTAGGTTGCACGGGAACTTCCGTTGACTCATCGTCTTGGTATGCCAGATCACGAACTCCGGGACCCTCTTCCGTCTGAATTTCTTTCACGCTCCACAAATGCCTGTGCTGAAATTTCAGCACAACTCGCCAATTTCCATGATACAAGGTGTCTGGCACATAAAATACTTTTGTTGCCATCGTTGTTAGAATGAAGGGATCATTTTTGTACCAGCACCTTCTAGTGTTTATGCTTTTGAAGTATCCATCATCCCACACTCCTGTCTTCTTCTTTCCACCTAAATCAAACCAATCACAGCTAAACAGGACCACGGAGCGATCAACGCCTCCGCTGGAGTTGTACTGCAACCTTATTATCCTCCTAAGTTGACCATAGAACTCAATGTCATCCCCATCATGTGTTCCCTCGGTAAGGATTCCACTATTCTGGGTCTTCCTATTCTTCTCGCGATCAACGGTGTGGTATCGGACACCACCAACAATACACGCAGAGTACACTCTTACTCGCTTATCTGGGAAGCAGGCCAAGGCAAATAGATCATCACTGACCTTCTTTTCGCCATGCAGTTTTCCAACCTGCACAAACACATCTAGGATGAATAACAAACCAAAAAAATAAATGAAGACATGCAACAACTGATTCAAAGGCTAAAAATCTCACATGGTTCATAAACCATTTGGCAAAACCCTTCACAAGCCATTTGTCGACATTGATATGGCTATCTTGCTGCCTCAAATCTTCTTTACACAGCCTGCAATTCCAAAAAAAATAGAGGATTAGGCCAAGCAAATAGGTTCCCTCCAACCAAAAGAAGCATACAAGTGCACAAGAAAATACATACTCGATATATGGTTGAACCTCCGCGCAGCTACTGAGCACGTACCAAACCATCTTCTCATATTCAGCCCCAACCTCCAAGTATTCCGAGGCTCCAAGAAAGCTCACACCATGCTTGACAACCGACAAGTCATGACTTTGCTCATTGTCTCGCGCCCTATTTCTGCCCTTCCGGTTAAATCTTGTGTCCACATCATCAAAATATCTAGAGCAGAACGTCAAGCACTCGTCCACAATATATGCTTCGGCAATGGATCCTTCAGGTCTAGCCGTGTTTCTCACAAAGCGCTTAGTTGTAAGCAACCTTCTTTCGACGGGGAACATCCAACCATAATCGACCGGGCCTCTAAGGATCGCCTCTTACGGTAGATGGATGGCCAAATGGACCATCACGTCGAAGAATGCCGGAGGGAAAATCCTCTCAAGTTTGCAAAGAATAACCGGGATTTCAGCTTGAAGTCTTTTCAGAACATCCAGCTTTAGTGTTTTGCAGCATAGTTCTCGAAAGAAGTTTCCGAGCTCAGCGACAGCCTCATATATTTCCTTATCCATAATTCCTCGGAGGCCCACGGATAAAATTCTTTGTAGGAGAATATGGCAGTCATGGGTCTTGAGCCCTTGAAGCTTGCATCCATCGGCAGACACACACCTTGCTAGGTTCGCGGCATAGCCATCTGGAAACCTCACAGCCTTTATGAACTCACAGAATGCAATCTTTTGTTCTTTACTCATCGTGTACCATGCTTGCGGCATTTCATAAGAATCTTGACCATCCTCACGCTGTAGATGTAGCTCCTCTCTTATGCCCATGTCTTCCAAATCAAGCCTGGAGTTTACCGTATCCTTTGACTTGCCTAGGATGCTCAGAAATGTTCCAAGGAAATTGTCAAAAATATTTTTCTCGATGTGCATTACATCGAGATTGTGCCTTAACTTCAAACCTGGCCAGTATGGAAGGTCCCATAGGATGAACCTCGACTCCAACATTGACCATCCTCACGCTTTCTTTTGTTCTGAAGCTTTCCTGGCCGGACATCTCTCACCTTCTCAAGTTGTTGTTCAAGCTCTTCTTTAGTGAACTTTGTTGGCTTGTCACGGGTTTCAGTGTTGCCATTAAAAGCTTTGCTCCTTCGCCACTTATGGTTTTGATCAAGGAAACGGCGGTGCCCAATAAAGCATATCTTGTTCCTTATCTTCACCGAACAAGGATTTTTGTCACAATGCACACAAGCCTGATAACCCGCTGTGATCCTCCCCGAGAAAGTGTGCAGCCCTGGAAAATCATGGATGGACCATATGATGGCTGCACGTAAATTGAACTTATCCGGACTCAGGGCATCATGCATACGTACACCCTTCCATAGCTCCATCAATTCTTCCACGAGGGGCTCTAAGAAGACGTCAAAATCCTTGCCCGGAGATTTTGGACCCGGGATCAGCAACACCATCCTGAAGTTTGATTGATCCATGCACGCCCATGGTGGGAGGTTGTAGTTCATCACAAACACCGGCCACATGCTGTAGGAGTTGGCCATGTTATTGAACGGATTAAAACCATCCGTGGCGATGCCAAGCCTTATGTTTCTTGGATCTGCGGCAAAGTCTTTGTGTTCCCTATCAAAAGCTTTCCATGCTTCACCATCAGCTGGATGACTGAGTTCATTATCCACGGGTTGTCGCTTTTCCTTGTGCCACCGTACCTCCTCTGCCGTTTTCGGCGAAAGAAATATCCTCTTTAGCCTCGGAATTAATGGAAAGTGTCTCAAAACCTTCTCCGGGATCCTCTTCCTCCCATCCGCATCCTTATACCGAGAGGCATCACATATCGGGCACTTGTCATAGTCTTTATACTCCTTCCGAAACAGCACACAATTGTTTTTGCAGACGTGGATCGACACATAACCAAGCCCCAGCTCCCCTATTATACTCAACGCTTCATCATATGATTTAGGAATGGTGCTGTTTGGGAATTGTATGATCAAAAGCTGCAGGATTGCGGTGAAAGCAACGTTGCTGATCCGGTAGAAGGACTTGATGTGCAGCAATTTCACAGTGAAAGAAAACCGTGAAAATTTCCCCCCTCCTGAAGTGCCTGCTTCATCTCCTCTAGCACCTTGGCAAAGATAGACCCCTGTCCATCACCCTGGTCTTCATCATGGTTTTCGGCATTGTACAAATCCTCCATCAGGTCGGGTATTCTATCATCTTCATACTGATCATCCTCCTCCAAACCACCAAACCGGCCAGCTCGTGCATCAGGTTGAGCATGGGGTGCTTCTGCATCAGGTTCAACATGGGGTGCTTCTGCATCAGGTTCATCATCTGAGTTTTCTCCATGATGGGTCCACTTATCATATATGCTTGCCATTCCATACAGAAGGAGATGGTGCTCCACTCTCCCAAGAGATAGTTGTACATGGTTCAGACAAGTGCGGCATGGACAACGAACTTGAGCATCCTCGGCAACACTTCTGCGAACAAACTGCATAAAATCTTCCACTCCTTTCAGATGCTCATTGGAAAGTCTTCTACATCCTTTAATCCAATTTTTGTCTATCTGCCAAAGACAGAAAAATGCTACATATTAGCAATGAACAGATGCACTTAAGACAAAAAGCATGTTCAAAGCACCAATTTTTTGACTTCAGAACAATAGCTAAATTCATATCACTAAGAACAGTAGCTAAGAAGTTTTTATACAGTTGCTAAATTCACTAAGAACTGCACTTAATACAAAAGCATGTTCAAAGCACCATTTTTTTACAGAATTAACAACAATAGCACTAGCCATAACCAATTTTTTGGCTGTGCTTCTCTGAACACTAGTGCACAACCAAGAAGCTGAAACAAACATCACATGGAACTAGTGAAAACCAAGCCAATGTTCTGGACATCACAAAGTGCTTCTCTGAAACTGTACATCAAAAGCTAACCAGCTCGATTCTCCCTGCTTCCATCTCCAGCTTGAAGCTCGGCGGAGGTGGTGGCCGGCCCGCGCCGCTGCTGCCCGCCGCCGCCGATGTCCATCGAGAACCAACGCGGGATCTCGTCGCTGACGGGGGCGAAGTCGCTGTTGTGGCCGAGGGCGCCGGTCACCGTTGCCCCAGCACCCAGCCCTTTCCTCCGTTCACGGCAGACCTCCGGTCATCCTCCCCTCCGCCGGTCACCACCGCCCCAGCCCCAGCCGCCTCCTCCGGTCACCGCCGCCCTAGCCCCCTCCTCCGGTCACCGCCGCCCTAGCCGCCTCCTCCGGTCACCCCCCCCTAGCCGCTCCCTCCGGTAACCGCCGCTCCCTCCGGCGCCCACCGCAGCACCGCCCCCTCCGCGGTGCCAGCTAGCGCCCTCCGTCGTCCTAACACGGGGAATTTCGAATTTCTGCCAAGTCCTGTTGGAGCATGCCCTGTGCCCCTATGTCTTAACCGACATAGTTTTATTAGTATAGGTAGAACACCATGTCGTTTATGCCAACATCACTCCTATAGCCTAGCGGTACAGATCAAACATGGAGAGCGCTCGGTCGCTCGTTCGAGTCCCAGCTCGCGCAACATTTTTTGAGAATTATTCCACATGGCGGTGGTTGTGGGGTGGGACCCACATGGCGGTGGGCGTGGGGCGGGGCTGGTGTGGAGGCGGGACCCACATGCCAGGTGGAAGTGAGGCGGGTCCCACATGGCGGTGAGTGCGGGGAGTTGGGTGGGGCTGGTCCCACATGGCAGTTGGGTGTGGGCAGTTCCTAGGTGGCGGTAGTGTGGAGGCGGGACCCACATGGCAGTGGACGTGGGGCGGGACCCACATGGCGGTCGGTGTGGGGAGTTGGGTGTGGCTGGGCCCACATGGCAGTTGGGTGTGGGCGGTTCCTACGTGGCGGTGGTGTGCGGTCGTGACCTACGTGGCGGTAGTGTGGTGTCGGGACCCACATGGCAGTGGACGTGAGGCGGGACCCACATGGCGGTGGGTGTGGGGAGTTGTGTGTGGCTGGTCCCACATGGCAGTTGGGTGTGGGGGCTGTTCCTACGTGGCAGGGGTGTGGGGTCGTGACCTACGTGGCAGTGGTGTGGAGGCGGGACCCACATGGCAGGTGAAAGTGAGGCGGGTCCTATCAGTCAGAATAGTCCACTGACAAAGGGTCCCACCCGCTTATGATCATCTCGTCTAAAGAAGCCTATGACCTTTTTGACAAAAAAGGTCATTCGTTTTAGGGGTTTTAACCCTTCCAACTGGCTCATGACCAATGGATTCAAAATGGTCATAGTTTATGACCAATTTTTCTAAAGTCACTGACAGAAGCTCACTAGTTGACATATTTCTTGTAGTGCAAAGGTTATCCCACTGTAAAGGAGAAACAAAAGCTTGCCAGTGACTGCAAACTTCAAACCACCGGACCTGCACTGTCGATCGACACTAACATCCAGCTTAATTAAACAATTAATTTGTTGTTAAAAAATGTGCTGATTCTTTGCAAATACAGTAGAGTTCAACCTCAGGTCTATGAATCTAAGATACACACTGATAGAATAAACACGCCATGCAAGATCGTAGGCGACACCGATGTATGATATTTGTTAATAAGGTTCGGCTAGCTGGAGCATGCATCTTTTGGAAATATGACTACAGAAGCTTCTTCAAACAAAACCACAACACAGGTCATCCGGGCGCCGACAAAAACTGAAGGATTGTTTTTTATTTTGATCTTCGCGTCTGGCCGCAACTATAGATACCTTTTGTTGCTTCTCTCTTGTCACTCTTCTCATCCGAACAGAAAGCAAATACAAGATTTTTCTTTTGTTCTTCACGTGCTCCTCCTCCTTACCATAATAAGGACGGCTTCATATGGCTTCTATTGCTTTTCTCTCGCCAACCTTCTCGCATGGAATCAAAGCAAAAACAAACTAAATAATTCTTCTTTTGTCCTTCATATGTTGCTGCAGCTTCCTTGGCATAATAACTACCAATGCTTTACAGTAATATTTTTCTGCCATCTACAACCTATCAATGGTTTTTTTGCTGCTTCTGATCGCCTATAAGCCTACCAAGCAAAAAGCAACCTAATGGAGTCTTCTTTTGTTCTTCACGTGTTAATGCTCCTTGGCATAATAAGGTTAACTTCCAGTGTCTTCTATTGCTTTTCTCTCGACAACCTTCTTGCCTGGAACCAAAGTAATAGTCAACAAAAGAATTATTCTCCTGTTCTTTACGTGTTGCTTCTTCCGTCTGTTGCTTCTTCCGTCTGTTGCTTCAGCTGAACCGCCGTCCTTCACGCCTGCCGTTTGACGACAATTCCACCTGTAGCTTCCGCACGAAAACTCGACGACAACCTTTCTGTATTTACAACCCCAAGTACAAATGTTACCTAATGTGCACAAATATTTGAGACACAGACGCAACCAAAAACAGTTCAACATGTAGTAGTGCCACCCATTAATTAAGTTGTGTGTACATTTATTAATTTTGTATCAAACTACTCTGAAAATGTGATGGCGAACACACATTATCAAAGTTAATTTTTTTCTTCATGCGTCGTGTAAAATACCAATTAGCCTACGCGTTGATTTTGCGGTATAGTAGTAGATTACAAGTCTTGTTGCTAGCAAATTTACGTATACATATCATTGTATATAATGTACAGTTGGGAATTGGTACACACTTTTGTTAATATGAAAAATTGCAGCGGAAAAAAGTATAATTTCATCTCAACTTGTGTAATAACTGAAGGATCATTGCACATCACGGAAATAAAACATATGCATCGACATATATGGAGTAACATGGCTCAAGCCACACCTAAGGCAGTGTCTTAGCTCCTGTGTGAGTATTAAGCCGCACCCAAGCCAATGTCATAGGTCCTGTGAGAACCACTCTGAATTGCAATAGGAACACCAACACCAACACCAACACAAAGACACCAAATTGTAATGTGGAAAAACCAAAATTAGGGTAAAAACCATGGGCCGAAGCCACCCAAATCTTATTCCACTATTATCAAATGTGGATACAATAATTTCTTCTCTAGGTAGCCCTAGAAGCTATCATACATCAAGATTTCACTATCTTGGATAGCAACAACAATAATTGGGGCAGCAAGAGTTAGGGATTGGAATAATCTCATCAAAGATGGTGGAACCACAGTTCGAACGAGTATATGTAAGCTTACTATTTTTCCGTAATAAAAAACTATGAATAGTGTACTTGTGTGTTCCCACAGTTTGCACTCGCATTCATACCGGCCTTCAACTTCATCGGCCAATACATGGAACTCGTGCCTTGACCAAGCGAACTCTCTTCTCTAGTTATAGTGGTGCAGAAGGAAATTTGTTGCATTCTCTTTAGAAGTTTTTATGCGGAAAGTCGTGCTGTGATATTGGCGTTCCCGGAACACTAAGTACACTGCTCTTGTGTACTCTTGTGCCTCAAAACCATAGCGCGTTATGGTTTCCTGGATCTCTGCACAGTTTTATTATAAAAACATTTAGGTGCAAACTTCTGTCCCCTGCCAAGAAATCACTGCCCACCCTTTCCCCTTGCTTTTCCTAACCTCATATGAAGTCAAGCAATTATATTCTCTTTTTGTTCGGTTGGTCGCAGTTGCTGCCGTTTCACCTGAATAAGCCACTCATTTGATCTGCTGTGCAGGGCTGTTGTTGGCTTTGAAAATTCTGCTAGCCTCTCCCCACATCCGAGTACAGTTCTCTCACCTGGAACCAAAGATTTGTTCTTCACGTGTTGCTGCTTTCTTGCATGGGAAATAACTGCCGATGCAAGCCCTTCTAGCTTTCCTCTCGCCAACCTTCTAGCCTGGCACCAAGCAAAGAACTCTTCACATGCTGCTGCTCTTTTCTTTTTTCTTTTTTTGACAGGACATGATGTTGCTCCTGGTATGACGTATTGCTAATGATTGCTTTTCTCTTGTCTAGAATCAATCAATGGCTTTCTCACCGTTTCTGACCAGGACTGCAATTAATCGGGGCTAGACTCGATCGCGACTAGTCTGTATTTACAACCCAAGTACAAACGTTTTTTGGGGTTAATGGAGGCAGATGTTGATATTTTTTCTATATACGTGGTCAAAGTTCATGAAGTAATAAGTATAGATTAACTCTCCCTCATTGCATGGATGGTTAATAAAGATAATTTAGGTCCCATCAAACTCGTGCTTTCTGTGTCGGCTTTAATTTAGTCGGTGGTGAAAGATGGAGCCTTGGACCGAACCCTATCTCCCGCTACAGTGCAGATAGGCGATTTGTGAATCCCCACCTCGATCCACCTCGCCGCTGCGTGATCCGGGCGATTCCTCGCCTCCGCCGGCCACTCCGGCGGCGGGAGGTCGGGGAATCACCGGATCCCAGCATGTACATAGTGTAGGGTCTAGTTGGTGGCTTGCTGGCGGCGTTGAGGAGGTGACGGCGGCGTCGGCGTGGCCTTTTGTGGAGGCGGGATCCCTCTCTGTTGGCGTTGCTCTGCGGGGCGGCGCTGCAGGTCTGCCTCCGTCCTGGCGTTCGTGGCTCGGTGGAGCAACGGTGCGCCCTTCCCCCATGCCGGAGACCGAGGAGCGGCGGCTCCGGTGGGCGATGCTTTTGGAGTTGACGGTGATGGCGATCCAGATCGAAGCCGATGGTGTTGTTGCAGGGTGGAGGATCTTTCGAGCCGAGGTTCGTGGACTTCCCGTCCGTTAGGGGGTTCCTTCCATTCCAAGGTTGCTGTGGAGGAGCGACGGCGGCGCGTCGGCGGCACGTCTTTTTCGACGCCGGTGGTTTCGAGTTCCTTCAGGACTGTGCTGTATTTTTGACTTTCTTGGAGGTTGTCTTGTAAGGTTCCTGGATTAATATCACTGTTTTCTTCCCCGCAAAAAAAAAAAATTTAGTCGGTGGTGCCTACGCTAGCTTCCAAAACCCGTATGGAGTTTGTCTATGACGGGATGGAGGCTTTATTACCGTACATCGATGTGCATGCGTCAAATCACTGTTTAGGAAAGAAATAACAGAATTGCAATTCATCGTCAGCTGTTTTTTTAGGAAGTCAATCAATTTTCTATCCTTTGGATGTGCAACACAATTCATGCGGTCTCTATCTCTAGCGAGTTTGTCCTCCGCCTATCTGACACCGCCGGGTTAGAGTTTCCATCTAGGAAAATGTTTTAAGAAGCTACACTGGTAAAAATCTTTTAGGCTGTGTTTGGATGTATGAATTGAGAGGCTTGGAATTGAATTGGGCTCAATACTAAATCAACAGCTGAATTGAAATGGGCTCTAATACGAATTCTGTTGTTTGGATGTACAAAATATTTGCTAGTTGGAATCCATGGTACAGCCAATTCCAATTTCTTGTTTGGATGTACATAGTCTTGAAATGCACTTTACTTCCTCCCCTCACCTACCTTGCAGCTAATTCTCGTCGTCCCCAAGCCGCTTCAGCCGTACTCGCCGGTCTGCTCCATCTCCGACGCCATGCTTGCTCCCGCCGCCATGTCTCCTCCCGCCGACGTTCAACCCACCGATCTAGGGTTCGGGGGCAGGGAGGAGGACGACCACGGAGGAGACCGAGGGGTGGGGAGGAGGGCGGGAAGGAGGAGGGCCAGGGAGGAGGCCGACGTGAGGGGAGGGAGGGAGCTTACCAGCAGCGCCGCCGTCGCCAGGTTCGGTGGGGGCGAGCGAGTTCTGCTTCGGGACGAAGCGGTAGACTGGCAGCTCGATTCGAAGCGATACGAAGGTAGTTCTGCTTCGCTAGCGTGGGTGGGACACAGGCGGGGGGTGGGCTTGGAATTCCCGGTCGTTTCCAGGCCCGAATACAAGACCAACCAAACACCAGAATTTGGGCACCCGAATTCCAAATAGCTAATTCCAAGGCCCAATTCGTACATCCAAACACAGGCTTAGGAAAATGTTTTAAGAAGCGTCTGAACGAAAGAAAGGGAATATGGAAAGTGAATGTGGTAAAGGATACCAAGAGTAGGTTCCCCTTGGGGCCTATTTATTGGGGAGGGAGTGAGAAAATGTGAGATTATAGTTTTGCACCCACATTTGGGTTAGTTTACATGGGCCGTATGGCCATTTCCTTGACCATAGAAGATCTTTTTGAGAATATTCCTTGGCATGTTTTGAGGAAACTCCATGAGCACCGAGGCTACCATCGATGGCGTCAGCGTAATCCTTCATGGTGAAGGACGTCGAGGGCTTCGGAAATGGCCATGATAGAAACAAATGATGAACAGTCTTGCCCTAGTCACGAAAACAACATTTCTTACAACCATTCCAATTTTTTTTGGCCAAATTGTTCTTTGTTAGCACGACCCCTCAACACAAATATCAAATAAAGATCTTAATTGTTAGTGGTATCTTGAGCTTCCATAAAAAAATATGTTAACGTTTACGAAGTCAGCATACATAGATTTAACCATAAAGAACCCTGCAGCATCGAGATTCCACCAAATCTCATCTGGCTCCTAGGTTTGGTAAACATTAACAGTCATTAATACGCTGCACCAAGTGTATCCAGGCGGTCGACTTATCCCATCTGTGCATATTGTGGCGCCCCGACCCGACTGCTATACAGTGATGCTGTGTGTCACCGGTTAAGCGATACAACCGGAGGTTACGGGTTTACCAATCCCCGGCCAAAACCTTTGGCAGGCATTGCTCGGAATGGATCATCGGCAACGCAACACACCGAATTGATGCCTTAACACAGGCACAACTATCAATGCATAATAGAGACATCAAGACTTGTGGAACAACTGGCACATCACAGACTCTACGACACAAATCATTATAGTTCGACTCTTATAATAGAGAAAGATAGCAAATTACAACCAGAGGTCACAGACCCAACAGTACAACATGCGGAAGCAAATTAAGTTGTTCTAAACAACAAGATCCAATTTATGGCCTAAGAGACCTACAAATAAACATCCAGAGCCAGCTGTTCCGGGATGTCCCAAGCTGCCACCTGGGAACCCCAGACTACTCGTCGACGTCCACAAAGAACCCACCTTCGAGGTCGGTGAAGTCCTCCTCTGAAACAAAACAAACGACGTTGAGTTCGACGAACTCGCAAGATTAAAATATAGAGTTTTAGCTCGATGAGGCTTTCAAAGTTTTATGTCTGTTTTGCATAAAGCTGATTTTATTTATGAAAACATAACTCCATGGCATCGACTAATCAGAGTATTTTAAAAAGGGGTAAGAAGTAACTCTTTTCTTTGATCACCTTTCTCATCATCAACCACCATCATCACTGTACCTGTTCTACAAAGGCACCTCCTCGAATCACCCTCGAGGAAGCTCACCTTGCATCCGTGAGTAGTACCTTTAGTACTCAGTTTTTAATCATTCCGTTCAAGTTATTCTATGGTCTTATCGTCCTTTCCCAAGTTGTCCATAACCGTGGACACGGCTTTTCGAAAAGATTTAACCCTGCAGGGGTGTACAATGTTTGCCACGCGTACCGTCCGGCCCATTACCTGTACATTAGCTCTCTTCCATGGAAAGCCGGCTGGGTGGGAGCGGCGTCGACTTCTCCCACGTTAAGGACTAACCCAGGATCATCAGTGAGGACGGGACAGGTGCAGTGCCTCCAACACCCTGCCCCGTGGCCACTCATTTTCCTAGACACCACCATCCTCATCCCAGTTCATACCACCATCATCACGCACGCGCAAATGGAAGCTCAAACTAGAGGACCCTGGCTAGTCCCGCCCGAGTTATTTAGTCTATGAGTGTTCCTGCACTGCGAATGCATATGCCTCACGCATGGTTGCACGCTCAGTCTTGGTTCGAGAGGTAAAGAACTCGCACCTAGGCGGCGAGAGTGAGACAAAACACCACCATACCGAGTGGCCTCTCATCCCCACCTTTAAGCATTTTATTACCTATCACCACAATTTCTCCACCATCAACCATTCATCTCGTCACCTGTTTCCAACATGAACCATCCATCGTACCACTAGGTATTTAACTAAGCATGGCTAAGCAACAACATAGCATAGTTAAGTATCTCAGGCCAACCATACAAACCTATGGATAATAGGAGGGAAACAGGTAATGGCATCGGAAACTTAATGCAACTATAGGATACTCTAATCCAATAAAATTGACATTTGGAACCGCATGCAATATTATAGTGGAGAAAATATTGGCGGAAACATAGGATAAGACATGCTCAGAGGGGGGATTACGCTTGCCTTGCTCAACGTGATGGTAGTACGGATCGTTGGGGTACTGCGGTGTAACCCGGCTGCTTGATCTATCGAAGCATAACAACGGGAGAACAATCAATCACCACACAAGCTTTAACAAATGCAGTGCGCAAACACATGATGACATGGCGTTTTAAATCCCCGGGATGAGGATGATTCAATCTATTCAACTTAAACGGAGTTCGGATGCGCAAGGGGGCACATCACGAATACACTGGGGAGTTCAGTAATGTAACATAATACTTGTTGATTAAGGTAGCCGAAACCCTAGGATTTAACTTGTGGATGAAATGACATGATCAGGTGCGGATGCAATGTTCAGGTGATTAACACATTCTTGCCATCAATTAAAAAGGAACTGAAAGTAGTTGTAAAAGTGTTGAAACAGGTTCATTGGAGTATCCGGATTCAAGTCCGGAAAATTCCGGGTCTGGTACCGGGAGCAATCCGGTTTCAGGTCCGGATAATTCCGGGTTTGGCACCGGAAAAATAAAATCCGGAATTATTTCCGGTCCAATTCGGGGTGTATACCGGGCGAAACTAGGTGAGTCCAGTAGCTATTTCTTAGTCCAGAATAAAATCCGGAAAATTCCAGGAATTGCACCGGATTTTCCAAACTCGACGGAGAGGTGCTACGAACTCGAGCTACGGATTACAATCGAACAAGAGGAGGGCAGGAGCAGGTTCGCGCGCTCACCCTGAGCACGTAGGAGGAGACGGCGAGGTCGGAGGTGGACGGAGATGGCCGGAATCTTGCTCGACGTCCAGCGGCCGGAGAGGAAGAAGACGGCAATGCGGCGGCGATCCCGGGCTCCCCTTCTCGATTCCTTGGACGAGGAGGGAGAGGACGATGCGGCGGAGCTCCCTGCGGTGTTCGATCCGCTCTGCGTGCTCTCAGGCGATGGCGATTCACGGCGGCGACCTCGGCTAGGTCACGGCCATGGCAGGGAACGGGGGAGCGAGGAAACAGGGAAGAAATAACGGGAAGAGTGAGAGCTGCCACGGGGTGGTCCTCTCCACCGTGCGGGGTCAACGACGAGCAGAGGAGGGCGCGGCGCGAGCTGGTGCAGCGCGAGCAGAGGAGCTCGGTCGCTACAGGAGGAGGAAGAAGACGATCTTGCAAAAACCCCCCTGACTTTCTTTTCTTAATTACAACTAGGTCCTTTTTCTGCCTCTTTTAAATCCAGCAGCATTTCCCTGATTTTATTGAGGCACTGAAACTTTTAGAAAAATTTGAGAAAATTCTTGTAGCCTCCCAACAGCATGTAGAAGCACCACAAAAATTGGGGTTGCAAAATAAAATAGTTTGGACAACATTTGTTCATAGGGTTAAAAATAGGGCATTTTGCTAATTTCAAAATGTTGCTCCTTTAGCAATTTTAGAGCAAGTTCAAATTAGTATTTTTGAACTCTTGGAACTGCCTTGACAAACATAAGGTGTCAAATTAATTTTGTTTTGCAAGTTTGAGTGCCTTCATCGTTTTGAAGTTTGCTAGAGCAAGTTTGGCATTTTGTTTTGCAATGTTGCCAAACCAATTAGTGTGTTGTTTAGCAACTTAAAATGGATGCCATGATGCAATCAAACACAAAAGCAAAAATTTACTCAGGTTTTCAGGTTCTCAACTTTGGGCTGTTACAATTCTACCCCCTTACAGGAATCTCGTCCTGAGATTCTAAGATTGCGGAAAGAAGTCGGGATACTCCTCACTAAGATGCGAAAAGAAGTCGGGATCTTCCTCGGAATGGTGAGACCACTGAACTTTGAGGAACTTGGTAGTCTTGTTACCTGTCTTTCTTTCGGCTTCATCCAGGACACGGATAGGATGCTCGCGATACGTGAGATCTTCCTGGAGATCTAGCTCTTCATGATTGACCCATGGATAGGATCTTTAAAACACCGGCGAAGTTGGGAGACATGAAACACATCATGTACATTTGGGAAGATGACCGGTAACTCCAATTGATACGAAAGATCTCCTCGCTTGGCCAGATGGTGAAAGGGCCAACGTAGCGAGGGGCCAATTTCCCTTTGATACCGAAGCGGCGAACGCCACGAAGGGGAGAGACGCGGAGATAAGCTTTATCACCAATTTCATAGTGAATTTCCTGATGGTGCTTATCATAGTAGCTCTTCTGCCTAGACTGAGCAATCTTCAGATTCTCTCTTATGATTCTAACCTTCTCCTCAGCTTCATTGATCACATCCGGACCAAAGAGTGCTCTCTCTCCGGTCTCGGACCAATTTAGAGGAGTGCGGCATTTTCTTCCATATAGAACCTCGAATGGAGCCATGCCCAGACTAGCTTGATAGCTATTGTTGTAGGAGAACTCCGCGAAAGGGAGATACTTTTCCCAACCCTTGCCAAAAGAGATTACACATGCCCTAAGCATGTCTTCCAAACTTGGTTCACTCTTTCGGTCTGACCATCAGTTTGGGGTGGTAGGCGGTACTGAAGTTGAGACGGGACCCCATAGCAGTTTGGAAACTCTGCCAGAATTTGGATACAAAGATACTTCCACGGTCCGATATGATCCTCAGAGGGACCCCATGCAATGGAACAATACGAGCCATATATAAGTCAGCAAGTTGACTCGCCCGTATATCATCACGGACTGGTAGGAAGTGAGCAACCTTGGAAGACGATCAATGATTACCCAGATTGCATTGTTGCCCTTTTGAGATCTGGGAAACCCGGTGATGAAGTCCATACCATTTCATCCCATTTCCACTCGGGACTGCAATAGGGCGAGAGTGCCGGCAGGCCTTTGATGTTCAGCCTTTACCCGTCGACAGGTGTCGCATTCAGCAACATACTTGGCAATTTCTCGTTTCATCCGAGTCCACCAGAATTGTGGTCGAAGGTCTTGGTACATTTTGGTACTACCGGGATGAATAGAGAGAGGAGATTCATGAGCTTCTTGGAGGATCAGCTCCCTCAATTTTCGTTTCTTTGGCACTACCAAGCGGTCACCAAAATAAACAACTCCGGATTCATTGACAGAAAAACATTTGGCCTTCCCGCTAGCAATGTTCTCCTTGATTTTTAGAATACCCTTGTCACGGGTTTGAGCTTCCTTAATCTGGTCTACAAGAGTAGATTTGATCTCCAGATTTGCAAGGTAGCCAGAGGGAACAATTTCAAGTTCAAACGAGAGAACTCTTCATGAAGAGCAGGTTGGGCCTTTCAATCATCAGATTGTTGCAATAGGACTTCCGACTTAGCGCGTCAGCCACGACGTTTGCTTTGCCGGGTTGATAGTTCAGACTCACATCATAGTCCTTGATTAACTCCAACCAACGCCTTTGCCTGAGATTTAAATCCGGCTGGGTGAAGAGGTACTTCAGACTCTTGTGATCCGAGAAAATCTCGCAACGGTTACCAAACAGGTATGGTCTCCATTGCTTCAAAGCATAGACCACCGCGGCAAGTTCTAGATCATGAGTTGGGTAGTTGTGCTCATGCGGCTTAAGTTGGCGAGAAGCATATGCCACCACATGGCCATCTTGCATTAGCACACAGCCCAAGCCTTGCAGAGAGGCGTCACAGAAGACGACGAAATCCTTGCTTGTGTCCGGCAGGACAAGCACAGGAGCGGACGTGAGTTTGGCTTTCAGTGTTTTGAAGCTCTCTTCAGCTTCCCGTCCATACGAACTTTTTATCCTTCTTGAGAAGGTCAGTCAGGGCCTTGGCTATCTTGGAGAAACCTTCGATGAATCGGCGGTAGTAACCTGCCAATCCGAGAAAGCTACGAATGTCCTTGACTGACATTGGAGTTTTCCAATCCAAATGGACTGAATCTTGTCGGGAATGACAGCCACACCATTAGCGGATATCACATGACCAAGGAAGACAAGATTATCCAACCAGAACTCACACTTGGAGAACTTGGCATAGAGGCGGTGTTCTCGAAGTCGTGTCAGAACCAACCGAAGATGTTCGGCATGCTCTTCATCGGTTTTGGAATAAACGAGGATGTCATCGATGTAAATGACGACAAACTTGTCGAGATAATCCATGAAGATGGAGTTCATGAGCCTCATGAAAGTAGCTGGAGCATTGGTGAGACCAAAGGACATGACGGTATACTCATATGAGCCATAACGAGTAACAAATGCCGTCTTTGGATATCCTCCTTTCTGATCTTGATCTGATGGTATCCTGACCTCAGATCCATCTTGGAGAATACCGTTGCACCAGCTAACTGATCCAACAGATCATTGATGGGGAATAGGATACTTGTTCTTGATTGTCACCGCATTCAACGGTTATAGTCAGAGACTAGACGAGGCACGGTAGAATCCCTCTTCTTGACAAAGAGTACCGGACAACCCCAAGGTGAACTGCTAGGCTGAATGAAATCCTTCGCTAACAGCTGATCAATTTGCTCTTTCAACAGAGCCAACTCTTCCACCGGCATACGGTAGGGCTTCTTGGAAATCGGAGCGGTACCGGGAAGTAGATCTATGACAAACTCCACACTTCGGTCAGGAGGCATGCCAGGCAATTCTTCCGGGAACACATCCGGGAAGTCACACACCACGTGTATGTCCTGGATTTCAGGAGGGGATTCGCCTTCCATAAAGCAAAGGAGGATCTCGGGTGAGTTGGGTATGAGGATGGAGGTCTTGAGAGTGCAGACCAATACTCAACAATGTCGCCGGAAGAAGTGGTCACGGTAATGGTCTTGGCAGCACAGTCGAGATTAGCCCGGTATTTGGCTAGCCAGTTCATGCCCAGTATGACATCAATGCCACTTGACCTCAGAGCTACCAAGCAAAAGGAAAAGACGAGTAACCTATGTAATCTGGACCTCAGGAGTAACACCATCGGTTCGCCATTTAGAGCCAGGTGTGGAGATCACCAAGGGATGGCTCATCTTCTCGAACGGTATGTTTGGTCTTTTGCAAACGATAGATATGAATGAATGCGATGCTCCAGAGTCAAACAAAACTGTAGCTGAATTGCCGTTGATTCGTAACTCACCCATGAGGACGCCGGGGTCCTCCTCAGCTTCTTCAGCAGAGACGTGGTTCAGGCGACCACGCAAATAGGTCCAGCCTTGCCAGCTGGTGTGGCAGGGGCTCGTGCAGGTGTCCCGATAGGTGCCTTCTGGGGGCACTCCCTGGAGTAGTGGCCAGAGTCCAGGTGGAGCAGGTAGCTGAGGACGATACCCACTTCCGCTTGACCCAAATGTCGAAGTAGTGGGGCGCGGAGGTGGTGGCCTGTATCCCGCGGCCTCGGCATGAATGGAGCACGCGGCACAGCGCTGTAGGGAACAAACACCCTGCGCTTCTTGCTCTCAGAACCCGAGGAACTCTGGTGGTCCCCGTGTGCTGGCCTCTTGGAAGCCTCAAGTTCCTTTCTTCCCTGCTCAAGAGTAAGAGCCTGGTTGAACAGCTCCTGGTAGGTCTGGAACCTGAAGGGCAGCAACTCATAGCGGAGCTGCGGCGCAAGACCCTTGCGGAACAGCTCTTGCTTGTCAGCATCAGTGGTCACGTCCCTTGGGGCGTAACGAGAGAGATGGTTGAATTCACAACCATAAGTGCGGAGGTCCATACGTCCCTGTTGCAAATCCAGGAACTCCCTCCTCTTCAAATCCATGATCGGCTGAGGGATGTAAGCCGCACGGAAGGCAGTGCGGAAATCAGCCCAAGTGAAGACATGGTTGGCCGGAAACAATGCCACATGGCTTTCCCACCAACAGCCAGCCGCACCAACCAAGAGGTAGGTGGCGAAGTTGACTTGTTCAGCCACTGGGACATGCAGCGCGGAGAACTTGCGCTCCAGAGCGCGAAGCCAATCATCAGCTTCCAGTGGCTCCTTAGCATCAGCAAAGGTGGGTGGCTGCGAGCGCAGGAACTCAGTGAGAGTGTTGCAGCCATTCCTCTGTGCATTCTGCTGCACCAACTGCTCAAGCAGCGCTCATTGCGCCCACGGTTCTCCTCAATGGCCATCAAGACCTGAGCCATCGAGGGTGGTGGCGGTGGTTCCTCATCATTGTGGTTACCACGGCCTCCTCGAGCCATTCTGGAGAATTTACAATGACACAGTTAGTATCTTCCTCCGAATGGTTGAAACAATAGCATTAGCGTCTACTCAAGTACACAGACTAGGGACGATAATACATTGTGTAACAACTAACAAGGGATCAACAAGATAGAACTTGGGTCAAAGATCAGCATCATGTACTACTAGCGTGGGATTCAAATAGTTAAGAAACCATGTGATTCAACACACTCTAGTTGGCACAATCCGGGACCTTCTGTTCAAGTCCTTGGGTTAAAACCCAACAAAAGGATGATCACTCGTGGTAACAGTGTTCAAACATCTGAGTTGATTTGGATTGCAACGCAGCGGGAGCAACCGGACACATAACACTAAAGGTAGAACCCAACCCGTGATCCTAAATTTTGAGGTAACAGATGAGAAGTAAAACTTTAACTCAAATCGAGGTAAGATTGCTCCGAGATTAGAGTGTAACCAGATAAGGAGTAAAAAGAATCCTAAGATGGTTTTCACAACTCATTTTTAGGTTAAAAATATTTTCACAAACACTAGACTCAACGTCGACCAGTAGAAGGGTTTCCTACAGGCAGTACTGCTCTGATACCAACTTGTGGCGCCCCGACCCGACTGCTATACAGTGATGCTGTGTGTCACCGGTTAAGCGATACAACCGGAGGTTACGGGTTTACCAATCCCCGGCCAAAACCTTTGGCAGGCGTTGCTCGGAATGGATCATCGGCAACGCAACACCCCGATTGATGCCTTAACACAGGCACAACTATCAATGCATAATAGAGAGATCAAGACTTGTGGAACAACTGGCACATCACAGACTCTACGACACAAATCATTATAGTTCAACTCTTATAATAGAGAAAGATAGCAAATTACAACCAGAGGTCACAGACCCAACATTACAACATGCGGAAGCGAATTAAGTTGTTCTAAACAACAAGATCCAAATTATGGCCTAAGAGGCCTACAGATAAACATCCAGCGCCAGCTGTTCCGGGATGTCCCAAGCTGCCACCTGGGAACCCCAGACTACTCGTCGACGTCCACAAAGAACCCACCTTCGAGGTCGGTGAAGTCCTCCTCTGAAACAAAACAAACGACGTTGAGTTCGACGAACTCGCAAGATTAAATATAGAGCTTTAGCTCGATGAGGCTTTCAAAGTTTTATGGCTGTTTTGCATAAAGCTGATTTTATTTATGAAAACATAACTCCATGGCATCGACTAATCAGAGTATTTTAAAAGGGGTAAGAAGTAACTCTTTTCTTTGATCACCTTTCTCATCATCAACCACCATCATCACTGTACCTGTTCTACAAAGGCACCTCCCGAATCACCCTCGAGGAAGCTCACCTTGCATTCTTGAGTAGTACCTTTAGTACTCAGTTTTTAATCATTCCGTTCAAGTTATTCTATGTCTTATCGTCCTTTCCCAAGTTGTCCATAACCGTGGACACGGCTTTTCGAAAAGATTTAACCCTGCAGGGGTGTACAATGTTTGCCACGCGTACCGTCCGGCCCATTACCTGTACATTAGCTCTCTTCCATGGAAAGCCGGCTGGGTGGGAGCGGGTCGACTTCTCCCTCGTTAAGGACTAACCCAGGATCATCAGTGAGGATGGGACAGGTTCAGTGCCTCCAACACCCTGCCCCGTGGCCACTCATTTTCCTAACACCACCATCCTCATCCCAGTTCATACCACCATCATCACGCACGCGCAAATGGAAGCTCAAACTAGAGGACCCTGGCTAGTCCCGCCCGAGTTATTTAGTCTATGAGGGTTCCTGCACTGCGAATGCATAGGCCTCACGCATGGTTGCGCGCTCAGTCTTGGTTCGAGAGGTAAAGAACTCGCACCTAGGCGGCGAGAGTGAGACAAAACACCACCATACCGAGTGGCCTCTCATCCCCACCTTTAAGCATATTATTACCTGTCACCACAATTTCTCCACCATCAACCATTCATCTCGTCACCTGTTTCCAACATGAACCATCCATCATACACTAGGCATTTAACTAAGCATGGCTAAGCAACAACCTAGCATAGTTAAGTATCTCAGGCCAACCATACAAACCTATGGATAATAGGAGGGAAACAGGTAATGGCATCGGAAACTTAATGCAACTATAGGATACTCTAATCCAATAAAATTGACATTTGGAACCGCATGCAATATTATAGTGGAGAAAATATTGGCGGAAACATAGGATAAGACATGCTCAAAGGGGGGATTACGCTTGCCTTGCTCAACGTGATGGTAGTACGGATCGTCGGGGTATTGCGCTGTAACCCCGGCTGCTTGATCTATCGAAGCATAACAACGGGAGAACAATCAATCACCACACAAGCTTTAACAAATGCAATGCATAAACACATGATGACATGACGTTTTAAATCCCCGGGATGAGGATGGTTCAATCTATTCAACTTAAACGGAGTTCGGATGCGCAAGGGGGCACATCACGAATACACCGTGGAGTTCAGTAATGTAACATAATACACTAGTACAGAACGACACATCGGAAACGGGCCAAAAAACCCTTCGGCAACGGAGAAAGGTCCGTGTCCCCGCCTCTGTCACTGATGTGATGCCTCACAATGGCAACGGAGGAGATAAACCATTTCTGATGTATTTAACATTAGACACGGAGTTTTGCTAATAACCGTTTCTAATAAGGGTTACAGGAAAACAAAAAAAAAACACGGTGACGGGCTGTGCCGTCGATGGAGCCCCGCTCCATGCGACTAGACGGCCGCCCGGTCGTCACCGTATTCCTGTACGCCCTGCTTTACAAAAGTTCATCAGTGCGCGTGGCTGGAGCTCTGCTCCTATGTCTTCACGGCCGCCAGATGAACATCTACTGTCTTTCCTGCTGCGCAAAATGTACTGCTCCTGGTGACGGCACCGTGTATGGAGCCCCGCTCCTAGGTCTTCACGGCAGCAGCATCGTCACCAAGCATCCACCAAGCCCTTGAAACAACGAATATTCTTTGTTAAAAACAGCAAACAAAGCTAATAAACAGAGCCAATAAGCAGTAAACAAAGCAAACCGAGTTAATACATAGCTGAAGAGCTAACTAACAGAGCAAACCAAGCTAAATAAGTAGCTAACATAGCAAATACATAGCTGAACAGAGCTAACTAACAGAGCAACCCGAGCTAAATAAGTAGCTAACATAGCAAATACATAGCTGAACAGAGCAAACCGAGCTAAATAAGTAGCTAACATAGCAAATACATAGCTGAACAGAGCTAACTAACAGAGCAAACCGAGCTAAATAAGTAGCTAACATAGCAAATACATAGCTAAACAAAGCAAACCGAGCTAAATAAATAGCTAACATAGCAAATATATAGCTGAACAGAGCTAACTAACAGAGCAAACTGAGCTAAATAAGTAGCTAACATAGCAAATACATTGCTAAACAAAGCAAACCGAGCTAAATAAGTAGCTAACATAGCAAACACATAGCTGAACAGAGCTAACTAAGAGAGCAAACCGAGCTAAATAAGTAGCTAACATAGCAAATATATAGCTGAACAGAGCTAACTAACAGAGCAAACTGAGCTAAATAAGTAGCTAACATAGCAAATACATAGCTAAACAAAGCAAACCGAGCTAAATAAGTAGCTAACATAGCAAACACATAGCTGAACAGAGCTAACTAACAGAGCAAACCGAGCTAAATAAGTAGCTAACATAGCAAATACATAGCTGAACAGAGCTAACTAACAGAGCAAACTGAGCTAAATAAGTAGCTAACATAGCAAATACATAGCTAAACAAAGCAAACCGAGCTAAATAAGTAGCTAACATAGCAAATACATAGCTGAACAAAGCTAACTAACAGAGCAAACCGAGCTAAATAAGTAGCTAACAGAGCGGTCATTTACCTTAGGCGAGGCGGGGTCGCTTTTCGTCGCGGATTGCGTCCCAGGCGTCGGCGCCGGAGCCACTGCCAGAGGAGACGTCAGAGGAGACCTCATCCTGCTCGAACACCGGAGCGTCCTCCTCCTCCTCCTCATCCTCCTCCTCCGCCGCCGCCACCGCTGCCGCCGCCGCATCTGGCCCAGGGCCCTGGCCAGGTAGAAGAGAGCGGTCTATGGCCGCCCGGAGCCGCGTCTGGAACAACGCCTCCTCGGCGGCTTCTATCGCGTGCTCGGCGGCGGAGATGCGGATAGCTCTCTGCATCGCAGACGGCCGAATGACACCCTCGGCGCGCTCGCGCTCAAAGGAGGGGCGAGAGATAAGGAGACCGACCTCCAGATCCTCGTCCTCATCGTCCGAGGAGGACGATGAGGACGAGATCCGGGCGTCGGTGGCCGCCGCCGCCGTAGATCCTGATGGGATTTGACGGCTCAGAATGAACTCACGACCGCAGTCGCCTGGGATCTCGCCCCAGTTGTAGGGGAGATCCGGGCTGCGCCTCAGAGGGTGGGAGGAGGAAGATGCTCCATCCTGACTTCCGTCGGCGCCGGAGGGGTTCGCCATCGATGGGTGAAGTAGGAGGAGAGCGTGTGCGGCTAGGGTTAGGAACTGGGGAGAGTGAGACTGAGAGTGAGAGTGAGATACAGTACTGGAGTGGGAGATATTAATACCGGCACCGCTTAATGTGCCTTCACATGGGAAACGGAGATAGACCGATCTCCGTTTCTGATGTGGCAATATCAGCAACGGAGATATTCTTTCCTCCGTTGCCTATATATGAGCAACGGACATCTTTTCAGCCTCCGTTACCATTGTGTCGGGCCCATCGATCGACTAGCGCGCGCGCACTCGCGGAAGCGCGCGGAGCTTATTTTTCCATCGCCTAACTCTTGCTGTTGACATAGAGGGGTATCCGATGTGTCGTTCTGTACTAGTGATACTTGTTGATTAAGGTAGCCGAAACCCTAGGATTTAACTTGTGGATGAAATGACATGATCAGGTGCGGATGCAATGTTCAGGTGATTAACACATTCTTGCCATCAATTAAAAGGGAACTGAAAGTAGTTGTGAAAGTGTTGAAACAGGTTCATTGGAGTATCCGGATTCAAGTCCGGAAAATTCCGGGTCTGGTACCGGGAGCAATCGGGTTTCCGGTCCGGATAATTCCGGGTTTGGCACCGAAAAAATAAAATCCGGAATTATTTCCGGTCCATTTCCGGGTGTATACCGGGCGAAACTGGGTGAGTCCAGTAGCTATTTCTTAGTCCGGAATAAAATCCGGAAAATTCCGGGAATTGCACCGGATTTTCCAAACTCGACGGAGAGGTGCTACGAACTCGAGCTACGGATTACAATCGAACAAGAGGAGGGCAGGAGCAGGTTCGCGCGCTCACCCTGAGCACGTAGGAGGAGACGGCGAGGTCGGAGGTGGACGGAGATGGCCGGAATCTTGCTCGACGTCCAGCGGCCGGAGAGGAAGAAGACGGCAATGCGGCGGCGATCCCGGGCTCCCCTTCTCGATTCCTTGGACGAGGAGGGAGAGGACGATGTGGCGGAGCTCCCTGCGGTGTTCGATCCGCTCTGCGTGCTCTCAGGCGACGGCGATTCGTGGCGGCGACCTCGGCTAGGTCACGGCCATGGCAGGGAACGGGGGAGCGAGGAAACGGGGAAGAAATAACGGGGAGAGTGAGAGCTGCCACGGGGTGGTCCTCTCCACTGTGCGGGGTCAACGACGAGCAGAGGAGGGCGCGGCGCGAGCTGGTGCGGCGTGAGCAGAGGAGCTCGGTCGCTACAGGAGGAGGAAGAAGACGATCTTGCAAAAACCCCCTGACTTTGTTTTCTTAATTACAACTAGGTCCTTTTTCTACCTCTTTTAAATCCAGCAGCATTTTCCTGATTTTATTGAGGCACTGAAACTTTTTAGAAAAATTTGAGAAAAATCTTGTAGCCTCCCAACAGCATGTAGAAGCACCACAAAAATTGGGGTTGCAAAATAAAATAGTTTGGACAACATTTGTTCATAGGGTTAAAAATAGGGCATTTTGCTAATTTCAAAATGTTGCTCCTTTAGCAATTTTAGAGCAAGTTCAAATTAGTATTTTTGAACTCTTGGAACTTCCTTGACAAACATAAGGTGTCAAAGTAATTTTGTTTTGCAAGTTTGAGTGCCTTCATTGTTTTGAAGTTTGCTAGAGCAAGTTTGGCATTTTGTTTTGCAATGTTGCCAAACCAATTAGTGTGTTGTTTAGCAACTTAAAATGGATGCCATGATGCAATGAAACACAAAAGCGAAAATTTTACTCAGGTTTTCAGGTTCTCAACTTTGGTCTGTTACACATATCCTGTACCCCTTTTGCTAATGCTATATATGCCTTGTTATGCATTCACTTATAATTGTACCATGACTGTTAATTTTGTTATTTTGCATAAATTCAGTGTTAATTGCTTAATGGTTAAAATATTGTGATTTAGTTCAGTTTTTGTCTAATATTTGGCTAAATGCTTGAACATTGTGCTTTTAATTCTGTAGAGTAGAACTACTATGCTTCTAAGGGACTGATACTACACTTGTAATTTGATGAGTACAATACTATACTTAGCACCTTACTTTTATCTCTTTCATTCTTCCCTCTCATCTGATCAGGACAGTCACTTAATTAGTATTCTTGTTCTTTCTTTCGTTACTCACTCACATCTGATCTTTTTAAAACACGGAGGCTATTTCGGTGACACTGTACAAATAGATATGGTTATGAATCAGATGTCTCGTGCAAGGCTTTGACGTAACCAAGAAATAACTGTTTTGGTTCCCCTTATACCAAGAAACAAGTGTATCTGTAACCAAGAAACAAATGTATTGATTCTCCTTATACTTTCGGATTCATGCTAGCTATGGGGTTGGTGGCTAAACGTTGTGAATTCAAATAATGACCAAATATTCTTTTCCTTTGTTAATATGATATATTTCATTTATATCATTAGCGCAAACTGAATGATATTATTTATTTTTTGACCACAGGGTAGCTTACTTCAACTCGTCGCAATTGTGACGTTTTGGTGCACTGCACACAACACTTTTTTTGAAATGTCCCAATGGTGATGATGCTTTATTTCAGTGATATTGTACAAAAAAAACTTATGAAAATCATTCCTCACCTCCTGCCGATGTTGAGCCGACGCTAATTTTGTATCAGAATATGGTTCTAATGACGGAGCTAACAAGGTTCATAATTAGCGCAATGATCCTAACATCAGATAAGAATGATGTCTTGTCCGCCCATTCTTTCCTAAACCGGATCCTATCCAATGCCTAGTTATATTCTTTTTAAACTAGCTTTTCTATTTATTCAGATTTTTATTTATCTTCTGATATATTTGTATTCATTTTGAGTAGGTCATAGAACCGGCTATTCTGAGGTGTTGGATGTTCTGGTGTGGGTCTTGGAAAGACATTTGAAGATATCTTATTCCTCTTGGTGCACCATCACTAGTGGAAACAGGGCCACTGGTCCCGGGTCGTAAGGGCCTCTAGTACCGGGTGTCCACCCGGGACTAGCAAGGCGACACTAGAGGCCCCCCCCCTCTAGTACCGGGTCCGTTACGACCCGGAACAACAGGCTCCCACGTGGCCGCCGAGGCGCGGGCGTGGTGGAGGACCTCTAGTCCCGATTGGTCATACGACCCGGGACCAAGGACCTCACACGTGGCAGCCTGTAATTTTTTGTTTTTCCTCCCAATTTAATATTGAAATGGTGCAAAAAAATATGCGTTTAATTAATTAAAAACAGAAACTACATATAACATATCAAAATGTTCATAAATAAAAATATGTTCACGTCTATCCGGTTACATGGAGGTGCTCATAACCGGGACTAGAGCCCGTCTATTCGATTACACGTGTGTGGAGATCATAACCGGGACTAGAGCCCGTCTATTCGGTTACACGGGAGATCATAACCGGGACTTCACCGCTATTCTCCATTGTATGTTCCTTTTGTAGGTATGACTTCGCTGAGCAGAAACCCCGCAAGTTCCTCTGCTAGTGCTTGAAAGCGCTTCTTTAGTGGCATACTCTCGCGCAATGGCTCTGCCTATAAAAGAAGGAGATCAATACGAATATTAATCATGACTATCAAAAATTATGAATGACACTGGAGATCAATTGATGAATATGATTGTTCACGTACGTCTAAAAATTTCTTTGGGTCCCGCTCAGTGACCGAACGACGAATCCACTCGCAAACGAAATATCCACAGAAATTGGTCCCCTGTGGTTGCCTCTCGATCCACTTTACGAGAATAGAATTCAATCAAATCATAGTCAACATATAGTGGTATTGAAAACTATAAATAAAGAGATGCGCGAACCTAGCTAGACCGTACTACCTACCTGTGGGTGAACAAAAGTCAGCTGTTCTTCAAATGAACCTGAACCCTTTGTCCTCGCTTTGAATTGTTTCCAAACCCTGCCGGCCAAAAAAAAGAATAAATGAGTTATTAGTTGCTTGATATCTCTGAAATCAATAAGAGAGACTGATATAGTGCGATAATGTTTGAAATTACCTTTGGAGCGTATCTAGAATGCTTTGGTACCTCTCCTCAGGCCAGTCCAATGAGTCGTAGACTTGAACTCTTGATCTATCAACTTCAATGACTAGCAGAATGTAATGATCGCTGCGCATGATTATATACACGTCAGTAACTCATCAGTTACACTTAATTTGTACAAGCGAGTAACACTCTCTTACCTGAAGAAGTAAGGAAACATTATCTCCGTGTTGAAATGTTGCTTCATTAGGGCATTTAGCAAGTTCTTCTCCGTGTCCTTCACGTGGTTTTTTAGTGTCCTTGCATTAACTCGTACTGGGTTAACGAACCCAAAGCCATAGATGCCCTTTCTACCACATTCATCACTCTTCATTCTGCATAATACCGTAGTGAGCATAATTAGCGATGGCAATGAACGAGCTGAGAGCTAAAGACTTTATCTTTTTTGGAAATAAATGAATTGAATCACTTACAGACAGTAGGCACCGACGAGAGCCAAGTCGAGGGAGTCAAGGTTGTATAAGTACCAGAGTTCTTCGAGCTGAATTGTGAACATGTCTTCACCCGCGAAATGATTTTTTGTAACTTTCACACAGATCAAAAAGTCATCAAATTCCTTTGTGGTTTTCATGTACCAACTATGGAGTTGTCGCATACATGTCGGTAGAACTTTATCTGATCACCTCGCAGCAGGGACCTCCCCCATTTCCATTTCCATGAATCATCTACATCAGACGGAAAGAGATTTTCGTTGTCCAGTTGAGCAAGAGTAATACCAGCATCTGCAGCAAAGTCCTTCTTCAAGGATAAAGTAGGAATTAGGTCCGTCACGGAGCCATGACCACTGGGTATAACTACGAGCGGGGCTATCGACTGGTTTGCCTGTTGTCCGAGCTGGGCAACGTCTCTTTTCCCTCTGGCACTACTACTTCTCGTCTTGGGAGAGCTACTACTTTTACTCAGAGCTCGTAAATAGTTATCTGGCTTATTTTTCTCATATTGCGATGGTTCCGTGATGAATCCAATAGCCCACTTGTTTTCCTTTGCAGTAAATGTTTGCTTTTCCTCGGGCTTTTTCCGTGCAAGCTGTCTTTTTGTGTCTGCATCCACCCACGCATCCAATTGCTCTTTAGTCATGTCGCAAGCTCTGAGGTCGTCAAGGCTTTTGGGAGGGGCGAACGTCGGGGGTCTCGCCCGAATCCCATGGACGACGAAGTGGCGCCCTTCCTATGTCGGGGCTCAGGAGTCGGCTCATGCGGCGGTGGAGTCGGCTCATGCGGCGGCGGAGTGGGCTGACGCGGCGGTGGAGTCGGCTCACGCGGCGGTGGAGTCGGCGCACGCGGCGGCGGAGACGACTGATGCGGAGGCGACTGATGGTTGTCGTCCCCTTCATCGTCATCAGGTGGTGAATCGTGAATTGGCGGAGACGATGGTGGCCTTGGCGCCCAGCCTTCAAACTTGATGTATTTCTTCCGCCATAGAATTAGACCACCCACGACGTCCCCTAGCACCGACTCATCATCAGCTCTTGGGAACTCAAGGTTCAGTGATTCATATCCTTGTACAACTTGATCCACGCCGACACGAGCAAATCCATCTGGAATGGCATTGCCAAGCCACGATGCTGTAGAGTCAATGGAGAATGCATAGCCGTCCGCCGCCTTCATGGATAAGTTAAATACTGGGACATGCAGCTCACAAGTTGTTTTCTCCGTGATATAATCCACGGGGTAACTTGTCTCATCATCACCGACCATAACCGAGGAAGCCACGCTGCTTCTGCGATGCGATGGGCCGCCTTGACTCGCTTGTTCCAGCTGAAGAGTTGGCGCCCCTTGCTCGCGCATTTGATCTATTTGCTTCTGCTGCTCCTTATAGAGAGCAACCATCTGGTCATGATTTCTTTCTAAGATCATCAACCGGTCTGATTCCTGCTGCTCCTTCCTCCTCTTTGCTCTCAATCGGCTTCTATAAGAGGCACGGTCCTGGGAAACCCTTCAATCCACGGCACTTCTCCTAAGCCTCGTGTTGATCCTCCTTTTTCTTTGGTCCCGAGGGCCTCTGACAGCTCGTCCTTCTCTCTGTCGGAAATAAACTTTCCCTCTTTAGACTTGGCAATTAAGTCAATAATTTTTTTTGGGCTCCGTTGACTACTTTGCTTTCATCAATTATTAACTCCCCTGTTTCCATGTCATACTCCCCTCCATGCGCAAGTAGCCAATTCCTTATCCTTCTGTCCCATTCCTCTGTGACCGGGGTGAGCCCTTTTGCACGCAACTCGGACTCAATTTTTTCCCACTTAGGCTCGGCAACTCGGTAGCCACCTGGCCCCATCTTATGGTGATACTTCTTTTTCGCTGCATTATTCTTATTCGTTTGCGACCTTTTCTTAGCTCGTTCTGATTTCTTGTACTCCAGAAATGCAGGCCAGTGAGGCCGCTGCCTCTCTCGTGTGCCGGTGAAATCCGGAAGTTTCCCATCTTCTTCCCACTCACGGAATAATTTGTTCTTGTAGTTATTGAATTGTTGAGCCATCTTCTTAAGAGCGAAATGCTTGACTTTGTCCGTCATTTTTTTTGTCTTCACCTCATCTTCCAAGACCGGTAGGGTGAAATGTGCAATGAGCTTGTTCCAAAGCACATCTTTGGTTCTCTTGTCGACGTAACTAACTCCCTCTAACTTTGGCTTAATCCATTCCTGAGTGCTGATATAAACGTTGTCCCTGACAGTGACTCCGCATTGATGCACAAACTTAACTGCGTTCGGCACGGGTGCCAGTGGTTGGCCAGTAGTTGCATTCACCTCGTCAATTGTGAGATGCTCATCTTTGCCCATCCCTTGGGCATGGCCTCGTTTAGTGGATTGGTTCGATGCGGAGGTCTAAAAATATGAAACATGTGTGAATACATATATATGCACAAATCAGTTATTGCATCTGCTCAACATAGGCTTAATATACCTCGCCAGACGGCGTGGGTCCACCAATTTCCGAGTCCTCATCTTCAGCTCCTTCCGCGGGATGCCGAAATTCACCGGGTTCCAAAATGTAGGAAAGTATCTCTTCTTCCCCTTCTCTCGTTGCGAAGGGAGCATCGACATCCATTGTTTAACTAATACAAAAAAAAGATAAAACAATAATAGCATTAGTACAATAATTCAAAGGAGGGAACTATACAAATATGCAACAAAAACAATTTAATATTGCATCTAAAGAAAAAAATCTTTCAAAAAAAACATAGGCTGTCCCAATCCCAGCCCAGCCCAAATTTGGGCCAGAACCTGGTCAAAGGTGGCCACCGTGGTCATCGCTGGCCCACCTGCCAGCGCCTACCCGCCCCACCGCCACGTGTGACCGCCCACTGGCCACGCGTGGTCAATGCTGGCCCACCTGCCAGCGACCCAGTTCTGACCCCGCCGCCCTGCCTCGTGTTCCCGCCCCGCCTCGTCTTCACCTCCCCGCCTCGTGTTCCCACCCGGCCGCCTCGCCTTCACCCCCCGTGGTCAATGCGGAGCACCAACAGCCCCCGCCCACCCGGAGTCAATGCTCCTGGCCCACTTGCCAGCGACTCGGGCGCTGGCCCACCCGACGGTTCCCCTCCCGACGGTCCTGGTCTTTAAAAAGGGACGCGCCCGTGCGGATATGGACACTCCACTCCGCTCCGCTCCCACGGTTCCCCTCCGCCCGTCCAGTGCCCTCGCCGCCATGTCGCGCTGGTTCGGGAAGTCCCCGAAGAACGAGACCGGCGAGTCCTCCAGCCGTCGCCGCGCTTCTCCACCGCCTCCACCGCCGGCGGCCTTGGGCGTCGTTCCGCAGGGCGTGCGGAGGACCGCGCCACCGGTGCGGGTCGCCCACGCACCCGACGCGCCGTCACGAACCACCACCACCACCGCCGGAGGGAGGAGGATCCGGCGCCGGCGCTACGTGCCGGAGCCGGAGTGCCAGTGGCACTGGGACAACGCCGCCACGCTGGAGTGGAGCGACGTCCACCTCCCCGAGGGCTGGCACCTGAACCCGCAGAGGATTCCGGTGCCGGCGGTCCCGCTCCCTGGGAGGCAACTGGACAGGGAGATCGCGCGCCGGCGCCGCCTCCTCCCCGGAGCTCCGCAACGACCCCGCCTACGCGGCGGACTCCCCTCACTGGGAGCAGTGGCTCAAGGACGAGCACGAGGACCGCCGCCACTCCTACTTCGCCCCGGCGCCCCGCGCCGTCCAATCCGCCTACCCAGCGCTGCCCGACGCGCTGTGGTTCGAGGAGGAGGTCCCCGAGGATGAGGACGACCCGGAGATGGTGGCCGCGTACGAGGCCTCCAACCTCAGCCTCGTCGAGGACGAGATCAAGAGGTGGGAGAAGGTGAGGACCGCGGCCGCGGCCCTGATGCCGCCGCCGCCGCCACCGCAGTACTACGACCCGGACGAGGTCGAGCCGTGGCACTACGCCATGGAACGCGAGCAGGAGCAGGACCTTCCGCCGCCGCCTCCTCTGCCTCCCGGCCTCGTTGGCCAGTCCTGGGTCTTTACCGGCGGGAGCTGGTCGGCGGATCAGGAGCAGGAGCAGGAGGCGCCACCGAGCAGCGCCACCGGAGCAGCAGGCGCCACCGCAGCAGCAGGCGCCACCGGAGCATCTCTGGACCCCGCCGCCCTTCATCGTCCTCGACGACTAGGCGGCACCGGCGACGACGACCCCCCTCCCCCCTCCAATGTAATGGCCTTATTAATGGCCTCCCCCCCCCAATGTAATCGGCCGTTTGTGGCCTCCCCCATAATGAAATCGGCCCTTAGGCCCTAAAAATATGTTCTTGTTTGCCAACTCCGGCGCCGGCCCCGTGGTTAGGGTCCGCCGCCGCCGCGCGCTAGATCTGAGAGAGGGAGAGAGTAGTTGGTCGGGGGGACGAGCTCACCGTGGGTCGGGGGCGAGCTTTGCTTGCTCGGGGACGACGATCTTGCTCGGGGGAAGAGCGGGGACGGCCGCGCCCGGAGCAGGAGCAGGACGGCGACCCACGGTGAGGGCGGCAGCGGCGCGGGGACGAAATCCGGCAGCCTGGCGGCGCAGGGGCGGCGTCGTCTGGAGCCCGGAGGCGGAGCGTCGATTTGCTGGACTTGGGCAAATTTTCGGCCCGAGCCACTAGAAGTAGCGCCAAAAAGGCCTCTAGTACCGGGCCGTGGCTCCACCCGGTACTAGAGACCCTCTAGTACCGGGCCGTGTTACCACCCGGTACTAGAGGTCCCTCAGGGCCGCGAAAATTTGCGCGCCAAGCCCAGTGGACCTGTAGTACCGGGTGGTCGCACGGCCCGGTACTAGAGGTTAATTTTTTTTAATTTTCTGGTTTCTTACTTTTTTTATATCTTTTGATTTACTTGTCTAAATTAAGTAAAAATTGCTTTCATTTTCCTGTTTTCTGTTTTGGTTTAAAATGAAGTATCACATGCGCTTGGTTTTAAATTAAGTACTACATACGCTTAATTTAAAATCAATTCAAAAATTTATAAATCAAGTACTACATGCGCAGTGGATCATTTCACATCACAAAGTTTGATGCTACATCAAAAATTTATAAATTAAGTACTACATTCCGCCACCGCCATACGCTTGATTTCATTGACATGTCTGTCTTGTCCTCCATACTATAAATTATATAAAAGTTTAATAAATTATTACACATCATGAACAACATCCCTATTTAGTCTTCGCTTTTTCTTTTTGTGAGACCCTTTCTTCTGATCGCTCCGTAACCATGGACAAGGGTCTGCATATAACTTGAGACTTGGGTCAGTGGTCACTTTGAAGGGCGGAATTTCATGAAACTTGTCGTAATCTTCTGACATGTCTGTCTTGTCCTCCACTCCCACGATGGTTCTTTTCCCTGAAAGAACTATGTGGCGCTTTGGCTCATCGGCTGATGTATTCACTTCCTTATCTTTTCTTTTTTTTGGCTTGGTAGACATGTCCTTCACATAGAAAACCTGAGCCACATCCTTGGCTAGAACGAATGGTTCGTTGTCGTACGCAACATTCGTGAGATCCACTGTAGTCATTCCGTACAATGGGTCTTCCTTTACCCCGCCGCCTCTCAGGTTGAACCATTTGCACCAGAACAAAGGGACCTTCAAAGAAGGTCCATAGTCAAGTTCCCATATCTGCTCTATGCAACCATAATATGTGACCGTGGCCTCATTCGTGCTCTTATCATCAAAGCGGACACCACTATTTTGGTTGGTGCTCTTTTTATCTTGGGCGTTCGTGTAAAATGTATTCCCGTTTATCTCATACCCTTGGAAAGTCCAAATAGTCGAAGATGGCCCCTTAGACAACAAGAACAGCTCATCTGAGACTGTGTTGTTGTTGTTCAGATGCGTTTCCAACCAACCGCCAAAATTCTCCATGTGTTCCTTTGCAATGGCGGAGTCATCCATCCCCGGGTTGTTAGAGCGTACAATATCCTTGTGCATCTGGATATACGGAGCCACCAAAGTGGAATTATGCAGAACTGTGTAGTGTGCTTTTGTGAAAGAATACCCGTCCCTGCATATGTATGATTTCTTTCCTAGAGTGCCTTCTCCACTTAGTCTCCCCTCATGTCGCGATTCAGGAAGACCAATCGACTTAATGCCGGGAATAAAGTCAACACAAAACTCAATGACCTCCTCTGTTCCATACCCTTTGGAGATGCTTCCTTCTGGCCTAGCACGGTTATGAACATACTTCTTCAACACTCCCATGAACCTCTCAAAGGGGAACATATTGTGTAGAAATACAGGACCCAGAATGTGAATCTCGTCGACCAGGTGTACTAGGAGATGTGTCATAATAGTGAAGAAGGATGGTGGGAACACCAACTCAAAACTAACGAGACATTGAGCCACATCCTTCTGTAACCTTAATAGAGTGGTTGGGCTGATTGACTTCTGCGAAATTGCATTGAGGAACGCACATAGCTGAACAATGGATACTCGAACATTTTCCGGTAGAAGCCCCCGCAATGCAACCGGAAGCAGTTGAGTCATCAGCACGTGGCAGTCATGAGACTTTAGGTTCTGGAACTTTTTCTCTGCCATATTTATTATTCCCTTTATATTCGACGAGAAGCCAGACGGGACCTTCATACTGCTCAGGACTTCAAAAAATATCTCCTTCTCTTCTTTGGTAAGAACGTAGCTAGCAGGACGTAGACGTCCTTTATCCGTCCTCATTGGATGCAGGTTCTTTGGGTCTTTCAAAAGTTGCTGGTCCTCTCGTGCTTCCGGAGTATCTTTTGCCTTCCCATACACGCCCAAGAAGCCTAGCAGGTTCACGCAAACATTCTTCGTCACGTGCATCACGTCGATTGCAGAGCGGACCTTTAGGATTTTCCAATAGGGTAGTTCCCAAAATATAGACTTCTTCTTCCACAGGGGAACGTGGTTGTTAGCGTCCTTCGGAACAGACTGTCCGCCAGGACCCTTTCCAAAGATTACATCTAAATCCTTGACCGCATCATATATATCTTCACCACTTTGGAGGGGTGGCTTCGGCCGGCGATCTTCCTCACCTTTGAAATGCTGCTGCTTGCTTTTCTTTCTTAGGGGATGCTGAGTTGTAAGAAATCGACGATGACCCGGGTACACATTCTTGTTACCTACATATATACTTTCAGTGCTATCTAAACAGTGTGTGCATGCATTGTATCCCTTGTTCGACTGTCCTGAAATGTTACTAAGAGCAGGCCAATCATTGATGGTTACAAACAACAACCCTCGTAGGTTAAATTCCGCTTGTTTGTACTCATCCCACACAGGTACCCCTTCATCACGCCACAACTGTAAAAGTTCATCAACTAATGGCCTCAGGTAGACATCAATGTTGTTACCGGGTTGCTTCGGGCCTTGGATGAGCACTGGCATCATAATGAACTTCCGCTTCATGCACAACCAAGGAGGAAGGTTATAGATACATAGAGTCACAGGCCAGGTGCTATGACTGCTGCTCTGCTCCCCAAAAGGATTAAAGCCATCCGTGCTAAGACCAAACCTTAAGTTCCTTGGGTCACGTGCAAATTCCTTGTACTCTGTATCGATTTTTCTCCACTGCGACCCATCAGCCGGGTGTCTCAACATCTCGTCGCTCTTGCGGTCTTCTTTGTGCCATCGCAACAACTTGGCATGCTCTTTGTTTCTGAACAAACGTTTCAACCGTGGTATTATAGGAGCGTACCACATCACCTTGGCAGGAACCTTCTTCCTGGCGGGCAGGCCCTCAACATCGCCAGGGTCATCTGCTCTGATCTTATACCGCAATGCACCGCATACCGGGCATTCATTCAAATTCTCATACTTCTCACCGCGGTAGAGGATGCAGTCATTAATGCATGCATGTATCTTCTGCACATCTAATCCTAGAGGGCAGATAATCTTCTTTGCTTCATACGCACTCTCGGGCAATTCGTTACCAGCCGGCAGCTTGTCCTTCACTATTTTCAGTAAACTCCCAAATCCCTTGTCAGATAAACCATTCGCTGCCTTCCATTGCAATAATTCCAGTGTGGTACCGAGCTTTGTGTTGCCATCTTCGCAAGTTGGGTACAACTTTGTTTTGTGATCCTCTAACATGCGCTCCAACTTCAACTTCTCAAGTGTAGTTTCTGCTAGGGTATGTGCATCAACGATGACCCCACGTAAATCATCATGTATGATGGGATCATCTGGTACCTCTTCATCATCAGCTTCCCCTGTTGGGTTACCAACATATTCAGGGTACATGTAGTTGTCATCGTTCTCTTCTTCTTCGTTATCTTCCATCATAACCCCTTTTTCTCCGTGCTTGGTCCAACAATTATAGCCGGGCATGAAACCAGAAGTTATCAGGTGGAGGTGAATTCTGTCTGTGTTAGGGTAATCCTTCTCATTCCGACATTTCTTGCATGGACAACACATAAAACCATTCGGCCCCTTGTTATCCTTAGCCACATTGAGAAAAGATTGCACGCCATCCATGTACTCTTTAGAGCGTCGGTCAGCGTACATCCACGGATGACTCATCTGCAAATCACCGCTAAAACCCATTACGATAAACCAACATAATAGGAAACATATCATATTCATTAATACAAGTTCATCACATTAAAACCAAAGTATAGTAGTGACCAAATGTAATACATAGTTCTCATAAAACATAAATTAATTGAAACTAGAATACAACTATCTAAAGAATTTAAATCCAACAACAAATGCGATCAGAATCGCAACTAAGGTAACTATTGAACCAACAGCATAATGATACCAAGCCTCTTGACTAATGACATATTTTCTAATCTTTCTAAGCTTCAAGCGCATTGCATCCATCTTCATCTCGTGAACAGCGACGACGTCGGTAAGCTCGACCCCGTGAGCATCAACGATGTCGGCAATCTTCAAGTCCAATACCATCTTCTCTTCTAGGCATTGGAGACGAAGATCTTCACTTATCTTCAATTTTGCTTTCAAATCGTTGTTTTCTTTTTTAAAAAACTCTACAATAGGGTCGGCTGGAATTTCCGGTTCAACTACCTCCTAAATAAAAATATATCTATGTCAATTTGGTCGGCATGATTGTTATAAACACGAAACAAAATAAATAGTGATAAAAATATACCACATCCGAATCATAGACCGGACGAGGGCCGACGGGGACGGATATCAAAACCATGACACTATACATAAAAAACATAAGAAAATTATACAAGAAAAATAATTATGCATTCAAATCATACAAGTAATTTTGTAAAATAACAGATAAAAGAAGAGGCTCACCGAGGTGGTGCCGGTCACGGGATGGCGGGGGCTATCGACGGCGGTGAGGACCGAGACGACACTAAAATCCACAAATAATAAATTAATTTGAGCTCAAAATACATAAAAAAATGAACTACCTAGCTTAGGCATTTCATCAAACACCTAGGTAGCACTATAAAAATGAAATGAGCTAAACTTGTATGGAAATGGCTAAAATTCGGCCGCCGGGTGAAAGGATCAAGTGTTGCTAACCCTTGGAGAGATGGGTGCCGTCTATCTTGACAAATCTTGGAAAAAAATGGGGCTACACTTGAGCTTGAGAGAGGAAACAATGAAGATGAGCTTGAGAGTTCAAAAATGGTGGCTGGCCCGGGGTGGGAGATGATATAGCGGGACCTCTAGTCCCGGGCTGTACCACGGCCCGGGACGAAAGGTCCACCCTCCTGTCTCCACCCTGCCGCTGACTGCCTCGGTCCCGGGTGGTATCACGGCCCGGAACTAGAGGTGCCCTACAACCCGGGACCCGACCTGCGCAGCGTCGGAGCAGCCGGCCCGGTACTAGTTCCCTCCTCTAGTCCGGGTTCGAACCACGCCCGGGACTAGAGCCCAACACCCCTCTCCACCAAAGCTCCTGTTTCCACTAGTGCATGGGCTCATTCAGAATGAATAACTGAGAAGTGTAGGCGAGAATGGTGTGTTGAATCAACGGCAATGACGTAACCAAGAAAGCCAAGGGTTTCTTTTCATTTCTTAGTCCATTGTAATTAAAATCTTTCGTTAGATATCTTATCTTTTTTCAGAAACATAACTACAAGGATGTTTCTCAAAGAGTTTTGTGAAATGATGAATGTAATGATGAATATTCAGCTATGCGTGTATTGCTGAGCATTTGCTGTGTCTAGGAGAAACGGCGGCCAAATGGCCCCTGTAATATATGTCTTCTGGCGGTTCGACCGCCTCAGGTACATCTAACGGCTTCTGATGGAGTAAACTCAGGCGGTTTAGGGACGAAATTAAATCGTATGCGAAGGACTCAAAATTGGGGGTACATAGAGAAAGTCTGCCCAAGTGTGTCGAATCTCAGGCTATATGATAACCACACAATCACTGACGACTCATGTGGTCTGACGGGTCATAAACTGCCATAAATGGGGTTCTAACGGCATGTTCTGTAGTACTGTCCGCCGATAGCTTAAAACCCAAAAACCTTCTGACCCAGCTCTCCTTTTATGAAATCAAAGATAGATAGGACAACCACGTTCTTGCTGGCCTGGGATCTGCCAACTTTACAGAAACCAACCACGTATGTACGTAGCAACCAAAGCTTATCCCACTGCAAAGGAGAAACAAAAGCATTCTAGTGATTGCAAACTTCAATCCACCGGACCAGCACTGTCGATCGACACTAACATCACAATAAAGCATAGACCATCTGCCTGATTCTCACGTGTTTAGCCAACTACCGTCCAGCTTAATTAAACAATTAATTTGTTGTTGAAAAATGTCCTGATTCTTTGCAAATACAGTAGAGTTCAACCTCAGGTCTATGAATCTAAGATACACACTAATAGAATAAACACGCCGTGCAAGATCATAGCGACACCGAGGTATGATATTTGTTAACAAGGTTCGGCTAGCTGGAGCATGCATCTTTTGAAATATGACTACATAAGCTTCTTCCCACAATACCACAACACCGGTCATCCGGTGCCGACAAAAACTGAAGGATTCTTTTTTATTTCGATCTTCCCGTGTTGCCACAATTATAGATGCCTTTTGTTGCTTTTCTCTCGTCACTCTTCTCATCCGAACAAAAAGCAAATACAAGATTTTTCTTTTGCCATAATAAGGACAACTTCATATGCCTTCTATTGCTTTTCTCTCGCCAACCTTCTCCCATGTTTTTTATCACCTTAGCCTCTAAAGTTGGACAATATCTGTTTTTATTTGTTCAAGATTCAAACTTTGCTCTTTTAAAACCACAAATTTGTTGAAAATTGATTTGATCTGTCTATGTAAATTTAATGTAACCAAATTGTGCAGTATTTGGAACCTTACTTCCATTATGATCTAGTTTAACATTGCACAATTTCTAAATATCAAATTTTGAGACAAGGTTTTATCTAAAATATTTACCATGCTTTTTAGTTAACGATCATTTACATCTATTCTTCTACTTTGCCTAGCTAGCTATATACTCACACAAGTAGGATCAAGAATGAGTAATGCATATATAAATACTCCCTCCTATTAAATATACTTGGGCCCCTCGAATTTTGTGCCCAACTATTACTATGAATTTGACGGACAAAGTATGGGTTACATACCACATTACCGTTGGATTCGCATACGAAAGAAGTTTCCAATTGTAATTTTTTCATGCCAAATAACTTATATTTTGGTAGTCGAATTCATGGTCAAGGTTAGACTCAAAATTGGAGGAGCCTTATATATTTGGAAGTCGGGAGTATGATGTTTAAGTATTTGAGAAATTATACACTAATCTTCTAACAAATGTACTATGCATGCACTTAATTATGGTATGACTAGCTAGGTTACTGTAATTTAATTTTACGGAGTATCGTATATACTACATATATACATATATAGTTGATTGATGGCTTACTTAAAAAATGAAAAAGGAAAGGAAAGTTGTTCCAGGATTATACCTCTTTAAAAAAGGCACAAAGAGACCGATCATGAGATAAAGCGTACGAGCTCCGACTCTTGGTAAGGCTCCCCCGAGCAATACCCAAGTGCTGCCTGGACACAGCAATCCGACTAGCATTGATGGTACCATCCGGCTGCAGGTACATGCTGATGACATTCCACTCGACCACAGTGGAGACTCCTTCCAGGACGAGGAGGTACCTCTGCTTGTTGATGACTTGTTTGAGGAGCTCGGCCTTGCTGTGATGACCTTCCGTCGTTGTCTTCATGGTTGCATTGAAATGGATAAGCAAACTCTCAAGGAACTCGCCCTGGTTAAAGAGGGACTAGTTAAATTTTGCGCGGCGTCACGCCGCGGCCTTGCTGAGAATAATTTGTGGTAATTTGTGTTTTTTTAATTGTGTTATATATATTGTAAGGAAAGGCAGTAGTTATAACGTGTATAATGTAGTTAGCGCAAATTCAATTTGAAATCATTCCGTAATTAGAGCGAATAAATTTGTATTTTCTCGAAATATTCATGTAACCAAGATTTTTTTTTTTTAGAAATTTATGTTAGCTAAATTGAAATGATGAAATGTAGTTCCATCTTGCCTTATTTTTCTTATTTAACACCATATTTAGTTGAAATTTATAATGGTTATGTCTAAATATTATGTTTGTATTTTGACGTAAATTTGTAATTTAGATCCTTGTTTAGAGGAGATGTACTTTATTAGCAACTATTAAATTCAATTCATCTTTGGAGGAAAAGAATTTGAGATTTCCTGAAATGTGCATGTAATGAAGCGTTATTTAAATTTAAGTTCATATTTAAAGAGATTTAAGTTTACTTTAAGCATTTAGTAAATTGAATCGCATAATTGGAGCGAGTTTAGGTATATTATTTGTAAATGTTAACCTAGTCGGTTTGGTATAATATGTTTGTGTTTTATCTTACATATTAAATTTATCTCAATAATCGGAGGGAATTTTAATTGAACCCAATATTCTGAGGGAATACATTGGTTGAGCATTTTTTGAATTCAATTTTAAACTCATAATTGGAGGGAATATATTGTTTGAGCATTCTGTGAATTCAATTTTAAACTCATAATCTGAGGAAATGAATTTGCATTTTTGCCAAATAATCATCTAAGCAAGCATTTTTTTTTTGAAGTGTCAAATATGCTTGTTTTTTCTTTTCATAAATTTGTAATTTAATTTCATAGTCGGAGGAAATATTTTGTATTAGCATTTATTAAAGTAAGGCCATAATTACCTGAAATGAGTTTGTATTTCCTACAAATATCCAACTAATCAAGCATTTTTAAATCTAAATAGAAAATTAGAGAGAACTTAGCCATATTACCTATAATATGTTAGCTAAACTGAAATGGTAAAATATGTTTTCTATTTTGACGTAAGTAGTTTTTTTAAATTCATAATTAGAGGAAATACACTATGATTATACCGAAATATTCACCAGATTGAGTATTTATTTAATTTAACTACATATTTGGAGAGAGATTAATTATATTATCTCTAAATGTGAACCATTTTGAAATGTTTTAATATGTTTGTATTTTGATTTAATCATTTATTAAATTAAGTACATAATTAGAGGAAGTGAATTTGTATTTGCTTCAAATATCCATCTAATAAAGTTTTTTTTTTAATTTAAATACACAATTAGAGACGTCACTATTTAATTGAAGTCAGAAAAATCCATTAGAACGTGAATCCACATTTGGGAAAGTTTACTCGTATGGAGTGGAAATATTCGCCGTATTACTTCTAAATATGTTAGTATAATTTAAATCGTCAACTATGGTTCCAAATTGAAATGTGAAATCTATAAGGAGATGAATTGTCAGTAAATATGTAAGGTTGATGACAATGGGAGAAGGCAACGAAAAAGAAAGGAGAATGGAAAAAAACTAAAAACATATAAGGGGAAAAAAGTAGTTTGTCATTCCGAATATCTCGAGATATGATTAGTGAGTCTGTCATCTCGAATATCTCGAGATATAATTAGGGAGAACACATTTTGTGAATATTCATTAAATCTGATTCAGTGTAATTAAGGGAAGTACTTTTAAATCTGGCAACGCTTACATTTGAAAGTTCTCTGAACTTGGAAATTATTGGGAATGTAAAAAAGTTTACGTTTAAAAGCTGGTTGGATTTCACACATTCGGTAAGTTAGGAAGGTATTGAGGTTATAATTTTTTTTTAACATTTACGGAACGTTAAGTTTTGGGGTCATTTAAAATTTTTAGGAACATTTAAATTTAAAATTTTGATCGCATGGCGTATGTAGATACCATTCATTTTATTTTTTCCACTTGCTTTATTTTTTTCTGTTTTTTTGGTGCGCAAATTGAAAGCAACTAAATTTGTAATTTATTTTTCCATTTTGCTTTATTTTTTTCTGTTTATTTTTTTTTTTGCGCAAATTGAGAGCAACTAAATTTGTAATTTGTTTTCCTTTTTCTAGAACTTGTGTCAGGCAGTGGGGCCCACTTGACTTGATGCAAATTATATTTGAAATAATTTGGATAAGGTCGTAAACTATTTGAAATGGCTATTCTGTTTTCCACATTTTTTTCGAATTTTGTTTGAATTGATTTGGAGCCGTATTTTAGAATTTGCGAAAGGTGCAAATTTAAATATTTAAAAAATAAATGAATTTTTCCCATAAATAGATAGCATGTAATTTTCTGATTATTTTGATATTTTTTTTCATATTTTTCTGTTGGGTAGATTTAAAGTAATAAAAAACCGCAGACATGTGGGGCCCACCGTGGTACTGTTCAACACTGTAGATGAACAGTGACCTGAACTTTGTTTGAATTGATTTGGAGCCGTATTTTAGAATTTGCGAAAGTTGCAAATTTAAATGCTCAAAAATAAATGAATTTTCCCCATAAATAGATAGCATGTAATTTTCTGATTATTTTGATATTTTTTTCATATTTTTCTGTTGGGTAGATTTAAAGTAATTGATTTTTCAAATTCAAATATTTTTCTGCAAAAAAAAAAAAAAAGAAAAACGCAGACATGTGGGGCCCACCGTGGTACTTTCAACACTGTAGATGAACAGTGACATGAACAGTACCACGAGCTCCCACATGCCGCGATTCGGGCCAACTTTCATATAGTGAGTAATGCATCAGCTTTACCCAGGCGCGGACTTTGAACTTGTCGCTTATATCTGGGTCATCGTACGCCTTATGATGTAGGTTGGAGTTATCCCGCGATGTTAACAAACAGTTTCCGGTACTAGAATCTTCTAGAGTGTGGCTCTAGTACCGGTTCGAAAGCCACGAGGCCGCGCAGCTCTTGTACCGAGCTCTAGTCCCGGGCCGTAATACGAGCCGGTACTAGAGGTCCGTGGCAGGGCAGCAGCAGCGCGGGGCCCGCGCGAGCACCTCTAGTACCGGCTCGTATCACGGGCCGGTACTAGAAGGTGGACTGCCCTGCCACGGACCTCTAGTACCGGCTCGTATCACGGCCCGGTACTAGAAGGTGGAGCTTTAGTACCGGGTCGTGATACGACCCGGTACTAATGTTCTCACTATATCATCTTCCACCCCCCGAGAGCATCTCCATTTTTCAGCTCGAGTTTATCTCCATTTTCTCCATTGTTTTACTCTCCCGAGCTCGAGTTCATCTCCATTTTCCTCCACGATTTGTCCGGCGTTCATCCTTTCAATGGTTAGTAACTAGATCCTTTCATCCGGCGTTCCTCATTTTAGCTCATTTCCATACTAGCTTATCTCATTTCATTTTTGTAGTGCTTGGTAGGTGTTTGATGAAATTAGAGCTAAAATTAGAATATGATTTGGTAGTTCATTTCCATAAGTTAGGTAGTTCATTTGTTTTATATGCAATTAGAGCTAAAATTAGAGCTAAAATTAGAATAGGTAGCTCATTTCCATAAGTTAGGTAGTTCATTTGTTTTATATGCAATTTGAGCTAAAATTAGAATATGATTTGTGTGTTCTAGTGTCGTGCTCACCGTTGTTGATCGCCCGCGTTGTCCCGTCACCGGCACCACCTCGGTAAGCCTCTTTTTTAAAACTTTTATTATAAAAAATCTTAGTTGTATGATTTAGATGCATAATTATTATTTGTATAATTTTATTAGTTGTATAATTGTTTGTTATATATATAGTGCCATGGTTTTGACACCTGACCACACCGGCTCTCGTCCGCTCTATTATTCAGATGCGGTATGATTGTTTGTTATAACTATATATTTGTTTGGTTTCGTGTTTATGACAATCATTTCGACCAACTTGACATAGATATATTTTTATCTAGGAGGTAGTTGAACCGGAAATTCCAACCGACCCTATTGTCAAGTTTTTTGAAAAATAAATCAATGATTTGAAAGAAAAATTGAAAAGAAGTGAATATCTTCGTCTCCAATGCCTAGAAGAGAAGATGAATTTGGAGTTCAATTTTGCTGACGTCATCGATGAAAACGAGATCAAGATGGAGGCAATGCGCTTGGATAACGCGGTCAAGATGGAGGCAATGCGCTTGGATAACGAGATCAAGATAAATGCAATGCGCTTGAAGCTTAAAAAGATTAGAAAATATGCCATTAGTCAATAGGCTAGGTATCATTATGCTTTTGGTTCAATAATTATCTTAGTTGCGATTTTGATCGCATTTGTCGTTGGATTTAAATTCTTTATCTAGTTGTATGTTAGTTTCAATTAATGTATGTTTTATGAGAACTATGTATTACATTTGGTCACTACTCTAATTTGGTTTTAATGTGATGAATTTGTATTTGATATACTTAATTATATAATGTAGATGAGTCATCCATGGATGTACGTTGATCGACGCTCTAAAGCGTACATGGAAGGCGTGCGTTCGTTTCTCGATGTGGCTGAGGCAAACGCGCGGAATGGTTTTATGTGTTGTCCATGTCGTGACTGTCGGAATGAGAAGGATTACTCTTCCTCAAGAATCCTTCACATCCACCTGATTCAGTCCGATTTCATGTCCGGCTATAATTGTTGGACCAAGCACAGAGAAAGAGGGGTTTTGATGGAAGACAACGAAGAAGAAGAGAACGATGACAACTATCCCATGTTCAATGAACACGGTGATACTTAAATGGGGGAAGACGAAGCTGAAGAAGATCCCATTGTTGATGAGCCCGATGATGATATTCGTCGGGTCATTCGTGATGCACAAATGGACTGTGGAAGTGAAAACTAGAGGTTGAAGTTGGAGCGCATGTTAGCTGATCACATAAAATTGTTGTACCCAAATTGCGAAGATGGTCAGAAAAAGCTGGGTATCACACTAGAATTGCTACAATGGAAGGCAGAGAATGGTACTTCTGACAAGGGATTTGAAAATTTGCTTCAAATTATTAAGAAGATGCTTCCAAAGGTTAACGAATTGCCCTCTAGTACGTACGAAGCAAAGAAGGTGGTATGCCCTCTAGGATTAGAGGTGCAGAAGATACATGCATGCATTAATTCATCTACCGTGGTGAGCACGAGAATTTGAATGCATGTACGGTATGCGGTGCATTGTGGTATAAGATCGGGCGAGATGACCCTGGTGATGTTGAGGGCGAGCCGTGCCCCAGAAAGAGGGTTCCTGGCAATGTGATGTGGTATGCTCCTATAATACCACGATTGAAACGTTTGTTCCAAAACAAAGAGCATGCTAAGTTGTTGCGATGGCACAAAGAAGACCGCAAGAAAGACTTGATGTTGAGACACCCCGCTGATGGGTCGCAGTGGAGAAAAATTGACAAAGAGTACAAGACATTTTCAGATGACGCAAGGAACTTAAGATTTGGTCTAAGTACAGATGGCTTTAATCCTTTTGGGGAGCAGAGCTCCAGTCATAGCACTTGGCCTGTGACTCTATGTATCTATAACCTTCCTCATTGGTTGTGCATGAAGCGGAAGTTCATTATGATGCCAGTGCTCATCCAAGGCCCGAAGCAACCCGGCAACAACATTGATGTGTACCTGAGGCCATTGATTGACGAACTTTTATAGTTGTGGCGTGAAGAAGGTGTACGTGTGTGGGATGAGTACAAACAAGATGAATTTAACCTACGAGCGTTGTTGTTTGTAACCATCAATGATTGGCCTGCTCTTAGTAACATTTCAGGACAGTCAAACAAGGGATACAATGCATGCACGCACTGTTTAGGTGAGACTGAAAGTATATATTGCGGGGGCAAGAAAGGCAAGAATGTGTACCCGGGGCATCGTCGATTTCTTCCAAAACAGCATCCCGTAAGAAAGAAAGGCAAACATTTTAAAGGTGAGGAAGATCACCGGATGAAGCCTACCCGCCCTAATGGGACAGTTATATAAGATATGGTCAAGGATTTAAAAGTAATCTTTGGAAAGAGTCTTGGCGGACAATCTGTTCCGAAGGACGCTGCGGACACGTACCCATGTGGAAGAAGAAATCTATATTTTGGGGGCTACCCTATTGGAAAATCCTAGATGTTCGCTTTGCAATATACGTGATGCACGTGACAAAAAATCTTTGCCTGAACCTGCTAAACTTCTTGGACGTGTATGGGAAGACGAAAGATACACCAGAAGCAAGGCAGGGCCAGCAACGTATGCATGAACGAGACAACGGGAATCCAAAGAAGTATCAAGGTTCTGCTAGCTACGCTCTTACCAAAGAAGAGAAGGAGATATTTTTTGAAGTCCTGAGCAGTATCAAAGTCCCGTCTGGCTTCTCATCGAATATAAAAGGAATAATAAACATGACAGAGAAGAAGTTCCAAAACCTAAAGTCTCATGACTGCCACGTGATTATGGCACAATTACTTCCGGTTGCATTGAGGGGGCTTTCTACCCGAAAATGTTCGAGTACCCATTGTGAAGCTATGTGCATTCCTCAGTGCAATTTCTCAGAAGGTGATCAATCCAGAAACTATAACAAGTTTACAGAAGGATGTGGTCCAATGTCTTGTCAGCTTCGAGTTGATCTTCCCACCATCCTTCTTCAATATTATGACGCACCTCATAGTTCACCTAGTCGATGAGATATCTGTTCTCGGTCCTGTATTTCTACACAACATGTTCCCCTTTGAGAGGTTCATGGGAGTCTTAAAGAAATATGTTCATAATCGTGCTAGGCCAGAAGGATGCATTGTGAAGGGCTATGGAACAGAGGAGGTCATTGAGTTTTGTGTTGACTTTATTCCTGACCTTAAGCCGATCGGTGTTCCTCAATCGCGCCATGAGGGGAGACTGCGTGGAAAAGACACGCTAGGAAAGAAAACAAAATATGTATGGACGGGCATTCTTTCACTCAAGCACACTACACAGTTCTACATATTTCCAGCTTGGTGGCTCCATATATCGAGGAACACAAGAATATTTTACGCTTGAAATACCCGGAGGAAGGTGAAGATTCGATTGATGGAGAACACGTGAAGGCTTTCGGCGGTTGGTTGGAACTACGTCTCATTAATGAGACCACTATTGGAGAAGAGCTATACTTGTTGGCGAAGTCACCATCTTCGACTATATCTACTTTCCAAGGGTATGAGATAAATGGGAACACATTTTACACGGCCGCCTAAGAAAAAAGAGCACCAACCAAAACAGTGGTGTCCGCTTTGATGCAACAAACACAATGGGCAAAAGGACACAGATTATGGTTCCATAGAGGAGATATGGGAACTTGACTATGGACCTTTTTTTAAGGTCCCTTTGTTCTGGTGCAAATGGTTCAACCTGAAAGGTGGGGTAGAGATAGACCTGAAGTACGGAATGACTACAGTGAATTTCAAGAATCTTGGGTACGACACCGAACCATTCGTCCTAGCCAGTCAAGTGGCTCAGGTTTTCTATGTGAAGGACATGTCTACCAAACCGAAAAAAAAGAAAAAGTAAGCAAGCGAATACATCAAATGATGAGCCAAAGCGCCACATAGTTCTACCAGGGAAAAGAATCATCGTGGGAGTGGAGGACAAGACAGACATGTCAGAAGATTACGATACGTTTCATGAAATTCCGTCATTCAAAGTGAACACTGACCCAAGCATCAAGTTAAATGATGAAGATTGTCCATGGTTACGGTGCAATCAGATGAAAAAGTGAACACTAAATAGGGATGTTGTCCGTGATGTGTAATAATGTATTAAACCTTTTATGTAACTCAGAAGAAAACTCTAAACACGGATTTTTGGTTCTAAAAACTCTTAACGGCTTACAAGCGCTCGAAAAAGTTGGAACAAAACACATGGCTTTTCCCCTGCATACAGCCCGACGGGGCTCCTGAGTGCCCGCATATCAAATGCGCCGTCGGACGTATGCAGGGAATGCGAATGATTTGTATTTGGTCGATGAACTGGAGGATTTTGTAGATAGAACAAAACACACGGTTTCCCCTGCATACAGCCCAACGGTGGCTAGCTCGTGAGTGCCCGCATATCAAATGCACCGTTGGACGTATGCAGGGAATCCGAATGCTTTGTATACCCAAATATGTAGAAATTATTCAAAAGTATGTAGAAATTATTCAAATTCATATCCAAACATTTCAAAAATTTGCGCGCAAAAATTTGAAAATTTGTTCCTCGAAAGCAAAAAAACAGACCTCTAGTACCGGGTGGTAGCTCCACCCGGTACTAGAGGTCTTTTTGGGCGCGCAGGTGGGCGGCGTGGGCGAAATCCTCTAGTACCGGGTGGTGCCATGAGCCGGTACTAGAGGTACCCCTCTAGTACCGGGCCGTGGTACCACCGGTACTAAGGTGGAGGCCTATAAATAGGCAGCACCCACCCCGGGCCGAGCCACGACTTGGGAGAAGTGCCATTTGCTCGCGAAGCGCTGCCAAAATCGCGTCGCCGCCGCCGTCTCCTTGCGCCGCCGCGTCCCGCACCCTCCTCCGCGCCACACCCCGCCGCCGCCCGTGCCCACACCCCGCCGTCGGCCCGCGCCCCCTCGATCCGCGCCCGCGCGTGCCTCCTCGCCGCCGGCCCGAGCCCTCCACCGCGCCCACACCCCGCCGCCGGCCCACGCCCTCCTCGCCGTCGGCGCCCTCTGCCACCGCCTCCTCCGCCGCTGCCTCAATTAGGTGATTTTAGGTTAAATCAATTAGTTGAATTTTAGGTTAAATCAATTTTAGTTTAGATTTAGGTGAATTTAGTAGTTTAGGTTAGACTTAATTGAATTTAGGTTAAATCAATTAGGTGAATTTTATTTACGTGAATTTTACTTAGGTGAATTTTATTATTTTAGTAGACTTAGGTGAATTTTATTATTTTAGTGGCATTAATTGAATATTAGTAGACTTAGGTGAATTTTAGTACATTTAGTTGAATTTTAGTAGACTTAGTTGAATTTGCTATGTATAGATTTAAATTTAAATTTAGGGTTAGAAATTTAAATTTAGGGTTAGAAATTTAGGGTTAGAGATTTAAATTTAGGGTTAGAAATTTAAATTTAGGGTTAGAGATTTAAATTTCTAATTGTAGATTTAAATTTGCTATGTATTTATTGTTTTTTAGTGTTAGTAATTTAGGGTTAGAAATTTAGGGTTAGAAATTTAGTGTAAATTTGCTATGTATAGATTTAAATTTAGAGTTAGAAATTTCTAATTGTAGATTTAAATTTGCTATGTATTTATTGTTTTTTTAGTGTTAGTAATTTAGGGTTAGAAATTTAGTTTAAATTTGCTATGTATAGATTTAAATTTAAATTTAGGGTTAGAAATTTAGGGTTAGAGATTTAAATTTGCTATGTATTAGTGATAATTTTTGCAAATTTCTTTTGTATAACTTTTGTATTCTGCTAATTAAAGCTAACATTGTTTTATATTTCTTTTGTATTTGTTAAGCACATTGGATAACTTCAACATCAGACACCTTGAAAAAGAGGTGTTCGAAATTATACGTGAACCCGTGGGGGCAGCAGAAGTCGGTGGAATAGAATATGGCTCAGAATTTCTGAACGAGTCCGGTCCAGGAATGGAGGAGGAACAAAGAGACGATGCGCAAACGAGCATCGAGTGCAATGACGACTCGCTAATTCGGGGACCTCCGCAGTCTGGCGAGGTGTTCGACATTATATTTCTCTTGTATTAGTTAAGGCTCTGTTGATCAGGATGCAATAATTGAGTACTATATGTATGTATTAACACATGTGTTTTTTTATTTTTAGACCTCCGCATCGGCCCAATCTGCAGAAACTAAACAAGGCCATGCCAAAGGGATGCCCGATGGTATGCATCTCACAATTGAGGTCGTCTCTCTAGAGGGCAAACCGTTGGAGCCCAAGGCGAATGCATCTAGGTTTGTGCATCAATGCGGAGTTGTTGTTAGCTAGGGACAATGTTCCGATCAGCATTCAGGAATGGATTGAGCCAAAAAACTTAGAGGGCACCAGAAAACCTAGTTGGGTCTGCAACAGAACTAAAGATACGCTTTGGGACAAGCTCATAGCAAAATTCACCCTACCGGTGTTGGATTATACCGAAAGGACACAAGCCATGACGAAAAAGTCAAGCATTTCGCTCTGAAGAAGATGGCTGAACAATTCAACAATTACAAGAACAGATTATACCATGATTGGCAATTGAAAAAGAAAGATCCAGATTTCACTGGCACACTAGAGAGGCAGCGGCCTCACTGGAAGGCAATTCTAGAATACAAGGAATCAGAACTAGCTAAGCAAAGATCGAAAAAGAATAAGGAAAATGCAGCGAAAAAGATATATCACCATAAGATGGGGGCAGGTGGCTACATAAGTGCCGAGCCGAAGTGGGATATGGTTGAGGCTGAGCTGCGCAATAAAGGGATCGCTCCAATTACACATGACTGGCCCCATAGGGTCAGAAATTGGATGCTTGCGCATGTGGCGGAGTATGACATGGAAACAGGGGATCTAATAGTTGATGAAAAGAAAGAAACTCCTATACCCCGGAAGCAAATTCTTGATGCACTCGCCGAAGCTCGAGAGGGAAAGTTTATTCCCGACAGAGAGAATGACGAGCTGACAAAGGCCCTCGGTAATAAAGAAAAAGGAGGACGAACACGAGGCCGTGGAGTTGGGTATGGAATGAAGGGTTTCTTGAGGACCGTGAATCTTATAGAAGCCGAGCAAGAGCAAAGAAGAGGAAGGAGCAGGAGGATTCAGACCGGTTGAGCAAACTAGAAAGTATCGTGAGCCACCAACAGAAGCAAATAGATGAAATGTGCGAGCATGGGGCAACTCATCAGCTGCAGGAAGATGCTCCAACAGGTGGTCCATCTCTACTGAGAAGCAGCGTGGCTTCCACGGGGGTTGGTGCTGATGAGCCATCGAAGGAAACCTACCCCGTGGATTATATCACTGAGAAGACAAGTTGTGAGCTACATGAGCCACTGATGAGAGCAAACTTATCCGTGAAGGCGGCGGACGGCTATGCTTTAACTTGTGAATCTACAGCACTATATTTGGGCAATGAGATCCAGATGGCTATGCTCGTGTCGGCGTGGATCATATTAACCCCGGATTTGAATCACTCGAACTTCAAATCCCTGGAGGTGATGATGAGAGGACACTGGGAGATGTCCAGGGTGGACTCATTCTATGGCCCAAGAAATACATCGTGATTCCAGGCTGGACGACACCAAGGCCACCATCGCCTCCAAGTCCACATGATGACGACTTGGACGACCACCACAACACGAGTCCATCTCGATCTTTGCCGCCGCCTCAGCAGACTCCTCAGCCGTCTCCTCCGCCGCCTCCGCCCACTAGGAGCAACCAGTCGACGAAGACCGTCGTTTCGTCACTAATGGGTTTCCGTCGCGACCGATCGCCGGTACCCCGACAGAGCCCCTCCCAAAAGTACCGAAGGTTCTTCCCCCGAGACCTTGGGACAGGACTGTAGAGGAAAACGCCGCGGCTGTGGCAGCCGACCATAAAAGACAGATGGAACCGAAGAAGCCCCCGCCGAAGCAAGTATATACGGCAGATCAAAAAAACTGGGCTACGGATTTTCTTAATCATCCATCGCAAGTCGAGATAAATAGGAAAGATAACTATGCACGCTGTCTGAGTAGAATTCGCCCCAACAAGACGACAAGTACTAGTGACAGCGGGAAAAGAAAAAGAGACGTTGCCCAGCTCGGAGCACAGTCAAAACCGTCGATCTCCCCGCTCAAGGAGACCACTGATAAGCGCTCCGCGCACGCGGCGGACACTGATGATTTAGCCTACCGCGCGAAATTTGCTGCCGAAGTTGGTATGTCACTTTCTCAACTGGATGCAGAAGAGCTCCCCCCCTATATGCATGTAGATAAATGGACCTGGGAATACGGGAAGTCTCTAGTGCCACATGATCAGATCGAGTTTCTACCAACACAAATGCGAAGACAGCATGACTGGTACATGAATGTCACAAGGGAAGGGCGTAGGAGATATGGTGCGTTGCATGAGGGAGGGCCCTTATATATTGAAGCGACGCGGACCTGGTAGGAACCAATGTCTTGGTGCTTACAGTGCTAGTCCCTGGATCGATTCGCTAGCAAACACAGTTTCGATGATATAACAGAAATAACAATGCATCTTTATTACAGCGTATGATCCAGAAGTTATATGATATTACAAGTTGCATAGCTCATGGCTAGCATAAACCCAGTAGACAATCTTCAGAGTTCCATCAACGCCACAGGCGAACATGCTGAGTGGAGACTCGCAACCTACGTATTCTTACTCGTCAATAGAATAACCTGCAACATGAAATGTTGCAGCCACGAATGGTCAATACATTGAATGTATTGGCAAGATTCACTAACAAAGTTTTAACAGTCCTTTCATTTCCAAATAAATTTTAATCCACTAACCTTGAAAGTGTTTCCAATCATTCGTAAGGACACCATGTCTCCGTGGGTCTACTAATCATTTCCAAGGCGCACCATGACTCCGTGGTACACCCAACCTACATCATGACTCTGTGGTGCTTCTAATCCACACCATGACTCCTTGGTGCTTCTCATCTACACCATGACTCAGTGGTGTTGCTAATCGTCTTAAGGACACACCATGACTCCGTGGTGCACCAAATCATTTATAAGGACACACCATGACTCTGTAGTGCGCCAAATCGTTTCTAAGGACACACCATGACTCCGTGGTGCTCCTACTCGCAACATGAATTCCCACCTACGTATCTATTCAGCATAGCTACCCAAACAACAATACGATGATGACGAAGAAATCAATTCATGTAAAACATATGGCTATCCTACCTTGGTCTCATGTCATCGATAAATACAATAGATCATCCTACGAAAACATCTAACCGCACAGGAAAATATTTGGGATCATGATCAAAGCGAACTTGCCTTTTTGTTGTTGATGATCATACACTTTCTCACAAGCAAACGGTTGCACTCCGCAAAATCTATACGCTAAAATAAATCACAATAAACAGACAATCCAAAATCCAAATAACACATAACAACCACAAACTAAATAATTTAATATTATCAATTCTTTGGTTAATGTTCATCTCATGATTCAATATACAAAAAGAATCAATGTTATTGTGTTTAGTGTTTGCAAGGCATGGCTTTGGTAGTTTAAATTTCAAATTCCAATGGGCATAAGTTAAATTGTGTGATATAATGTATTAATGGTTCTACAGGATACAAATGGCCAATCTAATCCATAGGAAAAAGAATTAATAGAATACGGTTTATAGATTTGAAATTTGAATTTATCTATAATAAAGAAGCCAATTAATTTATACATAAGTGCTACTAGATAGAGAATTTCAATATCTTTTATTTGCAACAAGAATCAATTAAAAAGGAAATTATAGAATTAAAGTTATGCCAAAATTAATCATTTGAAATTTGCATAATTTAAATTTTGACAAACTCGAAATCTACTGGTGCCACTGTGTTCTTCATGTTCCAGCGATTTCAGGGATATATTATTTGCTAAGTTTGGATAAGCAGATCAAAAGATATGAATTTTACAAGTTTAGAAATATTTCTGCCAAAAATAGACTGAAAAGAATTAACAGAAAAAAATAGTACACGTGGCGTGTTCTGATTCATCGGTACCTCACGTGGGCTGTCCTTTTTTTTTACCGATTTGCCCTCCCACCAAAATTAAAATTACATCAACTGCCACCACAAGTAAAAGAAACGGTTCCTTAAAAAAAAAGGCGCCGTCAGCCACCAGCTCCCCAGCCACGCGCGCGCGATCCAGTCGACCATGCCCCAACTGCTCTGCCAGTTCGTGGGGCTCCCAAGCAGACAAGTGCCGCTGCTGCTCCCTTTTTTGCCGCTGCTCCTTTGACAAAAATTATGAGAACAATACCTAAAGTGATCGCAGGCAGCAAAGCATCACTCGGAGAAAAAAAATTAAGAACAATACTTGGCTTTGGTGATGATGATAAAAATTGATGTTTCTTGATTGAGTTGGATTTGTTTGTATGTTTGTGCACTTCAATCTAGGTATTGCAGTAATACAACATCGTCCTCGCCAGCTCGCCGCTACCCTCAACCCCGAGAATGCGCTATTCTGGACGTCGCCACGGCCACATTAACCGGGATTTCCAGTGACCCACGCTTGCGCGCCGTGTACCTATGTGCTCATGTAGGTGCAGTTTTTTGTACAAACCCGTAGCAACGCACAGGCATGTTTACTATACATAGAGAGATGTGCATCTTTGTTCTAGTTTGGATTAGAGTCTCCACACAAGCAGCTTACTTTACTTTACTTTATTGTTTCTCTCTCTACGTTGGCAATCAGCAGATGGCAGTCATGGTACCTAACTAAAGTGATCGCAGGCAGAAAAGCATCACTTGGAGAAAAATTATGAGAACAATACCTGGCTTGAGACCACCGGATCAATCTCATGGCCTACCTAAGATCGTAGGCAGCAAAGCATCACTCGAAGAAAAAAAATATAAGAACAATACTTGGCTTTGGTGATGATGGAATTATCACATTGTGAGTTAAGTCGATGCCCCAAGTGGGCCTTTAAGGCAGTACTAGTAATTAAGCAAGGCATGCATCCAGTTGGGACTAAAATAAGAAAAAGGAGGACAGCGGGAACAATACTATGATTTGCGGCCTTCTTTTACTCGGTTGTACTACTTACAGCAAGTTGTAGCCGTGAGTGCTGGCAGAGTAGAGTAATTAATAGGAGCTGTTTTTTTATCAGAATACTATAAATGGGGTTTCTTTGTACCGACTGAAAAGCGTTTCGATCTGTGCGGAGACATGACACCACACATGATGCTGCTGCACCCCAATGTATACCTGCGTTTCTGGACCATACTAACCAGATTCTTGGGCCTGTCAAATACAAATTACGCCGGAAACCTGTCTGTCAATAATCTCCACACCAATAATTGATGGCAATTGAAACCCCGGGTCGCTCCCGCGAGCGACCGGGAGGAACCCTAGTTGTCGGCCGCTCCTCCTCCCCTCCTTCCCTCCTCCTCCCTCGCCGCCGCCAGAGGACGTGACCGCGAAGCCCGGCCGGCGGCGGCGGGGATCCGTCGCCCCCTCGAGCGGTCAGGGCAGGCCCGGGCCGGCGCCGTCGATCTGGGGCGCTTGTCAGCGGTTCGGTGGGCTGCGTGGCGGCGGTGCGTGCCCGGCCTGGTGGTCGTCCATCTGGCGGCCGGTCATGGCGGACGGCGAGGGCTGAGGGTGGTGCGGGCCGTCTGCTGCTGCCATGTTCGCGCGGTGGTGGTGGTCCGGCTGGTTCGGTCGCGGCGGCCAGCGGTCAGCTCGAATCCTCCTCTCTCTGTGGGCGTGCGTGACTCGGGAACGTGACGTCTTGGCGGCTCGTGGTAGGTTACGGTGGGGGCTGGCGTGTCATGTGGGGTTTCGGAGGAGGCCGTGGCTGGCCCAGTCGAGGCTGCCCAGCGGCCGGAGGTGCCGCCTGCTTGGGTGGCCCCCCATTGAGATCTGGGCCAAGATGATGGGGCGCTGGCTGCAGCACCATCTGCAGGTGCTGTTGGCAGGCGGCCGGCCGCACCGGCCTAGTCACCGGTGCTGGGGTGGTCCCCATGCCCGGGGCGGGCTTTCCCCACGCATGGCCTAGTGCGTGTTCGCTGGGCGGCTGTGGCGGCGATGCTTTCCGGCTATGTCCCCCCTCCGGCCTAGCATTGGGGTGGGTTCTTGGAGGTTGGAGTGAGTGGCGTCCGCGCGTTATGGCGTCAGTGAGAGGCTTGGAGCGGGATGCCGGAGCGGCGGCCCTGGTGGTGGGAGCCGCGATGCTCGTGGGTGGAGCTCGCGACTCGGGTGCTGGCTGTCTACCATGGCCGCCTGGGCGGCGTGGTGGCTGACGCGCGGCGTTCGGTGGTGGTGGTGCGGCGGTTTGGGCATACCACATCTCGGGTGGGGAAAGTGCTCGTCGGGGTGAAAACCTTGTTAGGTTCTGGCCAGGTTGACGGTGGTGGTGTCCATGGGTATCATCTCCTTCTTGAAGGCACCGTCACGGCAGCTCTTTGCCCTCTGAGATGCTCCGGATGAAAAGCCTGATCCTTGGGATCGGGTGGTGGCGGCGCTCCGGTCTCATGTCCTTCCTGAAGGTACCGCCTTTGGAGGCCCCGTTTTGTCGTCGTTGCTCGGTTCCGTCTCTTCGCGGTGACTCGTTCACGGTTGAGGGCTCCGTGGACTTCCAATCGATGGTTTTCTCATGCCTTTAATCAGATGTAATTTTTTTACCCCTCGATAACTTTATCACCGTTTCTGTCCAGGACTGCAATTAATCGCGCTGGACTCGGTCACGACTGGTCTGTATAGGGATCGGCGTCCGATACCTGGCTTCCCATCGGACCAGTCTCCCATCCTACGATTGGAAGCATGATGGACGTCTGATTTTAAACCAGGCCCACGTGACTCTTTCCAAGATGCATCGCTTCCCAACTGCCCCGCCAGCAAGGCCTGTCCACGACCATCATTGTATGCCTTTCCCTCCACTACCCTGCCACGGCTCGATCTGACACAGCCCCTGGTGATTTCTGAATCCTAAACCCGAACCAAAAGATTTTTAGGAAAATGTTTTAAGAAGCTACACTGGTAAAATATTCCAAACAAAACCAGGCTTGAACATGTGTTGACATTATGGACCCACACGCAAGCGCGACAAGGCACGAGCCCGTCTTGTCGCCAAAATTTCATATCTCCTGCGCTTCCACACAACTCACATCACACCGAAATTTCAAAACCTTTCCTGTTGAGATCAAATCACTTGGAACAAAAGCAAAGGAGGATGCCATCCATGCATCAACTTTTACTTTCTTAGCAATTGAGACAACAACGCCAGGTTGAGATTGAATCATTTGGAACAAAAGCAATGGGGGATGCCATCGATGCATGTTCTCCATTCTTATTCACGGATCTTTGCAGTTTTACGCTTGGAACAATTAATTTCTGGCTCTATCACTTTTAATTCGTTGGTGCATTTTCACGCATAAAGAAGTACCTTAAACTTTGAAGCCCCCTTATATATAGAGCAAGGATTGGATGGAGAGGCTCTCTTGATTATAAGGTATTAGACAGTGTTCTAAACAACAACAATCACGACATCCGCTTCCACAGGGAAAGAGTGAACAGATGTTCGAATACATCAAGAAACTTCGAGCTTGCAACAAATGGCAACTTCTGAGGGAGGATGCAAATCTGGCTGAAATTGCGAAGCTCAATGGTCTACTAGAGGCCGCAGAGAAGAATCTATCTGAGATTGGTACCACTTTTTTCATCTCACATCGTGCAAACTTCTACAGTTGTTGATTCTAATCACTGAGTTGGTATGGTTTCATCAAGTGGCTCAACTGGAAAGTCAAATAGAAGAATCCAAGGCAATAAATGATGAGCTTGAGAAACAATGTGATTCTCTAGAGGAGAACCTTGAGAAGGTGGAAGCCGAGAAAATGGTTGGTGGCTTGTGCATTTGGTTAACATCTCTCTTATTGATAAAGGACCGTTTTGTAATCACAAATCTATAATGTGCAGGATTCCCTTCGGTCTTATGGAGAAGAGAAGGCGGCAAGGATTGCTATAGAATCTTCATGCAACGAGCTTTCAGGAGAACTCAATAGAGTTAAGTTGGAACAAAAATATCTTAATGATCAGGTATTACCATTGTTCAAAATTTCAGTAATAATAAATAAGGTTACATATAGTTTTGACCATTATTCATGTTTGGTTTCAACCCACATTTAGATCAAAATGCTTCACAACACAAATACGAGACTTCAAGAAGACAACACAATCTTGCAGCAACATAATTGCAACCTCCAATCAGATGCAACAAGAAATACTGAAACAATAACAAAGATGCAAAAGGAGAAGAATAATATAGTCGAAACAATGAATGGTTTGAAAGAAAATGCTAACTCGGTCAAATTGCAGCTTGATTTGGCAAAGGTAGGATGTTTGTTTCATCCTTTCAATGCATTCATTTTTCATCGTAATGTTTCAAGTTCCATTCACAGATTACATGTTGATAGTTAAAGTTGTCATTCCTAGCAGTCTTCACATAATGAAGCTTTAAAAGATAGGAATGATCTATTAGCAGAGAGTAATACTCTTAGAGGCAAACTACAACAAGTAAAGGAGGATCGTGATCATAAATCAGCTGAAATACAATCTCTGTTGAGTGACTTGGGTGTGTACAAGGAATTGACACAAAAGTCTTCAACGGAGTTGGAGAATGTCATGATAAGATGTGCTACCCTTGAGGTATGACTATATGCTCTAAATGATTCAATGTCTAGCTATTTCAATAAAGTGTACTAATTTGTGTTCATTGATATAGGAAACTTGTTCATCGCAAAGCGAGAGGATAAAATCACTTGAAGTTGAGCTTGTTTCGGCGAACGAAAATTTAAAATTTCTTGATGTGCTTTGTTCTCCTAGTGTTGGATCCAATCCAATGATAAAATTTAGGGTTCATTCATGAAACTGGTAAGTACATATTTGAATTTCATTTATCAAATGGAAAAAAATCCATGCTCTGATCCTTTTTTTTGTTGGGCGCGAAGAATTTCAGCAAGTATGATCCAAAAGGTGTTCACATTTCCAATGTTCTTGATTCATGCTATAGATCTGGACCATCCGTTGATCCTATTTTGGTTTCATGTTCATGAGAGAGGAAGGGATAATAACTGTAAGTGTGATAAATGGTTCAGGAGAAAGGAAGGCAAAAAATAATGTATGTAATTTTTGTTTGATGATGAAATATGTGGTTTGTGATATGTTTGAGAATGAATGTGTGCTATAAGGAGTACATTTTTTTATGAAATGTTAATAATAAAATGTTTGAGAATAAAAACAACTAAAATTCTAGCTAGCTCAGATTTACCACTAAAATAAAAACAACTAAAGCAGAAGGAAAGGCTCCGCCGATAGTAGGGAGACACCCCACATAGGAGTGGAATTTTATTTTTGTTCTAGCTAGCTCCTTGTCTTGTAAGTAGGGTTAATTTGTTTGATTATGGTGACAAACCACGGCCTCTGTTTCTACAAACATTGGGGTTAACGGAGGGATCTATGGGTTGAGAGTACCCTTGCAACCAAAGCAATTAAGGATGCTATGTGTCGTAGCTACTGAACGAGGAGTTCATGCAATGACACTTGGGTTGTTCATCAAGGTGAAGCACGAGCCACGTACGACGGGGTGAAACACGTATCGTGTATGATGGTGTTAAACTTACTACCTGTACGAGGAGCTGAAAATTACTTTTGTATTGTAGAATTTGGGTTACAAAGTGAGCTCTCCTCTTTTCTGTACCCTTGGGGCCTATATATTGGAGAGGGGGTCTGAAAATGTGAGATTATAGTTTTTCCCCCCACATTTGGGGGAGTTTACATGGGCAATATGGTCATTTCCTTGACCTTAGAGGATTTTTTGAGAATATTCCTAGGAATGTTTTGAGGAATCTCCGGGAGCACCGAGGCTACCCCTCAATGGCATCAGCGTAATCCTTCATGGTGAAGGACGTCGAGGGCTTCGGTGTAGTCCTTGATGATTAAGAATCGTGGCCTCCGGTGCCGACATGCTGCAGAGTTGGTGAGAAGGCATGGAGTTAGATGCATGTCATATTGCTAGCTTATTGCCACTATCGTCTTGTGTATGCATATGTATGTATGCTGGTTGGCATTCTAGTGTTAGCAGTTATAGCACATTAGTCTAGGTCACTCCCATTCAAGTGAAACGTACAATTCTTCTTTTGTTGGTTCTACTTAAGATATATAGCGCGTCGAAAGATGCACATATTTGCTGATGATGGTGTCAGATAGACATGGATGGGCTCTGTCGCATTTCTTGCACTTCTTAAACTCGGATGTCAATGTCTATGATGTTGCAATTAATTCTAATGTTTCCATATAAAATTTCAAATAAAGATCTTAATTGTTAGTGGTATCTTGAGCTTCCATAAAAAAATATGGCTAACGTTTACCAAGTCAGCATACATATAGATTTAACCATAAACAACCCTGCAGCATTGAGATTCCACCAAATCTCATCTGGCTGCTGGGTTTGGTTAACATTAATAATCAATAAACGCTGCACCAAGTGTATCCAGGTGGTCCACTTATCCCCATCTGTGCATATCCTCTACCCCTTTTGCTAATGCTATATATGCCTTGTTATGCATTCACTTATAATTGTACCTGTTCCATCACTGTTAATTTTGTTATTTTGCTAAATTCAGTGTTAATTGCTTAATGGTTAAAATATTGTGATTTAGTTTGTTTTTGTCTAATTCTATTATTTGGCTAAATGCTTGAACATTATGCTTTTAATTCTGTAAGGAGAAATACTACCCTTTTAAGGGACTGATACTACATTTGTAATTTGATGAGTACAATACTATACTTAGCACCTTACTTTTATCTCTTTGATTCTTCCATCTCATCTGATAAGGACAGTCACTTAATTAGTATTCTTGTTCTTTCTTTCGTTATTCACTCACATTTGATCTTTTCAAAATAGGGAGGCTATTTCGGTGACACTATACAAATAGACTAGTGGTATTTGGCGCGGCGCACGCCGCGCCCTTGATGTTAAATTTTGATGATGGTTTGGATTTTTTTTTAAAAAGAGAAATGTTTAGATTTAAATTGTTTGAAATTAAGATAAAATGTGTGAGGCTTTTGTAAGGTTTTTTTTGGTATGCAGACGTCAAATGAGACTTCAAATGGTTGAATAGAATTTAAAAATCGTGCAATTTTGAATTCGTTGAAATTTGTGTTCTTTTTCTGTTTGCTAAATGTTTAGGCTGCGAAGTCGTATAAAAGTTTGAGATACTTAAATTTGTAATTTTAGTTGGAATGCTCCAATATGTTTTTTTGCAATAACAATATCCAAATATGTGCTAATTTGAATTAGTCAGTCCCTTTTTTTCCAAATAGTAGGTAACATTTTTTTTTCCACAATATTTTGATATATTTTGAATATTTTGTCAATGGGTATTTGCGAGTTTTTTTTTCTAAATTTGTGTTTTTTACTGTTTATCAAATGTTTAGGTGTATAAAAGTTCGAGATACTTAAATTTGTAATTTTAGTTGGAATGCTCCAATATGTTTTTTTGCAATAACAATTTCCAAATATGTGCTAATTTGAATTAGTCAGTCCCTTTTTTTTTCCAAATAGTAGGTAACATTTTTTTTCCACAACATTTTGATATATAATAGTAGGTAACATTTTTTTCCACAACATCTTGATATATTTTAAATATTTTGTCAATGGGTATTTGCGAGTTTTTTTTTTATTTGCAACATTTTTTCATTTGGTAAATTTCGTATGGAGGAGTGGGGCCCACCTTTTTTTTTTTGGCATTACCTGGATTATTGTCCAAAAAAAAAAAAATGGCAGCCTGGCCTCCGCTGACGTCACGCTGACGTCAGCAGTGGCTAGGGCTGCCATCGCGCCGGCGGCGACAGCGACGGCGCCGCCGCGTCCCAGCAAGCTGGGAAGCGAGAGCGGACGCGTCGGTCGCGGCTCGACGCGGGGAACCCGCGAGTGGCGTCGCGGGCGCGCCTGGTGGCCGGAATCGTCGCCGGCGACGCCGAAACTCGGCGGCGGACGAAATCGACGGCGGCGGCGATTCCGCTGTTTGTGCGGCGCCCCGGCACGCGTCCGTCGGCGACGACGAAGAGGGGACGACGGCGAAGGCTCCTGCACCGACGGATCTGTCGGGGAGGGGCCGGAGCAGCGGCGGAGCGCGGCGGAGCCGCCGGCGACCTCGGCCGCGCGGGAGGAGAGAGAGAGGAGAGGACGTTTCGTGGCTTTTTTACGAAAAACAACCCGGGATTTCGCGAAATTGCAGAAAGGTCCTCCTCGCCGAATTTTCTGAGAAGGACATTGGATTTCCGGGCGCCCTCGGGCTTCTTTGCAAAAAGACGTGGCGCGATGTGAGGCTGACGGGCGGGCCACACCCGTACTGTAGACTGCTACAGTGTACAACAGTAATACTGTAGCTACGCACAGTGTTAGCTACAGTGCTGGAATCGCTCTCAGCGCGAGAAATTCACCCGCCTTAATATATTGAGTTATATGGTTACGAATCTGATGTCTCTTGCAAGGTTTTGACGTAAGCAAGAAAAAATGTATTGGTTCCCCTTATACCAAGAAACAAATGTATCCGTAACCAAGAAACATATGTATTGATTCTCCTTATACTTTCGGATTCACGCTCGCTATGGGGTTGGTTGCTAAACTTTGTGAATTCGAATAATGACCGAATATGTTTTACTTTTGTTAATATGCTATATTTCGTTTATATCATTAGTGCAAACTGAATGATATTATTTATTTTTTACCACAGGGTGGCTTACTTCAACTTGTCGCAATTGTGATGTTTTGGTGCACTGCACAAGACACTTTTCTCGAGATGTTCAAACGGTGATGATGCTCTATTACAGTGATATTGTACAAAAAAAACTGATGAAAAACATTACTCACCTCCTGCCGATGTTGAGCCAAAGCTACTTTCGTATCAGAATATGGTTCTAATGACAGAGCTGACAAGGTTCATAATTACCGGAATGATCCAAACATCAGATAAGAATGATGTCTTGTCCTAAACCGGATCCTATCCAATGCCTAGGTATATTCTTTTTAAACTAGCTATTCTATTTATTCAAATTTATATTTATCTTCTCATACATGTGTATTAAATTCGAGTAGGGCACAAAACCGGCTATTCTGAGGTGTTGGATGTTCAGGTGTGGGTCTTGGAAAGACATTTGAAGATATATTATTCCTCTTGGTGCACCGTGTGGTCATTCGGAATGAATAACTGAGAAAGGTAGGCGAGAATGGTGAGTTGAATCAACGGCAATGACGTAACCAAGAAAGCGAAGGGTTTCTTTTCATTTCTTAGTCCATTGTAATTAAAATCTTTCGTTAGATATGTTATCTTTTTTCCTTTTTTCAGAAACATAACTACAATGATGTTTCTCAAAGACTTTTGTGAAATGATGAATATTCAGCTATGCGTGCATTGCTGAGCATTTGCTGTGTCCAGGAGAAACGGCGGCCAAATGGCCCCTGTAATATATGTCGCTGGCCGTTTATGGAGGAAATTAAATCATATGCGAAGGACTCCACATTGGGGGTACATAGAGAAAGTCTGCCCAAGTGTGTCGAATCTCAGGCTATATGATAACCACACAATCACTGACTCATGTGGTCTGACGGGTGATAAACTGCCATAAATGGGGTTCAAACGGCATGTTCTGTAGTAGTGTCCGCCGACAGCTTAAAACCCAAAGGCCTCGTGACCCAGCTCTCCTTTTATGAACTCAAAGATAGGTAGTACAACCACGTTCTTGCTGGCCTGGGATCTGCCAGCTTTACAGAAACCAACCACGTACGTACTTCCTCCGTTTTTTAATATAAGATGTTTTAGCATTTGTCCACATTCACATATATCTAGATGTATGTAGACATATTTTAGTGTGTATGTGCACTCATATTAGTATGCATGTAGACAATATGTTAGATAGCTAAAACATCTTATATTCATGCACGGAGGGAGTACGTAGCAACCAAAGCTTATCCCACTGTAAAGGAGAAACAAATGCATTCTAGTGATTGCAAACTTCAATCCACCGGAACAGCACTGTCGATCGACACAAACATCACAATAAAGCATAGACCATCTGACTGATCCTCACGTGTTTAGCCAACTACCGTCCAGCTTAATTAAACAATTAATTTGTTTTTGAAAAATGTCCTGATTCTTTGCAAATACAGTAGAGTTCAACCTCAGGTCTATGAATCTAAGATACACACTAATAGAATAAACACGCCGTGCAAGATCATAGGCGACACCGAGGTATGATATTTGTTAACAAGGTTCGGCTAGCTGGAGCATGCATCTTTTGAAATATGACTACATAAGCTTCTTCCCACAATACCACAACACCGGTCATCCGGGTGCCGACAAAAACTGAAGGATTCTTTTTTATTTCGATCTTCCCGTGTGGCCACAATTATAGATGCCTTTTGTTGCTTTTTTCTCGTCACTCTTCTCATCCGAACAAAAAGCCAATACAAGATTTTTCTTTTGCCATAATAAGGACAACTTCATATGCCTTCTATTGCTTTTCTCTCGCCAACCTTCTCCCATGTTTTTTATCACCTTAGCCTCTAAAGTTGGACAATATCTGTTTTTATTGGTTCAAGATTCAAACTTTGCTCTTTTTAAAACCACAAATTTGTTGAAAATTGATTTGATCTGTCTATGTAAATTTAATGTAACCAAATTGTGCAGTATTAGGAACCTTACTTCCATTATGATATAGTTTAACATTGCACAATTTCTAAATATCAAATTTTGAGACAAGGTTTTATCTAAAATATTTACCATGCTTTTTAGTTAACGATCGTTTACATCTATTCTTCTACTTTGCCTAGCTAGCTATATACTCACACAAGTAGGATCAAGCATGAGTAATGCATATATAAATACTCCCTCCTTTTAAATATACTTGGGCCCCTCGAATTTTGTGCCCAACTATTACTATGAATTTGACGGACAAAGTATGGGTTACATACCACATTACCGTTGGATTCGCATACGAAAGAAGTTTCCAATTGTAATTTTTTCATGCCAAATAACTTATATTTTGGTAGTCGAATTCATGGTCAAGATTAGACTCAAAATTGGAGGAGCCTTATATATTTGGAAGTCGGGAGTATGATGTTTAAGTATTTGAGAAATTATACACTAATCTTCTAACAAATGTACTCTGCATGCACTTAATTATGGTATGACTAGCTAGGTTACTGTAATTTAATTTTACGGAAGTATCGTATATACTACATATATACATATATAGTTGATTGATGGCTTACTTAAAAAATGAAAAAGGAAAGGAAAGTTGTTCCAGGATTATACCTCTTTGAAAAAGGCACAAAGAGACCGATCATGAGATAAAGCGTACGAGCTCCGACTCTTGGTAAGGCTCCCCCGAGCAATACCCAAGTGCTGCCTGGACACAGCAATCCGACTAGCATTGATGGTACCATCCGGCTGCAGGTACATGCTGATGACATTCCACTCGACCACAGTGGAGACTCCTTCCAGGACGAGGAGGTACCTCTGCTTGTTGATGACTTGTTTGAGGAGCTCGGCCTTGCTGTGATGACCTTCCGTCGTTGTCTTCATGGTTGCATTGAAATGGATAAGCAAACTCTCAAGGAACTCGCCGTGGTTAAAGAGGGATGCATCAGCTTTACCCAGGCGCGGACTTTGAACTCGTCGCTGATATCTGGGTCATCGTACGCCTTCTATGATGTAGGTTGAAGTTATCCCACGATGTTAACAAACAGTTTCTCCAAACCTCCATTACAGCCAATTCACACTAGTGGAAACCTGGCCTTTCGTCCAGAGCCAAAATTGGCTCAAGTCCCGGTGGCTTACAAACCGGTACTAGAGTCTTCTAGAGTGTGGCTCTAGTACCGGTTCGAAAGCCACGAGGCCGCGCAGCTCTTGTACCGAGCTCTAGTCCCGGGCCGTAATACGAGCCGGTACTAGAGGTCCGTGACAGGGCAGCAGCAGCACGGGGCCCGCGCGAGCACCTCTAGTACCGGCTCGTATCACGGCCCGGTACTAGAAGGTGGAGCTCTAGTACCGGGTCGTGATACGACCCGGTACTAATGTTCTCACTATATCATCTTCCACCCCCCGAGAGCATCTCCATTTTTCAGCTAGAGTTTATCTCCATTTTCTTCATTGTTTTACTCTCCCGAGCTCGAGTTCATCTCCATTTTCCTCCATGATTTGTCAAGATTAACGGCACCCATCTTTTCAACGGTTAGCAACTTGATCCTTTCATCCGGCGTTCCTCATTTTAGCTCATTTCCATACTAGCTTATCTCATTTCATTTTTGTAGTGCTTGGTAGGTGTTTCATGAAATGACTAAGTTAGGGAGTTCATTTGTTTTATATGCAATTTGAGCTAAAATTAGAATATGATTTGTGTGTTCTAGTGTCGTGCTCACCGTCGTTGATCGCCCGCGTTGTCGCGTCACCGGCACCACCTCGGTAAGCCTCTTTTTAAAACTTTTATTATAAAAAATCTTAGTTGTATGATTTAGATGCATAATTATTATTTGTATAATTTTATTAGTTGTATAATTGTTTGTTATATATAGTGCCATGGTTTTGACACCTGACCACACCGGCTCTCGTCCGCTCTATTATTCAGATGTGGTATGATTGTTTGTTATAACTATATATTTGTTTGGTTTCGTGTTTATGACAATCATTTCGACCAACTTGACATAGATATATTTTTATCTAGGAGGTAGTTGAACCGGAAATTCCAACCGACCCTATTGTCAAGTTTTTTGAAAAATAAATCAATGATTTGAAAGAAAAATTGAAAAGAAGTGAATATCTTCGTCTCCAATGCCTAGAAGAGAAGATGAATTTGGAGTTCAAATTTGCCGACGTCATCGATGAAAACGAGATCAAGATGGAGGCAATGCGCTTGGATAACGTGATCAAGATGGAGGCAATGCGCTTGGATAACGAGATCAAGATAAATGCAATGCGCTTGAAGCTTAAAAAGATTAGAAAATATGCCATTAGTCAAGAGGCTAGGTATCATTATGCTGTTGGTTCAATAAATATCTTAGTTGCGATTTTGATCGCATTTGTCGTTGGATTTAAATTCTTTATCTAGTTGTATGTTAGTTTCAATTAATGTATGTTTTATGAGAACTATGTATTACATTTGGTCACTACTCTAATTTGGTTTTAATGTGATGAATTTGTATTTGATATACTTAATTATATAATGTAGATGAGTCATCCATGGATGTACGTTGATCGACGCTCTAAAGCGTACATGGAAGGCGTGCGTTCTTTTTTCGATGTGGCTGAGGCAAATGCGCGGAATGGTTTTATGTGTTGTCCATGTCGTGACTGTCGGAATGAGAAGGATTACTCTTCCTCAAGAATCCTTCACATCCACCTGATTCAGTCCGGTTTCATGTCGGCTATAATTGTTGGACCAAGCACGGAGAAAGAGGGGTTTTGATGGAAGACAACGAAGAAGAAGAGAACGATGACAACTATCGCATGTTCAATGAACACGGTGATACTTCAATGGGGGAAGACGAAGCTGAAGAAGATCCCATTGTTGATGAGCCCGATGATGATATTCGTCGGGTCATTCGTGATGCACAAATGGACTGTGGAAGTGAAAACGAGAGGTTGAAGTTGGAGCGCATGTTAGCTGATCACACAAAATTGTTGTACCCAAATTGCGAAGATGGTCAGAAAAAGCTGGGTATCACACTAGAATTGCTACAATGGAAGGCAGAGAATGGTACTTCTGACAAGGGATTTGAAAATTTGCTTCAAATTATTAAGAAGATGCTTCCAAAGGTTAACGAATTGCCCTCTAGTACATACGAAGCAAAGAAGGTGGTATGCCCTCTAAGATTAGAGGTGCAAAAGATACATGCATGCATTAATGACTGCATCCTCTACCGTGGTGAGCACGAGAATTTGAATGCATGTACGGTATGCGGTGCATTGCGGTATAAGATCGGGTGAGATGACCCTGGTGATGTTGAGGGCGAGCCGTGCCCCAGAAAGAGGGTTCCTGCCAAGGTGATGTGGTATGCTCCTATAATACCACGATTGAAACGTTTGTTCCAAAACAAAGAGTATGCTAAGTTGTTGCGATGGCACAAAGAAGACCGCAAGAAAGACTTGATGTTGAGACACCCCGCTGATGGGTCGCAGTGGAGAAAAATTGACAAAGAGTACAAGACATTTTCAGATGACGCAAGGAACTTAAGATTTGGTCTAAGTACAGACGGCGTTAATCCTTTTGGGGAGCAGAGCTCCAGTCATAGCACTTGGCCTGTGACTCTATGTATCTATAACCTTCCTACTTGGTTGTGCATGAAGCGGAAGTTCATTATGATGCCAGTGCTCAACCAAGGCCCGAAGCAACCCGGCAACAACATTGATGTGTACCTGAGGCCATTGGTTGACGAACTTTTATAGTTGTGGCGTGAAGAAGGTGTACGTGTGTGGGATGAGTACAAACAAGATGAATTTAACCTACGAGCGTTGTTGTTTGTAACCATCAATGATTGGCCTGCTCTTAGTAACATTTCAGGACAGTCAAACAAGGGATACAATGCATGCACGCACTGTTTAGGTGAGACTGAAAGTATATATTGCGGGGGCAAGAAAGGCAAGAATGCGTACCCGGGGCATCGTCGATTTCTTCCAAAACAGCATCCCGTAATAAAGAAAGGCAAGCATTTTAAAGGTGAGGAAGATCACCGGATGAAGCCTACCCGCCCTAATGGGACAGTTATATAAGAGATGGTCAAGGATTTAAAAGTAATCTTTGGAAAGAGTCTTGGCGGACAATCTGTTCCGAAGGACGCTGCCGGAGACGTACCCATGTGGAAGAAGAAATCTATATTTTGGGGGCTACCCTATTGGAAAATCCTAGATGTCCGCTCTGCAATAGACGTGATGCACGTGACAAAAAATCTTTGCCTGAACCTGCTAAACTTCTTGGGCGTGTATGGGAAGACGAAAGATACACCAGAAGCAAGGCAGGACCAGCAACGTATGCACGAATGAGACAACGGGAATCCAGAGAAGTTGTAAGGACCCCTCAGATTTACCAGTCCGAGGTGCCCACGTTATGTAAACAGATCACGATCCCAATGATCAGTGCATCGCGATCACATAACCAACATGGTATACAGAGTTACATCATCCAACTCGATTAGTACAAGACTTACATACATGGTGGTCACACGACCAAGCCTGCAACCATCGTCACGCAGGACGGAATTAACTACGATATAGCGGAAGCTTTCGGCTAGCGTCGGCCCTCGTCACAACCGGACGCCTTCCCACAGAGCAGTTGACCGGTGACACTCAGTTGGCGTAGTCGTCGGCGCACTCCTCATCTTCGGCGTAGGTCTTCTCATTGAAAATCTGGACATTGGAATATCCAGGGACACAGCCATGAGTACAATTACGTACTCGCAAGACCACCACTAGGTTTAAGTTTCCATGGTAATGCAATAAGAGCGTTTTCGAAAACTAGGATAGCTGATATATGTGACTATAGGGCTTAATTTTCGCAAACGATGCTTTTAGACATAGAGAATACAACATCTCTATATCTTTGTTGAAAAAGGCACTTGGAGATATAATTCTCCTTCTTTTAGGAATGGCAGAAACCCTTTCCACATTTGAAAACACTTTTGTAAATCTTTTTCAAAACTCTAGGATAGGGATATCCCTTTTTCCTTTCCGGGTTCCGACTGGTTGACTCCCCGAGACCAACCATCTTCTCCCAAAATCCGTACCTCCCAGGTACCTCCTTGATGCCTCCTTTTTCTTTGCCGAAAACAATTTCTTTTTAAAACATAAAAGTGCCTATACGCCTAGATCGGTGGCCTTTCCAACCGTCCATGACCGAGGACTCGGCTATTCGAATAGATTTACACTCTGCAGCGGTGGTACACTTTCACCACAAGATTCGGATGGTCTGCCGTGGATCAACCACGGACTGTACGGAGACAACATGCACACATCAGACGGCCGATCCTAACTTCCACTATGTCAGCGCTAGTATAAGAATATCCTCTTCGAGTGGATTTGTTCTCCTCAGCACCGAGTGAGCTAGCCGTATCGATCCGGTTTCCCCTAGTCTCACACCGCCATGACAGGAGACCCACCGTTGCTTCCCGGTGGCACACGCAGTCCACACTTTGTATGCCCATATCCAGCATTCGGTTCCGGGGACTCTAACCCCTTCTAGCCAATTGAGGAGTATTTGAATACTAACACCAACAAGCTTCCGCTAAGCCCCATGCCCATTTTGAGGTAATGTGGTTGTACGGGTTAATTGTTCGGGCGGCCGCTAGGGCTGTACTTTGTTTTTCAAAAACATCTCCACCTCCGACTGCTCCCAGCAGCTCGGGTTTTCGTAAACTCACCGAATGCTCCCAGCACTTCGGGTTTTCATGAACTGCTCCATTTGCTCCCAGCAACATGGGTTTTATAAAATTCTTCTCGCCGATCGCTCCCAGCGACTCGGGTTTTCTTCCGAAAACATTTCATCAAACCTACGCTCCCATCCTAAAGTTTTGGGGTAAGAGTATAGGGATATGCTATTAGAAAATATAATTTTTCTTGATAGCGCCTTCAGTAGAAGGCTTCTCAAGTGAAGTCTTATTTTCATAAAGCCTATTATATACTAGTAGATCTATCTTTGGCCAAACAATAATTTTTGGAAAAATAATTTTTGGGGTTGGCAAAATGCCACATAAAAGATAAAACATGCATTACTTTATTTTGAAAACAGGACATGCTTTGTACGAATAGTAGCAGTTCAATAGGGTGTTGAGGTTGCTTGCCTGGCTCAGCAATATGTCCTTGGTCTTTATCTTGATGTTCTTCGGGTTCACTCCTCACTTCCAGTTCCTTCCCGATTGTATCCAACGTCGTAAACAGGAAAATAACGATACTCAAAATATAAGACAAAACCACAAGGACATATCAAACAGCAAGCATTGCACAAGACACTAAGCTATCAATCAAAATCAAGCAATTCACTAAATTAAACAATCAACAAGCAACAAGTCCATATAGCTAAGACAAACACAAACACAAACACAAACACACCTAAGAATATATACATATCAATCCTAATAGTTGAATAGGTAGTTTTAACTAAACACTAAAGTACAACACCTCCTAGGGTGATTGGATCATTTAACAAGGGTTGCTATATTAGTTCAGGAAATACTTCAGACAAAAGTATCTTAATAGCTAAGGAAATACTTCAGACAAAAGTATCTTATTATGCAAGCATTAACACTACCATTAAGCTCACTCACATGCAAGCATGCTACTAGCTCTAGGAACACATACTATTAAGTAGTTAATCAACCAATAAGATTAACACCACTGCTCACACAAGTTGTTGCTTAACAGCTAAAAGGTGCAGGAATCATTGCCAATCCATCCTATGCCCCCAGGAACATGAGAGAACTACTCACAACGCGAAGACATGGTATGATTCAATGGTATAAGTGATACAACACAATCTGAAAATATAATCTCCCCACTAAACAATGACAAGTAACAATTCACAAACATGTAGAATAGTACTTAGACAATAGCTAGGGTTCGAACAATCTCAAACTATGAGGGGGATGAAGTGGATCACGAAGATGGTGATGGAGATGGTGCTGGTCTTCACGGTGGTGATGATGGAGAAGTTCTTGCTGTAGATGTTGATGATGAACACGCCGGAGGGGGGTGGAGCCCTCCGAAGGCGATTCCGGCGGCGTTTCCCCCCTCCGATCTTCTCCGGCGGCAGCCTTCTGACTCTCTGTTTCGTGGTTCTGTGTTTCTCCGCCGCCTCCTTCCAGAGAACGTCGGGGGACCTTTTTTATAGGCGTTTTTAGGTCAAGACTATGTCGGTGGAGCAAAGATCGATGGCAACGGAGCCACGAGGGCCAAACGAGTGGGCCCCACGCGGCCACAGTACCTGGCCGCGTGGGCCACCCCGTTTGGGCCTCGGGCCTCCGCTTGCTAGCTTCCTTCGCCCACAGGTCTTCTTCCTTCCAAATATTGACGCCCGTAAATTTCTAGGTGATTTCGTTGACGTTTGGGTCCCTGAAACATTAAAATAAGAAAACGGGGTTTTCTTCCTGTGCAGGGTTAATTCCATAAAAATAGGAAATAAATGAATATTCCCAAAAATCATTATAAAACATTGATATAACCCTTATATGATGCAAATATGATTGGAATATAAGCAATTAAAGTGCAAAGTTCATGTATGCATTTTACATGCATCAACATCCCCAAGCTTAATCCATGCTCGTCCTCGAGTATGAAGATGATAAAACTAACATGGACTTTGCAATTTAATACTTAACAATGAATATCAAAGATGATTACTATTGCTACATATAGTCAAATGATTCATTCTTCAAAGGAGTAGCAATATGCAAATAGTTTATGAAGTGATATCAAGTATTCAAGACAAGGATGTTCATTGATAGTTCACAAAGTGTAACATAGTAGCAAGTAATATGGAACACATGTATGCATAATGATAAGTAGAACATCCTACAATGGTCATAGAGTGTAGATGAAAATCTGAATATGATAGGTGTACACTTTGGAAAGATGTATATGTGAGTAGAGGTAAAGCATGCATAAGTTTCATCCAACTTCCAAACTCTTCTACTTAAGTTAATGATTGCAATAAGGTATTCATTGGTGTCAAGCTCTCATTGCCCCTATCATAGCATCTTGAATGATTAAGGTTAAAGTGAAAGCAAATATGAGTAGTGTGCTTGATAAAGAATGGTTGAATGTCTCATGCCCCTTGAATACAAGTACTACACCATGTGTTACTCAACTTGGGAAACAAAGCAAGTTCAATTAAATATCATTGTAAGCATAATAGTATCATCAAGAGCGTCAACTGGGGTACCTCTTGTCCCAGATATGGAACAAGCCCATATCAAAATGACAAGACAAACAAACAAAATGAAAAATCTCAACACCCTTTTTATTTACCATTGGAATAGCTTTTTATTGTAAGGTGTGTCATAGATAATTCACCATAGCATGTAAGTAAATTTCCACCATGAATGATGCATGGCTTAGATTAGCGGCCCAGGCGTCTCTCTAACCATTTATACAAACTCATTTAAACTACTCTTTTCCACCACATTTCACCATGATAGCATCCATAAACAAAAGTACATGATATCAACTAAATGAGATGAAGAGCGTGTTGAAAGCTTGCCATGTGACAGCACATATGGGCTAACTTCCAACCCAAAACATTCATCAAGCCACAAACATCATAATCTTAATCACAATGGGTCATGTTTTATTATGCAAATAAATAAATTGTGCATCAAGTTCGTGAGAGCTATATAACCAACTTTTCATTGCAATCAATAACATAAACATTTTCATTCAGAGGTAAGATAACACAAACAACATGTTAAACATACTCGGAATAGCATAAAGCCAATAGGTAGATATGGTGGACTCACTGGAATAACTTTGGTTGAAGGTGTTGGAAACAAGTTTTTGCTTGTTGGAGTTTTTGGGCTAGCAAAAGGGAGAAAGTTGACCATCTAGATGCATGCATGAGTGTCCATAGAACTAACTAATCCATGTTAAACCAAGTAAAATAACAATCAGCACCAAAACATGAATAAGTGATAGCTCTTAAAAGAATTTGCAAACTATTACTCATAAACAAGCTCATGAATCATGCAACTATATGTATCATTAAAAATCAACTCAAACATCCCTTTTCCCAATCTTATAAAAGCATCCAACATATTTCAACCCATATTTCCAGTAGCTCTCCATATATAAATGATAGTGTGGTGGTCTCTCAAAACAATCAAACCAAAACAAAACAAAAGACGCTCCAAGTTTATGCGATAAAGTGTTTCGATCGAAAAACAGAAGTTGGACGTGTGCAAACCGAGAGTGTGTAGGTCCAGTGGGGTTGTCTTCACATCCCCAAGCTTATGGTCTTCACCATCCTTGGATAGCTCTTGGTGCATCTCCTCCAATCCCTGTGAAAAAACTTCAAAACACCGTTTCTCCCATTTCTTTTCTGTGGGGTGCATTAATAGTGATAAACAAATATGTTTCTTGCTGCATATAATCCTTGAACAAAAATTCATATGAGATGTCCAGAAAGTGTATAATGTTGTATGCCTACTCATAAACTCAATTGGATCAAAAAGATTCAACTTAAAAGCTCAAAGCATGCATCAAACAAAATGGGACAGAATCTGTCCAGAAAAACAGCAGCAGCAAAACGTATTTTTCTACCCTACCAAACTTTCTCGAAAAATTCCGAAAAATTCATGCATACAGAGGATGAAAAGTTGCAACTACAGTTCAAATATGAGCTCATTCGGAGTTACGGAATAAGAATTAAAAATCATACCGTGCACTGATTCGTGCAGGAATAAAATCTCCGAACGCTATAAGCAACTTTTCAAGACCAAAATGGGTAAAACTTGGCACTTTATTAAAAACTCCAGAAACTAACTAGACACAAAATCTCTTGTTACAGCAAGAGGACACAAAGAAAAATCACACACAAAAATAACCGGGTTGCCTCCCGCAAAGCGCTTTCTTTATAGCCATATAGCTAGGCTTCTTACTTTTGTTTATTGAAGATGAAGCTCATGAGGGAGCTTGAACTTTGATGTTCCCCTCTTTCTTGGGAAGTGTTCCATGCATAATACCAGGGTCCCATGTTGCTCTCAAACCGATCAAAATAATAGTCAAGTTGAAACCTGGTTGAGAGAAAAATAGAACACAAAAGTAATAACAACGAAGTCTAACTTTCTTTCTATGCATTGGCATTTTGTATATGAATGAAGTTTTCCAATGCATATTAACAAAAGTTACTTGCAGCCCATAATTATTAGTAGCATAAAGAGGGTTCTTATCACCTCCTCTTTCATAATAGTTGCAAGTAGTAAAAGTGTATTCAACCATATAACCAATAGAATCTTCCAACTTAGATAATTTGGGAACATAATGAGGATCATTAAATTTATTTTGGAGTTTATTAGCATGCTTCCCTCTTTCAAAATAGTTGTTAAGATCAATATCAAGTTTAATATCATGGTTGCAACAAAGATTTGGAACTAAAGATAATTGCAAACCACATAAGTATTTCTCAACATAAGCAAATTTCTCCTCTATGGTGTAAGTAGGAGAGTTCAAGAACAAAGTAGGACTCTCATGAGTAAGAGCACTATCACAAACAGCAAGTATATCATTTTTATCCTCACATAATTTAGTAACAACTAAACATGGAGGTTTATCAATAAGCATAGGACCATCATCTAAAGCATTATCATATAGCATATTTAAGCAATACTCCTCATTATCATCAATAAGTTCACTAGTAGCATTAATAAAAGTAAAGGAGCATTTTTAGTTTCATCATAATAGCATGGGTTATCATATAGGACCATAGCATTTTCAGTTTCACACTCATCATAACATGGATTCTCATAAATAACAAAAGATTTTTGAGTTTGAGTGTTACTATCATTTGTTGATGGTGAAGTTGGGAGATCCAACTCTTCATTCTCTAGCTGTTCATCATTTCCATCATCCTCTTGAGATTGCATGGGCATCCCCAAGCTTAGGTTTTTATCCACTTCTTCACATTCTTCCTCTTCCAAGCTTATGTTTTCATCATCTTCTTCCTGCAAAACATCAGTACTTTCTTGGGGAACCTTTCCCTTCTCATAATAATCAATAGCATAAATATTTTGAGAGAACTGGGCTATGCAATATTCAAGAATAGAAGTGACCTTTCCTTCAAATCTCTTAACTCTAGGGCAAGTTTTATTTTCATTAGCAAAGGTGTGCAATTCATTAGATGCATAATAAGTAACAAATTCCTCTACTTGTTCCATCTCTAAATGAGTGTAATCATTAGTATTGTAAGATGCTATGACATGTTCTTCATGGAACTTACATTGAAATCCAAAGTGTCTTTTTCTCTGTTTAAAGCAACAAGTTGTATTATTATGGAATAAAAGCCACTCTCCAGCAATATAATTTAAACTTTCCATGAAATCTTTTAGTCTTTTCCGTTCACTTGACTCTCTAAATTCCTCATCAATTTTAGAAGCTTTCATATATTCATAGTAAAGATTCATTATCTCAGGAACAGTTTTTTTGGTATTTTCCATTTTCTAATTTTTTTGTGTTTTTGATATATGGATGTATGCAAAACTAAACTAAATGCAAAACTGAAAATAAATATCTAGTGCAAACAAGAATAAAAACTTAAGCGCTACACTCCCCGGCAACGGCGCCAGAAAACTGTCTTGATGACTCCCAAGTGCAGGAGATCGTTGAAGTCTTCGCTGTGTAAGTATTAGTATCGATCCCACGAGGAGTAGAAGGTATAAGTATTTATCCTCTCAAATAAGAGTGTCACTTCTCTTATTATCTATGCACTAGACAAACTAAAATGATGCAAGTGTTTTTGGGTTTTTTGGTGTAGAGAATGCAAAGCTGAAAATAAAATATGATGAGTGAAAGCTCTCAAAGAGAGAGAAAGCCCAATCCCCTATGCAGCAAGAGGACAAGCTTGAGTGGTGTTTCTTATGCGTGGAAAACGTTCCCAAGGGCTACATGGATTTCATGGCAAAAATATTTCTAGAACAACAAGGTAAACATTTTGTCAAGTTTTAATCTTCTTTGGACGGAGCCATAATTAGGTGTAGCTAAATAAATAAACTAAACCCCTTATGATGGATCATGTGGCCAAGTAAATGACTGCACAAGAGTTATTAAGACAAAAGTCCCACCATAGCATTACACTCTAAGGTCCCCGATATAAATCCCCTCCTAATGTAACTTCATGACTCGGTCAAGGGTTTACGTGTCCTCCCAAGTCTCCCTCAATCCATTACACTAGTGTGAAACACCTTCATGCATTACTCAATGTATGGTGCACTTCATACATTGTACATCAAGACAATCATAAAAGATAAAAACTTGACCAAATACTCAATACATGTTAAGTAGAAATCATTGCCAATCCATCCTATGCCCCCAGGAACATGAGAGAACTACTCACAACGCGAAGACATGGTATGATTCAATGGTATAAGTGATACAACACAATCTGAAAATATAATCTCCCCACTAAACAATGACAAGTAACAATTCACAAACATGTAGAATAGTACTTAGACAATAGCTAGGGTTCGAACAATCTCAAACTATGAGGGGGATGAAGTGGATCACGAAGATGGTGATGGAGATGGTGCTGGTCTTCACGGTGGTGATGATGGAGAAGTTCTTGTTGTAGATGTTGATGATGACAACGCCGGAGGGGGGTGGAGCCCTCCGAAGGCGATTCCGGCAGCGTTTCCCCCCTCCGATCTTCTCCGGCGGCAGCCTTCTGACTCTCTGTTTCGTGGTTTTGTGTTTCTCCGCCGCCTCCTTCCAGAGAACGTCGGGGGACCTTTTTTATAGGCGTTTTTAGGTCAAGACTATGTCGGTGGAGCAAAGATCGATGGCAACGGAGCCACGAGGGCCAAACGAGTGGGCCCCACACGGCCACAGTACCTGGCCGTGTGGGCCACCCCCGTTTGGGCCTCGGGCCTCCGCTTGCTAGCTTCCTTCGCCCACAGGTCTTCTTCCTTCCAAATATTGACGCCCGTAAATTTCCAGGTGATTTCGTTGACGTTTGGGTCCCTGAAACATTAAAATAAGAAAACGGGGGTTTCTGCCTGTGCAGGGTTAATTCCATAAAAATAGGAAATAAATGTATATTCCCAAAAATCATTATAAAACATTGATATAACCCTTATATGATGCAAATATGATTGGAATATAAGCAATTAAAGTGCAAAGTTCATGTATGCATTTTACATGCATTACCATGCTAACAAAGGTCTCCTAAGGTCAACGATGGATCTGATACCAAGTCTGTAAGGACCCCTCAGATTTACCAGTCCGAGGTGCCCACGTTATGTAAACAAATCACGATCCCAATAATCAGTGCATCACGATCACATAACCAACATGGTATACAGAGTTACATCATCCAACTCGATTAGTACAAGACTTACATACATGGTGGTCACACGACCAAGCCTGCAACCATCGTCACGCAGGACGGAATTAACTACGATATAGCGGAAGCTTTCGGCTAGCGTCGGCCCTCGTCACAACCGGACGCCTTCCCACAGAGCAGTTGACCGGTGACACTCAGTTGTCGTAGTCGTCGGCGCACTCCTCATCTTCGGCGTAGGTCTTCTCATTGAAAATCTGGACATTGGAATATCCAGGGACACAGCCATGAGTACAATTACGTACTCGCAAGACCACCACCAGGTTTAAGTTTTCATGGTAATGCAATAAGAGCGTTTTTGAAAACAAGGATAGCTGATATATGTGACTATAGGGCTTAATTTTCGCAAACGATGCTTTTAGACATAGAGAATACAACATCTCTATATCTTTGTTGAAAAAGGCACTTGGAGATATAATTCTCCTTCTTTTAGGAATGGCAAAAACCCTTTCCACATTTGAAAACACTTTTGTAAATCTTTTTCAAAACACTAGGATAGGGATGCCCCTTTTTCCTTTCCGGGTTCCGACTGGTTGACTCCCCGAGACCAACCATCTTCTCCCAAAATCCGTACCTCCCAGGTACCTCCTTGATGCCTCCTTTTTCTTTGCCGAAAACAATTTCTTTTTAAAACATAAAAGTGCCCATACGCATAGATCGGTGGCCTTTCCAACCGTCCATGACCGAGGACTCGGCTATTCGAATAGATTTACACTCTGCAGAGGTGGTACACTTTCACCACAAGATTCGGATGGTCTGCCGTGGATCAACCACGGACTGTACGGAGACAGCATGCACACATCAGACGGCCGATCCTAACTTCCACTATGTCAGCGCTAGTATAAGAATATCCTCTTCGAGTGGATTTGTTCTCCCCGGCACCGAGTGAGCTAGCCGTATCGATCCGGTTTCCCCTAGTCTCACACCGCCATGACAGGAGACCCACCGTTGCTTCCCGGTGGCACACGCAGTCCACACTTTGTATGCCCATATCCAGCATTCGGTTCCGGGGACTCTAACCCCTTCTAGCCAATTGAGGAGTATTTGAATACTAACACCAACAAGCTTCCGCTAAGCCTCGTGCCCATTTTGAGGTAATGTGGTTGTACGGGTTAATTGTTCGGGCGGCCGCTAGGGCTGTACTTTGTTTTTCAAAAACATCTCCACCTCCGACTGCTCCCAACAGCTCGGGTTTTCGTAAACTCACCGAATGCTCCCAGCACTTCGGGTTTTCATGAACAGCTCCATTTGCTCCCAGCAACATGGGTTTTATAAAATTCTTCTCGCCGGTCGCTCCCAGCGACTCGGGTTTTCTTCCGAAAACATTTCATCAAACCCAGGCTCCCATCCTAAAGTTTTGGGGTAAGAGTATAGGGATATGCTATTAGAAAATATAATTTTTCTTGATAGCGCCTTCAGTAGAAGGCTTCTCAAGTGAAGTCTTATTTTCATAAAGCATATTATATACTAGTAGATCTATCTTTGGCCAAACAATAATTTTTGGAAAAATAATTTTTGGGGTTGGCAAAATGCCACATAAAAGATAAAACATGCATTACTTTATTTTGAAAACAGGACATGCTTTGTACGAATAGTAGCAGTTCAATAGGGTGTTGAGGTTGCTTGCCTGGCTCAGCAATATGTCCTTGGTCTTTATCTTGATGTTCTTCGGGTTCACTCCTCACTTCCAGTTCCTTCCCGATTGTATCCAACGTCGTAAACAGGAAAATAACGATACTCAAAATATAAGACAAAACCACAAGGACATATCAAACAGCAAGCATTGCACAAGACACTAAGCTATCAATCAAAATCAAGCAATTCACTAAATTAAACAATCAACAAGCAACAAGTCCATATAGCTAAGACAAACACAAACACAAACACAAACACACCTAAGAATATATACATAACAATCCTAATAGTTGAATAGGTAGTTTTAACTAAACACTAAAGTACAACACCTCCTAGGGTGATTGGATCATTTAACAAGGGTTGCTATATTAGTTCAGGAAATACTTCAGACAAAAGTATCTTAATAGCTAAGGAAATACTTCAGACAAAAGTATCTTATTATGCAAGCATTAACACTAGCATTAAGCACACTCACATGCAAGCATGCTACTAGCTCTAGGAACACATACTATTAAGTAGTTAATCAACCAATAAGATTAACACCACTGCTCACACAAGTTGTTGCTTAACAGCTAAAAGGTGCAGGAGAGTTATTTAATAGAATACCACAAACATTACTGCAAAGGAGCGGGTTGACAACAATCTAAAGTAACAGAACCAAACAGCAAGCATTTCAACCACACACACCTTCTTGAATAAATAGATCTAAAACAATCCTAATCACAAACATGGCATAAAACAAAATAGTGCAAACAATAGATGCTAAGATGATCATGCTAAAAATTGAGTAGTGGGTGACATTACAATACTTTTAGAATGTTTGAACTAGGTCAGTACAAGGTAATTTAAGGTTCTGGACTTGAGGTGGAATAATAATATTCCTCAAACAAGTCAATTAGAAATAGTAAATTAAAATAAGACTTTTTAATAGTGGCAATAGTGCTGTTTTTGGGAAATAATCCTCCAGTCTTAAAATAATGTTGAGAAAATTAAATCCCTCTACCACAGTACTCCTAACATTCATACCAAGCTAAGAAAATTGGATTTGCTCACAGATCACTTTCTAAAAGTGAGCTAAAAATGCCCCAAGTGCTACTGGTCCAAAAACTAAAAAGACCACAACTCTATTTTTAGGAAAATCCTGCATGCAAGGTTAAATTCTAAGGAAAGGTATTGATTTTAGCTTTCTGTAGAAATTGGATTCACTCCAAAAGGTTACTCCTAGCACGAGATATTCCATTTTAAGTGAAGAACATACTTTTTACTTGATTTAATGCTCAGCACGAAGTATAAATAATTTATAGACAAAACCAGTGTTGCATGTTAAAGAAAACTCAAAGGCACTCCACAAAAATACTCCTAAGCTATTTGCACAAATATATCTAGCACAAAAAATTAAAACTAGACACACTCAATTAACAGAAAATAACAATATCCAATTTTAAGTGTAATAACCCACTGTCTTCGAGAATAATTCACTCTGTGCAAAATATAAGTTGTAAAACTCTACCAAGCTAGGATATGATGTCTACTACCCATATCTAACCAAATCAATTGGATTTACTCCAAAAAGAATTTTTAATAATGAATTAAAAATCATCAAAATGCTACTGTTGTTAATCTTAAACCTAATATAACTTTAGTTACAGAGATCTCCTGCATGCATGCCTTATAGATCTAGATAGGTATGGTTTTAAGCTTTACAGAGAAATAAAGTTTGCATGATTTGGATTTACAGAACTCTCATTATTAAATAAATGCTGAAAAGGGTACTTTTTACAAAATTAAATCTACAAATCAAACTAAATCCTATTTTTGCAAACGGTCTGTACCACGTGGTTAAGAAAACACAGAGGATTTCTAAAAGATTTACTCCAATCAGTTTGCACGTATAGATCTACCACACTCGAATTAATCTAACATGGAAACAATTCACAGAAAACGAAAAAAGAAAAGAATGGAATAAAAAAAGACTGGGCCTTGCGCGGGCCGGATCTGGCCGTGGCTAGCACAGATCCAGGCCTGGGCGAGGTAGGCCGGCCCAGCAGCGTGCACAGAGCGGCCCAGGCGTGAAATTTGAAGGACGCGCGTGTTGGGCGTCGTCTTCATCGCGTTCTCGCGGCGAGCTCGCGCCGGAGGAAGACGGCGGCGATGGTGGCTCACCTAGGGGCGACGAGGGGCTGCGGGAGGGCTTGGATTCGAAGGAGGAGGTGACGGCGAGCTCAATGGGGTCCTCAGCTCCCGCATGCAGCATCGGCATCCATGGCGGCGACGGTGGCTTGCTCCACGGGTCGAGGACGGCGCGAGCTCTACGGCGATTCTGGGCAAACAAGGGAAGGGGAGGGAGTTAGGTCTCGGCCAGGGGAGCTCCATGGGCCAAAAATGGCGGTGAAATGAGGAAGGAAACGACGGCTACGGCGGTTCTCCTCCGACGGCTTCCGACGATCTCGAGCGAATTCTTGGGCAGCAGAGGGTTTGGGGACGGGCTGCGCTTCGTGGGGGAAGTGTGGGGTGTTGTGTGCGTGCTGTGAGCGAGGGATGGAGGGCAGGGGATAGAGCACGGCTCGGTTTAGGCAGGGGGTCGTTTTCTAGGGTTTTGATGGGGAGGGAGGTCAAGGGGAGCTCTCAGTGGCTGGCTTGGGCGGTGGGGAGTGGGGCAGGGATGAGGTGGCCGGGTGAGGTGTTCTAGCCAGTGGGGAGAGGGGGGAGTGATCCTCCATTGGTCACTTTTGGAAAAGAGAGAAGAAGAGTGGTGGAGAGGGTCTCCGGAGAGGGCGCTTGGGGGATCAGCTCCATTCTCCTGTGATGAAATTGATAAGATTGTGTCTGATCTGCCCACAGATAAATCGCCAGGACCCGATGGCTTCTCAGGTCTTTTTTTCAGAAAATGTTGGTCTATTATTCGATATGATTTCTATTGGTTATGTCACCAGTTCTGGGAAGGTTCAGTTAATTTGCAGAGCATCAATGATGCGTACATCACCTTGATTCCGAAGGTTCAATCGCCTGCAAGCCCTAACGATTACAGGCCCATTTCTCTGCTGAACTCAAGCTTAAAACTCCTGACTAAAATCCTTGCTAATAGGCTGCAACAAATGATTCTTGATCTCGTGCATATTAACCAATATGGTTTCTTGAAAAGTCGCACCATTCAGGACTGCGTTGCCTGGGCATACGAGTATATTCACCAATGCAAGCAAGCAAGAAAGGAGGTGGTTATTTTAAAACTCGATTTTGCTAAAGCATTCGACACTATTGAGCACGCTGCCATCATTAACATTCTTCGTTGTTGGGGGTTCGATGATCATTGGATCAGTTGGGTGAAAATGATTTTCAGTACGGGTACCTCCTCTGTGCTTCTCAATGGTGTGCCTGGTAAATAGTTTTCCTGCCGTCGTGGTGTTCGCCAAGGAGACCCGTTCTCGCCCATTCTGTTTGTTGCCGGTGCTGATCTCTTGCAATCCATGGTGAATCAACTTGCTTCTTCGGGTATAATCCAACCACCACTTCCCATTCCTAACACAGATTTCCCTATAGCCCAGTACGGGGATGATACTCTGCTTATCCTTCAAGCCTGCCCTGCTCAACTGCTTGCTCTAAAAAATCTGCTCCAGGTGTTTTCGGCTGCCACCGGTCTGAAAGTAAACTACTCGAAATCGTGTCTCATGCCTGTCAATATTGACTCTACCCGTCTAGCTGACCTCGCTGCGACTTTCGGCTGTGCTGTTGGATCATTGCCTTTTACTTATCTCGGCTTACCTCTTGGTTCCTCCCGGCCTTCGGTTCAGGACCTCTCACCCATTGTTGATCAGGTGGAACGTAAACTGAATGCCAGTGTTCGCTTCCTGGACTATGGCAGTAGGCTTACTTTCGTTAACTCTGTGCTCTCTTCGCTCCCGATTCACTATCTCTGTACACTCAAGATTCACAAGACGATTCTAAATCGATTTGATAAGTCCCGGCGGCATGCTCTTTGGGCAAAGGAGGAAGAAAGCTCGTCCGTCCACTCTCTTGCTGCCTGGTCCCTAGTCTGTCGTCCAAAGAAATATGGTGGCCTCGGCATTCTAAACTTGGAGATTCAGAACAAAGCTTTGCTGTTAAAGCAACTCCACAAGTTCTTCACTCAGACTGATCTCCCGTGGGTCAAATTAATATGGCAGCTATATGATCCTATGACTCCCCCGCACGCTCAGTCCATTCGCGGTTCCTTCTGGTGGCGTGACATCTTTAGCCTTATGGAGGTTTATCGCTGCATTACTCGATCTGAAGTTGGAAATGGCAACACCACCTTGCTTTGGAAGGATAGATGGCACAACAATGAGCTCTTCTGCGACAGATTTGATCGTCTCTTCTCTTTTGCTCGCGATGAAGATGCTTCTGTTGCTCTGATGAAACACACTGCTATCCAGACGTCCTCCTTTCATCTGCCTCTCTCGGAGCAGGCCTTTGCGGAGCTGGAGCAGCTCCAGGCGATTCTTGATGAGTACACTTTGGTCGCCGATGTTGCTGATGTAAAAAGATTTGTTTGGGGCACTACTACCTACTCCTCCCGGCAGTTTTATAATTTCATCTTTGCTCAACTTAGACAGGATCATGCATTGCAAGCCATATGGAAATCTCGGTGCATGCCGAAACTCAAGGTCTTTGCTTGGTTGCTTCAAATGGACAGACTGAATACAAAAGATTTGATGACTCATAAGCACTGGCATGTTGATGGGGGTACAAGCTGCGTGCTGTGTACTGCTGACGTCTTGGAGACACGAGATCATCTTTTTTTCTCATGTTGTTTTGCTGTGGAATGCTGGGATTTTCTCCACCTTCAATGGGATTGCTCGGTCCCAATATCTGACAGATTTGATCAAGTTAAAGGTCAATTCCTTGGCCCCCGCTTCATGGAGATTGTGATATGTGCCCTATGGAATATCTGGAAGATCAGAAATGATTTTATTTTCAAAAACAGACAACCAACTTTGGAGCGTTGGAAAGTTATGTTTCAAGCTGATGTTCTTCTTCACCAGTACCGTGTTCCCCCTTCTTTTATTCAGCCCTTGTTGGCTTGGGTTCTAGAGACATTTATCTGATGGACCCCCCATTTTTGACCATGTATTTTTCTTTTCATTTTCTCCCCCCCTAAACCTTTGTAGATCTCTGCATTGGGTCGTTGTAAAAACTCTCTTGGAAAACCTCTGGTTTCTCCATCTTTATTTATAAAATTTACACCGTAGGGGTTCTCCCCTACGGTAACATGGTCAGAAAAAAGGGTGCTTGGGGGGATGACAGGTGGGCCATGGTCGAGGTGCTGGTCTCCCTCTTTGTTTCCAGCAGAGAGAGAGTCGTTGGAGAGACGATAGATTAGGTTTTTAGTTGTTTTAGGTGATTAGGGGAGAGTGTGCAGAATTAAATTGGTACCATGTTCAACACTAAAAATTAAGCAAGCAGGGGCTCAAGGGTAGATCAAAAGAATTTTTCTAGCAAGCACAGGTGATAGAGACGGGAGGGGTGCTAGTGCATTGCCCAAAGGGGTCCTGGTTTGCTTAGGGAGAGAAGTGCAAAAGTGTAACCAACACAAGTCAAAAGGTCACTGATTTGACTAGCCTTCTAACCCTAGGTGGTTTAGTGATCAAACAAGGTGTCAACATTTAACCAAAAACAGGTTTTGAAAATATAGGTGACAAAGACCATCTTGGTTGATTTGCATGCCAAAAATTGATTATGGTTTGCTTAATGAGGAGTCCTAGATTTGCTATGTTTTAACAAACATGAAGATCAACAAATTTAATTGAATCTAGCAAAACTTGTATTTGTTTTACCACCAAGCTAAAAGTTCAAGCAAAGAAATGAGCTCACACAACCACACCACAAGCATATGTTGACACATTCATTTGCAAGCTCAATGTCTAGGCACATAAATCAACTATAAGCAAAAAGGTTTCAAACAGACAAGGAATTGAACAAATAACCAGACTTTATGATCAAACAAATTTACTTATCGAGGTGATGATCAATATGATTATGACAAGATTTTGAAGAAAGAGGCTTAAACCACTTCTTAGTAATATTTTTCAAAGAATATTAAAACAAGAGTTTTGAAATGTTTGTTGAAAATAAAATAGGAGAAGATATATGGATTATTTTACTTGCCAATACATTGAACACAAAGGTCATGTCAAAACTTGGTTGCTTTTTAAATGGGTAGTTATTTTGAGGTCAAGAATACAAACAATAAGTTACATCAAGCCAAACTAGGCAATTAAAAGAAAAACCCATCCAAAAGCTAGAGGTTTGAAAAAAAGTTTTTGTTGGTTCCAAATTTTGGGTCACTAATAACAAAGTTTTTTCTTCCTTCCAAAATTTGGGGCGTTACAGAAGTATCAAGGTTCTGCTAGCTACGCTCTTACCAAAGAAGAGAAGGAGATCTTTTTTGAAGTCCTGAGCAGTATCAAAGTCCCGTCTGGCTTCTCATCGAATATAAAAGGAATAATAAACATGACAGAGAAGAAGTTCCAAAACCTAAAGTCTCATGACTGCCACGTGATTATGACACAATTACTTCCGGTTGCATTGAGGGGGCTTCTACCCGAAAATGTTCGAGTACCCATTGTGAAGCTATGTGCATTCCTCAATGCAATTTCTCAGAAGGTGATCAATCCAGAAACTATAACAAGTTTACAGAAGGATGTGGTCCAATGTCTTGTCAGCTTCGAGTTGATCTTCCCACCATCCTTCTTCAATATTATGACGCACCTCATAGTTCACCTAGTCGATGAGATATCTGTTCTCGGTCCTGTATTTCTACACAACATGTTCCCCTTTGAGAGGTTCATGGGAGTCTTAAAGAAATATGTTCATAATCGTGCTAGGCCAGAAGGAAGCATTGTGAAGGGCTATGGAACAGAGGAGGTCATTGAGTTTTGTGTTAACTTTATTCCTGACCTTAAGCCGATCGGTGTTCCTCAATCGCGCCATGAGGGGAGACTCTGTGGAAAAGGCACGCTAGGAAAGAAAACAAAAATATGTATGGACGGGCATTCTTTCACTCAAGCACACTACACAGTTCTACATATTTCCAGCTTGGTGGCTCCATATATCGAGGAACACAAGAATATTTTACGCTTGAAATACCCGGAGGAAGGTGAAGATTCGATTGATGGAGAACACGTGAAGGCTTTCGGCGGTTGGTTGGAAATACGTCTCATTAATGAGACCACTATTGGAGAAGAGCTATACTTGTTGGCGAAGTCACAATCTTCGACTATATCTACTTTCCAAGGGTATGAGATAAATGGGAATACATTTTACACGGCCGCCTAAGATAAAAAGAGCACCAACCAAAACAGTGGTGTCCGCTTTGATGCAACAAACAACAATGGGCAAAAGGACACATATTATGGTTCCATAGAGGAGATATGGGAACTTGAATATGGACCTTTTTTTAAGGTCCCTTTGTTCTGGTGGAAATGGTTCAACCTGAAAGGTGGGGTAGAGATAGACCCGAAGTATGGAATGACTACAGTGAATTTCAAGAATCTTGGGTACGACACCGAACCATTCTTCCTAGCCAGTCAAGTGGCTCAGGTTTTCTATGTGAAGGACATGTCTACCAAACCGAAAAAAAAGAAAAAATAAGCAAGCGAATACATCAAACGATGAGCCAAAGCGCCACATAGTTCTACCAGGGAAAAGAATCATCGTGGGAGTGGAGGACAAGACAGACATGTCAGAAGATTACGATAAGTTTCATGAAATTCCGTCCTTCAAAGTGAACACTGACCCAAGCATCAAGTTAAATGATGAAGATTGTCCATGGTTACGGTGAAATCAGAAGAAAAAGTGAACACTAAATAGGGATGTTGTCCGTGATGTGTAATAATGTATTAAACCTTTTATGTAACTCAGAAGAAAACTCTAAACACCGATTTTTGGTTCTAAAAACTCTTAACGGCTTACAAGCGCTCGAAAAAGTTGGAACAAAACAAACGGCTTCCCCTGCATACAGCCCGACGGGGCTCCTGAGTGCCCGCATATCAAATGCACCGTCGGACGTATGCAGGGAATCCGAATGATTTGTATTTGGTCGATGAACTGGAGGATTTTGTAGATAGAACAGAACACATGGTTTCCCCTGCATACAGCCCAACGGTGGCTAGCTCGTGAGTGCCCGCATATCAAATGCACCGTTGGACGTATGCAGGGAATCCGAATGCTTTGTATACCCAAATATGTAGAAATTATTCAAAAGTATGTAGAAATTATTCAAATTCATATCCAAATATATTTCAAAAATTTGCGCACAAAAATTTGAAAATTTGTTCCTCGAAAGCAAAAAAAATAGACCTCGAAATCAATTAGGTGAATTTTAGGTTAAATCAATTTTCGTTTAGATTTAGGTGAATTTAGTAGTTTAGGTTAGACTTAATTGAATTTAGGTTAAATCAATTAGGTGAATTTTATTTACGTGAATTTTACTTAGGTGAATTTTATTATTTTAGTAGACTTAGGTGAATTTTATTATTTTAGTGGCATTAATTGAATATTAGTAGACTTAGGTGAATTTTAGTACATTTAGTTGAATTTTAGTAGACTTATTTGAATTTGCTATGTATAGATTTAAATTTAAATTTAGGGTTTGAAATTTAGGGTTAGAGATTTAAATTTAGGGTTAGAAATTTAAATTTAGGGTTAGAGATTTAAATTTCTAATTGTAGATTTAAATTTGCTATGTATTTATTGTTTTTTAGTGTTAGTAATTTAGGGTTAAAAATTTAGGGTTAGAAATTTAGTGTAAATTTGCTATGTATAGATTTAAATTTAAATTTAGGGTTAGAAATTTCTAATTGTAGATTTAAATTTGCTATGTATTTATTGTTTTTTTAGTGTTAGTAATTTAGGGTTAGAAATTTAGTGTAAATTTGCTATGTATAGATTTAAAATTAAATTTAGGGTTAGAAATTTAAATTTAGGGTTACAACTTTAAATTTAGGGTTAGAAATTTAGGGTTAGAGATTTAAATTTGCTATGTATTAGTGATAATTTTTGCAAATTTCTTTTTTATAACTTTTGTATTCTGCTAATTAATGCTAACATTGTTTTATATTTCTTTTGTATTAGTTAAGCACAATGGATAACTTCAACAGCAGACACCTTGAAAAAGAGGTGTTCGAAATTATACGTGAACCCGTGGGGGGAGCAGAAGTCGGTGGAATAGAAGATGGCTCAGAATTTCTGAACGAATCCGGTCCGGGAATTGAGGAGGAACAAAGAGACAATGCGCAAACGAGCATCGAGTGCAATGACGACTCGCTAATTCGTGGACCTCCACAGTCTGGCGAGGTGTTCGACATTATATTTCTCTTGTATTAGTTAAGGCTCTGTTGATCAGGATGCAATAATTGAGTACTATATGTATGTATTAACACATGTGTTTTTTTATTTTTAGACCTCCGCATCGGCCCAATCTGCAGAAACTAAACGAGGCCATGCCAAAGGGATGCCCGATGGTATGCATCTCACAATTGAGGTCGTCTCTCTAGAGGGCAAACCGTTGGAGCCCAAGGCGAACGCATCTAAGTTTGTGCATCAATGCGGAGTTGTTGTTAGGGACAATGTTCCGATCAGCATTCAAGAATGGATTGAGCCAAAAAACTTAGAGGGCACCAGAAAACCTAGTTGGGTCTGCAACAGAACTAAAGATACGCTTTGGGACAAGCTCATAGCAAAATTCACCCTACCGGTGTTGGATTATACCGAAAGGACACAAGCCATGACGAAAAAAGTCAAGCATTTCGCGCTGAAGAAGATGGCTGAACAATTCAACAATTACAAGAACATATTATACCGTGATTGGCAATTGAAAAAGAAAGATCCAGATTTCACTGGCACACTAGAGAGGCAGCGGCCTCACTGGAAGGCATTTCTGGAATACAAGGAATCAGAACTAGCTAAGCAAAGATCGAAAAAGAATAAGGAAAATGCAGCGAAAAAGATATATCACCATAAGATGGGGGCAGGTGGCTACATAAGTGCCGAGCCTAAGTGGGATATGGTTGAGGCTGAGCTGCGCAATAAAGGGATCACTCCAATTACACATGACTGGCCCCATAGGGTCAGAAATTGGATGCTTGCGCATGGGGCGGAGTATGACATGGAAACAGGGGATCTAATAGTTGATGAAAAGAAAGAAACTCCTATACCCCGGAAGCAAATTCTTGATGCACTCGCCGAAGCTCGAGAGGGAAAGTTTATTCCCGACAGAGAGAACGACGAGCTGACAAAGGCCCTCGGTAATAAAGAAAAAGGAGGATGAACACGAGGCCGTGGAGTTGGGCTATGGAATGAAGGGTTTCTTGAGGACCGTGAATCTTATAGAAGCCGAGCAAGAGCAAAGAAGAGGAAGGAGCAGGAGGATTCAGACCGGTTGAGCAAACTAGAAAGTATCGTGAGCCACCAACAGAAGCAAATAGATGAAATGCGCGAGCATGGGGCAACTCATCAGCTGCAGGAAGATGCTCCAACAGGTGGTCCATCTCTACTGAGAAGCAGCGTGGCTTCCACGGGGGTTGGTGCTGATGAGCCATCGAAGGAAACCTACCCCATGGATTATATCACTGAGAAGACAAGTTGTGAGCTACATGATCCACTGATGAGAGCAAACTTATCCGTGAAGGCGGCGGACGGCTATGCTTTAACTTGTGAATCTACAACACTATATTTGGGCAATGAGATCCAGATGGCTATGCTCGTGTCGGCGTGGATCATATTAACCCCGGATTTGAATCACTCAAACTTCAAATCCCTGGAGGTGATGATGAGAGGACACTGGGAGATGTCCAGGGTGGACGCATTCTATGGCCCAAGAAATACATCGTGATTCCAGACTGGACGGCACCAAGGCCACCATCGCCTCCAAGTCCACATGATGACGACTTGGACGACCACCACAACACGAGTCCATCTCGATCTTCGCCGCCGCCTCAGCAGACTCCTCGGCCGTCTCCTCCGCCGCCTCCGCCCACTAGGAGCAACCAGTCGACGAAGACCGTCGTTTCGTCACTAATGGGTTTCCGTCGCGACCGATCGCCGGTACCCTGACAAGAGCCCCTCCCAAAAGTACCGAAGGTTCCTCCCCCGAGACCTTGGGACAGGACTATAGAGGAAAACGCCGCGGCCGTGGCAGCCGACCATAAAAGACAGATGGAACCGAAAAAGCCCCCGCCGAAGCAAGTATATACGGTAGATCAAAAAAACTGGGCTGCGGATTTATTTAATCATCCATCGCAAGTCGAGATAAATAGGAAAGATAACTATGCACGCTGTCTGAGTAGAATTCGCCCCAGCAAGACGACAAGTACTAGTGACAGCGGGAAAAGAAAAAGAGACGTTGCCCAGCTCGGAGCACAGTCAAAACAGTCGATCTCCCCGCTCAAGGTGACCACTGATAAGGGCTCCGCGCACGCGGCGGACACTGATGATTTAGCCTACCGCGCGAAATTTGCTGCCGAAGTTGGTATGTCACTTTCTCAACTGGATGCAGAAGAGCTCCCCCCCTATATGCATGTAGATAAATGGACCTGGGAATACGAGAAGTCTCTAGTGCCACCTGATCAGATCGAGTTTCTACCAACACAAATGCGAAGACTGCATGACTGGTACATGAATGTCACAAGGGAAGGGCGTTGGAGATATGATGCGTTGCATGAGGGAGGGCCCCTATATATTGAAGCGACGCGGACCTGGTAGGAACCAATGTCTTGGTGCTTACGGTGCTAGTCCCTGGATCGATTCGCTAGCAAACATAGTTTCGATGATATAACAGAAATAACAATGCATCTTTATTACAGCGTATGATCCAGAAGTTATATGATATTACAAGTTGCATAGCTCATGGCTAGCATAAACCCAGTAGACAATCTTCAGAGTTCCATCAACGCCACAGGCGAACATGCTGAGTGGAGACTCGCAACCTACGTATTCTTACTCGTCAATAGAATAACCTGCAACATGAAATGTTGCAGCCACGAATGGTCAATACATTGAATGTATTGGCAAGATTCACTAACAAAGTTTTAACAGTCCTTTCATTTCCAAATAAATTTTAATCCAGTAACCTCGAAAGTGTTTCTAATCATTCGTAAGGACACCATGTCTTCGTGGGTCTACTAATCATTTCCAAGGCGCACCATGACTCCGTGGTACACCCAACCTAAAACCATGACTCTGTGGTGCTTCTAATCCACACCATGACTCCTTGGTGCTTCTCATCTACACCATGACTCTGTGGTGTTGCTAATCGTCTTAAGGACACACCATGACTCCGTGGTGCACCAAATCATTTATAAGGACACACCATGACTCTGTAGTGCGCCAAATCGTTTCTAAGGACACACCATGACTCCGTGGTGCTCCTACTCGCAACATGAATTCCCACCTACGTATCTATTCAGCATAGCTACCCAAACAACAATACGATGATGACGAAGAAATCAATTCATGTAAAACATATGGCTATCCTACCTTGGTCTCATGTCATCGATAAATACAATAGATCATCCTACGAAAACATCTAACCGCACAGGAAAATATTTGGGATCATGATCAAAGCGAACTTGCCTTTTTGTCGTTGATGATCGTACACTTTCTCACAAGCAAACGGTTGCACTCCGCAAAATCTATACGTTAAAATAAATCACAATAAACAGACAATCCAAAATCCAAATAACACATAACAACCACAAACTAAATAATTTAATATTATCAATTCTTTGGTTAATGTTCATCTCATGATTCAATATACAAAAAGAATCAATGTTATTGTGTTTAGTGTTTGCAAGGCATGGCTTTGGTAGTTTAAATTTCAAATTCCAATGGGCATAAGTTAAATTGTGTGATATAATGTATTAATGGTTCTACTGGATACAAATGGTCAATCTAAACCATAGGAAAAAGAATTAATAGAATACGGTTTATAAATTTGAAATTTGAATTTATCTATAATAAAGAAGCAAATTAATTTATACAGAAGTGCTACTAGATAGAGAATTTCAATATCTTTTATTTGCAACAAGAATCAATTAAAAAGGAAATTACAGAATTAAAGTTATGCCAAAATTAATCATTTGAAATTTGCATAATTTAAATTTTGACAAACTCGAAATGTACTGGTGCCACTGTGTTCTTCATGTTCCAGCGATTTCAGGGATATATTATTTGCTAAGTTTGGATAAGCAGATCAAAAGATATGAATTTTACAAGTTTAGAAATATTTCTGCCAAAAATAGACTGAAAAGAATTAACAGAAAAAAAAATAGTACACGTGGCGTGTTCTGATTCATCGGTACCTCACGTGGGCTGTCCTTTTTTTTACCGATTTGCCCTCCCACCAAAATTAAAATTACATCAACTGCCACCACAAGTAAAAGAAACGGTTCCTTAAAAAAAAAAGGCGCCGTCAGCCACCAGCTCCCAGCCACGCGCGCGCGATCCAGTCGACCATGCCCGAACTGCTCTGCGAGTTCATGGGGCTCCCAAGCAGACAAGTGCCGCTGCTGCTCCCTTTTTTGCCGCTGCTCCTTTGACAAAAATTATGAGAACAATACCTAAAGTGATCGCAGGCAGCAAAGCATCACTCGGAGAAAATAAATTAAGAACAATACATGGCTTTGGTGATGATGATAAAAATTGATGTTTCTTGATTGAGTTGGATTTGTTTGTATGTTTGTGCACTTCAATCTAGGTATTGCAGTAATACAACATCGTCCTCGCCAGCTCGCCGCTACCCTCAACCCTGAGAATGCGCTATTCTGGACGTCGCCACGGCCACATTAACCGGGATTTCCAGTGACCCACGCTTGCGTGCCGTGTACCTATGTGCTCATGTAGGTGCAGTTTTTTGTACAAACCCGTAGCAACGCACAGGCATGTTTACTATACATAGAGAGATGTGCATCTTTGTTCTAGTTTGATTAGAGTCTCCACACAAGCAGCTTACTTTACTTTACTTTATTGTTTCTCTCTCTACGTTGGCAATCAGCAGATGGCAGTCATGGTACCTAACTAAAGTGATCGCAGGCAGAAAAGCATCACTTGGAGAAAAATTATGAGAACAATACCTGGCTTGAGACCACCGGATCAATCTCATGGCCTACCTAAGATCGTAGGCAGCAAAGCATCACTCGGAGAAAAAAATATAAGAACAATACTTGGCTTTGGTGATGATGGAATTATCACATTGTGAGTTAAGTCGATGCCCCAAGTGGGCCTTTAAGGCAGTACTAGTAATTAAGCAAGGCATGCATCCAGTTGGACTAAAATAAGAAAAAGGAGGACAGCGGGAACAATACTTTGATTTGCGGCCTTCTTACTCGGTTGTAATACTTAGACTAGTCACAATAGGGAGTAACTTAGACTATAACATGCGTATGTTACTACTCTAAGTTACTACCTCCATAGTGGCTAGTCTTACAGCAATAGGAGCTGTTTTTTATTAAGGTTGTCCTAGAATACCATAAATGGGGTTTCTTTGTACCGACTGAAAAGCGTTTCGATCTGTGCGGAGACATGACACCACACATGATGCTGCTGCACCCCAATGTATACCTGCGTTTCTGGACCATACTAACAAGATTCTTGGGCCTGTCAAATACTGTAAATTACGCCGGAAACCTGTCTGTCAATAATCTCCACACCAATAATTGATGGCAATTGAAACCCCGGGTCGCTCCCGCGAGCGACCGGGAGGAACCCTAGCTGTCGGCCGCTCCCCCTCCCCTCCTTCCCTCCTCCTCCCTCGCCGCCGCCAGAGGACGTGACCGCGAAGCCCGGCCGGCGGCGGCGGGGATCCCTCGCCCCCTCGAGCGGTCAGGGCAGGCCCGGGCCGGCGTCGTCGATCTGGGGCGCTTGTCAGCGGTTCGGTGGGCTGCGTGGCGGCGGTGCGTGCCCGGCCTGGTGGTCGTCCATCAGGCGGCTGGCCATGGCGGCCGGCGAGGGCTGAGGGTGGTGCGGGCCGTCTGCTGCTGCCATGTTCGCGCGTTGGTGGTGGTCCGGCTGGGTCGGTCGCGGTGGCCAGAGGTCAGCTCGAATCCTCCTCTCTCTGTGGGCGTGTGTGACTCGGGAACGTGACGTCTTGGCGGCTCGTGGTAGGTTAAGGTGGGGGCTGGCGTGTCGTGTGGGGTTTCGGAGGAGGCCGTGGCTGGCGCAGTCGAGGCTGCCCAGCGGCCGGAGGTGCCGCCTGCTTGGGTGGGCCCCCATTGAGATCTGGGCCAAGATGATGGGGCGCTGGCTGCAGCACCATCTGCAGGTGCTGTTGGCAGGCGGCTGGCCGCACCGGCCTGGTCACCGGTGCTGGGGTGGTCCCCATGCCTGGGGCGGGCTTTCCCCACGCATGGCCTAGTGCGTGTTCGCTGGGCGGCTGTGGCGGCGATGCTTTCCGGCTATGTCCCCCCTCCGGCCTAGCATTGGGGTGGGTTCTTGGAGGTTGGAGTGAGTGGCGTCCGCGCGTTATGGCGTCAGTGAGAGGCTTGGAGCGGGATGCCGGAGCGGCGGCCCTGGTGGTGGGAGCCGCGATGCTCGTGGGTGGAGCTCGCGACTCGGGTGCTGGCTGTCTGCCATGGCCGTCTGGGCGGCGTGGTGGCTGACGCGCGGCGTTCGGTGGTGGTGGTGCGGCAGTTTGGGCATACCACGTCTCGGGTGGGGAAAGTGCTCGTCGGGGTGAAAACCTTGTTAGGTTCTGGCCAGGTTGACGGTGGTGGTGTCCATGGGTATCATCTCCTTCTTGAAGGCACCGTCGCGGCAGCTCTTTGCCCTCTGAGATGTTCCGGATGAAAAGCCTGATCCTTGGGATCGGGTGGTGGCGGCGCTCCGGTCTCATGTCCATCCTGAAGGTACCGCCTTTGGAGGCCCCGTTTTGTCGTCGTTGCTCGGTTCCGTCTCTTCGCGGTGACTCGTTCACGGTTGAGGGCTCCGTGGACTTCCAGCGGTGCTCTTTTTTCCTTACTGTCGATTGCTTGGAGTTGTATGGGTTGGTGTAGCTGTTCTTCAGCACCTGTGTATCCTGCCTTTTGTGTGTGGTGTCGTGTTTATATGCAGGGTTGTATGTTGAAAACTTGTATATGTTTGTGCCCAATTTTTTTCATATTTTTTCGAAGTGTTTTCATATTTTTTAATTTTGAAAAAAATAACAGGAGCATATGCACCCGGGAGCCAAAGTGGATTTCGGATTCACGTGTTGCTACTTTCTGGCATGGGAAATTACTGCCGATGCAAGCTTTCCTCGCGCCAACCTTCTACCCTGGCACCAAGCAAAGAACTCCTATTTTGTTCTTCACATGCTGCTGCTCATGGAACGACGTACTATTGATTTCTCTCATCTAGAACCAATCGATGGTTTTCTCATGCCTTTAATCAGATGTAATTTTTTTACCCGCTCGATAACTTTATCACCGTTTCTGACCAGGACTGCAATTAATCGCGCTGGACTCGGTCGCGACTGGTCTGTATAGGGATCGGCGTCCGATACCTGGCTTCCCATCGGACCAGTGTCCCATCCTACGATTGGAAGCATGATGGACGTCTGATTTTAAACCAGGCCCACGTGACTCTTTCCAAGATGCTTCGCTTCCCAACTGCCCCGCCAGCAAGGCCTGCCCACGACCATCATTGTATGCCTTTCCCTCCACTACCCTGCCACGGCTCATCTGACACAGCCCCTGGTGATTTCTGAATCCTAAACCCGAACCAAAAGATTTTTAGGAAAATGTTTTAAGAAGCTACACTGGTAAAATATTCCAAACAAAACCAGGCTTGAACATGTGTTGACATTATGGACCCACACGCAAGCGCGACAAGGCACGAGCCCGTCTTGTCGCCAAAATTTCATATCTCCTGCGCTTCCTCCCAACTCACATCACACCGAAATTTCAAAACCTTTCCTGTTGAGATCGAATCACTTGGAACAAAAGCAAAAGAGGATGCCATCCATGCATCAACTTTTACTTTCTTAGCAATTGAGACAACAACGCCAGGTTGAGATTGAATCATTTGGAACAAAAGCAATGGGGGATGCCATCGATGCATGTTCTCCATTCTTATTCACGGATCTTTGCAGTTTTACGCTTGGAACAATTAATGTCTGGCTCTATCACTTTTAATTCGTTGGTGCATGTTCACGCATAAAGAAGTACCTTAAACTCTGAAGCCCCCTTATATATAGAGCAAGGATTGGATGGAGAGGCTCTCTTGATTATAAGGTATTAGACAGTGTTCTAAACAACAACAATCACGACATTCGCTTCCACAGGGAAAGAGTGAACAATGTTCGAATACATCAAGAAACTTCGAGCTTGCAACAAATGGCAACTTCTGAGGGAGGATGCAAATCTGGCTGAAATTGCGAAGCTCAATGGTCTACTAGAGCCGCAGAGAAGAATCTATCTGAGATTGGTACCACTTTTTTCATCTCACATCGTGCAAACTTCTACAGTTGTTGATTCTAATGACTGAGTTGGTATGGTTTCATCAAGTGGCTCAACTGGAAAGTCAAATAGAAGAATCCAGGGCAATAAATGATGAGCTTGAGAAACAATGTGATTCTCTAGAGGAGAACCTTGAGAAGGTGGAAGCCGAGAAAATGGTTGGTGGCTTGTGCATTTGGTTAACATCTCTCTTATTGATAAAGGACCGTTTTGTAATCACAAATCTATAATGTGCAGGATTCCCTTCGGTCTTATGGAGAAGAGAAGGCGGCAAGGATTGCTATAGAATCTTCATGCAACGAGCTTTCAGGAGAACTCAATAGAGTTAAGTTGGAACAAAAATATCTTAATGATCAGGTATTACCATTGTTCAAAATTTCAGTAATAATAAATAAGGTTACGTATAGTTTTGACCATTATTCATGTTTGGTTTCAACCCACATTTAGATCAAAATGCTTCACGACACAAATACGAGACTTCAAGAAGACAACACAATCTTGCAGCAACATAATTGCAACCTCCAATCAGATGCAACAAGAAATACTGAAACAATAACAAAGATGCAAAAGGAGAAGAATAATATAGTCGAAACAATGAATGGTTTGAAAGAAAATGCTAACTCGGTCAAATTGCAGCTTGATTTGGCAAAGGTAGGATTATTGTTTCATCCTTTCAATGCATTCATTTTTCATCGTAATGTTTCAAGTTCCATTCACAGATTACATGCTGATAGTTAAAGTTGTCACTCCTAGCAGTCTTCACATAATGAAGCTTTAAAAGATAGGAATGATCTATTAGCAGAGAGTAATACTCTTAGAGGCAAACTACAACAAGTAAAGGAGGATCGTGATCATAAATCAGCTGAAATACAATCTCTGTTGAGTGACTTGGGTGTGTACAAGGAATTGACACAAAAGTCTTCAACGGAGTTGGAGAATGTCATGATAAGATGTGCTACCCTTGAGGTATGACTATATGCTCTAAATGATTCAATGTCTAGCTATTTCAATAAAGTGTACTAATTTGTGTTCAATGATATAGGAAACTTGTTCATCGCAAAGCGAGAGGATAAAATCACTTGAAGTTGAGCTTGTTTCGGCGAACGAAAATTTAAAATTTCTTGATGTGCTTTGTTCTCCTAGTGTTGGATCCAATCCAATGATAAAATTTAGCGTTCATTCATGAAACTGGTAAGTACATATTTGAATTTCATTTATCAAATGGAAAAAAATCCATGCTCTGATCCTTTTTTTTGTTGGGCGCGAAGAATTTCAGCAAGTATGATCCAAAAGGTGTTCACATTTCCAATGTTCTTGATTCATGCTACAGATCTGGACCATCCGTTGATCCTATTTTGGTTTCATGTTCATGAGAGAGGAAGGGATAATAACTGTAAGTGTGATAAATGGTTCAGGAGAAAGGAAGGCAAAAAATAATGTATGTAATTCTTGTTTGATGATGAAATATGTGGTTTGTGATATGTTTGAGAATGAATGTGTGCTATAAGGAGTACATTTTTTTATGAAATGTTAATAATAAAATGTTTGAGAATAAAAACAACTAAAATACATAGAAATTGAGGCAGAGAGATAGATATATATAGAGAGAGAGGATGGGTGGGATAATGACATGAGAAGGATGCGGGGTGTATTTTGAAAAATGGGAGGGACTACAGAATGAGAAACATATGGTGTTGGTGGTGGGTGCAGAAAAATAGAAGCTCTTATCTTAAAGCAGAAGGAAAGGCTCCGCCGATAGTAGGGAGACACCCCACATAGGAGTGGAATTTTATTTTTGTTCTAGCTAGCTCCTTGTCTTGTAAGTAGGGTTAATTTGTTTGATTATGGTGACAAACCACGGCCTCTGTTTCTACAAACATTGGGGTTAACGGAGGATCTATGGGTTGAGAGTACCCTTGCAACCAAAGCAATTAAGGATGCCATGTGTCGTAGCTACTGAATGAGGAGTTCATGCAATGACACTTGGGTTGTTCATCAAGGTGAAGCACGAGCCACGTACGACGGGGTGAAACACGCATCGTGTATGATGGTGTTAAACTTACTACCTGTACGAGGAGCTGAAAATTACTTTTGTATTGTAGAATTTGGGTTACAAAGTGAGCTCTCCTCTTTTCTGTACCCTTGGGGCCTATATATTGGAGAGGGGGTCTGAAAATGTGAGATTATAGTTTTTCCCCCCACATTTGGGGGAGTTTACATGGGCAATATGGTCATTTCCTTGACCTTAGAGGATTTTTTGAGAATATTCCTAGGAATGTTTTGAGGAATCTCCGGGAGCACCGAGGCTACCCCTCAATGGCATCAGCGTAATCCTTCATGGTGAAGGACATCGAGGGCTTCGGTGTAGTCCTTGATGATTAAGAATCATGGCCTCCGGTGCCGACATGCTGCAGAGTTGGTGAGAAGGCATGGAGTTAGATGCATGTCATATTGCTAGCTTATTGCCACTATCGTCTTGTGTATGCATATGTATGTATGCTGGTTGGCATTCTAGTGTTAGCAGTTATAGCACATTAGTCTAGGTCACTCCCATTCAAGTGAAACGTACAATTCTTCTTTTGTTGGTTCTACTTAAGATATATAGCGCGTCGAAAGATGCACATATTTGCTGATGATGGTGTCAGATAGACATGGATGGGCTCTGTCGCATTTCTTGCACTTCTTAAACTCGGATATCAATGTCTATGATGTTGCAATTAATTCTAATGTTTCCATAAAAAATATCAAATAGAGATCTTAATTGTTACTGGTATCTTGAGCTTCCATAAAAAAATATGGCTAACGTTTACCAAGTCAGCATACATATAGATTTAACCATAAACAACCCTGCAGCATTGAGATTCCACCAAATCTCATCTGGCTGCTGGGTTTGGTTAACATTAATAATCAATAAACGCTGCACCAAGTGTATCCAGGTGGTCCACTTATCCCCATCTGTGCATATCCTCTACCCCTTTTGCTAATGCTATATATGCCTTGTTATGCATTCACTTATAATTGTACATGTGCCATCACTGTTAATTTTGTTATTTTGCTAAATTCAGTGTTAATTGCTTAATGGTTAAAATATTGTGATTTAGTTTGTTTTTGTCTAATTCTATTATTTGGCTAAATGCTTGAACATTATGCTTTTAATTCTGTAAAGGAGAAATACTACCCTTCTAAGGGACTGATACTACATTTGTAATTTGATGAGTACAATACTATACTTAGCACCTTACTTTTATCTCTTTGATTCTTTCATCTCATCTGATAAGGACAGTCACTTAATTAGTATTCTTGTTCTTTCTTTCGTTATTCACTCACATCTGATCTTTTTAAAATAGGGAGGCTATTTCGGTGACACTATACAAATAGATATGGTTACGAATCTGATGTCTCTTGCAAGGTTTTGACGTAAGCAAGAAAAAATGTATTGGTTCCCCTTATACCAAGAAACAAATGTATCCGTAACCAAGAAACATATGTATTGATTCTCCTTATACTTTCGGATTCACGCTCGCTATGGGGTTGGTTGCTAAACTTTGTGAATTCGAATAATGACCGAATATGTTTTACTTTTGTTAATATGCTATATTTCGTTTATATCATTAGTGCAAACTGAATGATATTATTTATTTTTTACCACAGGGTGGCTTACTTCAACTTGTCGCAATTGTGATGTTTTGGTGCACTGCACAAGACACTTTTCTCGAGATGTTCAAACGGTGATGATGCTCTATTACAGTGATATTGTACAAAAAAAACTGATGAAAAACATTACTCACCTCCTGCCGATGTTGAGCCAAAGCTACTTTCGTATCAGAATATGGTTCTAATGACGGAGCTGACAAGGTTCATAATTAGCCGAATGATCCAAACATCAGATAAGAATGATGTCTTGTCCTAAACCGGATCCTATCCAATGCCTAGGTATATTCTTTTTAAACTAGCTATTCTATTTATTCAAATTTATATTTATCTTCTCATACATGTGTATTAAATTCGAGTAGGGCACAAAACCGGCTATTCTGAGGTGTTGGATGTTCAGGTGTGGGTCTTGGAAAGACATTTGAAGATATATTATTCCTCTTGGTGCACCGTGTGGTCATTCGGAATGAATAACTGAGAAAGGTAGGCGAGAATGGTGAGTTGAATCAACGGCAATGACGTAACCAAGAAAGCGAAGGGTTTCTTTTCATTTCTTAGTCCATTGTAATTAAAATCTTTCGTTAGATATGTTATCTTTTTTCCTTTTTCAGAAACATAACTACAATGATGTTTCTCAAAGACTTTTGTGAAATGATGAATATTCAGCTATGCGTGCATTGCTGAGCATTTGCTGTGTCCAGGAGAAACGGCGGCCAAATGGCCCCTGTAATATATGTCGCTGGCCGTTTATGGAGGAAATTAAATCATATGCGAAGGACTCCACATTGGGGGTACATAGAGAAAGTCTGCCCAAGTGTGTCGAATCTCAGGCTATATGATAACCACACAATCACTGACTCATGTGGTCTGACGGGTGATAAACTGCCATAAATGGGGTTCAAACGGCATGTTCTGTAGTAGTGTCCGCCGACAGCTTAAAACCCAAAGGCCTCGTGACCCAGCTCTCCCTTTATGAACTCAAAGATAGGTAGTACAACCACGTTCTTGCTGGCCTGGGATCTGCCAGCTTTACAGAAACCAACCACGTACGTACTTCCTCCGTTTTTTAATATAAGATGTTTTAGCATTTGTCCACATTCACATATATCTAGATGTATGTAGACATATTTTAGTGTGTATGTGCACTCATATTAGTATGCATGTAGACAATATGTTAGATAGCTAAAACATCTTATATTCATGCACGGAGGGAGTACGTAGCAACCAAAGCTTATCCCACTGTAAAGGAGAAACAAATGCATTCTAGTGATTGCAAACTTCAATCCACCGGAACAGCACTGTCGATCGACACAAACATCACAATAAAGCATAGACCATCTGACTGATCCTCACGTGTTTAGCCAACTACCGTCCAGCTTAATTAAACAATTAATTTGTGGTTGAAAAATGTGCTGATTCTTTGCAAAACAGTAGAGTTCAACCTCAGGTCTATGAATCTAAGATACACAATGATAGAATAAACACGCCGTGCATGATCATAGGCGACACCGAGGTATGATATTTGTTAACAAGGTTCGGCTAGCTGGAGCATGCATCTTTTGGAAATATGACTACATAAGCTTCTTACGACAATACCGCAACACCGGTCATCCAGGCGCTGACAAAAACTGAAAGATTCTTTTTTATTTCCATCTTCCCGTGTGGCCACAATTATAGATGCCTTTTGTTGCTTTTCTCTCGTTACTCTTCTCATCCGAACAAAAAGCAATTACAAGATTTTTCTTTTGCCATAATAAGGACAACTTCATATGCCTTCTATTGCTTTTCTCTCGCCAACCTTCTCGCATGGAACCAAAGCAAAAACAAACTAAATAATTCTTCTTTTGTTCTTCATATGTTGCTACAGCTTCTGCATAATAATAACTACCGATGCTTTAGAGTATTTTTTTTTCTATCATCTACAACCAATCAATGGAACCAAACCTGCTTCCTATAAGCCTGTGACTCGATAGTTTCTTTTGTTCTTCACGTGTTTATGCTCCTTGGCATAATAAGGTTTACTTCCAATACATTCTAGTGCTTTTCTCTTGACAACCTTCTTGCCTGGAACCAAAGCAATAACCAACCAAAGAACTATTCTCCTGTTCTCCACGTGTTGCTGCTTCCGACCGTTGCTTCTACTGAACTGCCGTCCTTCACCCCTGCCGTTCGACGACAATTGCACCTGTAGCTTCCGCACGACAACTCAGTCTAAATTATTCCACACTATGACCAGTCTAAGGGTGTTCCAACAACACACAGCTAGGTACTTGGTCCGCAAAAAAAAGTCTTGAGACATATTCTTTTCGCCGAATTTGTTTCTTGAGAGGGAAATTGACTTGTTTGTTGGAAACGTGTCAAACATTTACGGCATCTGTAACAATACAGAGGGTGTCATTTCTTATGCCCCCCGTGCTTGTCTTGTAGACAAGACAACAAAGCTTACTGTACGATGAGACATCCAAAAAAATCCACCAGAAAGAAAAGATTGGCGAAATACCATGGAGCGACTGAGCGAGGCAGGTGTAAATAAACCCCGTGTTTAATTCACATTTGATTGATATAACCCATGCTAGACACTGCTCTTTTTCAAACGAGCAGGCGACTCCATCCTCGAGCGCCCATGAACCGCCATTGAGCCAAAGTTGAACAGAGAAAGGGGATGAGCGGGTGGGGGCGAGGTGGGGACATTTTTATTCTTTCGATGAGACAATATTATTAACGGGTGCGTGTGACGGGCTATGTTGGCCCAATTCCAAGCTTGATCCAATGTGCTTATGTATCACTAAAAATAATGTGCTATGTTGCCTCCACATATATTTGCAACAGTAAAATGTCCGATAAGGTGTTCCGATAACACACAACAAGGTATTTTGGTCCGTGAAAAGAAAGAAATCTTACAACTCTTCTTTTGGCGGAATTTGTTTTTCAGAGGAAAATTGACTTGTCCATTGGAAACATGTCAAATACTTAGTAAATCTCCAGAAATAGACAAGGGCCTCACTTCTTATGCCCGCGTGTTTTTCTGATGACCCACAGGTGTAGGGGATCGCAACAGTATTAGAGGGAAGTTTTTCAATCCAAATTTATTGATTCGACACAAGGGGAGCCAAAAAATATTTATAAGCGTTAGCAGTTGAGTTGTCAAGTGAACCACACCTGGATAAATACTTCCTTGATAGAATTCATTAGTAGTAACAGTGATATGATGGCAGCGGTAATATGAGAGTAGTAAAGTAAATAGTAGCAGCAAAAGTAATGTAAAGGGAGCAACAATGATGGACAACGTAGCCATGGGGGTAGATAATGGGTGTTGCATAGATGAGATCAAATATCTAATAGTTATAACACAGGGAAAAGTTAATAAAGCTCCAATTCATCAATCATATGTAGGCATGTATTCCATAAATATATGTACGTGCTTGCAGTAAGAACTTGCACAACATCTTTTGTCCTACCCTCCTTTTTCAGCGGGGCCAATTAAGGAACTTAGGATAATTAAGGTACTCATTTTACAAAGCACCGGAGCAAAGCATTAACACTCAATGAATACATGTGATCCTCAAATTATAGTCTTCCCCTTTGATACCCCAATCATGTCACCTTGAGGTCTCCGGTTCCGAACAATAACAGGCGCATACAACTTGCAGATTTGATCCAAAACACAAATTTATTCATGAAAGCATACACGGTTCAGATCTGAAATCATGGCACTCAGACCCTAGTGACAAGCATTAAGCATAGCAAAGTCATAGCAACTTCAATCTCATAACATAATGGATACTAGGCATAAAACCCTAACAAATCTGACATCTATTACATAAAGAATCTCATCCAATCCCATCCACCCCATGTGCCTAGAGCGGGATTACTCACATATGGATGGGAGAAACATGATGGCTTGATAGAGATGAGTTGGTGATGACGACGACGATGATTTCCCCTCTCCGGAGGCCAAGATCAGCCTCGAGATTAGCCCCTCCGAAGAAGAACTGAGGTGGTGGCAGCTCCGTATCGCGAAATAATGAAGTGTCAGTCTCCTTAGGGCTTTCGGAGCGGGTGCTAAATATAGGCCGAAGGGGAGCGAGAGGCGGCACCGAGGGGGTGGCGTGGCCACACGGCGCAGCCAGGGGGGGCTGCGCCGGCCACCCGCGCCACTTCCTCGTGGCCCACCTCCGTCTCATCTTCGGGCTCCGTGAGTCTTTTCCTCTGAAGGAATTGTTGGCGTCATTTTTATATTTTTTTGAATATATTTATTTTCTGCACAAAAATAGACACCATCGAAATACTGCTGAAAACAGCGTCAGTCCGGGTTAGTTTTAGTCAAATCATGCAAGTTAGAGGCCAAAACAGTAGCAAAAGTGTTTGAAAAAGTAGATACGTTTGAGACGTAGCATTTTCTTCTAGAGAATGCAACACATTTTATCGTACAACAAAACATACATCTCGCATATCGTCTTCTACAACAATAAATGCGCTTTTTGTTCACAACAAATTGGCAGTGTGAGGCCGAGTGTAATTGCTTAGTGTGTTTGTCTTTTGTCCTCGCCTTCTCTTCAACATCCAGAGAGCCAATGAGATTCTCAACAGAAAACTCATGCCTCTGATGTTTCAGAGAAGTGGCAAAGTTCCTCCACGAACGGGGAAGCTTAGCGACAATGCATCCCGCGACAAACTTGTCCGGTAGCACACACTTAAGGAGTTTGAGTTCCTTAGCCATGATCTGTAGCTCATGAGCCTGTTCTACTACAGATCGGTTTTCAACCATCATGTAGTCATTGAACTGCTCCATAGCATACAGTTCACCGCCAGCATCTGCTGCACAGAACTTAGAGTTCAGTGCATCCCACAGTTCCTTAACATCCCAAATATGCAGATATGCATCAACCAACTTGTCTCCAAGCACACTTAGGACTGCACCCACAAAGACTACAGTGGCCTCCCTGAACGCTTTCACTTCTTCAAGAGTAAGCGGACCTCTACGAGGGCTAGCTGCAACCCCGTGCATGCCCATTGTAGTGAGGCACAAGATGGTTTTGGTCTGTCATCTCTTAAAATTCACACCCGTAAACGGGCTCGGTTTCAATGCAGCAGCAAAACCAGATGGCGGAAATTGCCTAAAGACATAAGGTTTTTGGATTGTTGGAATATTAAGCAATTTCCGTATGAGATTAATTACCGAAAGCAACATCACAGATGCACTAGTAGATCTAACCACATACGACAAACTAGACATATCTAGCAGATCTGTATATGGACCAAATACTAGTGCAAACAGAGAGAGAAATAGCACATACGTGTTGACCGGGAAGGTCCCCACCACAGCGTAGCATTGAAATTTTGCATGCTTGTGCTATATATCATTGGATACATCCACAGTCTATCTAGAAGTTTTTTAAACTTCAAAATAAGTTTTTGATTTTTATATATAAAAGAAAAGGTCTCCCTGTCGCCCGAGACCCAAAACGCCGCACTCCCAAAATAGGAATAGATAGGAATAGTCTTCTTTGCTTTTTGACTAATGGACAAACATAGTACTTACAAGAATCAAGGGGTTTGGTACTGAAAAATCAATAAATAGTATTTCTCAGTGAATTATCACAGAAATTATTTATATATTTAGAAAATATTAAAAATAAGATAATAATAATAATTAAATAAATCAAAATATACATGCATAGTAAAACTAATTTTTATGGGAGGGAGAAACAACCCTCCCCTAGTCAGCACAAATTTTATATATGGTAAACCATATTGTTTACATAAGCATCGTACATGATCCCCATGTTTTCCCTTAAGTACTAATAACGCGGGCACGGGAGAAACATCACCAATCGGGTCGTCCAGGCCACAATATAAATTGTTGACACGGGCTCTGGAAACTAAGATCAATCTTGGGTGTCCAACGTGATGCAACACAAAACAAGTTCACAGAAATTGGCAGCACATGAATCCGTATCACGAAAGGCTCCTAATAGCTTCTCGAGATACATGCCCACACTTAAAAAAAAGTTCACCGTTTACCAATGAGTGCTTTCATGGTAGAAGGGTTCTCTTTCGGCGTAAAAAAACTTTCACTTGTGGTATCGCGCGGATGCTAAATCTTGTCAACCAACATGATGCGTAAATAATATGTTGGGTCTCACAACCATGAAAATGATACCATCCACATCAGTACAAACAAAAACTGGTAATTCCATATGAATTCATGCTACAGATGGAACAAAATCCTGCCCATAAGATGAAGTTTCACAAAATCGCATGTTCAACAGCAACAATCTGAGGCTGCTGGCTCAATGCATGAGAAGACGACACAATATTTTTTTAAACGAAGGCAAAAGGTTTGGCTTATCCATTAATTAAGAAGAAGGCGCCCAGTTAATTAGCGGAAAACCGGGCCAAAAACCATACAACACGAACAAAGCGCTGTGACTGCTATGGGAGGAACAGACACGGGACACTCCAACACCGATGAAGAAGCCAACCCACCGAGAAGCTGCCCCAACGCGACGTCGACGACCAGCATTGACGGCAACCTCGTCGTCCACACGACACGGGGTCGATGCCCTCAACACTGTCAAACTTTCGGGGCCGCCGCCCCAACATCCAGCTGCTCCGCCACGCCCAGCAGACCGCCAACACCACCTTCCGGGATCGCCATCCTGACGTGCCACCGCTCGCGCTCGAGCCACAACGCCGCACGACCCAGCTGCCCGCAACCCAAGCTATACAGGGCAAACCACTCGCAGACCACGGCCGTCGCACCAACATCCGGGGCCGCCACCCCGACGTAAAGTCAAACTGCCTCCTCTGAGGCGTGTCGACCGAGCCGACAATCTCGCCGCACTAGCGACACAAGAATGTCGCCCAAAACCACGCGAACAACTGCCCCACCCCATGAGGCTGTGATACGTCCAAAACGTATCTACTTTCCCGAACACTTTTGTTGTTGTTTTACCTCTAATTTGTGTGTTTTGAATGCAACTAACATGGACTAACGTTGTTTTCAGCAGAATTGCCCTGGTGTCTTGTTTTTGTGCAGAAAGTCAAGTTTCGGGAAAATTCCCGAAAAATATCCTAGAGTTCCTATTTTTCCAGAAGACACACGGGCCAGAAGATGAGACGGAGGTGGGCCACAGGGCCCCACACCATGGGCCCGCGTGGCAGAGGCTGGCCGCGCCGGGGGGTGGTGTGGCCGCCTCGGTCACCACCTCGCGTCCCCCTTTCGACTACTTAATCCCCTTGACCTAAAAACCCGAGGAGGATCGACGCTTTTTCCAGAAACACTCCAGAGCTCCGCCGCCACCGAAAACCCTATTTCGGGGATCAGAAACTCCGTTCTGGCACCCTGCCGGGACGGGGAATTGGAGGAGATCATCGCCATCATCATCACCGACGCCTCTCCATCAACCATCCATGATTCCCCCATCCATGTGTGAGTAATCCCCGCTGTAGGCTGAAGGGGATGGTAGGGATTGGATGAGATCATTCATGTAATAGATATCAGATTGTTAGGGCATGGTGCCTAGTATCCGTTGTTAGTACTTTATGTCATTGTTGCAACTTGTTATGCTTAATGCTTGACACTTAGGGCCCGAGTGCCATGATTTCAGATCTGAACATGTTATTGAATCATGAGGATAATTATTGTTTTAGATCATATCTGCAAGTTGTTTACACATATAATTGTCCGGAACCCGAGGCCCCAAAGTGACAACAATTGGGATAACCGGAGGGGATGGCTGTAATGTGAGGATCACATGTGTTCACGGAGTGTTAATGCTTTGCTCCGGTGCTTTATTAAAAGGAGCACCTTAATTACCAGTAGTTTCCCTTGAGGCCCCGCTGCAAACGGGCTGGTAGGACAGAAGATGTTGTGCAAGTTTCTCATTGCGAGCACGTACGACTAAATACGGAACACATGCCTATGATTGATTATTACCTGGATACTTTATTATTATCTATCTGCAAATGCCCTACGCTTGACTATTATATGAATTATCTTATCCATGCAACGCCCGTTCATCCATCCCTATGCCTACAGTATTTTAATCCTGCTGTCTACTACAATTATTACTGCTGCTATTATTTCACTACTGCTACTGCTATAAAACTGTTGCTACTGATAAACTGTGTCGAGCAAGTCTATTTCCAGGTGCAGCTGAACTGACAATTCATCTGTTAAGGCTTATAAATATTCTTTGGCTCCCCTTGTGTCGAATCAATAAATTTGGGTTTTACTTCCCTCGAAGACTGTTGCGATCCCCTATACTTGTGGGTCATCAAGACTATTTTCTGGCGCCGTTGCCGGGGAGCATAGCTCTATTTATAAGCTCACCTGAGAGTGATATTGTTCGCTGCAATTACTCATCATGGGTAAACCTCGTGATGAAGGTTCGCATATTGCCATCCACTACAAGGAGAGGTACAACTCTGAACACTTCTGCTGCTCTTGATTCACCGTCTGTTATAAGTCAACTTGTCACACCACCACATACACATGCTTCACGTGCTGCTACTTCTGCTGAATCTGAAAATACTTCTGAAAGTTTTGATGATGCTTCTACTGTGCTTGATGAGAGTGGTTCATTAGGTCCTTTTCTAGATGCTACAATTGCTAAGTCAAAACAAACTGAAAATGCTGAAACACCTAATGAAAGTCCCATTACACCTGTTAGTTCACCTGAATTAAGAGATCATACTAGTGATGATTTCGAGGAAACTTATGTTGAACTTGATGATGAATTTATTGAAGAATGCAATGCTTCTAAAGATGCTAGTGCTATTAAAAATCTTCTTGCAAGACGTGCTGTTAATTACAAACTGTCTCCTGATGCTAAGTTTGCTACATCTCCCATTGATATAAAAGATAAAGATTATGATTTCTCTATGGACTTGTCACATATATCTATTGTTGAGAAAGAACCTTTTCGAGGAACTGAAAATGAAAGTGCTGTAGAACATATGAACACTCTTTCTACTTTAAGTAGTGTGTTTTCTGATGACATTAAGAAACGCAGTTACTTCGTTACTAAAATATTTCCTTTCTCATTAAAAGATGAAGCTAAAACTTGGTTTAATAGTTTATCTCCTGGATCCATTAAAAGTCCTATGGATTTGGTTAATGCTTTCTTCCAGAAATATTTTCCTGCTAGTGCTCAACATGCTGCTTTACAGAGAATCTTTAATTTCAAACAATTGGAAGCCGAGAAATTGCCTAAATCTTGGGCAAGGTTTTGTTCTTTACTCAGAGCTCGGCCTGGACATCAATTAGCTAAAAATGAACTTCTTGATATATTCTATAATGGACTAACTGTTGAATCTAGGACATACCTAGATAGTTGTGCTGGTTGTGTTTTCAGGAAAAGAACTCCAGATGAAGCTGAGGAATTAATGGATAAAATAAGCCAAAATCATGATGATTGGACTATACCTGAGCCGACCCCGATACCCACACCAAAGAAGAGAGGAATTCTTGAACTAAGTGATGAAGAAATGAGAGAAGCCAAGAAATCTCTTAAAGAGAAGGGTATTAAATCTGAAGATGTGAAGAATCTACCACCAATAGAAGAATTATGTAAGCCAATTCCTCACCCATCAGTAGTTGAGGTACACTCTCTCCAACATTTTGATGATAGGGATATTCCTTATTCTAAAACTCCTGATCAATGCTTAGATGAATTTGATAATTATATTGTTAAGCAGGATAACTTTAATATGAGAGTGCAGAATCATCTGATGGAAAATTCTAGAGCTATGAGTAAATTGCATGATATTGTGGAAAGAACTTCTAATGATGTTAAAATGCTTATTAAACATTTCCATATGGTTCAAACTCAAATAGATCAACTCACTAAGGTACAAAAAGATCTGCTAGTTAATGCTTCTAGAGAAAATGAAAAACATGCTTATGGAGTAGGAACTAGAGGAGGTGCTTCTACTCAGGATCCCTTATATCCTGAAGGACATCCTAAAAGAATTGAGCAAGATTCTCAACTAGCTAATGAAACTAGTACCCTTCTAAGAAAAAGAAGAAGAAGAAACATAAACATGTTGAAGAATCTCCTGAATCAATTAAAGAAAATGAGCATGTTAATGATCCAAATAGTATATCTATCTCTGATGCTGAAACTGAAAGTGGTAATGAACATAACAATGATAAGGATAAAAATGATGCTTCTGATAAAGAGGAGAGTGAAGATGAACCTGAAAAGCATACTAAGAATAAAAAGTATACTAAAGAAGATTTCATTGCTAAAAAGCATGGTAATGAGAGAGAACCTTGGGTGCAAAAGCAAATGCCTTTTCCTAATAAGAAACATAAATCAAAGGAAGAGGAACACTATAATAAATTTTGTGAATGGATGAAACCCTTGTTTTTGCAAATTCCTTTGACTGATGCTATTAAATTGCCTCCTTATTCAAAATATATGAAAGATATTGTCTCTAACAAAAGGAAAATTCCTAATGAGGAAATTTCTACTATGCTTGCTAATTACTCTTTCAATGGTAAGGTTCCAAAGAAACTTGGAGATCCAGGTATACCAACTATCCCATGCTCTATTAAGAATAATTATGTTAGAACTGCTCTATGTGATTTAGGAGCAGGAGTTAGTGTTATGCCTTTCTCTCTTTATAAGAGACTCTATTTAGAAAAATTGATACCAACTGATATATCTTTGCAAATGGCTGATAAATCTACTGCTGTTCCTGTTGGCATATGTGAGGATGTTCCTGTTCAAGTGGCTAATAATTGTTTAATATTAACTGACTTTGTTGTGTTGGAAATGCCTGAAGATGATAATATGTCTATTATTCTTGGGAGACCTTTTCTTAACACTGCAGGGGCTGTTATTGATTGCAACAAAGGAAAAGTAACCTTCAATGTTAATGACAAAGAGCATACTGTTTATTTTCCCAAAAAGGGACAAGATATATGGAGTAAATACAATAGCCAATCTTAGAACTATCAAAGTGGGAAGTATTGATTGCCCTATTTATGAACCTCAAGAAGGATTTCAAAGTATTATGATTGGATCTATTGCTATACAATTTAAGGTAACATGATTGTCTCATGTGGTTTAATTCTTTTATGTCATATAAAATTTATTTGGTGACAAGACTTGATCAACCTTGTTAACAAATATGTTTTAAATGCATAGAAGCACTAAACAACATTTTATTTCTCAACCTTGTTTTACCTACTGTTGTGTTACTGAACTTGCAAAGTTTTAGTTGAAATTGGTCTTTATAAAATTTATTTCTGCTTAAGTTTATTATTTAAATACCAGAAAATGTGCAAAATGAAAGTTTTCAAAAATTTCTGAAAATTATACCATAAATCTTAGTTTTTAAAGAGGAATGTGGGAGTGCCTGGGCTGACCAGGGGGACCCACCATGCCTCCACACCACCCCACCGCGCGGCAGGGGTGTGGGCCGCGCCGTGGCATGGTGTGGGTCCCACCTGGCCCTCCACTCACCCATCTTCCTCTCATTTCTTTCTCTCCCCGACACAAACACCACCATTGTTCAAACCCGTGTTCTTGCTGCTCTTGCTCGAGTTTTTCGATCTCCTTGCTCAGCCCATCTTTGTTGCTGAGATTTGGACCATTTGCTCTCCGGTATGTGACTCCTCCGTTTATCCAAGTAGAATTTTGTTTAGTTGTGTATGTCTTGAGTATTTTGGTACTGTAGGTGACATGTTAGATGTGTTTGCATGCTTGTTCTATGCTTAGATTAATTAGTTTTGATGCATGTGTAGCCCTCTTGCAAGTTCTATAGTAGTTTCTTTGATTTAGTTGCTCCAAAATCATTTTTATGAGGTTTTGTTAAAAATTTCAGAAAAGGAAGATGCATAATCACACTTATGGAGAGATTTTTGAGAGGGAAGCACCAAGAGCAACAAGGCCTTCAAGGTCTGCTGCTCGATGTAGGCCATCCTACAATGAGGACCTTATGACACCGAGGATTGGTGATGAGGGGATGATGGTGTTGCACATGCATCTATCTTCCCTTGTACTGACTTTTTGAGAGATGCAGGGATCCTTGATGATTTCTTATTCCTTGTTAACAAAGTTGGTTTGATGGAGTTTATGCAGGATGAGAGTGAGCAATATGCAAGGCTCACCAAGATTTTTGTTGAGAGCTTTACCTTCAATAACACTCATTTCAGTCCCTCTGTTGCATTTAAAATTTATGATAGACCTTACACCATGGATCTGAAAAGATTTTGCAGAGTCGTAGGTATTGCTCCATCTGGGACAGCAAGAAGAATTCAGGGGCAACCTCCCGAGCTACTGGAACTTTACCGGGAGGTGACTTATGATGATGACCGTACAGCGCAGCGTGGCAAGATAAGGAACATTCAACTCCCAGCCATTAGATATTTTACTTATTATCTTGCCACGAGTGTTCTTGCTAGAGAAAACACTAGTAACATTTCAAACTACCATTTAGCTTTTCTGGCTGCTGCACTTAAGGATAATAAAACTTATAACCTCGGTGCTTTGATTGCTCGTCGCCTTGCTGCAAAAGGACCAATCTTTGGAGGAATTATTGCTGCACGTGTTTTAGCTTATCTAGGCCTTCCTGTTGATCCCACTGATGAGTTGTTACCCCTCAAAGGCTTGACCTTGCTGCTATGAAGCTTCATCATTTTATTACACCTAACTCTCATGCAGGTTGTCTAGTTTATAAAGTTTTGTTTACTGACGGGTCCGAAAAGGAAGTTCCTTTGCCGCAGCCTAGTTTGTTCAGTATTTTCAGGAAGCCGTTGTCACTTCAAAGGAGGAATTGGACGAGCATCTAGGTGCGCTCAACTTCCACTCGCAGCACTACCCCGAACACCAACAGGACACGTACATGGCGCCCCCTGAGGATTATACCGTGTATTATACCGGTGCATCCTGGAGCTCACACCAGGACGAGGGATCTTCTTCGTCATACACTGGAGGCGCCCCTGCGTGGCCCACATGGGATGATTGATCTCCACTTAGGCCAAAAGCCTAAGCTTGGGGGGAGGTACACCGACATCTCACTCACTTTATATCATATTCGGTCGGTACTTTGTATATCCATGTTTCGTTTCTTTCTTTTTCGTTGTTGTTTCTTGTTTTGATTTTATTTTCCAAAACCCAAAAAGACCAAAAATATTTCTGTTATTTCTCTTTGTTTACCTCTTGTGTACTTTTAGTACTGGTTTGCTTTATCTTTTAGCTTCGGTTTAGTATTCAAAAATCCAAAAAGATTTTGCTTTATTTGTTTGTTCCTTTCTTTGTTCGTTTCAAATCGAAAACCCAAAAATATTTGTTGTTCTTCTTCGGTTTTGTATAGTTGTTGCAGAGTTCAACAGTCTTCCGTGACTCCATTGGAGCTTGGTTATCATTTCATATCATTCAAGCCACACAAGTGAAAAGCAATAATGACGATTTATGACAACTCGAGTTGTGGTGAGAGGCTGGTATGAACTCTATTTGTTTTCATTTTTGTACATATACTCGCTCATGTGGACATGCTTAGCTGATTCGTATGAGGGGCAATGTTATTTAATGGATGCTTAGTAGTTCATGTTTTCATATGATCAGTTCCAATTCACTAATAGTATATAACATGTCATATAGATATTTGCTTGCATTGTTCTATTCATAAAAGGGTATGACATGGTGGTATCCTCCTCTGAATGATTCACTTGAATTGACTTGGCACATGCTCACGCATGCTCACGACTGAAAAACAAAAAGTCAATTAAGCCTTGATGATTTATTTTGCCTCAGAGTTCTAGTATCACTTTTATGCCTCGTTAATTTTATTCTGTCGCAAGCATGATTATGACGGTTATGCTCTCTTGATTGTCGCTTCCCAGTCTATTGCTAGCCTTCACTTGTACTGAGCGGGAATGCTGCTCGTGCTTCCAAATCCTTAAAAACCAAGTTATCCAAAGAGTCCACCAAAAATTCCTATGCATGGTATTTCGAACCATTCCAAGTAAATTTTCATGTGCTACCTTTAAAACCTTCAAAACACTTCTCATTTTGTGACACTGTTTTTAGCTCATGAGGACGGGGTGGATGTCTTTATGTCACTTGTCAAACAGACTTTACCACCGGACTAGCGGCATATACATCCGCTTATCCATTAATTTTGCAAAAAGAGCTGGCAAATGGGGTGCCCAGTCCCAATTAATTACAACTTTAACCGCTTAATTCTCTTCACATTTTTGCCCTGATTTATCAGACAAGCAATGATACCAGTGAAATATCTGCATGTGTAAACAAAAGAGAAAAGAGGGATGATCTGCCTTGCTGGTAGAAATAACGTCCTTCATGGGAGCCGCTCTTAAAAGTCTGGTTGGCAGGGGTCATATTGTACTTTCCATTTTCTGATTCGTTGACAGGAACAACCACCTCCCAAAACAATTTTTACCTCTGTTTTATAAATAAAAAGCTCTAGCACATGTTAAATCCCTGCTTCCCTCTGCGAAGGGCCAATCTTTTATTTTTATGTTGAGTCACCATCCTTTCTTTGAGCACCTTCTCGAGAGCATAACTGTCATTCTTAGTGTAATGTGCTTGTCCCAGAATACGGTTAACTGTGGTATAACTTTGATGCTCTTATCTTTGATATTTTTACTTCTAGTCTTCACTTGAACTTCAGAGGTGCCTTGGCATTTATGTTTTGCTCTACAAATAAAGGCAAGCGAGATACCACTTTATCATATCTTATTATGAACATTGCAATCCTGCAGATAGATTTATTTCATGTTATTTATTCTTAGTGTGTTGGTATCTTTTCATAGTTCACATAGCTACTAGGTGGCATTATCTACATTCCTTATTATGAATTGCCTAAGTACTTGATCATATAGTGAGAATATTTACATCATATGAAGCAAATGTGTTCGTAAAAGTTTCTTTTATCGCACTCAGTTGTTAACTGAATTGCTTGAGGACAAGCAATAAGCTTGGGGGGAGTTGATACGTCCAAAACGTATCTACTTTCCCGAACACTTTTGCTGTTGTTTTACCTCTAATTTGTGTGTTTTGAATGCAACTAACACGGACTAACGCTGTTTTCAGCAGAATTGCCCTGGTGTCTTGTTTTTGTGCAGAAAGTCAAGTTTCGGGAAAATTCCCGAAAAATATCCTGGAGTTCCTATTTTTCCAGAAGACACACGGAGCCAGAAGACGAGACGGAGGTGGGCCACAGGGCCCCACACCATGGGCCCCGCGGCAGAGGCTGGCCGCGCCGGGGGGTGGTGTGGCCGCCTCGGTCACCACCTCGCGTCCCCCTTTCGACTACTTAATCCCCTTGACCTAAAAACCCGAGGAGGATCGACGCTTTTTCCAGAAACACTCCAGAGCTCCGCCGCCACCGAAAACCCTATTTCGGGGATCAGAAACTCCGTTCTGGCACCCTGCCGGGACGGGGAATTGGAGGAGATCATCGCCATCATCATCACCGACGCCTCTCCATCAACCATCCATGATTCCCCCATCCATGTGTGAGTAATCCCCGCTGTAGGCTGAAGGGGATGGTAGGGATTGGATGAGATCATTCATGTAATAGATATCAGATTGTTAGGGCATGGTGCCTAGTATCCGTTGTTAGTACTTTATGTCATTGTTGCAACTTGTTATGCTTAATGCTTGACACTTAGGGCCCGAGTGCCATGATTTCAGATCTGAACATGTTATTGAATCATGAGGATAATTATTGTTTTAGATCATATCTGCAAGTTGTTTACACATATAATTGTCCGGAACCCGAGGCCCCAAAGTGACAACAATTGGGATAACCGGAGGGGATGGCTGTAATGTGAGGATCACATGTGTTCACGGAGTGTTAATGCTTTGCTCCGGTGCTTTATTAAAAGGAGCACCTTAATTACCAGTAGTTTCCCTTGAGGCCCCGCTGCAAACGGGCTGGTAGGACAGAAGATGTTGTGCAAGTTTCTCATTGCGAGCACGTACGACTAAATACGGAACACATGCCTATGATTGATTATTACCTGGATACTTTATTATTATCTATCTGCAAATGCCCTACGCTTGACTATTATATGAATTATCTTATCCATGCAACGCCCGTTCATCCATCCCTATGCCTACAGTATTTTAATCCTGCTGTCTACTACAATTATTACTGCTGCTTTTATTTTACTGCTGCTATTATTTCACTACTGCTACTGCTATAAAACTGTTGCTACTGATAAACTGTGTCGAGCAAGTCTATTTCCAGGTGCAGCTGAACTGACAATTCATCTGTTAAGGCTTATAAATATTCTTTGGCTCCCCTTGTGTCGAATCAATAAATTTGGGTTTTACTTCCCTCGAAGACTCTTGCGATCCCCTATACTTGTGGGTCATCAGGCTGCTGCCCACCATGGATCCCGAGGCCGCCGCCTTGACGCACAACCACCATCCGGGGCCGCTGCCCGACGTCCACTAACCCCAACGAAGAGAAGCCACACACAAACCGCCAAATCTGACTCTCCAAGACGACGCCCACAAGAGGGAGGCGACGCTGACGTCGTCGTCGCCCGCTACGGCTAACCGAGGCTTGGGTTTCACCCGGAGAGACCAAGCCATACTCATCGACAATGCCTCCAAGGAGGGAAACGACGCCCGTAGACGCCGCCATCATCGGCACTGACCCGAGGGTCGTAGCAAAGCTTTCACCCAGATCTTCTCGTCTCCGAGAGAATGGGTCGCTAGACTGGACCGGAACGCCCAAGCCTTCGGAGCTAAGTAGTCCTGCCGTGCATCTCCATCGTCGACCCCCAAGCACCACGAAGCGGCCTCCAGAGCAGCACCTCACGCTGCAAAGAATGCTGCCACACATCCACCAGGACAGGATTTGAACCAAATGCAACGTGCCTGGCCACTGCACCGACGAAGATGTCGTCGCCCACGTCCCGGGGACGCCGCCCCAACGTCCTCTCCTGCCACCCGTCGTCTCGCCCAAACCAGCAGCAGCAGATCCGCCCTCTACGGTCACCCCGCCAGCCATGGCAGCGTCTCGCCGTGACCGCCATGGCCAGAGCAACACCAGCAGCATCTCGTCCTCAACCGCGTACCTCCTGCTGCAACTTCACACGCCCGAGACACGCGCACGCATCCAGCCGAGCCATCTTCGCGAGCACCACCAACCGTCGTCAGATCTGAGAGGTGGATCCCTCGATCCGCCGACCCCGGAGGTCCAACGCCGGCCTGCTCTGTCGGCCTGCTGACAGCAAGGACCGCAGCCACGACCAAGCTCCGGGGCCGCCGCCCCGGCGTCCGCTCGCTGCGAGCTCCGGCCGCCGCCCCCCAGCCGCGTCTACCATCCTCCAGCGGCACCAAAAATGGGAAGAAGAACCAGCCCTGCAGCCTTTGGAAGCAGGGCCTGCCGCCACCGTGGCTGGGGCCGGCGGCGGCGGCGCGAGCTGGCCGGAGGGCTCCGAGCGGCGGCGGACTGGGTACCGTCCGGTGTCTCCTGGGGGCAACACGGGACGCGGGGGTGACTGGAATTTTAGAAGACGACACATGAGTGTAAATAACCATAACCATATGCGAATGACCAAGTTTCAGTAGGAGATAACCATAACCTGATATGAATGGCCAAATTTAAGTAGGATATGAAACATCATAGCAGCCTAAGTAGAAGCTAGGCAGAATCTCGGTTGCTGTCGTTGTTTCCACGGTTGCAATCCCTGCAGCGCTGCACAACGTGGAAGACATCTGAACCAGGATCACCCCACGTCGGTCAGATTAGGAATATTTAGATTATATGATAAGTGATTCAGAGTTAAGTAGGAAACGATTGTATTGAAGATTTAGTACGGGAGTTGGCTGCATACCACAGTGTACAATTTAAGGGGTCAAAGAGAAATCAAAAGGATGACAAGATTAGCGACGATTTGAAAAATGGAAAAGCCTGACCTGTATATCGTGACCGGAATCACCTTATAATAGCAAATATAAAGCTTAGTTCAAGGACGGAGATGAACATCATCATTCAAAAGTAGAACGTGTCGTTGATTTGTTTTTTTTTTTTTGGTTAGCATCTATGGACTATGGTGTACAGGCTGAGGTTGCATATGTAGCCTGTACCTGTCGTTGTACATGGACATACTATTGTGTTGCCGGTCGTTAGTTAACATAGGTAATGGTCGATGATGTTATATGAGGAGAAACAATGCTTACAATTTAACAACGAGTTTGACTCATATTTTCATGATGAACCATTTCACCTTCATGTAAGCAATGCACTATGGTTTCAGGCTTTGGGGACATTAGAGTGCAGATTTGTTGCTAATAGTACAACAAAATTTATGTCCTTTCTCTTTGTCAAACACATCTTCTAATCTGACCCCAATTTCTCTTGGATCGACTGTTTGTGTTACATCTCAGACATGTTGGCCGGCTTCCCAGCCTGTTGATTCTTTCCAGAAAGAGAAATGGGGCCGCCATTTCTCAGCCAACACAAGTCCATATTACAAGGCCCAGCCCGTTCAAGACTAAGCCCAGCATTTTGTTTCTTTCCTGAAAGAGAAAGACCTGACCAGACCTACCCTCCGCCGCCGCCGTCACTAGCACAACACCGACACCACTCCTCTTGCGAGAGCTCCTGGGACGGAATCCAGAGCTCCCAGCCGGCGGCGACCATGGCGGAAACGACGCCTCTCCTCCGCGGCCTCCCGGATGTGATCGCCGTCTGGGAGATCCTCGTCCGCCTGCCCCCCAAGTCCCTCCTCCGCTGTCACGCCGTGTGCCTCGCCTGGCGCCGCGCCACCTCCACCCGCGACTTCCTCCTCGCTCACCACCGTCGCCAGCCCTCCCTCCCCCTCCTATGTGGCTACCACCTCAGCGGCGACGGCATTTCTTCCCTAGACGTCATCCCCTTCGACCACCGGGCCGCCGCCGTCGACCAGCTCCAGCCCGTCGCGCAACTTGGCTACACCTTCTTCTGTCTCCAGGCCTCCTGCGACGGCCTACTCGTCCTCAGCGGCCGCTACAGGAACTTGTAATACTCCATCTGCAACCCAGCAACTCGTCAGTATGCTCCCCTGCATCAGCTTGATCACTTCGCGCTCTTGGGGATGTACCCTCACAGCCCTACCGGCGAGTATCGGCTACTGCTCAGAAAGTCGTCGACTTATGGACCTCCTGAAGATCAAGATGGCTCCTACGTCTTCACACTGCGCTCCGGCCAGCCGCCGAGGCGCATAAGGCGCCCCGATGACAACATGGTATACGAATCCTCTTCTGTTCTAGTCCGTGGTAACCTGCATTGGCTCCGAGAGCAGCATGAGAGGGCAAGCAACGTGATCAAAGTTTTCAACACCACAAACGAGTTGTTCCGGCAGATGCGTGCCCCAGCTGTTCCTGGCAAAGCTAACCTGTTTGAGATTGATGGAATGCTCGGTATGTCAAGCTTCGATGATGCAGCGGCAACCATTGATATCTGGATGATGCAAGACTATGATAGCGAGGCATGGGCCTTCAAATATCGAGTTGAATTGCCTGCTGCAGATCTCACTGCGCAGTTTGGAATGTTCCGTGGTGGATGGAGTGTGGCCTCGTCTTGTGATGGTGATGTGCTCGTGCTGCTCGAATTTGGCCAGTGGCTACTTCAGATTGACAGGGATGGCAAGGTTGTTACCAGTTTCCATCGCGTATTACACTGTACTGATCAGCCTCGGCTCAAACAAACTCTTGTTCCGCATGCCTTCTTTCCGACGCTAGAGGATTATGTTGTGAACGCTTGTCCTTTCATCTGAAAATTGTTGAGTGACATGGGGCTTCTTAGCAGTTCAGTATCCTCGTGGGTGGGCTGCAACATCAAGAATGAGATCGCTAGCTTCTTTGTTGATGGTTCATATAAAGTTATGGTCAAGAAGCCCTAATTGCTGTGTGGTTGCATGAATTCAATTCTTGTCAGGAGAAGGGACTACTGTTATGTATAAGTGCTCAAAGAACCAAGACATCATGGTGCACATTTGAAATATGTGCTAACTAAGGTGTTTTGTGTCTTTATTTCTTGAATGGAACAATTGACTTTGCTGTCTTTGCTGTCTTAATTAGGAAATCGCATCAACCTAGTTCTCCATGCATTGTATTTGATGCTATGTTTCGTCTGTGTGTCTGCACTCTGCACTTGTTCTTCCGTTGTATTACTTCTTAGCAATGCAAGGCCATGCTTACTTTTGGCAGTAGAAAATTTAGACTTAATTTGTGCCCATTTCTCAATTCTTTCCAGCAACTCAGTCTTTCAACGTATACTCTGTCTTGTTCTTCTGATAGTTATGCTGTGCACACTCCACCTTTCATCTGATGGTTGTTACATCAGGTGGTGCTTCTTAACTGCCTAGTTGTCGTATCCTTTGAGCTGCAGTATTTATTAACTGGACCAAGTACGAGCCTGCCGGCTTGTTCTTTCTGGGTTGATGTATACTAGTGGAATTTGGCGCGGCGGCACGCCGCACCCGTTGTAATTCGAAATGTTGAAATCCGTCGGAATTTTTCATCTAGAGTATGTCCAAATACTTAGTGAATTAAAATGTTCAAATATGCTTGTATTTCGACATAAATTTTTAATTTAACTTCATAGTTAGAGAATGCATGATATGAGCATTTGTTAATTTTAATTCCGTAGTTAGATAAAGTTCATTTAGATTGTGTCCAAATGTTCACCAAATTGGAATGTTCAAATATGTTCGCATTATGCCATAAGTAGTTAGCATATATTTTTGTGAACATGTTGATATATTTTAGAGTATCTCCAATTTTTGAAATCCGTCGGAATTTTTCGTCTAGGGTATGTCCAAATACTTAGTGAATTAAAATGTTCGAGCATGCTTGTATTTTGACATTAATTTTTAATTTAACTCCATAGTTAGGGAATGCATGATGTGAGCATTTATTAATTTTAACTCCGTAGTTAGATAATAAAGTTCATTTAGATTGTGTCCAAATGTTCACCAAATTGGAATGTTCAAATATGTTTGCATTATGCCATAAGTAGTTAGCATATATTTTTGTGAACATGTTGATATATTTTACATATTTTTCCGACGGTATGGGTATCTATAGAAATACTTCAATTCTCTGGAAAAAAATTCCAAAAAAAAATTTCCAAAAAAAAAGACACTGTAGAAGTGTGAATACTGTTCATGCGAACAGTATTCGGTGACGTGGGCAGCTGAGGGAAGGCCGAACAGGGTGGGCTTTGATATATAGTAAGATGAACTTATGATCATGAACTTATTATTGGTTGCATAAAACCTATGTTTGTTTTGATACCCTCTGAGCCTGAAGTGACTCCATTGTGTGTTGATGCAAAAATTAACATGTCATTTTTCTCTGATTTTAATTTTTTCGCCAACTGAACCGCCTAATGTCTCTATTTATTCTTGGGCTAAAAAATCGACTTGCTTTATTTTATTTGTCTTGTGGCACTTCATAGTACTGAATTGTTAGCAATCTATGCGTCTCAAGTCCCTATTCCTGTTTCTACCCTATGTTGTAGCTGATGATGAAAAAAGGGAGATTTTTTCTTTGTTCACTTGCAAGCTGTATCTGATTTTTAGAAGACATTGGGGGCACTACCCGTCATAGTCAACTTCTTATTGAAATGTTCCGTTGTAATTCATTTTTCTTCATTAATCAATTGCATCTGGTTATGTAGGCCTTATGGAGACTAATAAGCCATATGTTGCATTAGTCTCAATCCGAGCAGTTGTAGCATTATTCTATAAAATCTGGCACTGCAGCCTGAAAAAAGTCATAAATACCGTTTTGTGCTAGCTTCCGCACAGACACCGTTTTATGTTGTAAAAGTAAGTTCATCATCTAGATTAATTGATACAGCACCTTTGTCCGCGAGATGAAACTGACGACCCAGAGGTCTCTTCGCCTGAAACTGTTTGTTGTGGGGTGTATTGTGTATGCTCAAACGTGTCGTTGTAAGGCAAGAGCAAGCAGAGAATTGAGAGCAGTGGTTGGAACATAACATAGACCAGTGCGTGAGAGTATCTCGCACAGATACCAGTTCCCACTGCACACCAATGATTTCTTCACCTCGAAGAACTCCTGCGTCAAGTCTTGGTTTGTTCTCTGAAGCCGGATTGTGTCCTGGTTGACTTGTCATGAAGCATGTGGTTAGCATTCAGGAGCGTTACTGTTAGTGGAAGTAAATCGAAGTGCGGTGTATATAAGTGTTGAAGCACGCGTCAGTTTTTTTTTTTTTTTTTGACAGGATCACTCGTCAGTCGTTTAGCTCTCTTTCTCTGATTCTTGCTAATGATGAAATGTGGCAGACTGCCCTCACCGTTGACTCGCAAGGTGCACCTGATTTCTATAAGAGATTAGAGCACTACTCCTTGAATTAAATAATTGTACCATAGTCAATTTTTGTTCATGTTTATAGTTGTCTCCTTTCAAGCAGCTGTTCTCTTCTCCCAGGAAAATACTGCTATAATTCTTGCAATATTGGTGGATATTCGCCAAGACCCTCTCCTCCGGCACCCGCTGATTGACGGCGAGCCCTGCCCAGTGCTCAGTACGCGGATGATACATTGATCATCCTGCGTGCAGACATCGCTGCTGCCCGCCGCATTTGAGCTGCTGGATTTGTTTGCTGCCGCTTCAGCAAAAGCACACTTGTCCCCATGCATGTGGCTCCCCAAGACCTCCAGGAAATCCGGGACGCTCTCGGTTGCCGCGTCGAGGGCTTCCCTCAGGTGTACCTCGGACTCCCGCTCACGGCCGAGAAGCTCTCGTTGGCCCACTTCGCTCCGCTGATTGCCAAAGTGGATAAATATCTGTCGGGCTGGTCTGTCATCCTCCTCTCCTCCGGTGGAGAATCGTGCTTCTCAACGCCATGCTTGATGCGCTGCCGACCTTCGCCATGGTGCGGTTGAGCTCCCGCCGGCGGCCGGCGCTGCTTCGCGCCATTGAAGGACTGAGGCGCTCTTGGAACGTCAAGGACCGCCCCAGCGGCGCTCGCTGTCTCGTCGCCTGGCAGGATGTCTGTCGTCCCAAGGAAGAAGGAGGGCTTGGGATAAAATGCCTTGCCGTGAAGAACGAGTGCCTAAGATCAAATTGGTCCACCGCCTCTACGCGAACACTTGCGCGCCCTGGCCACGCTGGGTATGGTCGTCAGGGAACGATCGAAAACATCTTGGGCCGCATTGGAAGAACTTGGTCTCCCTTCTGCCCCTATACAGAGGGATCTCGCGTGCTGCGGTGGGCAATGGGCAACGCACGGCGTTTTGGCTCGATACTTGGCTGCCCGGCGGCGCTCTCTGCAACAAGATGACGGCCCTGTTCTCGCATGCCCTTGACCCCGAGGTCACGGTCGCTGCGGTGCTCAGCCGTGGGCTGCGGCAAACCCTCGTTCTGCGCCTAAGTACGGTGGGCGAGCGGCAGTTCGGTGCTCTGTCCGACCGGCTGGCGACGGTCCTCCTCTCGGACTCTGAAGACGAAATATCCCTGACCCGGTGCGGGAAGAAAAGTGGAGCCCTCGATACCTCTGCGCTCTACAAACTTCGCACCTGGGGAGGGGTGGTGTCGGCGTCGTACGAGTTCGTCTGGGTCAACTACGCCCCTTCCAAGGTCCAATTCTTCGCTTGGCTCCTCTCTAAAGCCAGAATTCAGTCGCGGAGCGCGCTGCTGAAGAAGAAGATCCTCACGCCTGCTGAGGCCTCTTGCCCCATTTGCGACGCCGTCGAAGAAACGGCCAATCATATCTTCTTCGGATGCAGGTTCGCGGCCCTCTTCTGGCGCAAAATTGGCTTCGTCTTCCCGGGCGACGCTGATGTCCGTGAACTCTACGCCTACCCGGCCCCTGCTACCGTGACGAACGAGACGGCGTCCACCTTCGTCTTGCTGTGCTGCTGGTGTCTTTGGAAACACAGGAACGCTGTCGGCTTCAGAGACCAGCGTGCTAGTCTACCTCTGCGGCTCATGTCTTGCCGTGACGAAGCCCAACTATGGAAAGTCAGGCTCCCAGCTGATCGTGAGGCCAACGTTGCGGCCTGGATGCTTTGCCTCGGCAACGCTAGCGATTAGATGTCCTCTAAATCAGGTGGGGAATCCCCCCCCCCCCCGGGTGAGTACTAAAAAATATTGGTGGATCTGACGACAAATCTAACGGGAGGGTCTTATGTGTATGTGCTTCCATATTCTCTACGTCTGGAACTGCATTTTGTGCTCTTTGGGTGTATCGTTGCACTTGTAGGAGAGCTGACATGGCTGCATCAGAAGAACAAGACTTGTTAACCACATGGGTGTAGACTGAACAACCAAGGTTTGCTAGTGTTTGTGATGCTCATGTATAAATGACCGTGAAATGTGAGACCATCCACCGTATATGAAAATTTTCATAACTGTGAAAAGTAATTTTTCATGTGTGCCAAAAAATAATTCAAATGAAATATTCAAGCAACTTCTGAAAATCGTTTAGATAGAAGAAAAAAATGATGTATGCCAAAAGCCCAAAACACTGAGCTAAGCCCAGCTCAAGTCGATTCAAAAAATGCTATAGAATTTATTTTTTGATGTAGCCAGAGCAAGGCCCAGCCGAAGTCCATTCACTCGTTGTTTCTCCAAAATCACCACAACTCCTCTCGTTCCCGGGATTGAATCCCGGCCGGCAGCGACCATGGCGAAGGCTTCACCGGCAGAAGCGACGCCTCCCCGCCGCTGCCTCCCGGAGGAGCTTGTCATCTGGGAGATCCTCGTTCGCCTTCCCCCAAAGCCCCTCCTCCGCTGCCGCGCCGTCTGCCTCGCCTGGCGCCGCGCCACCTCCACCCGCGACTTTCTCCTGGCCCACCACGGCCGCCAACCCTCCGTCCCCATGGTCTGGAGCAAACCTGTCTCCGGCTTCGAGTACGGCGGAGCCCTCTACGACGACTTCCTCGCCTTCGATCATCGGGCCGCCGACACCCCGCTCCAACCCATCGCCCGGCTTGACGAGTCCTACTGTCCTCAGGCCTCCTGCGACGGCCTCCTTATCCTCTCCAAGCGTGGCACCACTGGCACCTGCTTCTCCATCTGCAACCCAGCCACTCGTGAGCATGCTCCCCTCAGAAGACCCTGGGACTTCTGTATATTCACTCTGTTGGGATGTATCTGCACCGCCCTACTGGCGAGTACCGGCTGTTACTGCATAGCGGGTCGATTGTCGGACCTCTGCTCCCTGGCTGCTATGTATTCGCGTTGGGCTCCGACCAGCCACCCAAGTACATTCAGGGGCCGGATGCAGCGTCCGGGTTGCGCTTAAACACACCTACCTTGCTCCGTGATAGCCTGCATTGGTCCCCGAGCGAAAGCAAGCTGATATTGGCATTTGACACCATCACCGAGTCGTTCCGGCAGATGTCTGCTCCACTTGTTGGCACCAAGTCGTATATCTTTGAGATGGATGGCACGCTTGGCATATATAGCTATAACGATGCCATGAAAGCTGTTGATATATGGGTGTTGCAAAACTACCAAGGCGAGGTTTGGAAGAACAAGTACCAGGTTAAATTGCCGTTCGCGGAAATCAGGGGGCAACACCTTTGCACTCGAGGACCAATGTCCGTCTGGCCCGAGGAAACCTTTGCACACCTCCGTTACCTTTTGGGAGGCCTACGCCCCATAGAAACTGTCTACCTGAGACTGTCCCTTGGCCCGCGGGTCTGACACAAGGTTAGAATCCGAGCTCTTCCTGGTATCTCACTGATGGCTCGAAAGACTGATTCATTCGGATCGATATGAGGACCCAACCACGTCAAGGTGACACTCTACCGCTGAGTTATATCCCTTCCCCATCCCATCGAGAGAGTCGCTTCCTTTTTGCGTATGGCACCCCCACTCCTTTTTTTCTTTCTTTATAGTTTTCTATATGCACAATTTCTCGATGTTTCGATGAGAATTTCTTGACTTTCCGTATATAGAAAGAGATAGGCTATAAATGACATCTCTTATGTCAATAAGACCAAAGGGAAAAGGGATGGATAGTAAATGATAGGAAGTGCTAGGAAGTCAAATAGAATGAAATAGAGCCACTTTTTTGGGCTTCCCTATGAAATGGGGCATGGAACAGAGCCACTACGAAGAAATTCTGGGAGTTACGAAAGAAGCTTCGGACTCAGTTGCAGAAGCGACCCCACAGGCTTGTACTTTTGAGTCTCTCTAAAATTGCAGTCATGGTAAGATCTTGGTTTATTCAAATTGCAAGGACTCCCAAGCTTGATATACCTTGTTACCACGAGATGTATTGGCCGCTACAGATCATTTGATTGGAATGAAATTTGGAACGGGTATACTTGATGATGACGATATGAATCACTTGAAAAACAAACGTATTCATTCAGTTGCGGATCTGTTACAAGATCAATTCGGACTAGCTCTTGGTCGTTTACAACATGCAGTTCAAAAAACTATCTGTAGAGTATTCATACGTCAATCGAAACCGACTCCCCAAACTTACTTCTTATGGGCGGTTTAAGAAAATACATTCCAATTATAAGAACTACTTTTTTATGGGGTACACTTTCTCTTTGTGGTATTCCCCCTCTTGCTTGCTTTTGGTCCAAAGATGAGATTCTTAGTAATAGTTGGTTGTATTCGCCCTTTTTTGGAATAATAGCCTCCTTTAACCATGTCCCTATTAACACAACAGTAGATATGGGTCCTTTGAGAATACGCCTTCTCAACGACCAATGGTTAGCGGCGGTTCTGTGGAGCGGTTTTGCAAGAATAGTTAATAATGAGATCATCATTTTAAGAAATGATGTGGAACTGGGTAGTGATATTGATCCGAAAGAAGCTCAACAGGCACTTAAAATAGCCAAAGCTAACTTGAGTAAAGCTGAGGGTACGAAAGAATTGGTTGAAGCGAAGCTAGCTCTAAGACGAGCTAGGATACGAATCAAGGCTGTCAATTGGATTCCCCCATCCAATTGAAGACAATCCAATGGTTTATAGTTGATACAAAGAAAAAGGAAATAGGGGTAGAAAAAGTTATTAGATAGCGAAGCGAAGTAAGTCCAATGCTATCTACTAATTTTTCTACCTACTTACCTACTATTTGATTTGAACCAATGACTCCCGCCGTATGAAAGCAATACTCTAACCACTGAGTTAAATAGGCAATTTATCACCACAAAGGAAGACTTATTACTTCGATCGATTATATATCGAATCACTTTTCTAAGCAATACCACTCCGTTATTGGTCTGTTATATACTACACAGATACAGATCAAAGGGCCCATGAGTAAATATTTCATAGTAGCCTCATTAGACCATAGATCTCTCTTGGTATATCCAGACAATAGGTAGGAACATAAACTGAAACATTCTGGAGCTACAAAGATAGTTATTAAATCGTTAGCACCACATAAAAACATTCCCCCTATAGATTAGTTGTTAATACGAATAACAGAAACTCTGTTATAGCCATTTCGGTACATTCAATGTACTCTATGGATAGAGGAATACATAAAGCGGAAATGAGGGGCAGCTTGGAAGTAGGGAAAGCGTGCACGGTTGGTATGCCAGCGTAGTTTCGGTGGATGGTGACGTCCTCTTGCTACTCAGTCTTGGTGTGTTTATGTTTTACATTAACACTGGTGGCGAACTAATTGACAGCTTCCATCGTGATGGCCAACACATCTATGCTTGGAACCTTCGGATCAAGCAAACTCTTGTTCAGCATAACTTCCTCACAACGCTTGAAGGTTATGCTGTGAACACTTCGCCTTTCCTCTGACGGCTGTTGCATGAGATGGTTCTTCTCAACGGCCTAGTTGTCATATGCTCATGAGCTGCAATGTATATATATTGGATCAAGTATGAGCCTGGTAGATTCTTTCTTTTTTGCATTGATTTGTATAAAACTATGATCAGAGGTTCAGACTGCTATGCGATTGGATAAAATTTATCATTTTTTCGATGCCTTTTCAGGCTGAAGCGACTACAGCTTGTGTTAGTGCTAAAATTACCATGTCATTTTCTCTGATTTTGGAATACTTACTGACTGATCCGCCTCATGTCTCTATTTTCTTGGGCTGAGGAATTGACTTTGCTTTATTTTTTATCTAGACGTTTTCACTATTACTCAATTGTTTGCAATCTAAACGCCTCATGCTCCTACTCATTGAGCTGAGGAAATAATTGTTTTTTTCATTTGTCTAGTGCTTCTTCTTAGTACTGAATTGTTAGCTGTCTATATGCTCATGTCCCGATTCCATGAACTGAGGAATTGGTTTTACCTTTTTTATCTACTGGTCTTCTTAATAGTCAATATGATGAGAAGAGGGGGGAGGGGGGGTTCCTCTTTGTTGACTTGCAACAAGCTGCATCTATTTTCTAGAAGATGATTGAGCAATACTCGTGAACTTAAATGGTTATGTTATAATTAAATTTTCTTCGTGATTCCATTGCATCTGGTTTAGCTAGATCTTATGGACACTAATAAACTCATCGTTACGGCGAGAACTGAACACTGTTATATACTTATATTTGTCTCGTTCCGAGGAGCTGTAGTATTCTTGTATCAAAGACTACTACTGCACCCTGAAAATTCTAGAAATACCCTTTTGTGCTTCCATCCTGACATTGTTTTTATATTGCAATGTTTGGGATGATCTCTTGTTATTTTACTTTACCTGCTAGTACTAACCATGTTAAGGGTTAATGCTTCATGGGATATAATAAGCACACATAAGATTTGTCATCCTGAGGCTCAGATCCCACATTGTATTCATGTCTGAAGCAACATTGTTTTTCTATTGCATTTCTTGGATGATCTTTTTTTATTTTACTTTTACCTGCTAACAATATTAAGGGTTAATGCTTCATGGGATATAATAAGCACACATAAGGTTTGTCATGCTGAGGCTCAGGTCCTACATTGTACTCATGTCTGAAGCAGGAACAAACACCAAGCCAATATTGTGAACAAGCGCTCTAATCATTTGTTACTATTTTTATTAATATCTCAAGCACATAAATTTTGTGACTACTATCTCAAGCACTTGGATGAAGAAACAAAACTTTTAATGATAACCACTAAATGGTTCTCCATGGTCCGGCTGAGGTATCACATTTTGTTCATATATATCTCAAACAGGTACAGCAATGGGCCTGATGTGTGACAAGAAGTAAATTTGCAGAAGTTGCGAAAGTAAGTTCGCCATCCAAATTTATTGATCCAAGCTGCATCTAACTTTTAGAAAACGGTTGGAGCAATACTCGTGAACTGAAATGGTTGCATCATAAGTCAATTTCTCAATGTTATAATTGAATTTTCTTCATCTTTACATTGCCGATCTGGTTTACATTTGTCTTATGGACATTAATAAGACCATGGTGTTATTATCTCTTGGAGATTATTGTATGCAACCATCAGATCAACCAACCCCAGGGTAAAAATCTATCATTTCACTGTAGCTGCTAAACATTTTATGGCACTAATGCTTCATGTGTCGTTCTATCTTAACATAAGCAAAGTATTAGAACTTGTACTGGTTAGGAGAAGAGGTCCTTTTCAAGTTCAGGTCCCAGATTGTGTTCAGTCTTCAGATACTGTAACTGCCAGCCATTTGATTTTCTCGGCGATCGACGCTAGGCCATGTTGAGAATCACTAGTCGGAAGTCGGAATTGTCTGACAAACTGCCAATACTCTGTGAAAGTAAGTTGAAACGTCACTTTGCTCATTTGTTGCTGCTCGTATTATGTCCCATTCTAGGATAATTGTCCAGCTTCTCACATCAAACTGTAGGATACCCATTGCCAATTTCTGGCATCTGTTTGTGTGGGATAAGCGGATAAATATACGTACTGGCACAAAATATTTGGAGTTTGCACTGTCGACTGAATATACCACGCGGGTTAAAATATATTGTGGATTGTTTGAGATCTGAAGGCAGTGGAATGTAGTTAATGGATAGTGTGTCATACTTTCTACTGTATTCCTTTTTGAAGCAGTAAAACTTGATAAAATCTGGTTTTAATATGTTGAAGTAGGTGAAATTTCTGAAGCAGTAAAACTTCATAAAATCTGGTTTTAATATGTAGAGTTATTTATGAACAGGGTGCAAATCCATGCAGACTACAAATTTGTTCAGATAGCATATCATTTTTTTCTTTGTTGGTAAAATTATAAGTTCGAATTGCGCCACTGAGATCATGATATCTTCATATCATTTTTTTTCTTTATTTGTAAAAATCAGTTGTTTTAGACAGATGTACCTACAATATCAGTCCATTCACTTGGTGTTGGTAGACAACTAGTGGTTCTTCTGTCAAGTCTTAAATTTTCAACAACACTATCTCAAAGTTCAGTCCCAAGCAAGGAAGCATATATACATTTTATTTCGTACTTCTGTAACATCCTTTTGTTTTAGACTCTGGATTAAAGTGGATCTTTTGCAGCTTGTACCTTCTGTGCCGCCTGCTCCAAGATTACTCTGGTCCGTCTTGCATCTAGGCCAAGGTGGCCCGCGCGCTGTTCACTTTCTGATAACTTGTCGAGCTGCCGGCTGTATCCACCGCGAGGAATAGTGGACTTGGTCACAGCTCCTAGTCAAAAACATTGCCTTCTTCTTGGCTGTCACGGCGGATAATCTAGCAATTCGGGGTTGGCCGCATGATCCAATATGCAAGTTGTGCCGGGTTCATCCGGAAACGGTCCACCACCTTCTTCTTGGCTGCAACTTCTCCACCTTGGTTAGAGAGCAGATTTTTGGATGGAACGGCACCATTGGCTTGGTCCCTCCGGCGCTTGGACACAGCATTGATGCTTGGTGGGATAACATGATGGCCGGAATCCCGAAGGAGAAGCGGAGGGAAGCGAGTGGTGCTTTCATCTACTCCATGTGGGGTGTTTGGAAAGAGAGAAACAGGCGAGTTCTCGGAAATGTCGCCTTGCAACCAACCGTGGTGGCACACCTCGTTTGGGAAGAAATAAAGCAGCGGGCGCTGGCTCACGGCTTAGACCCGGGAGACTAGTTTAGTTTTTCAGCTTGTTTTACTTTTTTGCATCGGAAAACTCTATGTACATAAACTTTCTTTCTATCTAATCGGGTGGCAGATACGACTGCCTTAAAAATCAAAAAATCAAAAAACATTGCCTGGGTGAAAAATGTTTCATATTGGGATGTCACTTGCTACTGAAAACTATGTGGTCTTAGTATCTCTCCCTTGGGCTCTAGTGTTGTTTCAGTGACTGAATGCATTATCAGGGTTCTCTCTTTACTTGGTATCTTGTTTATGCATTTCACAGTAGCTGCTGTTGTTTCAGTTCAGTGGCTGGAATGCATTTACCAGGGGTCTCTGTTTTTGTAAACTGACACCAACTTGGACAAATAAAATGCAGGAAACTGTACTGAATAATCTCTCTCGACCATCTGGGTGCCGAACCAGGCATCAGGCCATTCTTGTACAAAGGTTGCTTCCTGGGGCGTCAGTGTGCGTTACTTGAGTGTTCTCTCTGTCTGTCTGATTGTCTGGTTAATTGTTAAGTAAAGTACAGAGTGTTCTTTCAGTCCAGATACATAAGAATTGAGGCCGTCGATCGGCTCTGGTTAGTCTCTATTGGGAACGCAAGAAAAATGAAGATCGCCCCATGCTTCAGTTTTAGGTTCATCGGAAAAGAGCAAAAGAAAACACTGAGAAATTACTTCATCCACACAACATGATTTGAGCAAGCTAAATATATTCGTTCATGTCTTATTTGAAATATGCTTTAGTCTACATGTCTAGTTTGATCTGTAATGCAAAATAGATACTGATTTTGCACGCAAAATTGACCCGGAGAAGCATGAAAATTGGATCTCACTGTTGCATCCTAGCTGAATAATGGACATGCAAATTAACAGTTTCAGTGGTATAAAATAGTTCAGACATGATTGGATTAGCAAGTTACTGCTGCAATCAACAGATACTTGGCCGATAAATGAAACAGGTGATGCAATGCACTCCGGTTGGATTCAGAAAGAGGAGGTTCTTCCTAAATCGATCATGCACTGTTAACTGAAGAACAATGACCAAGCAACTCAGACTCAAGACTAATATAACCAGCACAATGCAGGCACCCATAAGCGATTCATTTGCCAAGATGAAAACACATCCATGATCCATCAAGCACCAGCGGTACTGCATTCAGAACATCACCTTCAGAGTTCATTCAGCTTCAGATTTACTACCTAGCTAGCTAGGAAACTAATGGAGCGAACGCGAAAACGATGATGATCATGGCTGGGTGGTGATTGGTCGCGCGAGCTCGGGGTCTCAGTCGAGCACCTGGAGGCCGTCGTACTCGGGGCCGGAGATGGCGTCGGCCATGATGGCCGAGGGCGTGAGCACGCCGTCCGCCTCCAGGAACAGCCGCACCAGGTTCTTCGAGTAGCCGCTCACCAGCGCCACGCCGGCCTGCGCCGCCACCACCGGCACCGACGCCTTGGACGTTCCCACGTTCCAGAACACCACCTCCGGCACGGCAAAGCCCTCGGCCTCGAACTGCTTCCTGATGGCCTCGTGCTGCGACACCCACGCCTCGCCGCCGACCCAGCCGTCGAACTCCATGTCGCTCAGCACGAACACGCGCTTCACCATCATCTCCTTCTCCAGCTTGCCAGCCACCGCCACGTTCAGGATCTTGTTGAAGACGGCCTGCAGGTTGGCGCCCTTCTGGGCCCTCACGGCGGCGAGCGGCCGAAGCTTCTCCACCAGCGACGCGCCGCGCACCTTGTGCAGCTGGTGCGTGGCCGTGTCGAAGGTGATCACCCGCCCCTTCCACGGCTCCTGGCTCAGCTCCGAGACGAGGAGCCCCAGCGCGATGGCCGCGGCCGCGGGCGGCTTCTCCACCGAGCTGGACAGGGCGCACATGGCGATGCAGTTGGTGAGGCGGCCCTCGGACGCGAGGTTGGACACCATGTGGCGCCACTGCAGCTCCGCGGACTCGTCGTGCTCGCCCTTGAGAGCGGCCGCCACGATCTCGTGCGGCAGCACCGCGTCCGCCGGGATCTTGACCAGGCCGGCGCGCACCTCGTCGAAGTAGCCGGCGACGCCAGACTTGTCGTGCTTCTGGAACGCCTCCTTGTACTGTCGCATGGCCAGGGACGGCACGCGCGCGTAGGGGAGCTCGTCCCACTTGTGCGCGCTCATGTACGCCTCCGGGAGCTCCAGGACCTTGCGCAGCGGCACGAGCACCTCGCGGCGGAGCCGGTTGCGGGCGTCGTAGGCGTAGTGCTTGTCGGCCATGGCGAGGTACTCCGGGCTCGAGTCGCGCGGGAAGATGTGGCGCGCGATGGCCTCGCACATGAGCGTCGAGCGGTCGTACGAGGACCGGAGCGACGGGCACCACTTGGCGGCGAGGCTGATCTGGCGACGTCGCCCGCGCGCAGGTGCTCGAGGTCGGACTTGAGCAGACCGGCGAAGAGGTCGGCGACGCCGTCGTAGAGGAGGCGGAAGCTCTCGTCCGAGTCGTAGCGGGCGAGCGTCACCTGTGCGTGCTCCGCCTCCTTCCGGCGCTTCGCCTCGGCACACGCCTTGCGCTTGGATCCGGCGCGGGGGGGCTCACCCTCCTCGTTGCGCTCGTCGCGGACGCCGTGGAGGACGCGGTAGACGATCTCGAGGAGGTCCTTGAAGCAGCCGAACCTGGCGAAGGCGGCGAGGTTGGCGGCGAGGGTGCGCGGGTGGTTGGCGTGCATCCAGAGCGCGGCGGCGTAGAAGCCGTCCCGGTCGGACTTGCCGAGGCCGCGGACGCCGCGGAGGTGGCAGACGAGGCGGAGCGCCGTGCGCGTGTCGTTGCCCCAGGCGACGCTGAGGAGCGAGGCCACGTCGGCGTCGGCCGTGGCGCCCGGGACGACCTGGAAGAAGAAGTCGACGCAGGGGTCGCCCGACGAGGTGTACGCGAGCGGGAGACCGGATGGAGGAGGCGCCTTCCTCTCAGCCCGCGGGCGCGAGCCGTCGGAGAGGACGCAGTTGCTGAACTCGTCGACGGGGAACTTGTGGCGCACTACCGGATTGGCAGGGGTCTTCCATGCCTTGGCGGCCTTGGGCTTGGCGACGGCGGCGTCCGGCATCTCGGTGTCGACGATGGCGGCGGGAGGGCCGACGAGCGCGATCGCGGGAGCCATGGCTGGATGCGGCGGGATTGGAGACGGTGGGGTTTAGGCTGGGGACGGATCGAGTTGGTTTGGGATTGATTTGCCGATCTGATTTTGGTGGCGGCCTTGCTGGTTCGTTCGACGGTTATATGGCGTGGGGTGGGGGAAAGGAGGAGGAGCTGCGGCGTTGCGTGGGTGGATCTGGGCCTTTGGTTGAACCGACTTGGCCAGTCGACGGTGGAGATCCGGTTTGATCCGTTGCGTGGGCCTTGTGTTGCAAACCGACATGGATGCACAATTAATTAATTATGCGTGGTTAAAAAGGTCTGTTTCACTATTCCACGTAGAGTAAAAGAGGTTCAATTAATTGGTAAATTAAAGCTACTTAATCCTTTACTATGTCGGTAATGCTTAATTGGCCGCTTAAGAAAGATCATGACACGAGGAATTGTAACCTTTAGTACAAAAAATTTAGAAAGATCTTTCTTCTAGATGAATATAGTCTATATTGGACGCCAAACATAAACTTAGTGCATGCTCATATCATTTCGATTTTCTCTTGACAAGTCACTACAACCCTCCTCAGTTTTGGTTGAACTAATTAGCCAAACTTTTTGCATTAAGTTGTGCTATATAATAAACAGTTGTGCTAATCTGAAGTGAGCATTCTTTTTTTTCTAGAACCGGGGAGGGGATAAGGAGCCCCTTGGCTCTTCATTAAGTGATGTGAGTCCTCGTAATTCAAATTCCAACATTTTAACACAAGAAAATTTGATAGACATCTTGTATATAGGACCCTTAGATGAACATGTCTGCTTACCCACCACTCAAATAAATGGTCCCGAAATCAAATCGAGGACACATTGGAAATTATCATACAAAATTGGTTTTTCATCATAATATTCTCAATTTATGCACACGTACATATGAATGTGAATGCAAATGAAATCTGATAAGCAAAACCGTTGTAAAAGAAACCATATTTTTTCCAATGTATGAGAACTATCTACTACTCCCTCGATTTCAAATTATAAGATGTTTTACATATTTAAATATGGACTATGTATAAGTTGAAATGAGAAAAAAAAAAGCTAAAAGAACTTATATTTTGGAACATATGACATGTGTGCCACGTGCTTAATTTATATGAGCAATTTATAGTTCAGATATGGATCGCTCAACAAGGGATCTTTTAAATGGGGAAAGGCTCACAAGGGCCTATAACTGCATAAATGTCGTGAAATAATTACACAGAGGACCCCAAAATTAATACCGGACTAGAACATTGCCCTCTAATTTGCATAACAAACCTAAGAAAAGACATCTGGAACACAATCAGGTCCCCTTTGTTCATCGCCGCACCAACGATCGATACCTTGAGATGCAGCCAACGGCAATGCCACCGGCGACGTTATGACTTGGGGCGGAGCCGGAAGCACTCTACACCGGGGACACAACGTCAATAAGACCAGCAAGCAACCCTAACCCTATACTCGATCTAGACTAACCCTAGAATCTTGATAGAAGCCCTAGCCTCCTCTCTCGTACTCACTCCGGAGGAGAAGGGGAGGAGCGACGGGCGAGCTTGAGGGACTCTCAAACGAGAACAATGGAGGATAGGGAAAGGGAAGGGGAAAGTGAGCTCATCCTTATTTTTAGAGGAAACGATGGAGAAAGGTTGGTTCGGTTCGCTTTTATTTTGTGAGTGTAAGAGTTAGCAACCTGGATAATCACATTGTCATGACCGCCACAAAAGCTGGTGAAACCACCGGTCAATACTTGTTTTGTATAACTACTAGGAAATATTGATACCAAATCCTAGAGCTTGAATTTTGCTCAACTAGGAAATTTCACTCACATTATAGATATCTCGGTATGAATGACCTCGCTCATACGTACACTGTCAAGATCTAAAAAATTAGTCCAAATTTTTGTATCAATAGAGAACTTATCAGTTTTGTTTGGAAATTATGTTTGTTCTTGTTCGCTTCCAAGTACTTTGTGTCTATGGAAACGATCCTATATGGCGAAAGCTGTTTGGTGGAGCGTTGCCCGCTTGCACGGCTGACGCGCAGCCGCACCCCTCCATCTCGTCCGTCCAATCGGCGTGGATTCTCTGACTTTGCTCCTCTGCCTTTTCCCTGACTTTGAGTCGCTGGTCCACGGGGCCCACCAGATGCTGGACCCACATGTCAATGACCCAAAGTCAGGCTTGGCTAAGTCAGAGAATCTCCCCCGCCGTCCAATAGGCTGCGTCGGTTCAAACGAACGCTGTAGGATCGAATAAGAAACGTTGCGCACTACCGTGATCCGAGCAGCAGAGCCAGATGTCGCCTGCTCTCCAAGGAAACAAGCGAGGAACAGAGCTCGAGAATTAGCCCGTGCTAGCTCCGTGCGTACACAATTATTGGCAAGGAAAAATTATTTCTTTCCGTTTTCCTTTAAAAAAACATGAAATACGTTCCCTTTGGGCAGCCTTGGTGTCTGGGTACAATTTTCACGTTCAAACTGCTCCTCGAATTTATAATGAAATTCCAGCTGATTCCACTATGAATTCGATTTTGCATTCAGTTGAGATTTCATTATGAATTTCCTTTGAGCAAGAGATTCCATTAAAATTTAAAATTCAATTGACATTTTACATATTCGATCGCGTTTGACTCTCATGGAATTGTAAACGTCATTTCAATTTGAATTCCACCAATGGATTGGTATGTTAAATCAATTCATGTTCAAAACCTGTCATTTCATTTCTAGCATATGAAATGATGGCATCATCGTCTTTTTCATGTTACAAGTTGCTTTGCACGTGCACGCACGTCTCCAAAATATAATTTATCATTTTAATGATTTACTTTTTATATAGTTTTAATATGTTATATACAAGTCTGACAATTCAAATGCATGCACATGTTGACCAAAATGCATCATAGCAATGTGAAGAAAACTTCTAGAAAAATGATATAAAATATGCCAATACACAAATTTTGTACCTACTTACGTGCATTGTCTCTTAAAAGAGAAAGAATGTGGCTACACAAGGCTACTCTAAATCACAATTAGACGGACTGATTTCTCAATAAATAAATGTAATTTTTATGAAAATAACATTACAAATAGCATATATAGTGTTATGAAAAATTACAATCAAAGCTCTCTTTTTTAAAACAAAATTCAAGCTCTTCTTAGCATACGTTAAAAAATACATAGGCACATACTTTTCACGTAGATAAACTATATTAAAAACCTTTCTTTATTTTGCAAATTATATAAAAACCCATTCGACCTTCCACATTTGAGAAAATCCTTTCATTCAAATATTTATCTACTAAACAAAGATTTATTCCAAGATCAATGGCTTTTGAAGAAACATAATTAGAAAATCATTTCATGCGTTCATATATGTCCATTCCGAGCACTTCAACCCGCCAATATTGCAGTCAACTTGGTCCCAATTAGCATCACAACTTACTATGCTTGTTTTATTAAAGTTATGCCTCTAGCTACCGAATTGTGCATAAGCAAGCTCCACTTCATACTAACCAACCACATTTCCGCTTTTGTTGCTATAAACTGCACTAAGCCCTCATATCCAGCAAGTAATCTAGGCGAGAAAACTCATTGGTTAGTGTCCTAACAAAAACGATGAAAACTGTAAGAAAACAAGTGTTTCTGAAAAAAAATAAGAATAGCATTGCTCAGACACGCCTGGCCGCACCCGCACCTCCTCCTTCCCGTCAGGCCGTCACTCACATCACTCCAGTCTCGTCACCTCCGCTTTCCCCACGCCCCACCCTACCCAGCACCTTCTTTACTACTCTCATCCAAGTTCTCTCCCCGTCCTCCATTACAGCCTCGGCCGACAGCACCGGCTCCCGCCCGCGTCGGCTCCTTCGGCCCAGACCAGCAACCACCGTGCTCCTCCTCCCCCGTCTCTCCTCCCTGCGACACGCGGCTGCAGTCCTCCGCCATCTAGCCTCTCGGGCGATCGGCGCCTGCAGATGGACCTCCGGCGACCGGTGTCCCACGGCCGGGAAACGACTATCCCACCGACGACATGCAACTTCTCTGGCGCCGCACACCTCCTCCACACCAATCTCAAATTGTGCAAGATTAAAGGAGGATGTACAAGATTCTTTGGTTCTCAAATTGTGCCTGACTTTGGTTCCGAAAGCTGTGAATTTCGTGCCTGTGCATGATTATGACTACCTGCTTGTTGATTTCTTGATTTGGTTGTGGTAGCTGATTTTCTGATTCAGCTTAGGCTCATCTGTTTATTATCTGTTTATTATGTTAATAAAGCGGCCATATGCATCATCGTGATGCAGAGGCTGGGACTAACCCTTTTCTAAAAAAATCTGTTTATTATACTGATCGATTTTCTGCATATAGGCCATGAAGCACCGGGTCTGTATTTTGCAGGACAAGTATTGGTGAGTGGGATGGCAGCAGGAGCATTGACATGGCCATTGAGGTATGCTAGCGATATATTTTACCTTGGACCTAGAGTTAGAGGAAATGTGATTGAGTAGTTGGGCTTGGCTCAATTATATGAATGAGTCTTTACAGAAAATGATTTTTCACTCATATCTGTTAACTCTAAATATTCTTTGAACTGCTACAACCATCGTAGGTTTCCCTGTATTTAGTGGAAAAGGGTAGCACAAATGCACTTTACCCCAATGATCGGGCCACATTTATGTAAAATGTTAGTAGCTTACTTCTGGTATTTGAGCGCTTTGCAACATTCATCATCTCCAAAAATGTTAGTAGCTTATAGAACTATAGATTGAGATGAACTGTAGAACCGGCGATGTTTCACATATTGTATGCTTACACGCTTGATTCTGTAGAATATTGATATAGTTTTTGCTACCGATGACCAATTGATTCTTTAGTATACTGATATAGTTCTTGATATTGATGAACAATTCTCCAGGCAGCAAAATCTCTACATGTTAATTTGTGGAAGCTAAATCCTACAGATTCAAATAGTAGTGTAGTGTTAAACCATATGTATTGGTTACACATTCTTTTATTATCAAATTCATGTTAAAGTCACAGCAGGTAGATCCTACAAATTCATGTTTACATGCTCGATTCTGTATTATACTGAAATCACAAATGATGCATCTACCGATCAGAAGATTGTTATAAGATGCACATCTGACACGGATGAGGGAAGCAATTAATTTTAGTACGTGTAGCATCATACTGTGTTCCTTTGGTACAGGCACCTGTGTTACCGAGGAGCTTGTCGACGCTGACGTCTTCGGCTGCGAAAGGCGGTGATGCCGCAACAGATGCTAGGTGATGGCGGCGGCGTCTCACTGCAGGGATAAGCGTCTGGACGACGACGCTGAAGAAAGATATCCAAATTAATTGGAATGGAGTTCGCCACATATTGCATAGAAGAGAAGAGCCTGCACCTGGGAGCTCGTCTGTGTGGGCGTCGTCGGCTGCGCAGGGCGGCGATGGGGCAGCACGGATGGCGCTAGACGTTCTGGGCGGCGCCGTCTCAAAGCCTCACGAGTCTGGACGCGACTATGAAGCAGGTCATCAAGAATTCCAGATTAGTTTGAATGGAATTGGCCATATATTGAGCGCAAGAGAAGAGCCTGTACCTGTGTTGGCGAGGAGCTCGTCCGCGCGGGCGTCGTCGGCTGCGCAGGGCAGCGATGGCGCAAGACAGTCTGGGCGGCGGCGTCTAACTTCACGACAACGCTAAACGGCGAGGGGGCAGATTGATTTGATTTCCACTAATTTAGCATATTTCTTTCCGTAATTGAGCAACTAATGTGGATTGCGGAGCCCTTTATTGTGCCTTTTTTTTTCCATAGCTGAACAAGCGCGGACGCGGATGGCAGAGTTTTCGTCCGCTCCCGGAAATTGCTAAACGTACTTTTGGTGAGGGTTAGTGTAATCTTGACGCTTAGATCTAAATTAGTGGGTCTGATCCTGAGGCTGTAATGGCACCGTGTTGTTCTGTGTACGTTGCATGGGGTACCCATAGGAAAGATAATATTTGCTTGTTTAATGGTAGTATAGATATAGATTTCTACCAAAATAAATGAAACAAAATGAAATGAGCAGTTTCCAAATGAGCTCTTAGTTAATTAATCTTATTATTTGTTATACGTCGTCGTTCAGTCCAATCGACTGAGTACATTTTTCGGAATAGTTGTTCTTAAACTTGCCTTACCCGTCTTTGAGAACTATCGTGCCTAGAAGGAGCCAAATACGTCCGCGGGGTTGCCGATGCTCGACGAATGAGCATGTCATGACAATTGTCGTCTTTTCCTTTTCTTTCTTCTTTTTCCAGTGATTTCACGTCGGGAATATCTCGCCCCCGTGACCGTGCGAAGCAAAAAAGTTCCAGGCCTCTCAATGTAAATGGAGAGATGCAACCAAGTCTTTGAATTTTACATTGAGTAGATTTTGAGGTCCACCATAAATTTTGAAATTTCGGAATTTCCTTCGGGATTATCTTGTTTGAAACTTACCGAATTTCATCAAGGATTACAAAAAAATAATTATAAATTTGGAAAATGTGAGCAGAAAAATATATTTAAAATCCACCAAAATCACAAAAATTCCATTGAAAGTTTAGCCCAGCCAAGTTTTGGTTAAATCAAGCAAGGTTTTAAGAAACGTGATTAAGAACAAATCGCAGGAGTACTTAGATCTAAAAGTCTTTTTGGATCTGAATTAAAGCAAAAGTTAACCACGCATAATTAATGGAAGCTACAACTATGTCGGTTTAGAAGCACTGATTGCCCACGGGAGGAGATCAAATCGAATCGGAGCCGTCCAACCGCGAGGTCGGTTCGAACAAGGGTTGGATCCACGCAACGCACGCAGCTCCTCCTTCCTCCCACCCATATAACCAAGCCAAGCCTACGAACCAAATCAATCCTCTCCAAATCAGATCGAATCCCATCGAAACCAAATCAATCACCTCGATTCCCCAAACCCTAGCTCAATGGCAGCCATGGCGACGGAAACCTCATCCTCCTCCGCCGCGTCCACCTCGCCCCTCCTCCTCGGCCCACCCGTGATCCGCGGCGCCGCCCAACCGCCACCTCCTCCACCACCTCCACCCCATCCTCGCACCCCTTCCTCGACCTCCTCGACGCGGCCTTCAACGCGCCATCCGCCGCCGAAATCAAAGCCGCCCTCGCCCCCCGCCGCGCGCTCACGGAGAACTGCTCCGCGACCTACTCGGGCTCGGGAACCCCTGCCTCGACTTCTTCTTCCAGGTGGTCCCCGACACGCCTGCCGAGCGCGTGCGCGAGCTCCTCCGGCTCGCCTGGGCGCACGACCCGCTCACCACGCTCAAGCTCGCCTGCAACCTCCGCGGCGTCCGCGGCACCGGCAAGTCCGACAGGGAGGGCTTCTACGCCGCCGCGCTCTGGATGCACGCCGAGCACCCCAAGACGCTCGCCTGCAACGTCGCCGCGCTCGCCGAGTTCGGGTACCTCAAGGACTTCCCCGAGCTGCTGTTCCGGCTGATCCATGGTCCCGACGTGCGCAAGGTCGCCAGGGAGAACGCCGCGGCGGAGAAGACGCGCAGGAAGGAGAAGGACTTTGGGAAGCAGAGGGAGGGCCTCCGCGACAGGCTTGCTGGCAGGAAGCGCGCCCGTGAGGTGGCTCTTGCTGCTGTGTCGACCAAGGCCACCTTCGGCGACTACCTCTCCGCCGCGCTCTCCAAGACCAAGAGCAAGGCCACGGCCATGGAGGTCGAGACCGTCCCGGAGGTCGCGGAGGCGATGGAGGTGGATCAGCAGAAGAAGACTAAGCCGAGGGCCATGTCGAAGAACACCCGCAAGGTGGCCAAGGTGGCCAAGCTCGCCGTGCAGTCGCTCGAGACGTACTACGGCGACGGCGCCTACCGCTTCCTGTTCGACGCCGTCGCGGAGTTCTTCGCCGACCTCCTCGCCTCCGACATGGAGCAGATGGGCAAGAAGAAGAAGAGGAAGATCGGGCTCGCCGCCAAGTGGTGCCCCACGCCAGGCTCGTCCTTCGACCGCAACACGCTGCTCTGTGAGGCCATTGCCCGCCACCTCTTCCCGCGCGACTCGGACCCCAAGTACGCCGCGCTCACGGACGATCAATACACCTACCGCGCCCTCCACCGCATGCGCCGCGAGGTGCTCGTGCCGTTGCGCCAGGTCCTCGAGCTCCCGAGGTGTACATGAGCGCCGGCAAGTGGGACGAGCTCCCGTACGCGCGCGTCGCCTCCGTGGCCATGAGGCGCTACAAGTCCCAGTTCAAGAAGCACGACGAGGAGCGCTTCGCCAAGTACCTCGAGGACGTGGAGGCCGGAAAGGCCAAGATCGCGGCGGGCGCGCTCCTGCCGCACGAGATCGCGGGGCCCGCCTCCGCGGCGAGCACGACGAGGTGTCGGAGCTGCAGTGGCGCCGCATGGTGGACGACCTCCGCGCTAAGGGGTCGCTGAGCAACTGCATCTCCGTCTGCGACGTGTCCGGGAGCATGGCGGGCACCCCGATGGAGGTGTGCATCGCGCTGGGCGTGCTCACGTCGGAGCTGAGCGACGCGCCGTGGGCGGCAAGGTGATCACGTTCCACACTCGGCCGTCCATCCACGTGATCAAGGGCACGACCCTGCGCGAGAAGATGAATTTCGTGGAGCGCCTGGAGTGGCACGGGAGCACCAACTTCCAGGGCGTGTTCGACCAGATCCTCCGCACAGCGACGGAGGCCAGGCTGGCGCCGGAGAAGATGATCAGGACCGTGTTCGTGTACAGCGACATGGAGTTCAACGAGGCGTCCGGGAGGGGCTACTACAACGGCGAGGCCTACGGCTCCGGGTCGTGGGACACGGACTACAACGTGATCTGCCGCAAGTTCACGGACGCCGGCTACGGCGACGTGGTGCCGCAGGTGGTGTTCTGGAACCTGCGTGACTCCAAGTCGACGCCCGTGACGTCGACCCAGCCAGGGTGCGCCATGGTGAGCGGCTTCTCCAAGAACTTCTCAAGATCTTCCTGCAGAACGACGGCGTGGTCAGCCCCGAGGCCATCATGAAGGAGGCCATTGCCGGCGACGAGTACCAGAAGCTGGCCGTGTTCGATTAGATTTGACATCCTGTCAGTTATCCGCTGCTTCAAGTGTCGTTGTTAGCTTGTTTTTTGAATTCAGAACAGAAGAATCCTAAGCTTGCTGTGTTTGATTTTGATCCAAAGTCGATCGTGCTTGCAACATTGTCTTTTATTGTTGGTTAAAAATCTTACCATACATGCTAGCTTGATACAATGAATTCCGAGTTGATGCTTCTGTCTGTATTTGCAAAACTGCAAGCTTAGGTTTTTGCGCTAGATTCAGTTCCAATTTGCAATGCTTTTGTTCAATTTTTTTATCAAACAAAATGCTTCTGTATCTGCGCCCATGCCAAGGCAGCAGGAAAACAACTTAACAGATTGGTCAGTTTAGGACTTCAGGAGTTGAATTTTAGAAGAGACATCTGCCCTGTACTATGTTTCTGTGAGAGAGATGCATATGGCAGCCAAAACCGTGCGGTGCCTCTAGAATTCAATATTGCATATAGTACTTTCCAGCGTTGAATTAGTATGAATATAGTACTTTCCAGCGTTGAATTAATGAACGGAACTGAAACTAGCTTCTGAAAAATAAAATTTGAATCACTTTCTTGCTCTGTTCTTGCATGTAACATCTATGTCTGACAATATCGACACAGATAAAGGCCAGATCGACAGCAAATGAAGATTGACACACATGCATACAGATAAAACGGAGTAGTACTCATGATTTTCTTCAAACATAACTAGGCACCGACACCACCATTTACTCCTAGTAGCACACTGAAAACTTGAATTACAGTTGTATCTAGCAGCATCGCAACTTAGGTTCTCAAGTCCCAGCACCAATCCTGGGTGTTTGTTGAGCAGAGTTTAAGGCAGCCAAGACATGCTGTCTCGTGACCACCCTGCTCTTCATCTTGGATGCAGTTACTCTCATGATCATGCTTATTTCATCCGGTATCTTGTGTCAGAAGCTGGCCGTGTTCGACCAGATGATCTCCATCCTCTGTCAATTATCTGTAGCTTCAGCCTTCAAGTGTCGTTGTTAGCTTGTTTTCTGAACTCAGAACAGCCTCCTAAGCCTTGCTGTGTTTGATTTGGAACCAATGCCGTGCTTGTCTTTTATTGTTGGTTAGAAATTCTCACCATGCTAGCTTGATCCAATGTTGTGACCAGAGTTAAAAGACCGATGATCATACGAATGGATCTGTAGTTGGTTGTCCTGTCTGCAATGCATATCTTGTTTGCAAACTGTACTAGTGCAGGCTTAGGTAGTTTGTGTGCAGTGCACTGGATTCAGTTCCAGTTTACTGCTCCTGAATGCTTTCTAACTACAGGATTCATGAGAAGTCATGCACGACACAATCCGGCTTCAGAGAACAAACCAAGAGTTTCAGGTGAAGAGACTCCTGCGTCGTCAGTTTCATATCGCAGACAACGTACTGTGTCAATTAATCGGGATGATGAACTTACTTTTACAACCTACTTCTACATATGAAGCAAATTATCAAGTAACTTGTACAGATGCAGTGTCAGCTTGCTTGTACGGTTGTACTGTCACACAATTGGCGAACCAATTTTGTGCTTATTAGTACAACTAAACTTGTACTGTACAAGTTCATTTTCTCAACTTACGATTCAGATCATGCATTGCCTGAAGCATTAATCCTTAAAATGATTGGCATGCAAAGGCAAAGGGAAATAAAAAAAGATCTCACACCAAACAAATGTAACATAAAAGCTGTGTCAATGTGGAAGCACAAAAAGGCAGTATTTTTTATTCTTTTTTCAGGTTACAGTGCCAGTATTTTCTAGTCTAGAATAAGGCAAAGGGCTTATTAGTCTCCATAAAAATCTTACCATGAACCAATGTACCTAGCAAAATTCGCCGATCATCACATGAATGAATTTCTAGTTGGTTCTTGTGTCCGCATTGCATATCTTGTTTGCAAACTGCAGACTTGATAGTTGTCACTTGTGTGCACTGGGTTCAGTTCAAGATTACAATGCTGTTATTCAAAATGTTTATCAAACACCATGCTTCTCTGTTAGTTTGTTTTCTTCTGAATTCAGAACAGAACAGCTAAGCTTGCTGTGTTTGATTTGGAACCAAAGTCGTGCTTGCAACCTGTCTTTTATTGTTGGCTAAAAATCTAACCATGCTAGCTTGACACAATGTACCCAGTAGAGTTGGCCGATCATCACATGAATGATCCTTAGTTGTTTGCGCTGGATTCAGTTCCAGTTTAGAATGCTTCTGTTCAATTTTTTATATCAAACAAAATGCTTCTGCCGTTCTCGACAGTTATGATTATGATAGAGATGCATATGACAGGCAAAACCGTGCAGATCCTATAGAATTCAACATTGGACTCTTTACTTGGGGAAAACTGAATTAATATGCAAATAGGACTTTCCTGCTTTGAAACATGATCATCGTGGCGATCACCGGTTCTCAAGTTCCAGTGCAGAGCACCAACCCATTGGGTGTTCGTTGAGAAGAGGTTAAGGCAGCCAAAACATGCTGTTCTTCATCTTGGATGCAGTTACTCTCATGATTATGCTTCTCTCGTCCTCTGGCGACCAATACAGCTGGCCGTGTTCCATGAGATGATCTCCATCCTCTAATTCTCTGCAGCTTCTGAAGTGTCGTTGTTAGCTTGTTATCTGAACTCAGAACAGCCTAAGCATTGCTGTGTTTGATTTGGAACCAAATCTGTGCTTTTCTTTTATTATTGGTTAGAAATTCTCACCATGCTAGTTTGATCCAATCTAGTGAGCAGAGTTAAAAGACCGATCATACACTGACGCCCCGGAACGAAACTCCGAGCTGCTGGTGCAGAATTTTGTAGAATGATTGAATGAATGCAAGGCAGCGGCATACAGTCAAGCATGGCTTCATGCCTGGCGCTGGCTCAGCACCACGACGGTCGAGAGAGATTATTCAGTGCAGTTTCCTGCATTTATTTGTCCTAGTTGGTGTCAGTTTACAAAAGGAGAGACCCTGGTAAATGCATCCAGCCACTGAAACAACAGTAGCTACTGTGAAATAGACCACAACAAGATAAAAAGTAAAGAGAGAAACCTGATAAATGCATTCAGTAACTGAAACAACACTAGAACCCAAGGGAGAGATACTAAGACCACATGGTTTTCACTAGAGTAAATGACACTGGCGGTCACACAACTCGTCATGTATGTGCACTTAAGTCACACAACTGAAAAACGTGATTTTTTGATCTCACAACTCACAAACGTGTGCAAATTGGTCACAAACGGACCACGTCATCCCGTTTTGGACTGGAATTTTTCAGAAAACCCCCCTGTGTTATATTAGGAGGGTCAATATTGCAAATATCCATGGACATAATGATTTTTGACCAATTTGCACACGTTTGTGAGTTGTGAGACCAAAAATCACGTTTTTGAGTTGTGTGACTTAAGTGCACATACGTGACGAGTTGTGTGACCGCCAGTGTCATTTACTCTTTTCACTAGCAACGGACACTCCCAATATGAAATATTTTCACCCAGCCAAAGTTTTGACTAGGAGCTGTGACCAAGTCCACTATTCCGTTAAGTTATCAGAAAGTGAAGAGCGGACCACCTTTGGCCTAGATGCAAGACGGACCAGAGTACTCTTGGAGCAGGCGGCACACAAGGTAGAAGCTGCAGAAGAACCATTTAATCCAGAGTCTAGAACAAAAGGGAATCACAGAGGTATGAAATAAAATGTATGCTTTGTCGCCTGGGATTAAACTTCGAGATAGTGTTGTTGAAAATTTTGGACTTGACAGATGACCCACTAGTTATGTCTATCAAGTGAGTGGACTGATGTTGTAGGTAGAAGGTAGAAGCTGAAGAAGAACCATTTTCTTCAGAGTTCAAAACAAGAGAGTTTCAGAGCTACAAAATTGAATGACTAGTGCTGAATTTGTTTTACACTTGACCCCTGACAACTAGTCGTCTACCTAGTGAATGGACTGATGTTGTAGACAGACAACTGATTTATAAAAATGAAGAAATGATACACTAACTGAATATATATTGATGATCTCAATGGCACAATGCAAAATTAAAATGTACCGCAGTTAGCTGAGGAAGCAGTCAACTTACCGGGATACGAAGAATCCACGGAACCCAGGCCCCCAAGAACCAGGGCTGCCAGGTGGAACCGGACCACATTAACCTGGTCCTCCATGCTCATCACATCCATCCGGCAAAGCTAAACTACTGCTAAACTGAATACTAAACTGCTGTTGAATGGTTATCTACAGATATAGAACTCAACCACAAGAACAAACTGATACTTACGTTGAAGTTCAATGTGAAGAAGAATTTATACAGGTACAGTAGTGTACATGTACCTGCTGTTCAATAGCTCACCCACTACTCTATCTTCAGCCTACTGTTCTCTGCTTACTGTTGCATTACAAGGATATTCTGAGCTCTCGATATTTAGTCCGATTCCAAAAAACATTGTTTCGCAGTATGATCCAATCAACACACGCAGTTGATCCAATCGACACACTCGTAAGAGAATACAGTTAAAGTAAAAGTACAACACCTAGGTGAAAAAATATGTAAGCATCTGAATCTACCAAACCCATCTAGAAACAGCAACTACAAATCGTGTCCCATATTGTTTTATGCAAAGCACAACCTATGTCTTAATAGCAATTGTGCTACAAACCGTGTCTCTGCGGTAGCGCACAGAAATTCAACAATGGATAAATTACAAGAGCCATTAGTACATGGGCCGAAAGCATAGACACCAGGGAGCGTTACAAAAATAGATGAGACACTGGTACCCTGTTCCAAGCCTGTCGATAATATACAGCGTTTCCACAGACCGTCATAAAGCAAGGCAAGGTTCACTTGGTAATTTTAGCACAAACACAAGCAGTAGTCACTTGAGCCAGACAGGGTATCAAAAAATGATGAATTTCATGCAATCACATAGCAGTCATAACCTCTGATCATAGTTTTGAACAAATCAATGCAAAAAGAAGAAGAAGAAGCTAACAGGCTCATACTTGATCTAATTCATGTACATTGCAGCTAATGAGGATATGACAACTAGGCCATTGAGAAAGTTATGAGAAAGTGATGAGGATATGACAGCTAGGCTTCCATAATAGGAAGCTAACATTGAGTTTGGAAGCCCTGTCAAATTTTAGGGGCGGCTTCCCAGGAAGCTGGGGGAGGGGCAGCTTCTCGGAGAAGCCGCCAAAAGAACTGGGCCTTGGGCTGGGCTTAGCTCAGGCTTTTGGGGGTTTGGCATACATCACTTTTTTTCTTCTATCGAAACAATTTTCAGAAGTTGCTTGAATATTTCATTTTATACAGGATTTTTTTTTGCCACACATAAACAATTACTTTTCACAGTTATGAAAATTTTCATATACGGTGGATGGAATCTTCACGGTAATTTATATATGAACATCACACTCTGGCAAACTTTGGTTGTTCTCAATCTATATAGCCAGCTCAGCTCCGCTAGAAGTGCAACGATGCACCCAAAGAGCACAAAATCCAGTTCCAGGCGATCTCCAGTTTCACATCCCATCCCATACACTCCAAAAGGGTCATGAGAAGTCAACCACGACACAATCCGGCTTCAGAGAACAAACCGAGACTTACGCAGCAGTTCTTCGAGGTGAAGAAATCATTCGTATACAGTGAGAACTACTCCCTCCGTTCTAAAAAGGATGACTTCCATTTGTCTACTTTGGCCAAATGTAGACAAATGGAAGTCATCCTTTTTAGAACGGAGGGAGTAGTATCTGTGCGAGCAACTTCCGGTTCCATGGACCACCTGATACTCTCACCCACTTTTCTGTGTTCCAAATACCGCTCTCAATTCTTTGCTTACAGTGAGAACTAGTATCTGTGCGAGCAACAGTTTCAGGTCCACCAAAAGACTTCTGGGTCGTCAGTTTGATACCCCAGACACACGGTACTGTATCAATTAATCTGGATGATGAACTTACTTTTACAACCTACTTCTAAATTAGGAAGCAAATGATCAAGTGACTTTCAGCTTAACTGTACGGTTGTACTGTCACACAATTGGCCTGATTCTGTCCTGCGCTTGAGACATGAACACAATCTGGGACCATGGCAAACCAATTTTGTGCTTATTAGTACAACTAAACTTGTACTTTGCAAGTTTATTTTCTCAAACTAACGATTCAGATCATGCATTCCGTGAAGCATCAATCCTTAAAATGGCTGGAATGCAAAGGAAATAATAAAAGATCACTCCAAACAAATGCAACATAAAAGCAGTGTCAATGTGGAAACACGAAAAGGTAGCAGTGCCGGTCTTTTCTAGAATAATGCTACAACTCCATGTCAAATATAACCATGCCTAATTCTCTCTATAAATGCTTATTAGTCTCCATAAGACCTACCTAACAATATGCAATTGATTAATGAAGAAGAATGAGTTACAACGGAACATTTCATTGAGCAGTTGAGTATGACGGGTAGTGCTCCAATGCCTTCTAAAAGCCAGATACATCTTGCAAATCAACACAGAGGACATCTCCCTTTTTCATCATCAGCTACAACATAGGGTAAAAACAGGAAACCCTTCTAAATATTGTCAAGTCTTAAACATAGGTCAATCGTTCAGTCCAATGAATAGGGACTTGAGATACATAGATTGCTAACAATTCAGTACTAAGAAGCACCACGAGATAAACAAAATAAAGTAAGTCGATTTTTAGCCCAAGAATAAATAGCCATTAAGCGGTTCAGTAGGCAGATTTTAAAATCAGGGTAAAATGACTTGATAACTTTTGCATCAACACACAATGGAGTCACTTCAGGCTCAGAGGGTATCGAAACAAACAGACTTTATGCAACCAATATAATAAGTTCCTGATCATAACTTCATCTACATCAACCCAGAAAGAAAAAGCCAGCAGGCTCGTACTTGGTTCAGTTAATAAATACTGCAGCTCAAAGGATACGACAGCTAGGCAGTTAAGAAGCAACACCTGATGCAACAACGATCAGATGAAAGGCGAAGTGCTCACAACATAACCATCAGAAGAACAAGGCAGAGTATATGTTCAAAGAACTCAGTTGCAAGGAAGAATTCAGAAATGGCCACAAATTAAGTCACACGTTTTCTACTGCCAAAAGTAAGCACGGCTTTGCATTGCTAAGAAGTAATACACCGGAAGAACAAGTGCAGACACAGACAAAATGTAGCATCAAAGACAATACATGGAGAATGAGGTTGATGCGATATCCTAATTAAGACAGCAAAGTCAATTGTTCCATTCAATAAAATAAAGACACGAGACAGCTTAGTTAGCACATATTTTAAATGTGCACCATGATGTCTTGGCTCTTTGAGCACTAATACATAAAACAGTAGTCCCTTCCGCCTGGCAAGCATTGAATTCATGCAACCACACAACAATTAGGGCTTTTTTATCATAACTTTATATGAGTCAACAAAGCAGCTAGCGAGCTCCTTCTTGATGTTGCAGAAAAAAATTGATAAGTGTGTTGTTGAAAATTTAAGACTTGACAGATGAACCACTAGTTGTCTACCAAGTGAACGGACGGATGTTGTAGGTACATCTGTCTACAACAACTGATTTTTTACAAATAAAGAAAAAAAATGATATGCTACCTGAATAAGTTTATGATCTCAGTGGCGCAATTGGAACTTATAATTTTACCAACGAAGAAAAAAATGATATGCTACCTGAATAATTTTTTAGTCTCCACGGATTTGCACTTGGTTCACAAATAACTCTACATATTAAAACCAGGTTTTATCAAGTTTTACTGCTTCAGAAACTGCATCTACTTCTACATATTGAAACCAGATTTTATCATTTTACGGCTTCAAAATGGAACCACAGTATCCAGCATGTGCATAATTTTAACCTAAACTCATCGAACATAGTAACAAGTATAGCACCTACTTCTACATAGCCGTTAACTACATCCATGCTTCAGATCGCAAACAATATGGAACATATTTAAACCCGGATGGTATATTCAGTCGACAGTGCAAACTCCAAATATTTGATGCCAGTACGTACATTTATCCCACACAACAAATGCCAGAAATTAATAATGGGTATCCTACAGGTTGATGTGAGAAGCTGGGCAATTACCCTAGATATACGAGCAGTAACAAATGAGCAAAGTTATGTTTCAACTTACTTTCACAGAGTATTGCTAGTTTGCCACACGATTCCTGATGATGTCCTGCTTGAGACAATATGCTTCCGACCAGTGGTACTCCACATGGCCTTGCGTCGATAGGCGAGAAAATTAATATGGCTGTCAGTTACAGTGTCTGAAGACTGCACACAATCTGGGACCTGAACTTGAAAAGGACAGACCTCTTCTCCTTACCAGTACAGGTTCTAATACTTTTGCTTATGTTAAGATCGAATGTCACATGAAGAATTAGTGCCCTAAAATTTAGTCCACTGCTCTATCTTCCAACTACTATCCTCTGCTTACTGTTGAATTACAAGGACATTCTGAGCTCTCGATATATAGTCCAATTCAAAAAACAATGTTTAGCAGCATGATCCAATCAACACACTCATAACAGAATATACAACACCTACGCGGAAAAAGTATGTAAGTATCTGAATTTACCAAACCTATCTAGGAACATCAACTACAAAGTGTGTCCTATATTGTTTTATGCAAAGCACAACCTTAAGCTCTTAATAGCAGTTGTGATACAAACTGTCTCTGCACTAGTGCCCAGAAATCCAACAACGAATAAATTACAAGAGCCATTAGTACAAGGGTGAAGCATATACACCAGAGAGTGTTACGAAAAATAGATGAGACACTCGTACCCTGTTCCAAGCCTGCCGACAACGTACAGAGTTTCCACAGACCACCATTAAGTAAATCTAAAACAATGTTTTTGCCTAGAACAAGAGACATTGGGGACTTAACAGAGCCTAAGAAGAAGAGCAAGACAGAGTACATGTCAAACTTCAAAGACTCGGTTGCAGTAAAGAATTTCAGGATTGGGCACAAATTAAGTCCACATTTTCTACTGCCAAAAGTAGCCGGCTTTGCATTGATAAGTAATACAATGGAAGAACAAGTGCAGACACAGAAAATACATAGCATCAAACACAATACATGGCGAAACTAGGTTGATGGGATATCCTAATTAAGACAGCACAATCAATTGTTCCATTCAATAAAATAAAGACAGGAGACATCTTAGTTAGCACATATTTCAAATGTGCACCATGATGTCTTGGTTCTTTGAGCACTGATACTACATAACAGTAGTCCCTTCCGCCTGACAAGCATTGAATTCATGCAACCACACAACAATTAGGGCTTCTTGATCATAACTTTATATGAATCATCAACAAAGCAGCTAGCGATCTCATTCTTGATGTTGCAGCCCACCCACGAGGATACTGAACTGCTAAGAAGCACCATGTCACTCAACAATTGTCAGATGAAAGGAGAAGCGTTCACAACATAATCCTCCAGTGTGGGAAAGAAGGCATGCGAAACAAGGGTTTGTTTGAGCCAAGGTTGATTAGTACCATGTGATATGTCATGGAAACTGGTAACCAACTTGCCATCCATGTCAATCTGAAGTAGCCACTGGCCAAATCCGACCAGCACGAGCACATCACCATCCCAAGACGAGACCACACTCCATTGACCGAACGTTCCAAACTGCACCGTGAGATCTGCAACAGGCAATTCAACCCGGCATTTGAAGGCCCATGCCTCGCTCTCATAGTCCTGCATCATCCAGATATCAATGGTTCCCGCTGCATCATCGAAGCTTGACATGCCGAGCATTCCATCCATCTCAAACAGGTTAGCTTTGCCAGGAATAGCTGGGGCACGCATCTGCTGGAAGGGATAATTGAGGGGTTATCATCAAATGCCCCCTGCTGGAACGACTCGGTTGTGGTGTTGAAAACTTTAATCACGTTGCTTGCCCTCTCATGCTGCTCTCGGAGCCAATGCAGGTTACCACGGACTACGACAGAAGAGGATTCGTATACGATGTCGTCATCAGGGCGCCTTATGCGCCTCGGCGGCTGCGCGGAGCCGAGTGTGAAGACGTAGGAGCCATCTTGATCTTGAGGAGTTACATAAGTAGACGACTTTCCGAGCAGTAGCCGATACTCGTCGGTAGGGCTGTGAGGGTACATCCCCAAGAACGCGAAGCCATCAAGCTGATGCAGGGGAGCGTACTGACGAGTTGCTGGGTTGCAGATTGATAAGCCCTTGCCGATGTACAAGCCGCCGAGGAGGAGGAGGCCGTCGCAGGAGGCCTCGACACCGAAGTAGGAGTAGCCAAGTCGCGCGACAAGCTGGAGCTGGTCGACGGCGGCGGCCCGGTGGTCGAAGGGGATGACTTCTCGGGAAATGCCGTCGCCGGTGAAGTGGTAGCCACATAGGAGGGGGAGGGAGGGCTGGCGGCGGTGGTGAGCGAGGAGGAAGTCGCGGGTGGAGGTGGCCCGGCTCCAGGCGCGGCACACGGCGCGGCAGCGGAGGAGGGACTTGGGGGGCAGGCGGACGAGGATCTCCCAGACGGCGATCTCATCCGGGAGGCCGCGGAGGAGAGGCGTCGGTTCCCCCATGGTCGCCGCCGGCTGGGAGCTCTGGATTCCGATGCAGCAGCAGAGCAAGAAGAGTGGTGTCGGTGTTGGTGTTGTGCTACTGACGACGGCGGCGGCAGAGGGTAGGTCAGCTCTTTCTCTGCCTTGAAGAAAGCAACAGGCCCATCTTCAACGGGCTGGGCCTTGAGATGGACAGTTTCTGAAAAAACAAATAGATTGTTTTTTTAGAAAATAGACTGTGTCTCGGCTGCTGTACAATTTCTGAAACAAAGATTGTGGCTGTTGTATTGAAAATTTTGAGCATGTCAAATAATGTAATTTGACTATGGTCAAAACAACTTGAGCCGGTCAAAATCACATGACTAAAATGTAAGTCGGTCCAAGTGAAACTGATCTCGGATTAGAAGGTTATTAATCAATCTCATATTGCCATGCCCGTAATAATTATTATGTACTGTACATGGAAAAAGTAGTACAGATTTCATCCTTGGAAAAACTCTGAACAATTTAATCACAAGCTATTCAAATCTACAAGGTGACTAAACTACCAAGACAAAATATTAACAACAGTACTCCATGTATACAATATTGCAGCCAGTTGATGAGTTGGCTACAAAATGCACATACAAGATGGCCAAGACGTATTTCACATACGAGTTAGTCCATGTACAACTAACTCGCATCACTAATACAAAAAGATTGCTTATCCAATCTCACGGCCTACAGTTTCAGGTTAGGGATTCCCCTCCAACCAGCAGATCATCCGTTCTTGCAGCATCTATCCCTTATTTTCAGCCACCTTGTTAGCTTGGATTGTGCTGATAGCATTAAGCAGTGTTCCACTACAACAGAAATAAGCAAAAAAAAGAGTAAGTTGCACGGTCAGTGTGCACTGGAGTTTAAATGTACATCCTACGCTCCTGATTTTTCGAAAGAAACATGTTCTCACTCAACTAATTAATTTACAACTGCATACATACAAATCACGGATTCGAAAATGAGATAAGTGTGCTTGCCTTTCGAACTACTGTTGGCATACAAGGTTTTTTTAGCTGGCAATAAACCACATCTATAGCATGTCAAGATTAAAAACTGACAAACTGCCCAGGAGTTTCAGAACTACTGTTGGCATATAGTAAGACACTGCTATTTCCAAGTATAATTCTAATTTCTAGCATGCTGCACTGGTACACCCAAATGTGGGGGGAACTACCTATGACCTTTTTATTATCCTTATAAGATCATGCATGTTTCATTTCATAATTCTTAATCACCGTCTTGTGTTTCTACATCAAAGGCAGTTGAATTTGTCGAACATAATCTTGTAGTTGGCTGGTTCAGTACAAATTATCTATCTTTATCACTTGCGCTCTCAAAATTTGAAAATGTAAGGGATGAATATTCGCCAGTATGTCAGTTTCTAGTGTGAAACTGAACAACTTGTGCAGTTGGCTATTCTTAATAATTTAAGAGACAAAGAAATATGCAAGAGTGGATTAGCAGAACAAACCAAAAGAGACTCACATTTTCGAGAAAACGCAAAAGAGTTTGCGTTTTCTTTCATTGAACAGGAAGAGAACACATGTACAACCTCCACAAAGGAGGGACACACACGCACACACACGACCGTCCTCACCAAGCGACTACAACTAGGTAAGGAGGTGCCCTCAACTACAGACAACAACGACATCAGGTCCCGCCAGCCTTGCTCCAGCCAAGAATGGCGAGGCGTCGAGGCTTGGAGCTATAGGGCAGCAACACCGCCGTTGCCAGACGCCTCCAGGGACAACTTCAGCTCCAGAACTGCCCAGCCCAACATACCTTGCCCCCTTGTGTGCCTAGAGGGAGTCAGCGGGGTGAAAGGCAGGGACCGGTCGGGACTAGTGTAGAACTCGTCGGGGGAGTGTCGGCGCTGGCATACGTTGGGCCCCGAGCATCCACCTCCTGTGTAGCATTCGACGCCAGAGCGCCACATCACCAACCTCGCGCTGCCGCATCAGGTGCTCCACGTGCAGCCATGGCAGCGCCTTCAAGAAGGGAGCATCGCTGAGACGCTGCCGCTGCCCGGTCTGGCAAGCCGGACCTAGGGTTTCCCCTGGTGCTCGAGGAGGAAATCCGGTCAGGATCACATCAACGCCTCCAAGGAGGTAGCGGCACCCTCGGGCGTCGCCGTTGACAGCGCAGGCCGTCGCCGCGCGGGGTTTTCGCCCCGACCCATGAGCAGGGACTTCCGAAGACCGTCGATGTCGGGGCAGACCGGAGGTGGTGAAGTCGTCACTGGGGAGTCCACCACAGCGAGGGGAACCCGGAAACGTTGTCGTCTCGGTAGGAGACACCGGCCAGCGCAGGCCTGCAGGCCGGCCACCGCCAGGAGCGCGTCCAGCAGGCAACACGAGGTCACCTGCACCGCGCCGCCACGCACTATGGCCGCCGCCGCCGCGCCAGCCCGCAGCTTCCGCCGCCGGGATCCGCCGGGGCACAGCAGAGCAGCCGATGCCCAAAGGCCGCTGCTCGCATGCTCGCCCGCCAGCATCCTCTCCAACAGCAACGGACGGGAGGGTTGGGGGAGGGAGAGAGGCTGGTTGGGGTGGAGGGGGCGCTGCAGGCGCGAGCAGGTGACGTCACCGTCGCTTGCCAACCGCGACAAGGCCGCGGCCCGCCTGGCCCGGGTCGGGCCCAGATCGGGCCCGAGCGGCGCCGCTAGCCAGCGCGCCGAATCGTCGTGCGGCCTCCTCGCTCTGGCACCGCATCGCTGACGCCAGATCACCGCCAGACCGCCGCGACTCACCTCCGCCCCGCCGCCTCGCCGGACACCCGCGCGACCCACGCGGCGGCGCTGCTCCGCGCGAAGGAGCTCCGCCAGGGCGCGCACACACACGCCCACACAACCTTTGGCAGCGGGGCGCCGCCGCCACCGCCGGCACCGGCGGCGGCGGCGGCCAGGGAGGCAGGGGAGCGGGGCTTTTTGGGCTAGGGTTGGAGTCGCCTCCGGAGTCGCTCGCGCGAGCGACCCGGGAGGCAGGGAACCATGGAGGTTCAAAGCGTCAAAAGAGACTCACATGTTGCAAGTAAAAGACGAACCCATACAAGTACACCCTAGATGTGTTTGACAAAGAGAAAGAACATATGTACTATTAGCAACAAAATTGTACTCTAATGTCCCCAAAGCTTGAAACCATAGTGCATTGCTTACATTAAGGTGAAATGGTTCATCATGAAATATGAGTGAATCGTTGGTAAATTATAAGCATTGTTTCTCATCAAATAAAATCATCGACCATTACCTGTCAACTAGTACGTCCATGTACAACAACAGATACGGGCTAAATACGCAACCTCAGCCTGTACTCAGATGCTAACCAAAAATAGTGTACATACAAGTAAAAATGTTTTGAAGAAAATATTTTTATGGTATGGTATGGTTTACTAATCTAATCAACACCTCTATCCTCTAAACAACAAACACATATGTAAAAGTAAACGACCTGCCAAAAATAGTAAACTGCTAAATCTACAAAAACCATCTAGAAACAGCAGAGACATATTGTGTCTGATGATTGTATTCAGTCACTGAAATAACATTTGTACCAAGGAAGACCACAAAAAAAAAACTTATTTTCAAAATATTTTGCAATCATCCAGAAACAACCTCGCATGTAATGATGTAGATGATTGCAGATTTCAAGTTTCGTGAAAGTCACAACTAAGTTGTGAGCTGTGAAACAAAAATCAAGCTTATTTTCACAACTAGAGAATGCTACCTCATTTTGTTTTTCCTTTCACCGAGACTACAATTTATTTATTTTCACAAAAACTTCATGACACATGACTCACACCAGTATCTAGATACCAGATTTGTTCAGATCTGTTTAATATATTGAATTCAGTTTTCGAATTTTCTGGAAAAGGAGAGCAAATGTGCCCCAGAGACAAACGCCCCGAAAACTGCAAACAACGATCTCCAAAAGATATGACAATAGTTTTCGTTAGTGTCTATACTGTAGCGATGAACACTCCCAGCAACCAGTGGCATTATATTTTGGGGCAGATAAAACCAGCATGCTATCAGAAGGGAGCTGGCAGGCCACCCGGGCACGGGTGTTCGACGAACGGGCCATAACAATCTTCAAGCAGGCAACAGTAGCAGAGGAGGTAGAACCTGCAGAAGAAGCATCAGTTAAGACTTTCAGAGAATCAAAGGTATGCTCTCCGTCTCAAAAAGAAAGAAAAGAATACTTCAGAGGAAGAAAACTCAACGACTAAGTAATGCTTCATCGCTTATACATTTCACTTCGATTTAGTTAACCTGTGAACCACTAATTTATCTAACACCTAGAAATCTAACCAAGAACATATTACAGAAGCAAGTAGTACAAAGGATGAAGCATGGACACAAGGAAGCATCACAAAAACAGATAAAACAGTATATTCATACCCGATTCTAAGCCGCACATAATTCAGCAGTTCCACAAACCACGAGTAAGCGGATCGAAAACCTATTTCTTGCCTAGACAAGAGACATTGCAAAATTAATAAAGCCTACCGAGAACAAGGCAGAATATGTGTTCACAGATTCAGGAACAAAAATAGATGAAACATTATATGAGTGTCATGTTCTGGGTCGCATACTGTAGTTCCACATCGAACATCAGTAAGCAAATCCCTCTTGTCTAGAACAAAGCATTGCAAAATTGACAAAGCATAAGTTTGGCGATTCAGTTGTAAGAAAAAATTCAGAAATGGACAAAAAAGTAGAACCGGTATTATCTGATACAAGAAATTAAGAACCACATTGCACACAAGATAGCATCAAGACAACAAATGGTAGTTCCACCTCCACCACAAGTAATCTAGCTTACAGTCAACCCATTTCTTTCCTGGGACAATTCAAGCCATAGCCAAATTAACAAAACGAATACTAACAAGAAAACAGGAACCTTGTAACATTTGTTAGACATAACTATGCCCAAAGGTTGGAGGGTGATTTGTCAGCGCCTCATGACATTATTTGCAAGGGCAGTTGAGAATCTGGGGTGTTCATTGTGTAGCTTGAGAGAAGATGGATGATCGTCCAAGGGCGATCACTGACTAGATCAAACTGCTTGTTCTTCTTCACAAAATCGAAATCAATGTCTCCAGAGATCCTCGTACTTTTTATGTCCTCGAAATTGCACATGCAGATGCGAGCAGACGAACCCAGGTGCTGAATGTAGTAGATGCAGTCTGCCTCAACTGACGGGAACTTATCAGGATCGACAACCAGGCACCTGCGATGACCGATGAAGATTGCATAGTGGTCGATGCTCGTCAGACGAATAAGATAATCACTCTTGGGTTTGAGCATACGAATCATGAAGAGTGTGTCTAGCTTGAGGATGGTCAGCACTTGTCTACGAAATTCAATTAGGAAACACCGGATATCGTTTTCATCTGTAGTATCAGGAAGATCAGGTTCATCAGAGAACAACTTATCAGGATCACCAGGAAGCAACTCCATCATATAGCCCATCTTGTCAAACACCTCTCGTCGGTGGCGGCGTGCCAGTTGCGGCAGGCGGCGTGGAGGTCGACGTAGAAGTCGAGGTCGCTGGTGGCGAGGAAGGAGTCGGTGGTGCGGCGGACGAGGTCGTCCGGGAGGGAGGACCAGCCTCCGGTCGCCATGGCCGGACAACTTGGCATTGCTGCGAGATCCAGTTCCGGCTTCGCTTGATTCTGGATGTCACGCCCCTGCCCCGGGAAAATTGGTTTTTTACCCAGAAGTTGACTGGCCTTGGATTATGTATCCAAAGTTGGGCTGCCATTGGTAAAATACCCAATACGGATTTGAAAACAAAACAAATACCTAATAAGGACCTAAAGGCAATTGTATGAGCCCTTGATTGATTAGAGCTGAGTTGTGTTAGCCGGGTCAATTCAGCGATTGGGCATGTTAAAAAAATTCAGCGATTGGATATTGCGTTCATCAACACAGATGCATACAGGTTTTGACATGCAAATTAAGTCCGATGGCAGTATCCATGCAGTCCAACCACTAGATGCAGATACGTTTTACATCAGTAAATTTACTAATGAGTTCATCAACACTTCATCCTCTTGCCTCAATGCACACAGCTGCTTGTTCATCCATGCACGAGAGACTAGCCAGAGGCTGCACATAAATGAATTGGTACCACCGTCCAAGCATAGAAATCTAAGCCGTACACTTGACAGATTGAACAAAGTACAGCTTATATTAGAAGACTAGACTTAACCGGATAGATCGGGACAAGGTACACGCCGCACGGCGCCCGGCGGCGGCGACAGCGTTGGTCAAGCGGGCGGCGGCGACAGCGTCGGTCAAGCGGACGGCTTCGACGAGGGTCAGACGGCAGCGGGCAGCTGCAGAGGTGCCGCTAACGATGGAGGCGTGATGCGGTGGTGGTTGATCTGCTGCTCCCAGCGGCGGCGGAAGGTTCACGCACCTATGCCTAAGATTAGCAATCAGATTGATCGTGCTACTTTCGATCCATCATGTGACCCACAAATTCTTTTACCAGTATGTAATAGAAATATCTCTTTTTTTACTTTGAAGTCCTTATTGGGTATTTTACCAATGACAGCCCAACTTTGGGTACATAATCCAAGGCCAGTCAACTTCTGGATAAAAAACCAATTTTCCCCCGCCAAAGGTTTCAGGACATTCCGATTGAGTAAGACGCACAGAAAATTGCAACAACGGATCAAGAAATCAAAAGAACCAAAGATAATTTTGTTACACAGCCAGAGCGGCAGCGGAAGCACGGACCAAATGGAGGTGGCGAGGGAGGCGGGCGAGGGATTCGCCGCGTGGGGACGGGCGAGCGGCCGAATTGGAGTGGACTGAGCTACGACGAGAGCGGCGGCGATCTGCGATTTAATTGGGCTCGACTAGGCCTGTTAGGAGCTTGGGTAATGGATTTCAGATACAGTATCTCACACACAAAAAAAGGTAACAGTACAACGGTATAAGATTCGAATAAGATTTAAGCTAATTATCGATGGACTGAGAAGTAGCCAAGCCATTCATTTAAGTCCATCTATATATAGTGAAATTTTGTTATCAGAATGAATCATCTGATCATCTTTTCTTTCAATGTCCGGTGGCTAGGGTGGTTTGGGGTGCGATTGGGCATATCTTTGGGACAAACATGTGTCCTAATAATTTGTGGCAAGCTATGGTGTGGATGCATGCGTTCTTTCCTTCTGGAGAACGTTTGTATGTCACTGGCATTGCGGCTGTCTGCTGGGCGATGTGGAATGTTAGAAACAGAGTAACGTTTGCGGATTATAAGTTGAGATCACCCTGTGAAGTAAATTTTCGTTTGTCTTCTTTGTTGACTTAGGGTGTGTTTGGTTGGATGGCTAGCCACCAAGTGGTTGGGGGTAGCAACTTTTTAGGTGGTTATCTCCTGTTTGGTTTGAGGTGTAGAGTGTGTGAGGGTAACCACATTCGTGGAATATACCTCCTAAAACCTGGTTGAGCTCAACCACTGAAAATATGGTGGTTGGCTTCAACCACCCGCGCGAAGCGCGCTAAAATCACCCGCCAGCTACTTTTCGGCGCGCTCATCCCCTCCAAAAGCCCGCGAAAGCGGCGTGCCCTTATCCTTTCCCTCGTTTCTTTTCCCCTCCCCTGGATAGCAGAGCTTGTTGCGGCGGCGGCGGTAGAAAATCCATCGCTATCTCCACCGCAGGCAGCGTTCCAGGAGGCCACCGGCGACCAGCTGATCGAGGCAAGCTCCTACTCTCTCTTCTCCTATCTCTGATGTCCGTCTCTCGCCGTGTTGAGCGCGGATCGAAAATCTGGGAGTGGCTTGTCCACGGCCGCACTGTGCGCCGGGCGGCCGGGACGCCGGGCGCGAAGCTGCAGTGCGCACGGGGGCAGCAGGCTGCACGCATGGTGGCCGGGGATGTACGCATGGGCGGCCGGGGTGTGGCGCCCCGACCCGACCGCTATACAGTGATACTGTGTCTCCGGTTATCCGATACCACCAGACACACTATCAAAGCATAACAGAGAGATCAAGACTTGTGGAACAACTGGCACTTCACAGACTCTATGACACAAATCATTATAGTTCAACTCTTATAATAGAGAAAGATAGCAAATGACAACCAGAAGTCACCGACCCAACATTACAACAAGCGGAAGCAAATTAAGTTGTTCTAAATAACAAGATCCAGAGTATGGCCTAAGAGGCCTACAAATAAACATCCAAGCGCCAGCTGTTCCGGGATGTCCCAAGCTGCCACCTGGGAACCCCAGACTACTCGTCGACGTCAACAAAGAACCCACCTTCGAGGTCGGTGAAGTCCTCCTCTGAAACAAAACAAACGACGTTGAGTTCGACGAACTCGCAAGATTATATATAGAGGTTTAGCTCGATGAGGCTTTCAAGGTTTTATGGCTGTTTTGCATAAAGCTGGTTTTTATTTCTGAAAAACATAACTCAAAGGCACCGACTATTCAGAGTATTTTCAAAAAGGGGTAAGAAGTGACTCTTTTCTTTGATCACCTTTCTCAACATCAACCATCATCAACCACTGTACCTGTTCATCAAAGGCACCTCCCCGAATCACCCTCGAGGAAGTCAACCTTGCATTCTTGAGTGGTACCTCTAGTACCCAGTTTTTAATCATTCCGTTAAAGTTATTCTATTATCTTATCGTCCTTTCCCAAGTTGCCCGTAACCGTGGACACGGCTTTTCGAAAAGATTTAACCCTGCAGGGGTGCACTGTGTTTACCTTCGGTACCGCCCGCTCATTGCCTACGCTTAGCTCTCTTCCGGGGAAAGCCGGCTGAGTGGGAACGGTTACAACCTTTACCTTGTTAAGGACTAACCCAGCATCATCAGTGAGGACGGAGCAGCGGATCATCGACACCGTGCCCCGTGGCCACTCATTTTCCTAACACCACCATCCTCATCCCAGTCTTGGTCACCATCTCAACGCACACGCAAATGGAAAACCAAACTAGAGGACCCTGGCTAGTCCCGCTCAATTTAGTTGGTCGACGGGGGTTCCATATAGCCCACCGAAAGGAAGCGCGCTCATTCTTGGTTCAAGAGGTAAAGAACTCGCACCTAGGCGGCGAGAGTGAGACAAAACACCACCATACCGAAGTGGCCTCTCATCCCCACCTTTAAGCATTTTATTCCCTGTCACCACAAATTCTCCACCATCATCTGAACACTTCAATAACCTGTTTCCAACATGAAGTATCCATCGGACGGCTAAGCATTTAACTAAGCATGGCTAAGCAACAACATAGCATAGTTAAGTATTTCAGGCCAACAATACAGTCCTATGGATAATAGAAGGGGAAAACAGGTAATTGGCATCGGAAACTTAATGCAACTATAGGATACTCTAATCCAATAAAATTGACATTTGGAACCGCATGCAATATTATAGTGGAGAAAATATTTGCGGAAACATAGGATAAGATATGCTCAGAGGGGGGATTACGCTTGCCTTGCTCAACGTGCTGGTAGTACGGCTCTTCGGGGTATCGTGGAGTAACCCGGCTGCTTGATCTAACGAAAAACAAAACATCGGAAGAGAACAATCAATCACCACACACGCGTTCACAGATGCAATGCGCAAACATGATGACATGACAAAATTAAGGTACTGAACTTATTAAAAGCTCTCTAGCAAGATCGACCAAATTTTTAAATGGGGAGCGAGAAATAATTATTCACCAATTGAGGAATATTGCTCTACCTTGGTTTTAATGTTTTCATGTGCGCTAAAATGAGGTAAACATGCATGAAATGATGCCACTAGTTAGTCCATAAATTATGAGCAATTTGGTATAACACACCATTTTTATGATGCACCGTTAAAAGTTATTACATTTTTAAATTCCCCCTTTTTAATTATGTCATTTTCCCCAAACTATTCAAGCAACGAATAAATTGAATAGTTAGGATTGGAAGGGGTGAAAATTATGCATGATATTTATCTTAGAGGTTAGATCACAATTTTCCGGACATTTTTGGTATATCGAACACATTTCTCGGATATACCGAGTAAAAGTTATTACTTTTATAATTTACTATTTTAAATAGATGCTTTTAATTATTTTACTTCCTCTTTTAATTATTTGCCTTTAAAAAGTTATTTTAAACAACTCTAGAATTGCTTAACCAAATTAGAAGGAAAATAGATGAAACAGGAAAAACTTTTGGTACTGGACCAACTCGGAATATCCGAATTCTTTTGAATCGGAAAATCCGATTGAACAGTAGCTTCGAAAATATTGGCTAAGGACAGAAGAGAAATCAGTACTGCCTTAACTCGGATTATCCGATGTTTGCAACAATCGGAAAATCCGATGCTACGAGGAGGTGAGAAAAATTTCTAAGGACCCAAATCAAACGAGTACTGCACTGAATCGGAAAATCCGATCGTTCGTCGACTCGGATTATCCGAGCAAGCGCAGAGTACGGCGGCGCACTGCGCGTGCAGGGCGACGGCGAGCCAGAGGGCGAGGGGAGGAACGGAGGCGGTGGGGAGGTGCGGCAGCTCTCCCTGAGCTCGTTTGAGAAGACGGCGAGGTCGGGGATGGACCACGGCGGCGGGAATCGTCCGGCGAGTGGCGGCGGTGGTCGGAGAGGATGAAGACGGCGCCGGCGATTCGTGACGCCCCGGCTCGATTCCTCCGGCGAGGACGGAGAGGGAGAAGCGGCGGAGCTTGTGGGTGCTAGCGCTAAGTTGACGAGGGAATATCTCCCCGGCAACAGCACTAGAAACTATGCTTGTACGTCACACGTCAGTTGGGAACCCCAAGAGGAAGGTATGATGAGTGCAGCAGCAAGTTTTCCCTCAGTATGAAACCAAGGTTTATCGAACCAGTAGGAAAACGAGGTTGCTTCGAAGGTGTTGGTGAAGGAGTGTAGTGCGGCGCAACACCAGGGATTCCGGTGCCAACGTGGAACCTGCACAACACAATCAAATTACTTTGCCCCAACTTAACAGTGAGGTTGTCAATCTCACCGGCTTGCTGAAAACAAAGGGTTAAACGTATCGTATGGAAAATGATGGTTGTTTGCATAAAACAGTAGAGAACAATGATTGCAGTAGATTGTATTTCAGATGTAAAAGAATGGACCGGGGTCCACAGTTCACTAGTGGTGTCTCTCCAATAAGATAACTAACATGCTGGGTAAACAAATTACAGCTGGGCAATTGACAATTGATAAGTGCATATAACATGCATGTGTGAGCTGTGGTGTCTACTATGAGATTCATTTGGTCATTACGACAAAGTACATAGACCGCTATCCAGCATGCATCTATGCCTAAATAGTCCACTTTCCGGTTAACATCCGTACCCCTTCCAGTATTAAGTTGCAAGCAACAGACAATTGCATTAAGTAATGTGCGTAATGTAAACAATACATTCATCCTTGAATAAAGCATTGCTGTTTTACCCCTAGTGGCAACAACACATCTACAACCTTAGAACTTGCTGTCACTATCCCAGGTTAAATAGAGGTTGAACCCAACTATCATGCATAAATACCCCCTCTTGGAGTCACAAGTATTCACTTGGCCAAGGCTTCAACAAGTAACGGAGAGCATGCAAGATCACAAATGACATAGACATGATAATATAATATTCAGCTCCACATAGGTATCAATATAAGTCAGATCCCAGCAAACACAACATGTAGCATTACAATAAGATGATCTTGATCATGATAGGCAGCTCACAAGATCTAAACATGATGGCACAAGTGGAGAAGACAACCATCTAGCTACTGCTATGGACCCATAGTCCAAGGATGAACTACTCACGCATCACTCCGGAGGCGGGCATGGCGATGTAGAGCCCTCCGGTGATGATTCCCCTCTCCGGCAGGGTGCCGGGAAGAGCTTCAGAACCCCCCGAGTTAGGGTTGACGACGGCGGCGGCAGCGAATATGTTCTGGATGAAAGGCTCGGCGTTTTAGGGTTTTCACGTCTCGGGGAATAAATAGGCGAAGGGGCGATGTCGGCGGACCCCCGAGGGGCCCAAACCACCAGGCGGCGCGGTGGGCCCCCCTGCCGCGCCGGCCTATGGTTTGGCCACCTCGTGGCTCTCCTTCGTCTCTCCTTCGGACTCCGTGTACGTGTTGGAAAAATAGGGACTTGGCCTTTTGTTTCGTGCAATTCCGAGAATATTTCCAGAAGTAACTTTCTGAAACCAAAAACAGCAGAAAACAGGGAACTGGCACTGTGGCATCTTGTTAATAGGTTAGTCCCAGAAAATGCATAAAAGTGATATGAAGTGTATATAAAACATGTAGCAAATGGTATAATATAAGCATGGAACAGCAGAAATTATGGATACGTTGTAGACGTATCAGTGGGCTTCTTGGATTCGCTCGGGAGCGCTTCAATCGACGGCTACGTGCGGCGGCAGTGGCGAGCTGGGTGCGGCCATGGCGAGCAAGACAGGGAGGGGAGAGAGGGAGCAGGTGGCGAGTGAGGAGTGAGGGAGAGCAGGGGGCCCGTTTTTCTTCTCCTGGCAGGCATAGGAGAGGGAGGAGGGGGCCCTGGGCGTGCGACGCACAGGAGCGCAGCACGGCGGCATGGTGGTCGCGCGTTTGGCGGGAGGTGAGAGAAGAGATGAAAGTTTTGCACAAAACCCCCTGGAACTTTTGATTCCATCACGAACAGATCCTTTCCTGTTTTCTTTTTAAAACCAGCAGCTCTTTGGGGAATTAATTGGGGCATTTAGACATTTTATAAAAATATGAGAAAATTCTGGTAGCCTCCCCATATAGTATAGAAGCACCACAAAAATTGGCGTCTCAAAATAAAATTGTTTGGACCACTTTTGTTCATAGGGTTCGTTTATGGCATTTTGCTAAAATTCAAAATGTTGCTCCTTTAACAATTTGGAGCAAGTGCAAAATATTATTTTGGAGCTCTTGGAACTTCCTTAACAAATAGGAGATGTCAAAGTAGTTTTAGTTTGCAAGATTGAGTGCCTTCGTTGTTTTGGAATTTGTTGTAGCAAATTTAGCATCTTGTTTGAAGTGGTGCCAAACCACAACAATTCCCTAGCAACACCCACAATTCCCTAGCAACAACAACAATTCCCTAGCACAATTCCCTAGCAACAACAACATGATGCATGATGCCATGATGCAATGAGCACAAAAGTGGAAAATTTACACCGGTTTTTAGGTTCTCAAACATCGGGCTATTACACGGGGATGGGCAGCTAGATCCGTAGATGTAATCTACTGCCGTTTTTCTCTCTAGCTAGTCTAATTTCAGTCTGTATCATGGACAGGTTCCAAGACAGGGCACGTATTCTGCCTCAAGACTTGAGGTAGTTTTTCTCCCCTAAATTATAATGTGTTTTGGGCAGAAAATGTGCATGGCTGTAGCTCTGTTTTGGTTTTAAGACATAGCAATCTACATTGTAGAATGACACAACTTGCGTGAACATGCTTAGGCTACGGAAAGAACCATTCTTTCGATTTTGTCAACTCAAATGAGCCTCTAGCTACAGAGGTGACTAATCTTGAAGAAGAGGTAGCTAACACTGGAGATACCCCGGATGTTGAAGTTACCCAATCACGCAATGGGGGTGAGTCATCAGCTCCCAAACCAAAAAAGGTCAAAACCAATGCTAGTGCGGAAGAGGGGCTACAAGCAACTCTCTTGGCTTGTAGCGAAAGACTTGCTATTGCCATAGAGAAAACTGCTGGCACTAACCAGAACTCTATGGATGGTCTTTGGGATGGCATGAAAACACTCCATATTTTGGTTTGGATTTTCTTGCTCATTACTATGCCTATTTGGTTGAGAATCCCAATTTAGCAACAGCTTTTCAAGTATTGGAGCCTGCTCAGAAGATGGTTTGGGTTTCTAGGTATGTGAATAAGACATTTCCTGAAGCTGCTGGTCTTGGAGCTAGAAATGATGACGCCTGAGTTCTTTATGCCATGTATGACTTGATCTTTCAATGCCAACCAAAGCATTGTACTAATAGTTCTACGGATTTGTGCTTTTGATGTGAACCACTAAACTAGGCGTTATTTCTGGCTTGTACCCATATGAACGGACTTGTACTCATATGATTGTTCTTGAACCATGAACCACTGAACTATGATGTATCACTTCAATTATTTTGAATTAGTACTCTATGTTGATATGGCACTATGCAATGTTTTATTTGGAAATTGTCTGGCTTATTGAAACGTGGTGCCGAAATTTTTGTTTCTTTATGTCTAAATAGAACGTGATGTCAAAATATATTCTATTTTCCAAATTCTTATTACCCATACCATATTTTCGATTTATGTAGATAAAAGCTCATGTTGTGAGGGTATTCTCACCATTAGATCAAAGAGGTTATCATATCACCCACACCTCAACCCATAGCCACTTTTTATCCATTTTCACTAAACAAAAAACTTGGCTAACCAACCCACACAACCAAACATGAAAAGTGGTTAACACCAACCACGTGGTTGGGGGTAACCACAACCACTTTTTGATAGCCACTGAACCAAACACACCCTTACTGGACAGGTCTTCAGAAGGAATGCGACAAGGAGATGATGCTCATGGGAGCAGGCAAGCTGAGGGAGGCTGCGACGAACCTTCTTCATGTCCAAGGCTTGAGGGATGATGCGGGTGTTGCAGTTGGGAACTGATCAAAGTGCGGATGTTGTTCTGCGGTGTTGGATCTCTTGGTGTTGTGGATGAATTTAAAGACTGTAATTTGCTGCGTGGTTGCCTGCAGCTGTTGGTTTAGTTGGTCATTTCCTTTGACTGTAGTGGTTTTGTTAAACGGTCTCCTAGTGCTGTGTAGTTGAACCTGTAGTAATAATTGGTGTTGTCAGGTTTTTGCCCCATAGGGGGTACTTCGACAGCGAAGTACTCAGCGGTGGGTTTCCTGGCAATGCCCCAGCTCGCTTCATGTTCTCCTCCCCCTCCCTGTTGCTCTGTTGTAACGAACTTGTTCTTTTCGTTTTGAATGAAATGGAAAGGGGTTGAAGCCCGGTTGGAAAAAATATATATATTGAAATTTTCTTATGTTTAAATGGTGGAACTTGAATTACGAGAACTCACATCACTTAATGAAACTCAAGGGGCTAAGATCTTAGCCCCTTGTCTAGAAAAAGAACACTTTGAGCAAAACAAGTTTGTTTAGTTCAACTGAAAGAGATGAGTTTCGTATTGGCTTCAAAAAGTATAGCTACCGAAAGATCCATATCCAAGATCTCAACTTCAAAAAAAAAGTACTCACAAGCCTCAAGCCGGCAAACGGTGCACTAACGTGGCGGAGGACCAAAATGCAAACGGAAGCCACCGAGCAAACCCTAACTGCACCGGCAGGAATCTATGCCCACAAGCAATTGAAGTAGTCGTAGTTGAGATGAAGATGCTTGAAGAAAAACTATTCACCAACAAAACACCACCGCAAAGCCATACTAATTAGTCGATGAGGAAAAGTAATGTACTAATTATTACAACATGGCAAAAAAATTACTTCTATAGGAACAAGAATTTAAAATCAACAGAATTTTTTGGTGGACCGAGACATAGGCATAACGTTTGAATGTATGTAGTATCAATGGGAATTTCTCGTCTCACCAAGAATATATGTAGTATCATATGAATAATCCATTACTATGTAATTTATTCCACCATTTCTTTGTTTTAATGATATATGCATCATTCTTAGTACATTTGTTATATGTTTTATGTAGATGAAATAACATTGCATACTTGAATTGAAAGCACATGGGTGTTGAGCCCTGAGATCTTTAGTTAGTATTAGAAATGTTGCGTGCTCGCCAACCTTGTTTGTATGTATACTGTAAAACATTTGTATAAGCACCCTTATATAAAGGACACCCTTGTCCTCCCCTTCAATCAATTAAATCGGTAAGTGATGCATGAAGACAATCACGTTGAAAGTCGAGAAAGCTGTCTGACCACCCATCCACCCAAAAGAGTTGCATTCCCCATTTTTATGTTCCCTTGCATACTCCAGAAAAGCATATCTAGTTCTGACTTGAAGTTCATGGACATTGGTATGGTCTTAAATTTGGTTTGATGGGTAGCTCGTGCACCAACCAAAAACTTACATACGCATGCCCTTTCCCTCTTTATAAAGGAGGTGTTCCACGACCTATGTAGTATATTATCTTACACTTCATACTTGTCCTCTTGACCAAGACAAAGTTTAGAATCAAGAGAGAACATTAGTGCCGATTTAGGGTAGTTGGATGTGGGCAACATGCTTGGAATGGGAGGCATCGAGAATCACATGCTTGGAACAGGGCTGCTAATGCTTCCGTGGATCTCTCCGTGAAGTATGCATGTAGCCTACCGGCTTCAGAATGCTGGTTCTTATACACTCCGTCGTTGAGAACGGGGCAGAGGCCCAATGGTTGGGGTCGCGTTGTGGCGGCCCAACGACCAGGGTTCGATCCCCAAGTTCTTGGTTAGTCGCCTACGGGGAGAATGTAACCGTTTGTCTTTGATTCAATAAAGATCCCCAAGTTCAAGTGCAAACAAAACAACTCCGTATATTCTATAGTGTGATATTTTTTAGCGTTTTCGGAATTGGATCCATATAGACGTATTTTAGATTGTAGATTCACTCCTTTTGTCCCGCATGTAGTACATATTGAAATCTCTAAAACATTTTATATTATGCAACAGAGGGAAGAGTAGTACTCAGTAGTAGATTATACAAAAGCACATCAATGCAACAAAAATAAAACCGAAGGAAAATAAATACAAGAAAGCTGAATACGTTGTGTGGCTCTAACGCAAAAACACACACACAACAAGTCAACAACTGGTCGTCCTCTTCCATGTTCCATCGCTTCCCTCTGATCTCTGCCGCCGGAGGAGACGCGCTGCTCTGCCGCCGCCGCCGCCGGCGGGTCCATCTAGGCCCCTCCCAGCCCGTTACCGGCAGATATCCAAGACACCCGTAAGAAGCAACCTCCATGGCCCCCTCATCCTTTCCTGCCGCGAAGCGGAATTGGGCGGATCTCGGCGACGGCCCGGCGGGGCTAATCGCCGACCGCGTCCTCGCCCACGACGTTGCCGGATACCTCCGCTTCCGCGCCGTTTGCAGTTCGTGGCGGCGGTGCTCCGCGGAACCACCTCGCGCGCACGGCGACCGCCGATTCCATCCCCGGCGGTGGGTCATGCTCCGGGAACCGCTCGCCGCCCCCAACCGCCGCCGCTTCCTCAACACCTCCACCGGCGAGTGCGTCCAGGTGGACGTCCCGAGCTCCGCGACCACGAGGTGCTCGCCCCCACGGCCGAGGGCCTCCTCCTCCTGCTCCACGCCCGCAAGCACGTACGCCTGCTCAACCCTCTGACCGGCCAGCTCGTGCAGCTCCCACCGCTCACCACGCTGCTGCCCGCGATGTACCACCCCAGGCTCTCGGTTGTAAATCGCCATTTCGTCACCGACTTCGCGGCGTGGGGCTCCGGCATCGCCGACGATGATTCAACAGTCGTGCTCTGCTTCTACCACCTCCGTATGCATATGCTGGGCGTGGCCAAGCCCGGCGAAAGCTCGTGGACGTTGCTCAAGTTCAAGGACCCGATGAGGACGACACCCCTGATGTTCGCGGGCCGCTTCTACTGCGTTACCACAGATGGTGTCATGGTGCTAGAGATGGATCCACCGCGGCTGGTGGTAGCTGCAAAGCGGCATATCAACGTTTCCTTGGAGATGGATAGCTTGCACCTCGTGGACAATGGTGGGGAGTTGATGCTGGTACACCGCAAGTTCTTGCTGTTCGGAAGTGAATCCAGGAGGAGCTATGACGTGTATCGGGTGGATTTGGGCACCAAGACTCTATTCGCCGTCGATAGCCTCGGTGGAGGACGTGCATTGTTCATGGGCATGTATTGCTCTCTCTCGGTGCCTATCGAGGGTTTTCCGTCTGGCTCCATTAGCGGTGACACTATCTACTTGAGCTTTGATGTTGATGAGAGGGACAAGACCGAGGCTTACCATCTCACGGATAGAAGTATCTCACCTGCCTCCGGCTACAACCTGGATGGCTTGTTACTGCAGCCACACACTCTTGCAGAATGCCTGTCCTTGTGCCATACCGTCGTAGACAGCGCTGCACCTGCTGCCAACATGCTCTTACGCCACTCAGCTTTGGCGTGAGATCATGCCGCTGGCCGGGCGTCTGCCGTGCTTCCTGCCTCGGGACAACCAGACGCTTCAATGATGGATATCAGCACCAGGAACATGACTGGGAAGAACTTCGGTTGCGCTTTCCCAGCTGGTATGGTGGATGACGTGGAAGGAACGAAACAGCCGTATATCCCAGCGTCAGGCTTGCAACATCTCGGATCTCAAGTCTGCAGTTTTGCAAGTAGCCAGGCTATGGCGTACTTGCAACATCTCGGATCTCAAGTCTGCAGTTTTGCAAGAATCCAGGCTATGGCGTACGGCAGGCCACCCCTGTGCTGCTGACCTGTTGTTAAGAACTAGAGAGCCCGATTGATCTTTGTTTCGGTCTCTTTTTGTAGCTAGTTTAGTTCTTAGCTTAGACCCTTTTTCTTTCCCCTGTTTTCTGTTTTTCGGCTTGAGTCCTTGTACTCCTTTTCTTCTTCTACTACCAATGAAATAGCAATGCTGTCTGCATTTTCGTCAATTTTTTTTTGTTGGATTTGAAGACGATTGGCATTAGTACTTTAATTTTGTATGTTTTGTTTCTCCATTTAGCTAACATTTGTACTTGCCCAGGGTTATATTATAATGTGAATATATGACTGTATAGATCTGATTGGCTATTTCATTGAATTCCATTTGATGTCCGAGCAGACACATATTTCAAATACTAGTAAGTTGTAATCATGCATCTGCATACTACTACTCCAGGATAACTGAACAGTAAGCCATGAAAGGATATTGTAGTGTCAGTCAGTGTACATTGTAGTGTTAGTACTTTTACTGATTAATGTTATGAGGAGGGCATGACATGCTTGTTGATACTATGGTTGGTTAATCAAGAAGCAACTTCTGTTGGCTCCAGAAATTCCAGATTGCATTGCATCCTCAAGATCTTGTATAAGTTTAAACCATGATTGCTTGCCGGTGCGTATGAATATGGAATGCTGCTGGGAGGAAGTAAATCTCGAACATGTCAGACTGAAACTATGTGTGTGCCATTCATGATAGTACTGCTAATATCTTGTCCCGAGTCTTCTTTGCCCTGATTGAGGTTGACTAACTCTGCTCAGCATGCTTCTTTTGTATGAAATGCTGACTACTTCATTTATATCTTTGAAGTTTTGTAGTGCTATCCAAGACAAATGATTGTTTGCTATTACTTCCACTATTTTCTCATAAACATTCTAAACATGTTCTTGATTTCGTAACCAATTTTAAAGCCCATAATTTCTCATTTGAATACTGTTTGCAGTTTTCACGCTCGGAAAATTAGTGAACGTGAATGAATATTCTGGAGAACTTTCTTCAATAGCAAGGTTTGAAACTTATAAATCATCTAGCAACACCCTCTCTGTGTTTTATCCTGTTTGTTTGATTAGTAACAACTGTACTCCATTTGCAGTATTCACAATGAAGCATGGGTTTAGCCTAGGTTATTTTCATTATAAGAAAAAATCCAGCCCAAAATCAGTACCATTTTCTGGATAAAAACAACCAGTGGTAGTTGCAGTATGTATGACCAGTCCATTCTCTGAAGGCTGCAGGCCAAAGACCCTTGTGCTAGAATTATACAGAGGTCAAGCCTTGTGCATGTTTTGTGTCCAATACGGTGAAATCACGATCTCCAGGTTGCCTGACTATTAAACTTTTTTATTCACCAGTTTAATGTGATCACCAGATAATTTACACTCTTCCTTATGATACTTGTTGGAAACAGGGAAATAATAGTCTTTTAAAACTTCAATATCATGCAGTGCAGCTCTTGTCGAAAAACTTTTTTTCTGACAAGAATAACTGAGGTCATCAAACTTGTCAAGACCACGGGATTATCTCTATATCTGCCTGGATTGAGAGGTAACTTAATGCGGCACACCTAGTAAACCTTGAGCGGCAAGAAGCTGGGTATTTACCCTGCATAAACCACCAAGTCATACGTTTTTTTGAATAGGTTGAAGGAGGCAACCACCTTGACGAGCTCAACAATCGTTGTTGAGCCGTCTGACTGCTTGGAACGTGGCGACGGCACGAGGCACGAGCGATGATAGATGCGACATGGCGGGGGATGGTGAAAGCTGGGCGACGGGAGCTGGGATCGGCGGTGCTGTGCGAGCTGTGAGATTTTTCTTGGCGTTTCTGGATAGTAGTGATCATGTATCACCACTGAACAAGTGCAACCAAGCCACGGATGAATGAATAGAACAAATTGTGACTGTACAATTCTCAAAACTTCAACAGAACGAGCAGCGTATTCCTGATTCCTAACACGGTCCGGAAGCTGCCCTACGAGACCGTATCTAGTACCGTTCTCCTGAGCTGTTACATGAGGCCGGGACGAGATTGAAAGGGGAAATGGGGCGTGGGCAGTGCAGCCCGGTCAAGGTTGCTCCTCCTCTTCTCCTTCACACCCTCCTGCTTTCTCTTCGCCTCGGGTTGCTTCTTCTTTTTCGTCTCGCCACGGTTGCCGGAACCATTAGCAGACGAGGAGGAGAAGGAGGTGTTATCGGGGAGCACCTTGACATCGCAAGGCCCGCAGCAGAATCCCATGGCTGCCCCGCTAGTTTACTTGTGCACTCTTTTTCTTCCTTGTTCCTTTGTATCCCGGGCTCCCGGCCTCTCTGTAACTCTGTTCTTCAGAGCTTAGTTATGAAACCTCAGCTGCTCTATGCTACTGATCTCTGTCTCTGTGTGTGTTTTTCTGTTGGCAAAGGCATGGTCTTCTCTTTTGTAGGGCAGGAGAGCAGGCTCCAAACTTGCAGCGGAAGGTAAGGTGTGTTCCGTGGCAGGCTCTGTCTTGTGGACCGTTGAATTTTCCTAGTCTTGCTGATAGAGTGATAGTGACGATCAGGTATATATATATATATATCGCTGACCGGCGCATAAGTGAGCTTCCTTGGCAGGAGAGGATGTCACGTTAAGTAGACCATTTCCGTACTTTGTTTCTTCCATGTGTTTTCTCTGTTCTTAGGAAAACGATTCGTCCGCGCGGATTGGTGCCAAGGACTACCAATCATCTCTTGACTATCAAGAAGACGATTAGATTAAAAAAAGAGTCAATCGTTCAGTCCAAGGAATAAGGACTTGAGATGAATAGAATTCTAACAATTCAGTACTAAGAAGCACCACAAGACAAATAAAATAAACAATGTCGATTTTGTAGCCCAAGAATAAATAGAGGCATCCCCAAATGCATGGTGTTGGCATGGCTGGCCCTTCATGGAAAAAATTCTTACTGCTGCGCTATCCGGGGTTGGCCAAACAGCCCTATCTGTCAGCTATGCCCTCAAACAACAAGACTGTAAATCACATGTGCAAAGACTGTCCTTACTCCGCAGCGGTCACTAATATGGTGTTCTCGGCGCTGCGGCTGCCCCCTCCCCCGCAACAAGCTAACACGAGCATCTCGACACACGGTGGGAAAATGTCTCTCATGTCATTCAAACGTCAAGTCAAGAGAGCGCAGCAGACACCTCATCTATACTTGGTGGAACATCTGGAAGGAAAAACACAGAAGGATTTTTTAGGGCAAGCGCAAACCCTACACTGAGGTCGCGCATCTTGCATTGGCTGACATCCGCATGCACCTCTCTAGTAAATTTTATATTCGGGAGTAATTCCTAGGCCGTAGAGGGGGAGCCCGTTCCCGGACTCCCTGGTTGTTGTAAGAACTATCCGGTCTAATTGAAAGGCAGAGCTCCTACCGATGTCTCGGGAAAAAAAGATATGACAACTATACAGTTAAGAAGCACTACCTCACGTAACAGCCATCATATGAAAGGCGAGGTGTTCACATCATAACCTTCTAGTTGCGTGAAGAAGTTCTGTCGGACAAGACTTTGTTTCAGCCGGAGATCAGAAGCGTGCAATTTTTGGCCATCACGATGGAAGTTGTTGACTAGTTCGCCATCAGTGTCAACATAAAACAGCCACCAGTCATTACAGAGCATCAAGTACATGTTGCCATATGTCGACAAAACCCTCACATAGCAATGGTCTTCCGTCCTTCCTAGTCCTTTGATTTTTGTGACCGGCAATTCAACCCGGTACTTGTGCTCCCAGACCTCACATTCGTAGTTCTGCAACATCCATATATCAACAACTTTTGTGGCACTGTACGGTTGTACATGCCAAGCGTGCCATCCGTCTCAAAGATATATGGGTTGCTGGGAACAACTGGAGCAATCATCTGCCCGAACGACTCACATACGGTGTCAAATATTATCAACGGTTTGCTTGCAGTCTTATCACTATGATTATGCGCTAGGTACCAATGTAGGTTATCACGGACCAGGGTGCATTGAAGCACGATAACGTTGTTTCCGGCCCCCCAATGAAACTCGGTGGCTGGTCGGAGCCCAACACATAGATGTAACATCCAACTTTACCTTCACGTAGCAGCTCCGAGAGCGTCCACCTCTTGCGGCCCCTCCGGTGCAGTGGCATAAAAGGTGAATTAACTTAACGAAACTATCAAAGTATAACGGAACAAGAATATCCATTCAAACAATCAAGAAACATCGGAGAAAATGAGAAAGATGCACAAAAAAGAAAACGAAGAAGACGAAGAGGAGTATATTGAAAAGGAGAAAACTCTTTGAATCTATCAGCTGGCTCCCGTTTTGTATGAGCATATATGCTACTGAAAGGGGAACGTTTCGAGTGGAGATTTGCTGCTCCCAAGTTACAGCGATCTCACTACTTCCAAAAAATAAAATAAAAATATTTAAACATTTTTAAAAATCTGTAAAACATGCATGTTCTCAATGATATATCCTACAAGAATAAAAATATCAATACAAAATACTTTGTTTTTTAAGCTACAAAAATGACAAATGTATATATATGAGTATAGTGAACAGTGTATAGTTTCAAATTTCTAAGTTTTGCCATTTTTGTCTAGCTCAAAATGTTTTGCATTGAGATTTACACGCTCGTAGAATATATCATTGAGAACATGCAAGATTTTTCATATTTTTTGAACTTTTAAATATATATATTTAAAAAAACTAGTAAGATCACCGGATAAAAATAACGGTTTTGCTAATTCTCAATCGATTGAGAATTAGCTTAGTTCTCAATAGCATGACGTCATCAATTGCAAGTGGACTTGCAACTGATTCGGACCATTTGATTTGTTTCGTGATTCGTGCATCAATTGCAAGTCAAGATGCAACTGAGATTTGATGACGTCATGTGAATGAGAACTAAGTTAATTCTCATTCGCCTCCACTTGCAACTGCTCCGGACCGTTTGATTTGCTTCGTAATTCGTGCTAATCATGAGTTGCAACTAAAATTGATGACGTCATGTGAATGAGAACTAAAATAATTCTCATTTGATTGAGCGCTAAAGAGACCCTAAAAATAAAAGGTGAACCTTCAATATGTCAATATGGAGGCAGCGGACGTGCGCTACAGTCCAGCGGTCTCGTGGGCCAAATTCCACATATATAGCTGGATGCGCGTCACGTACGGAGCAAAACCGGCCCGAAAAAGTAATCGGCCACAACCGCAACCCCTGCCATCTTCAAGTACCTTGTCTTGCCTTCGTCTGCTTGAATACTTGAAGTACGGCGGCGGCGCCATCTCCGGAACCTCGATCTCAATCGTCATCAGCGCCATGATCCAGCGATCGGCAAGGAGGGACTGGTCGTCCCTTGCTCCGGACCTCGTCCACCACGTGGGCGACCTCCTCCTAAGCACCAGCGACGTCGACGGGTACATGGGCATGCGCGCCGTCTGCCACAGCTGGCGCTCCGCCGTGGCCGTCCCACGCCAACACGGCGCCGATGATCCCCGCTTCTGCCCTCGCCAGTGGTGCTCGACGATGACGACCATTTTGACGAAGGCCGCCTCTTTGTCAACGTCTCCACCGGGCGCGCTTCTTCCACCGCCGGCTCCCGCTGCTCCGCACTGGCCACGCTCTCGTCGTCGGCGCCTCCGACGGCCTCCTCGTCATTGCGGACAGCCAGAGCCCGCACGCTGGTCGCGTCCTCAACCCCTTAACAGGTCACACGGTTCGCTTCGCCGCGCCGATGCCATGCTTGGACGGCGGGATGGTCGCGGTCGCGGCCGGCTCCCACCCGATGTTATTACCGCCCTTTTGGCTCCATCCGCCACATCGCTGCCACGGTCGCATACGGTGGCCAAATCTACATGGCCTACAGTGACGGATCCATATTTAGAAGCAGGGCCGGCTCTGGCCCAGGGCAAGAGGGGCGACGGCCCGGGGCCCCGCCAAATTTGGGGCCCATAAGTAGGACATATATACTGGTGGCGTGCACTGTAAGATACACGTCACTAGTAATTTGTTTTTTGTAAACTGTCCAGATTGTTACTGGTGGCGTACATAATAGGATGCACGTCAGCGGTAATACATAGAAGGCATAGTAAAAAATCTTAGAGGCCTATTGATTAGAGTCCCATTTACGGAGTTCGCCCCGGGGCCCCTAAAATGTTAGAGCCGGCCCTGTTTAGAAGAGTCGGGTCGGCGCAGCAAGGACATAAAGAGCCGATAATAGCCACCGCCAGCTTGCCGGACGACCAGACTAAGCCAGAGGCCGTCTTCCTGGTGGAGTCCGCTGGGGAGCTGCTGCTCGTCCTTCGCCAGCGGTGGGCCTTTAAAGTCTTCAGGGTCGACGTGGAGCGAAAGGCGCTGGAGCCGGCGACGACCTTGGCCCCAGGTGCCTGTCCGTGGCCGCGGATAAGTTCCCGACAATCGAAGGCGACTGCCTGTACTACGCCACCTCCTTGTTCGACACGGGTTCGGATTGGCTGACTTTGTGAGAGGCAAAGTCAGGTGACTTTGAGTCACTGACATGTGGGGCCTACCTTGTGTGGGGTCCACAAATCAGTGACCCAAAGTCAGCCAAAGTCAGCGAGGAAGAAGTCAGCAAATCTCATCCCGTTCGACACGCAGAGTCATGAGGTCCAGCGCATGTACAGGTTTGGTCTCGAGGAACCTGGACTTGAGCATATCTGCATACCGGCCTTTGAGAGCATTGCTAGGGTATTCCACGCCTACTGCATGAATCTTCCAGTTGTAAGGGATCCGTTGAATCTTCCTCGCCTACGATAGGCTGGTTTCTCCCAAAATAAACTTTTATTTGGTCAGTAGCATGCTTGGCAGTCTTATAAGAAGGCATCAGTGCGCGCCTTCTCTCTATTTTCTTAAATAAGTAGCAGCAAACGCGAATTTACCATTTGATTTGGGCTTATGTGTTAGAAGGGGGATGACGCCCTATGCTCATATTCTCCTGTTCATGTTTCCGAGAAACTCTACTGCAGTTCCAGTCTTTTGATCTACTACGAGGTATACAATCTGTATTTAGGAAAGTTCTAATTAGGTATCGATTAACTCCATGTTTTTTTGAGGAATAACTAATTGACTAAGTTGTACTTGGTACTACTGTTTTTTTCTATTAGGTTTAGATATATAAATATCTAAACTCAACACATTTCTCTAGAATGCTATCTTTCCAACTTGTTGTACTCAGTACCAATTGACATTTATTTATTTTTCCATGTCATATCCTTTACAAACTAGTTGAGTGCCCGTGCGTTGCTACGGCTGAGCCAAGTTTTTTTCCTCCCGACACATGACGATGTAACACACGTGCACATTGTGGTGTGTAGAATAAAAAGTCACATGGTATTCCAAAGTATTAAGATTCAACTTTGCTTGCATCGCCATGGTTGTATTCAAACCTCAGATTTCCAAATCATTACAAATCCTACTCCGCGCGCACGCACCTCCCATCGTGTCCTACCTCTGATCTCCATCGGTCCTCCCCCGCAGGCCGCAGCCTCCCAGGTCCTCCCGCCGACTTCCCGCAGTCCTCGCGCCAGTTCCTCCGCGCCAGGTCTTCTCGTCGTCCTCCCGCTCCAGCGACAGAGACGCCCAGCAGTTCGGCGTGCTGAATCTCACGAAGGGGGCCCCTCGTCCTTGAAGCGCGCAAAGCTCCTTAGCGAGGGCGTCCGATCCTTCTCGCTGGCACTCTTCCTCAACTTCGCCGCCGTACCGCGGCCCGTCCTTCTTGACGCCGGCGACCGCGCACAGCGCTCCTCAGCTAGGGCATCTGAGCCTTCCTCGCCGGCGCTCATCCACCGCTCCGCCGCCGTCTGCAGCTCCCTTGGCCGCTCCGTCTTTGCGTGCCTGCGAACAATTGAGTTCTTTTTCAAAGAACCACATGCAATTTTGAAAAATTGTAACCTGTCAGGATTAATCTAATCTGAAGAACAAATTTGAACTCTTGTGAATCTCTGAAAACAATTGCACGACCTTGAAAATGACAGCATTTGAAGCTCTGAAAACTCTGAAGATGACAGTACTCTAAATCATGTGCAATTCTGGTTGTGGGTGCATTATTCTGGCAAAATTTGCATCTCCTGATGGCTTTTATCAAGATCATTGTGTTCAAGCTAATAAATTATCCAGAATGTTCAACCACGAGCATGTGTGATCCCTGGGGTGATGTTGTTGATTTCCATTGGTTTTTCTGTTCAAAGAAGGGGTGGAAGCAAGCTCAATATTCCTCAAACTTACAACTGGCTTATAACTTGTGATGTTATAATAACCTCAAGTACTGGAGTATATATTTGCAGGTTTTTGAATCCAGTAAAATGACATGTAACCTGTAACCTCCAGTTTAGCAAGTACACATCCAAACGGCAGCTCCAGCACGGTCTTGCCGGCAGCTCCAGTTTGACGATGAGAGTTTCAGCTCATCTCGGCTTGTCGCCACTGAAAAAGTAAATTAATGTTTCAGTGTAGTCTAATGGTCTACACTAAAATTCAGCAAGTGTAGATCAAATTCAGGAGTAAGATTCAGGGACAGTAAGTCTTGCTAAAATACCACATGGTTCAGCAAGTGTAGATACCACATGGTCTTGCTAAAAGTTCAACCCCCTCAGCCTCATCTTTTCCTCTCTCACTCATACATACTCCCTTGCTACCATGTCTAGGAGAAGATTGCTGTGATGGACCTATAGTAGAACAATAAGTTGCAACTTAAACCTGCACTAAGATTAAGCGTGATCTTTCTAATGTCGTTTTCACAACGGACAAGGAGAAAGGATTATATTCAGCGGTAACTAAATTTCACGCTTTCTTGTCACGGTAACAGTTGTGCTTCCAGCCAATGCGTAATAAGTAGGTTTGACACGCACGCGACTGAAAATGTTGGTCTGCCAAACCAGTGACAAGCGCCAGCCAACCCTAATTTGATGCAGTGAGGCAAAATTCTTGCAGGCCAAATACAAATTTAACCTAACACGACATAATTGTAATTATTAAGGCAGGCCACTCCTGACTGAATCTTGAAGCGTAACAGGATCACATGGAAACAATTTCCAACGAGCTGCACCGTGAATCGAAAATACCTGATCGGAATCAACTCACCTCTGACCTTGTTGCAGAAGGGGCATGCATGCTACTGGTACAACACGACGTTCTACGGCAGCAGCATATCCGCGGGCAGGCGCTCCTTGGCTTGCACCTCGGCCGCTGCCACCGTGGCAAAGGTCAGGAGAAGGAGACCGTGACGCCGAAGCCAGCGGCAGGGATTGCCCAAGCGGCCGCTCCCCACGGCCGCGGCGGGGGATGCCGTGGAGCACGCGTGCGGAGAGGAGCAGCGATGGGGAGGCGAGGGTGTGCGCTGCGCGAAGCGCACTCATCGTGGCAGGTAAGGTTCGGCGACAGGGAAGGGGATGACTTACGAAGATGGAGAGGACGAGTAGAGCGGCGTCAATGGCGACCTCACGGCGGCGTCGTACGGATGGGCGGGTAGCCGCTGGAGGTGGGCGTGGGCACATCCATGGCGACCTCAAGGCGGATGCGTGGGCGTTTAACTCGTCGGAGGCAGGCACATGAGCGTTGTGCGGATGGACGGGTAACGTGTCCGAGGTGGGCGCGGGCTCATCCATGGCGACCTCAAGGCGGAGTCCGTGGGCTAGAATCACGTCGGATGCGCGGGGAGCGTCAGTGGCTACATCGATGAGGAGGAGTCCGGCGACCTCGGGGCTGGGGAGCCGTCGCGCCCTGGTCTAGCGCCGCCGCCGCCACGCTCGCACAAAGAGGATAGAGGGATACGGGGAAGTGTTTTCTTTCGCAAGCGAAAGAGAAAGGTTAGCGGGCCGGTGACTTTTTCTGGCCATATATTCGCGAGAGAAGCAGAAGAAAACCTGGAGTCAGAATCGGGAGGCAGAATTTTCTGCCGGGTTACACCATCACCAACTCCTATTTAATAGTAAAGATACTAAGCTTCCTAGGATTATTGGTACTTCCCTTTCCTTGCTCCACATGCCCTACAATGGTGCAGCGACACCACACCACGGTGGACTCCAATTATATCTATTTTTATGGATGGTTTATAGCTACACAAAAAATCTGTTGGATACGTACACATGGTTGTATGCATTTGTCAAATTTCCGGTGAAAAACAGCCATTCCCAGCTACATAAAACAATTGTGGCTCTGAAAAGGAAAAATAGCTCCATTTCCTCCTCAAAATTTCTCCTTTTTTGTAGCATATTTTTTTTTGCAAAACTTGTAGAGCACATACAATACGTACATATAGTTGTATGCTTTATTTGCAAAATATTGAAACCTAGACATGTCGTTTCGATTTTTGTAAAAAATAAGAAGATGCGGTGAGTTCGAATCTACTGACACTTTACGACAACTTTCTCGCTTATCTTTTCTCTTCCGCCATGCCCACCATAGCATCCGCAGCCTATGCCGTGTGACACCATTTCTCTCCCTCTACTTTCCGCGAGCCGTATTCTAACAAAGACAGCCGTTCTGCTACAAATTTTGCCGTCTTCCGCACACACCTCTGGCTCTGTCAAGTCACTAGGATTACAAGGCACCTACGTCCCCGATGTCGCGTCTCATGTCCATTGTCAACTTACAAGCCACGTGCGCTCCTCGCCGGTGCATCATCTCATGTCATTTTCTATCTAGCGTAGTTTTACTACATCACATGTTGTGAGCATGTGATTCCTAGTCCTGGCACCACCGGTGATCCTAGGTTGCAGGCGGGGCTCCCGCAACAGCCCGCATAAGCAGCGATTAGTTCAATTTTTTTACCAAAACAACTATTCCGACGCGATACCGTTTCTCGCTCTCCGCTTTCTCGAGCCATATTCTACCAAAACAGCTATTCCGACGCAAATTTTGTCCATCTCTACACACACACATCTGGATCCGTCCCCGACTTAACTCGATGCAATTGATTTAAGTATGGGAGGACATAATTACGCCACTATTACTGATTTTAGGATAAGTTATGTCAGAAAAATCTACTTGATTTTAGGATCTCGATGGCTAATCAAATCTTGACTAATCTATCTCTCCAGTGTGCAATCTTCAACATATCGTTATTGTCTATAAATTGTCAGAACTTTGTTCAAATTCTTTTTTGTTAAAATCTTAATACAACCATGTACACAATTTAACTTTCATGACATTTCATAATTGTGTTAGTATTCTGATCGTTTAACTGAATATTTGCAGAATTTAAGCTTTTTATGTGGAGTTATGTTCTCTTTGTTGATTGGTATACTCCTAAACATGTTACAACTGACATAAGTGTCCCCTTCTCTACTTCTCTGTTTATGTGAGAATGACTGAGTCTGAGTGTGTTGCAAAGGAGTGAGTCAATGGTATTATTTTGCCATTATTGCTACTACTTTCTAGAAATGTTTCACTAACAAAATAGTTTATCTGTCATCAGTTATATTAGAACTGATCGTGACAACGCGCCACTTTTCTTTCTAGTGATTTGTCATTTGTCGAGGATTGCACTTTTTTTTTTTGAATTTCCATACTTGTATTCATACGAAAAAGGGAGCCTTGCACATCGAAATACAAGCAAAGAAAGAACAGAGAAGAAACCAAGAACAGCGATGGCACACTCCATCTTCAACCTCCAGGTCGCCCGGCACGCCGTCCCTCCACCGTCGAAGACGCCGAAGAAGCCAGCCACCAGGAACACCCGCCGCGGGAGCAGAAGAGCTCCTAGCCCGAAGGCGTTGACGAGCCGCAGTAACCACCAACTCCGTGGAGCTGGATCTGAAGCCGAAGAAGCAACATCGGCCGGGGGGCCTCCCCAAGCTTGATCTGCCCCAGATCTGAGGCCAGCGCCTCAGATCCTCCACCTGCACGCCACAAGCCCGCACCTCCACCGTCTTGATTCTCCTCCACCAGCCACCTGTACACACGCCACGAACCTGCTGTCGCCGCCGGAGAAAGCAACGGAAGGAAGGTGACTCACCCGCAGCTCGGCAGCGCCGTCGAAGACGACGCCGGAACGGGGGAGCCGCAGAGCACCAAAAAGACGACGCCGGCGACCCCACCACGCCAGCGCCGCCCCAAGGCTCCCTATCTACCCGCCGGAACGCAGATCCGTGGATTCCCCACCCTCCCGCCGCCGTAGCGGCTGGCGGAGGGTGGGGAATCCCACGGATACGCCGGCGGCCGCCGGGAAAAACGAAGTCGCCTTCGATACGCCTCTGGGTACTGTCGAGGATTGCACTTGCACATACAGGAGGAGAAATTCTCCACGACCCGCATCCCGCACACGCATTTCTTGGCTGGGATGTATCCCACGCGCGCACTCTTCCTCTCATCATTTCCGGCTGGGCTGTATCCCTCTTTTTATGTACTGGACTTGGAAGATTCCCTCGTTTGGCGCTCACCTGTTTTGCTTAGAAAAAAAACTGTTTTGCTTAGCACGCAAGCAGCTTAATGCTACCACCTAGCAGTAGATGAGAACATGGAATCGGATGAGCACCGAAAGAAAGAAAAAGACGTCCTTTCTCCTCTCCTCTCGTTTTCTCTCATTCTACTTGTACCAGCTCATCACCTGTCCTTTACGCCCACCGTTCACCACGGGTCACACTACTCAACTGTTTACACAGCAGCCACGGCTACTAGGAATTTATGCTCTTTGCCAAAAAGGCATCCTCACATTTTTTTAGGCATCCTCACATTCTATTCCCATTCTTATCAACGTGTTCTTCTTCTCGGTGATCTTCTATGTACCGTGTATAACTTTACAATATCTATTTGTAAACCCCGCTCACTTTTCCGCCTTTTATCTAGTCCCACTAGTACAGAAAAGCTTTTCTGTGGCGCACCATTTCGCTATTCTGTGGCGCACCCATGCGCCACAGAATAGTCGCCACTAAATAAGCTATTCTGTGGCGCACCACCCATGCGCCACAGAATAGTGGCTATTCTGTGGCGCACCGAACCATGCGCCACAGAATAGGGTGCGCCACAGAATAGTCATGGGTGCGCCACAGAATTACTGCGCAGTACTGTACCCGTATATTCATACAAATACCAGTATAATACCAGAATACATGTATATTTCATATTTACACAGATATAACAGAAACAGAGATATATTTTCACAGATATATCAAAACAAACACATTACTAATATATGTCATCACAAGTTGATACAAAAGTGCGGAAGTTTTACACAATTGTTGAGATATACAAAAGTTCATCGAATCGTTGCCCACGTTACAAAATGAAGTGTTCACCGCCTACACTAGGATCGAATAGATTACATCTCGGCGTTGACGGTGAGCAATAGCGGGAACACGACGATCTCATGTAGCCTTCTTCGCGAGCGCTACGAGCGGAGCGGCGCCGGGAACGGTTTGCCGAGAGGCCCTTGAGTTTGTATTCCTGCATATCACAAGTTTCACTGACGCCATCTCTGCGTCACATAGTGTCACAACATTTTAATCATCGGCATTCTAGAAATGAATTAGCTAAGGTCAACTAACAATCATGCCTCATACTTAACTGGTATCAACTTACAAAAATCATGCCTCATATTTTATATCAACTTACCACAAAAAGATCAAATAGAGAAAAACCCGTATGATGGATCCTTCTTCCTGATCCGCTCCGGAAACGGATAAATGCCGTCTTTCGTCATCCACGTCCTCCTGTCATTCTGCTTATCTAGGCGTTCTTCGATCTCCCACTTAGACAACGCTGAAAATCGGTTGGGATATATATTTGATTAATGCATGATATAACTAGAGTATGATTTATTCATCTAATATAGAAAAGAAAGAAGCAAGGTTTCTACCTCTGGCGTTGTGTAAGGACCCCCCTGCTGTCTTGACATCTTCCAGGATGATTTTCGATAACTGTAACTGGATGCGATGGAAGTCTGCTCTAAGGTCATCATCAGTGAGATCCTCATCATATTTGGCCCATTCTTGGAGACGATATGGCAAATTCGTTATCACTGCATCCCGGACATACGATTTCATGTGTAAGAGGACGTAGAAGGCATCCACGTTGCCAGACTTTTGCTTGATGCAATGAAACCCCGTCCCATGGTAAAACTTGTGTGTGTTGTCAATTATACGTTTCGCTTTCTTCTCGAAGGAACCTCCGTTTTTGGCGTAGCCCTCGAGAGCCTCATCGAGAACACCCTTAATTCTAGTGTAGTCTTTCGGCGTAGTCCCTGAGTCTAAATATGTGGCAGTTGACCACTTCGGGTGCACGGCGATGAGTACTGAGTACTTGTCACTGCTCAACACAATTGAAACGGAATATTGGAAAGGATCAACACAACAGAAGAAATCTATAAGAAAGCATAAGATACGACAGCGGCGACTAGATGCGGACTTACTTGAAAAAGAAAGGCAGAAGAAGGCTGGTCTTCGTGCTCATGTTCAGCATGATTCTCTGGAGGTACTCCGTGGCCTTAGCCCGTGTCGGTGATCCTTCCTCCAGCTGGCTGTCCCGCATGTAGTAGGGATCCACTACCTTGACGTACGGGGTTTGTTCTCTCCTGATCATCATCGCCTGGCTGAGCGCGTATAGGCGGACCAAGTTATAGTCCAGCCGTTTAAAGTGAAACAAGTTGAAGACGTCCTCGCACGATATGAAGAACAGATCCGCTGGAGATTCATCAACGAAGTCAACCAAGTCCCTTGGCACCTTGACAGTGAACACCGGGTAGTTCGGATTCTCGTCTTTAAGAAGGTTGTCCTCTAGCTTCAAGATAGCAAGTTGCAAAGGGGCCATGCATCCATCTGCGAGGTGGAGCAGCTCCGAAGGCAGTATCGGTTGACCAGCTTCATGCAACCGGGACGACAAGTCACCCGCACGGGGTGGTATCATGGGGTCACTCCGGACATACCCCGGTGTGCTAAGTTTCGTCTTCGGAGCTGGCTTACTCCTCTTCCTGTGCTTCTTCTTCTTCTCTGCTGTATCTGGTGTATCTTCCGGAGGCAGTATTGGGTACTGTCTGGAGCCGAAGCTGATCACTGGGGCAGGCCCTTTTTTCCCTCCTTCAGTCCAATCCCTGACAGACTCACATATGGTTGTAAAGAGCGACGTGAGCGTATTTGTCACCGCCGCTGAGATGAAACTCGGAATCATAATATTTTGCTCCATCGGTTCCTCGCCCCTTGTTCCAGAAACCCCAGCCTCGTCATTGTCGGCCATGTTTGCACTGCATTAAAAAGAGGCAAAAAGTTAGTATGACAAATATAAGAGAAAAAAAATCACCTAACTAAGTACTAAGATACCCCGGCCCATGCACTAGTCGCAATACCCCATATGTCCTATTTTTAGCAAAGTCATGCCAAATTTCACGAAAAAATCCGGCATGACCTTTGCTAAAAAAGGGACATATGGAGTACCCGAAATTGCCGGAACGGAAGTTAATCGACGTTCCGGCAATCTCAAGGGCCTCTCGGGGTACCTGCAAGCATTTCCAACAAAAAAAAACACATCTACGGCCGGCACCTCCGGCCGGCATCTCAACGACACGATGGTCGGAGCACAAGCACAATACCCCATATGTCCTATTTTTAGCAAAGTCATGCCAAATTTCACGAAAAAATCCGGCATGACCTTTGCTAAAAAAGGGACATATGGAGTACCCGAAATTGCCGGAACGGAAGTTAATCGACGTTCCGGCAATCTCAAGGGCCTCTCGGGGTACCTGCAAACATTTCACAAATCATGTTGGCCGGCATTCCCGGCCAACAACATCACAACAACACATGCATCCCCGGTCAACAACATCACAAGAACATCCGCAAAATATAGGAGGGCACCACCTTGAGCAGCAGGAAGCAACGGGGGGGCCTACACACATACACAACACATAAGCATCTCCACAGTCACGATATTACTTAGCAATTGCAGAGAATAAAATAAAATTAATCAAATGTTGATATAAAATATGAGGGAGTATATATTAACACATTTTTTTAGTATTTCAAATGTTGATTGTTTCTTCTATAATTATGGAGGATTGTCCGCAAACTTGAATGCCACATTACCATCATGGCGTGGAGTGCGAGACCGGTAGCCATTCTTTCATACGGTCCGATATTTTAAGGTGCATTTTGGTACGTGCAGGCGTCACGATTCACGACAAATTCTGATTTTAGGTGTTAGATGATTGCTTTCCCATATACAATTCTGATTCTGATTTGTGGTGTTAAATATCATAACATTTAGAAACTAACATTTGTAATTCCTTTTGGGAAACCACCGAAACACTCAAAACAAATGAACAATTGACATAGAAATCGTGAGAATTTTTTGAAACATGTACGATAGAGGGACTTACTATATAGTTATTTCAAGCTTGTCGCATCTACTACAAAATACTATTTTGATTGCCATCAAGTATATTAGCTGCATGGAAATAAAAGAAGGAAAATACGTAGCTTGCCATCGGGCGGCACACGGTGTCTTCGGGGTGCAGAGATGATGCTAGAGTGGTGTGGGTGCTGGTTTGTATAGGAGGGAGCAGGAGCAACACCAGCGCGGGCGTGCTGTGCAAGGACGTGCAAGCTCACGGCTTGCACGCGACGGCCATGGCGGACGGTGACGGACGGCAAGAGCACCTAGAGCAAGAGGGGAAGGGGAAGATGTCCAGGAGGACGGGAGGCTCACCAAGAGGCTGCGGTTGTCGTGGTTGTGCAGCCCGCGGACGACGGCGACGGGAAGTAGAGGAAGAAGATCGTGGCCTTGGCGCTCCCGCGGACGGTCGGCGTTGAAGAAGACGAGGTTGCTGCGGCTGTCCTGGGGCTCCTCCGGCTCCTGTTCTTGGCGGAGAAGCTGGATCACAGCGGCACGGATCTCCGGGACATGGAGGCTTGGGTCGGGGATGCGCGGACCAACGGGGACGATGACGGCGCGCACCCGGCCGGAAGAAGAAGACGAGCTTGGCGTGGCGTCGTCCGTGCTTCCCGTGTCTCCCGCTTGCTGTCGAGGACGGAGGAAGGCAAGGCGCGGCTCCTGGCGCGAAGGGAGAGCACGAGGTGGATGGAGTCACCGGGGCCGCGAGCTTGGGCTTGTCACGGCCATGGCGTCGATTTTCTCGGGAAGAAAAGAAGAAGAGGGAGGGAGAGAGTTGGTGGCGGCGCGGGAGAGGAAGAAGAATGAGAACGAAGAAGAAAACGGCGGCGCGGCGCGGCCGGTTTTTGGATAAGGTACCTTATTCTGTGGCGCATCCCCCTGGCGGTGCGCCACAGAATTATCTTATTCTGTGGCGCACCCTGGCGGTGCGCCACAGAATTATCTTATTCTGTGGCGCACCCGATAAGGGTGCGCCACAGAATAGTTGGTTTTTTATTTAAATTTTCTGTTTTTACACACATGTTAATAAAAAAACAGTTAATAGTTGTTTTTTATTTAAATTTTCTGTTTTTACACACATGTTAATAAAAAAACAGTTAATAGTTGTTTTTTTTATTTAAATTTTCTGTTTTTACACACATGTTAATAAAAAACAGTTAATACAAATATTGAAACTGTGCCATATATATCAAATTACATAGACCATATGCTTGTCTCTCATACAAAACAAATTATATATAATACACAAAAAAGTTTTCGATCTTCGTCCCGGCCGGTTCCAAACTAGCATTTCTTCTTTCCCTTCTTGGCGGTTGAATAGCTTAGGCCGGTCACCTTGAGACTTCTTCGCGTGAACGGACAACCTTTGGTAGGTAGGGAGGTCTTCCTTTTTTCTTTAGAATTAGTAGTAGGCATGTCGAAGTAGTTGTCGAATTCCTCCTCGATCTTCGGATCGCCGTCCAGGTCCTCCTCATTGGCGTCTCCTTCCATTCCGATGATGCTCCTCTTGCCCCTCCTCACGACAACACGGTTAGGCTTTGACGGGTCGGTAATGAAGAAGCATTGATCGACTTGGCTAGCGAGTACCCATGGCTCATTTTTCGCGGAGGCTTTCTTCGAGTTGGCTTCGGGTATAACCATGGTGGTGAAATACCGGCCTTCTTTTTCGACGTTCTTGGCCCATCTCACACGGAACATTGGCACCGACTCTCCACAGTAGTTGAGGTCCCATATCTCCTCTATCCTTCCGAAGTATCTTTGTTTGACGGTAGCCTCGTCATCGGCGTAGGATAGCATAGTTACTCCTGAGTTTTGATATTCGCTACTCCTGTCCTTTTCCTCGGTGCAGAATCTGTAAGCATTGATGTCGTACGTCTGATAGGTCTTCACGTTCTGCGCGGGGCCCTGTGATATGGAGAATATGAGTTTTTCATCTTCCGTACTTGGCTTTCTGACCCGTGATTCGGACAGTTGTTTTTCCCTGAACCAACGCGTGAAGCTGGAGTTGTGCTCTCTGGTTACGTCTCCGTTCTTCCTCGGCCGGCCCAGGTCGATGTAGTTCTTCTCGATTATGCTTCTGTGCTCTTCCACCCAAGGTTCGATCAATTCTAAGTGTTGTAGCGCGACCCGGTGAGCCCTATCGAAGTCGACGTGTCGACCATCAATCAAGACAGGGAGTGAGCGGTAGCCCTCACGGTGACCAAAACCAGCGAGCCTGCCGACGTGCGGCCTGGTGGCCAGACCAACATCCTCGTTCTCGGTGCTTAGATAACTCTGGCAGAAGGTGATGCACTCTTTGGTCAGAAAGCCCTTGGCCATGCTTGCGTCTGGACGGGCCCTGTTGCGAACGAATCCTTTGATGACACCGTTCTGCCTTTCGAACGGCATCATGTAGTGCAGGAACGTCGGACCGAGCTTCAGTATGTCATCAACGACGTGGAGAAGGAGATGCACGCAGATGTCAAAGAACGCGGGCGGGAAGTAAATCTCGAGCTCGCATAGTATCCCCACGATCTCATCCTGTATCTTCTGGAGCTGCCTCACGCCGATCGACTTACGGTTGATGACGTCAAAAAAGTTGCAAAGTGCAGACAGCGTATCACGGACGTGCTCGTCCATTATCCCTCGGATCGCAACGGGAATTATCTGCGTCATAAGCACATGACAATCGTGAGACTTCATCCCGCTGAACCTCTTCTTTGTTTCGTCCAGATATCTGCTTGTCTTCCCCGCGTAACCGTAAGGAAATTTGACTCCTAAGAGGCACTTGTAGAACTGCTTGAGCTCCTCCGGACTCATAGTGAAGCAGGTAGGTGGAAGCACAACCGCGCTCTTCTTCCTCCTTTTGCGGCGACCTTGAGTCCCTTCCGTCTGGTCATCATTATCATCATCATCATCACTATCGGGGCCGTGAATATCTTTCTTGATGCCAAGCCATTTCAGATCGTATCGTGCTTTCTCCCATCCTTGGTCTTTTCCGGCATGTTTGAAAGAGTGCCAAGAACAGCCTCGGTAACATTCTTCGTAATGTGCATTACATCGAGGCTATGGGGCGTGTGGAGGACCTTCCAGTACTCCAAGTCATGGAAAGCACACCTCGCTTTCCATACACCCAGCAGCGGTTTTACCCTCGGTCGCTTCTTTCCCGGCGCAGGGCACTCCTCCCAATTTGTCAAAAGCTCATCAATTTCTATGCCGGTCCTCGGGATCGGTTTTGTTTCTCTTTCTTCTTGACCATCGAACAAATCCCGCGTTTTCTCCACGGGTGGTCCATGCGAAGCCACCTTCGAGCCCCTGGGTACACGGTTTTCGAAGACCCTTGTATTCTTGGTAGCTGGATATGCGGGGTCTCATCCATGCACCTGATACATCCACAGAATCCGTGGCCCACCTGGGCCGATACAGACGACATTCCAGGATAGTCCTGCACCGTCGTGAGCAACGCGGCGCTCATATTGAAATATTCTTTAGTGTAGGCGTCCCACGTACGGACAGGCGTCTTCCATAACGTTTCTAACTCCTCTTTCAACAGCTCGAAATACAGATGTATGTCGACACCTGGTTGTTTCGGACCCTGAATAAGCATACTCATGTGTATGTACTTTGACTTCGTGCACAGCCACGGGGGAAGGTTGTAAGGCCATACAAACACGGGCCAGGTGCTATGTGTGCCATTGAAGAACGGATTCATTCCATCTGTGCACATACCCAGCCTGACGTTCCTTGCGTCGCGCCCAAAATCTTCGAAGGCGATGTCCAATGCTTGCCAATTGATAGCGTCTGCAGGGTGTGTCAGGATGGTGCCCTTCTCCGGATCTTCTGCGGGCTTCTCCCTTTCCGCGTGCCATTGCATGAGCTTTGCTTCCTTAGGATCCACGAACCACCGCTGAAGACGGGGAGTGATAGGAAAGTACCATACCACTTTTCGAGGATTTTTCTTCTTTCCACTCTTGTACCGTCCGTGACCGCACACCGGACATTTGGTCAAGTCCTCGTAATCGCCCCGATAAATTACGCAATCATTGATGCAGGCGTGGTATCTCTCGTGCGGTAGGTCAAGAGGGCACAGGACTTTCTTGGCCTCCTCGATAGTAGTTGGTAATGTGTTACCCTCGGGGAGAATATCGTGCCAGAATTTCAGGTTCTGGTTGAAGCTCTTATCGGTCCAACTGTTTCCCGACTTCATCTCCATAGCATTAAGCGTTACTTGCAAGCGCGTATCCTGAGGCCGGCACCCAGGATACAACGGAGTGATCCCGTCTATCCCCATTTGCGCTAGCTTGGCTTTCTCTCTGTCGTTGCTCGTCTGACTGAGAAGCAGTTCTTGAAAATGAGCATCATGCAAGCCCAAACTTAGCGGGGTCTGCTCGTCTCCTTCGTCATGATGATCATGTCCGCCGGCATCTCCTTCGTCATCATGATGATCTTGTCCGTCACCGGCATCTCCTTGTCATCATCTTGTCCGCCGCGGGCATCTCCTTCGTCATGATCATCTTGTCCGCCGCGGGCATCTCCTTCGTCATGATCATCTTGTCCGCCGCGGGCATCTCCTTCGTCATGACGATGATCTTGTTTGGCTTGTTCCGGCATGAAACCGTGCCTGAGCAGGTGCTCCTCCAATAATCCAGAATCAGGGTGTATCCACCTCTCATGTTTGCATTTTCGACACGGACATCTTATCTGCCTCCCGTTGGACCGAATCATGTCCGCCTTCGCTTGGTCCTTGTATGTTCTGATTTGACTGGAGCTCATCATTATGACCATGGTTGACTACGCGCTATACATAGAGAAGAAACGAGAGTACATAACTTAATTAGAGCCGCAACATGCATGCACACACAAACACACACAACACATCTAAGTCCGGCATCTCAACGACACGATGGTCGGAAGCACAAGCACAATTAATACCTCACATGTCCTATTTTTAACAAAGTCATGCCAAATTTCACGAAAAAATCCGGCATGACCTTTGCTAAAAAAGGGACATATGGAGTACCCGAAGTTGCCGGAACGGAAGTTAATCGACGTTCCGGCAATCTCAAGGGTCTCTCAAGGTACCTCCAAACATTTCCAACAAGATGGTCAAAGCACAATAACCTTTCTCACCTTGTAGATTTGATCCAAAATAGAAGATGGGAGAAAGGAGACTATGTATGGAGGAGTCTATCAACCAAAATAAGTTTAACTAAAAAAAAAGGAGAAATATATGGTCAAAAATGGATGGGAAGGAGGAGCACCACGAGTTGGGAGGAGAGGAGGAAGAAGAAGAAATGAGAAATGGGTAGGGGAAAGTGGGTGGAGATGGCCTTATAAAATATCTCGTACATTTATTCTGTGGCGCACCCCTAACTGGTGCGCCACAGAATAATCTAATTCTGTGGCGCACTGGGTCAGGTGCGCCACAGAATAGTTCCCCCCAATTATTTGTGGGGCCAGAGCACCTTATTCTGTGGCGCACCTGCATGGATGCGCCACAGAATAAACATATTCTGTGGCGCACCTGACCCAGTGCGCCACAGAATAAGGTCAAAAGTGGCAGACCCGTTCGTTGGTGTGGGGCCCGCGCTTATTCTGTGGCGCACCTTATAGCCGTGCGCCACAGAATAAGGCTATTCTGTGGCGCGCCATGGTGCGCCACAGAATAGCCTTATTCTGTGGCGCACGGCTATAAGGTGCGCCACAGAATAAGCTCTCATAGAATTGGGTTTTCCTACTAGTGTCCCTTGCGGCGAAAAAAAATCTGTTGCTAATTATGATTTTTCATACGTGCGAATGAATTTGTCCATTCTCTTACGTATTGCAATCCGACTCAATGTTATGTCTAAAGTTTAGATCACGCACCTTCAGCCATTACATGAACTTTTCTTGATTCATCAAATTGTATCTCTATTGTATCTCATAGCAACACAATAAGCAAATTGAGTTTAGAACCGTGCAAAGTATTTTTTAGCAGGAAACGGGACTGGCAAGGTGTTTTGGCTCCTAAAATCCAGTGATCTCCCTATTTGAAAAAAAACTCTAAATAATATTTTAAGGATTTTAAAAATTCCACAAAAAATTGACAGTAAGTTGACAGGTAATACATTGTATTGTTGTCTACATAAAAATCACAAAATATTGGATTTGTTGTTGAACTTTATGCCCTAACTCTCTCTTAATAAAGAAATTGGGGCAAATCTTTTGCCCCTTGTTTCTAAAAAAAAAAAAACAAAATATTGGATCTAAAAAGCAAAAAAGAACCCATTTTTTCCTTACAATATTTGTCCTTTTTTGTGCTTCGATGCAAGCCTGGTGGTACATACTAAACTTGTACATGTACTTGTATGTTTTCTTCTGAAATTCTAGAGACCTAATAAAAGTAAAGTTTTCGATGTTTTGAAAAAACAGGTGCACAGGTGCTCCTGTGCCAAGAATGACTTTTGCTTAATAATAAAATCCAAATGGAATCAAGGTGACACTACTGAGAGCAAAGTCCCACCGGTGGTCTCACCCGTTTCCGTTCCGTTCAGCCGTCAGTCGAGTCAGGTGTGGAAAGCAGAGAGAGCCAAAGATTTTATCGATCAGCTCGCCCGTCCCCCGTCTCTCTCCCCTTTCCGCTTTCCTCGAGCTCTGCACCCCGCTGCTGCCTCTGCTCTTCACTGCCGCACCCACCTCCTCCACCACCGCCATCAATCCCCAACCAAAATCCATCGATCTAGGGTTTCACTTTCACCCCATCCCAATCCCATCCTCCGCCCCCAACATCTTCCCGGAGCTGTGTCCGCCATTGATATGGCGGCCGAGTAACCCCTCGGAGGTTCCTGACTGACATCAGGCGCCGACTGGAACCGCAACTAGGAGCATGGCGTCCTCCTCCGGGAGGCGGGCGGGCCCCGGGCAGGCCGCGTCGCCGGCGGGCCCCAGCGGCGGCGGGGGCAGGAGGCTCATGCGCACCCAGACCGCGGGGAACCTCGGCGAGTCCATCTTCGACAGCGAGGTCGTCCCCTCCTCGCTCGTCGAGATCGCACCCATCCTCCGCGTCGCCAACGAGGTCGAGCAGAGCAACCCGCGAGTCGCATACCTATGTACGTATCAACGCACGCTTCCTCGCTTGCTTCTCCCCCCTCCTCTTCCACCGCTCACTGGAGTACTTGTTAATTACTACTGTACTTGCTTCCCACTAGCACCGTATTAGTATATTCTTCTCTACTGTCTCTACTATCTTACTGCCACTAATAATAGTTGACTGATCCGGAGTGGTGACAGTGATTCCCTAGATGCCCGACAGACTACGTACTATCTCCCTTTTTTACTGCCACTAATCATAGTTTACTAATTTGGTTGGAGTCGGCCTATATAATTCCAACTTCCTCTTAATTACTGCTTGCTTGCCACTAGCACCGTATTAGTATATTCTACTCTACTCAACCTGATCGACGACGCGCTCAACTGGGTGCTACGACTATCTTACTGCCACGAACCATACTAGTTAACGGAGTATTTCAGAGTGACAATGATTCCCTAAATGCCCTACATACTAGTACTACATTCCTTTTTTTACTGCCACCAGTAGTTAACTAGTTTGGTTTCTTAATATATTCCCTTTGTCCAAGAAGAACTAATTTGGTTGGATTCGGCCTAATTCCCTAGCTGCACCACAGACATTACACACTACTACTAGTACTTGCTCTACTGCCTCACCCACGGATGAATGCATCTCCTGTGCAGGCCGCTTCTACGCCTTCGAGAAAGCCCATCGCCTCGACCCCACCTCTAGCGGACGGGGTGTTCGCCAGTTCAAAACCGCGCTCCTGCAGAGGCTCGAAAGGGTACGATTATTGTAGCTTGCTTGAATTTATTTGTATCAGCTGTTTTACCTTATCTGCACGCCTGCCATATCAAATGGACACTACTATGTTTTACCATATGCTGCTTCACATTTCAACCATCTGCTTCCTTAGGAAAACGACCCCACGCTCAAGGGACGGGTGAAACAGAGCGATGCACGCGAAATGCAGAGCTTCTACCAGCACTACTACAAGAAGTACATCCAGGCGCTTCAGAATGCCGCGGACAAAGCTGACCGGTGGGTGACTGAGCACAGCCTTTTTTTTCCTCTCTATGTGCACACATGCTGCTGAACCGTTTCTTGCCTCACTCACTTAATTTGCTTGTCTAACTGCTCAGCGCTCAGCTCACAAAGGCGTACCAAACCGCAGCCGTCCTGTTTGAGGTCCTAAAGGCCGTCAATGTTTCGCAGAAAATCGAACTTGATCAATCGGTGAGCCCTACTTCTGTGTTGCTACTATGGTGGATTCTAGCTTGTTGAGCACTGCTGTATTTTCTTTCTTTCTGCAAATGTTATGTTTCCTTTAGAAAAAACACCTCCACCGTTATCCATAAAATTGGACTTCCCTGTTGTAATTATTGCAGATTGTGGATGCTAATAAACAAGTCGAGGAGAAGAAAAAGCTGTATCTCCCTTTCAATATCCTCCCGCTCGACCCGGACAGCGCGCATCAGGCTGTTATGCAATTTCCCGAGGTTCCGATCCCGATCTTCGTATCATACTTTGACGACAGGTTGAGATGATTACAACACCACTTATGCCACGTTTCATTCTTCTATGTAGATACAAGCCGCTTTTCACGCTCTTCGCAATACAAGGGGTCTGCCATGGCCCAAGGACCATGAAAAGAAGGTTGATGCAGATCTTCTTGATTGGCTTCAAGCTTTGTTTGGCTTTCAGGTTAACCCACCACTTCCATATCAGAGTATTCATGTTGATGATCTGGTTGTGAGCTCTGGCCTCAACAAAGCTCCACCACTGCTTATACATGTTCTCTAACTTCGGCAACCACTTTTGCAGAAAGATAATGTATCCAATCAAAGAGAGCATCTCATACTCTTGCTTGCCAACGTGCATATAAGGAAGATTCCCAAACCTGATCAACAACCAAAGGTATTGCCTTCCGCAACATGCACGTGCAGTGAGGTGTGTGCACATGAATCCTTGTGTAATGATGTTGTTTACTCATTTCCTCTTGGTAACATTTTCAGCTAGATGATAATGCGTTGGATACAGTTATGAAGAAGCTTTTTAAAAACTACAAGAGGTGGTGCAAGTACCTTGGCCGCAAAAGCAGCTTATGGTATGATGTTCAATCTTCAATGTTTTTTTATAGAAATGGAGGGTGTGCCCCCAGCCTCTGCATCCAGAGGATGCACACAGCCGGTTCAATCTTCAATGTAGAATTTAGATGTTAGTCATGATTACGTGATTTAACCCAGGCCTGCAATTATAAGCTCTACATAGTCCTGTGGTTCACTAATTAGTTGACCATTATTTTTCTAGGCTGCCGACTATTCAACAAGAAGTACAACAGCGTAAGCTTCTCTACATGGGCCTTTATCTGCTCATCTGGGGCGAGGCAGCTAATTTGAGATTTATGCCAGAGTGTCTTTGCTACATCTATCATCATGTATGGCCAATTCCTTTCCTGTTTTTTAAACTAAACACGTGATATACATACTGGGCCAGCGAACTGAGTTTGTAACTCTTAAAAGGAGTTCAGTGTCACAATCTATATAACGATATTGATGCAAATGATAGTAAAGCTACCTGTGTATGTTTGGATTGTTACCAAAATGCTCCCCACCAATTTTTTGATCATGACGAAAAGTTTGAATAATTTTTGGATAGTTGCCATTTTTTGCATGACATTGACCCTTTGCCCACCCAGTTTGTCTTTCTACCCAACATTAGCCAACTCATGGGCATGAAAAGCCATGAATATTTTGTTAGGACAACCTCGGGCTCAAATGAAACACACTATCTTATCTGACTCTAACCTGCACAAATCTGTTGGCATCTTGTGAGGAGTCACATGCTGTTCACTTCCATTATACATGAAAGTATTTGTTGGGTGTGACTTATGTTAGGCATGAGGACTTCCGTGCAAAATTTCCAATTAAAACAAGCAATCTCTCTCTCGAGTAGAACCGTAGCTTACCTACAAATTATGTCAGTAAAACATTAGGTAAAGAGTGGCTTCTACGTGCATTGCTCCACTGATTATTCAGTATCCACTAGCTAAGACTGACGATGTAAAAAGTCCTTGATAACTTGGACGCATGATGCGAGCTGTAAGCAGTGCAGCATCAAACAATGTTGTTTACATGATAGTTTATGCAGATATTAGTTCCTTCCGAGGTAATCCGGTACACACTAATCAAGAAAGTTCTCAAATAATCCCTATATTTGCCTGCTCCCGTTTCTTCTAGGTGTTCCTCTTAGTATGTTGGACCACTGTTAATGGGCGAAAAGTTTGCATACCATTTATGCTTTTTTTCGTCGCTTCGCACTAGCTCATCTTTTTGCAATCCTGATGTGTTCATGATCATGATAGGTAAAAAATGCTAGATTATATTACGGCAGTTTACTAGTCATGGTTGATTGGCTCGGGACCTTGTTGTATGTGTGGACCTTAGATTTTGTGATGAGATCATTTGTGGCAAGTGATAGTAGTGCCTTTTCTTTTATTTTGTTGCAGATGGCTTTTGAATTATACGGTATGTTGGCTGGAAATGTGAGCCCAACAACTGGCGAAAATGTTAAACCAGCTTATGGTGGCGCAGAAGAAGCCTTCTTGAAGTTAGTTGTGACTCCAATTTACGAAATTATAGATATGGTAATAGCTTCTTTATTTCCATTCTCATGTATTAATTTCAAGCACATTCCACTTATATCCTTTGGAAATTTTACATAGGAAGCTGAACGGAGCAAGACAATAAAATCAAAACACTCACATTGGAGAAATTATGATGATCTCAACGAGTACTTTTGGTAAATACAGCGTAATTTGACAATTTCGTTTAATATATCTGAGCCAGTTTTTGAGGAAACCGTGCAATTGTTTTACATTGCTTATCAGGTCAAGAGATTGTTTCCGATTAGGATGGCCTATGAGAGCTGATGCTGATTTTTTCAAGACTCCAAAAGTTGCTCTTACTTCTCGTAATCAGATGGGCGGAGTAAGTCACTGATGTGGATGTAGCTTACTTACATAGAAATCAAGTACCTTTACTATCATTCAAATAAACTACTGAGTAGTATAGTTCGGGAAACATGCATGCATTAATTGTCAGATGGAAAACAAATCATTTGGTACCATAGTTTTGTTCATGGGATGATATATATATTTTTCTATTGTGCAGCAATGAGTATGATAGTAGATTTAAGCCACCTGCTTTATAAGCCTGTTTCATTTTTTCCAAAGTTCAAAGATTCTTGGCCTATGATAAGCTTCTGTTCCCATCCAAATGATTGTAAGTCTGAGTGCTGGGGTAGATTTTCTGTTCGCAGCAAAACTGAGATGATTTTGCTGGGTTATGTGTTTTGTAGTCTTTAAATGAATGTAGAGAAAAACTTCTGTTAGTTAAAAGTTATCTATATATTTGCCTAGCAATAAAGTCAAATAAAAAATTCAGTTTATTTCTTCATGCAGTCTCTTTTGTTATTGACATTTCTTGTTTTATTCCAGGAGAACAGACCAGCTGGTAGTGACCAGTGGATGGGAAAAGTCAACTTTGTCGAGATACGGTCATTTTGGCACATCTTCCGAAGTTTTGACCGGATGTGGAGCTTCTTAATTTTATCTTTACAGGTTTATTTGTGATTTCCCACCTTCTTCTTGGGGCTGTTCTTTCTGTTACACTTTTGGGTATTTTTTGTTTTCTTATCCGTACGTGTTTTGACATGATTTTTTTGTTTGCTGTCTCTTTTCACTCAGGCCATGGTTATAATTGCTTGGAATGGTGGCACACCAAGTGATATCTTCGATGCAGGAGTCTTCAGACAGGTTTTGAGCATCTTTATAACGGCCGCAGTAATGAAATTCGGTCAAGGTATTGTTGGCTGGATTCACATTAGTCTTTTTTTTTGTAAGCTGCCTTCGTTATGTACACCTCACATTACTTATCAGATAGCAAAATCACCCATTAGCTTGAGGTTACACGTGATATTAATTTTATCGTTTGAATGGTTGTCTTCGCCATTTACCTAAATCGAGCTTAAGTTCTGGACATTAGGAGCTTTCACTGATCGACAGGCAGTGGTATCACAGCCAAAGTATTAAGTTTATGGTCTACATTCTGTACCAAAGCTTGAGGATTGCATTTCTGTTCAATTTGATTTTATTTTCCTGAACATTATTCGTAGCATGAAATCAGAGGGTAATGGTGGTTGTTCAGGATCTAATATATTGTGTACACACTAGAGATTATTTATCATTGGTTAGGTTTATTAAGTAATATTTTGATGCAGCAATTCTGGACATTGTCTTGAGCTGGAAAGCAAGAAAGAGCATGTCTCTCGCTGTTAAACTTCGGTATATCTTAAAATTACTATCAGGAGCTGCTTGGGTTGTAATTTTACCAGTAACTTACGCATACGCCTTGGAGGATCCTAATGGTTTCGCTAGAACAATCAAAAGTTGGTTCGGTGATGGGCGGAAGCAGACATCGTTATACGGCTTGGCTGTTGTGATATATTTGGCACCAAATATGCTGGCAGCCATGTTATTTCTAATTCCTGTCCTGAGGAGAGCTCTTGAGAGATCAAATCTTAAAGTCATAACGTTCTTGATGTGGTGGTCACAGGTAATTTTCCTTTGGCAGTTTTGTTGAAGCTATTGATTCTTGATACCCTTTTATGCTAAGTTGTAAAACATTCTACAGCCTCGCCTATTCGTCGGCAGAGGGATGCATGAAGGCGCATTCTCCCTTTTCAAGTATGTTTGCCCATCTAAGCACTTGTTATCCTTTTTGAATTGCCATTGCACATTCTCTTTCTAAGCATTGTTACTCTTTTAGGTATTCAATGTTCTGGGTCCTTCTTTTGGCCACAAAATTGGTAGTGAGCTTCTACGTGGAGGTATTATTCGTAACTGATTTCATCAACATTTTGCTAGACATGGCATCTGAATATATTTCTGCATTCTTAAGAGTGCAATATGAGAAATGTTCTGGCAATTCCATAGACCTAACTCCTAAGGTTGATACCGTAGCACTGTCAACTAAAGGAGATCATCGTAACATAGTCTTGACATGGCACACATATATTTGCAGAGAAAATTGCACTGCAGGTCCGTGTGGGACATTTAGACCTTTCATAAGTGACGTACTTAGGTCAAAACATGCATTATTAAGTGCAATAAGTGACTGCATGTTTAGGTCCCTGCATGTGCATAAGTGATTCAACTCTTTACATGTTTTCGAACTATAGATAGCCATTTCAACAGAAGTTTTTTCTGTTTAAAGTTGCTCATGTTGTCGCTTGCCCGACTTGCAGATCAGGCCACTTGTGCAACCAACAAAAGATATAATGAAGCAGCCAATAACAACATTTCAGTGGCATGAGTTTTTCCCACATGGTCTCTCTCTCTGACTTCCGAACCTGAGTGGCATCTCCACATGATATCTCCCTTGAAATGTTGTTTCTGAAATCTTTTTGACACATGTACTTATTTTTGTGTTTATCTGCAGCAAAGAACAATGTCGGTGTGGTCATTGCACTTTGGGCTCCTATCATTCTTGTATGCTTTCTGTCCTCTTCATTTTTTAGAAATTAGAACAGAAGTTGTTCTTCCTATTTTGATTGTCCTTGGTTTAATGGTTCAGGTCTATTTCATGGATACCCAAATATGGTATGCAATTTTCTCTACGTTGGTTGGTGGTATCTATGGGGCATGTCGACGTCTTGGTGAGGTTAGTAAAACCGACCAATATTCTACTTTGCTGTTCATTAGCTTTTGTCCCTTTTGGTCTGGGTCAGTATGTGAAATGTTTTTTAGTCAAACCCTGTCGAACACTTTTTTGTGAACCTTTCTTGTAACTCCTCAGTATTTCTGGATCCGATTGTGCTCCTTTGTGGATTATTGTACAAGGAACAAAGTAACTTACATGGTATGTTATTTGTTTCATGAAAACAGATACGGACCTTAGGAATGCTGAGATCTCGCTTCGAATCTTTGCCCAAGGCTTTCAACGAGCGCTTAATTCCAAATGAGTCAAAGAGGAGAGGATTCCGCTCCGCTTTCTCCAGTAAACCTTCTCAGGTATGGATTTCTTGATTTGCACATCTTATTTGAGACAACATTAGGTGTAGATCCCTGGCATGAGAAAGCAGTTATGTCTTATTTTCTTCTATGTTCTCATCTGACGTGCTCAAGTTACTTTAGAAACCTGAGGATGGCAAAGAAGAAGAGAAAATAGCTGCAAGATTTGCTCAGATTTGGAATCTAATTATCACAAGCTTCCGCGAGGAAGACTTGATAGATAACAGGTGTGGCATCTGGTATCTACCCGTACATTTTGACTGCCTTCCTTTGAACTTTTTGCTGATCTATTTATTGTCTTCTGGTCAGGGAGAAGGACTTGCTACTTGTCCCATACTGCAAAGATCGTGAAATGGATATAATCCAGTGGCCACCTTTCCTGCTCGCTAGCAAGGTAACATACTCATTCAACTCCTGCTTGTTATTTTGGTGAACTATGGCATGGTTTCATTTTATTTTCTTAGCTGTATTTCAGATTCCAATAGCATTGGATATGGCGGCAGATAGTGGAGGAAAAGATCGCGATCTGATGAAAAGGATGAAGTCGGATCCATATTTTACTTATGCTATCAAGGAATGCTATGCTTCATTCAAAAACATCATATATGCTTTAGTGGTTGGTCCACGGGAAAGAGAGTATGTTCTACATTCTCATTCTTAAATGTTATTCTTGACTTTTATTCTGAACAAACTTCATGGCATATATTTCAGTGTCATAGAAAAGATTTTTAAAGTGGTGGATGATCATATAGCAGAAGACAATCTGATAAAGGAGCTGCACATGGGTAGCCTACCTACCTGAGCAAGAAGTTTATTGAGCTGCTCGACATACTGGTATAGAATTAGTGATTATGCTTCAGCTCATGATGAATTTGTGATGAATTTGTGTGCCACCAAATTCTCATCCTTTCTGTGCAGCAAAAGAACAACAAAGAAGACCGGGGTCAGGTCATCATATTGTTCCAAGATATGCTCGAGGTGGTTACAAGGGATATAATGGATGAACAACTCAGTGGGTGAGATGCCTAATTATCATTCTACTATAGGTTACTAGCAGCATGCCTTCTTCTAGATAGAGACTATAGGCCATTACACACACAACCCAGTGAGTGAAAGACCGAAGTATCATTATGCTGTAAAAATTAGCAGAATCCCCTTCTTTCCATAGAAAGAGTAAGCGTATACGAACACGTGCGCAAGCAACCGGCTCATCAGAGCATATTACCCTTAGTGAGTGTTCACTTACTGTACGGGCATATTCTTTCCAGTTAATAGATTGTTCCGTACATTACTTGCAATAGTTCACTTTCTGTGCATGATTTACCAATTACCATCAGCCACATGCCAGGTTGTTGCACTGACTTCTTTGGAAATCACATACTTTAGATTCTTCGTTGTTCTGTGTGTTGTTTTTCGTTACTTATATGTATTGGTATCTCTTGATCAGGCTACTGGAAACGGTACACGGTGGAAATAACAGGAAACATGAAGGAATTACCCCACTTGATCAACAGGAACAGGAACAATTGTTCACTAAAGCTATTGAATTTCCTGTAAAGGAATCACATGCATGGAATGAAAAGGTTATGTTTTTTATTGTTATTTATTTTTGTTTGAAGCAGACACATGTTTGAACACCCTATATTAAAGCCAAGCTTCTAAGATTCGTGCTCATGTTCTTGGTTTCAGATAAAAAGGCTTCACCTTCTGCTCACAGTAAAGGAATCTGCTATGGATGTTCCTACAAACCTGGATGCTAGAAGGAGGATATCTTTCTTTGCTAATTCCCTTTTTATGGAGATGCCGCATGCTCCAAAAGTGAGACACATGCTGCCCTTCTGGTAAGTTTTTGTTCTGTCTAAAATAGTAAAATTTATGATGTATTGCACTATGCTTGTTGATTCATTGTTTACTGGATCTGGATTAGCTTTTGACTTGGCGCCTATTGATGGAACAACTTGTATACTGCAGTGTCTTGACTCCTTATTACAAAGAAGATGTTCTTTTCTCTTCACAAGCACTAGAAGACCAGAACGAGGATGGAGTTTCCATCCTTTTCTACCTGCAAAAAATCTACCCTGGTACATCCTTGAATGTCAAAAAAAATCCCATGTCCTAGTAATCCAGTATTCTGACCATCAAACTCATTATTGTTTCTCTCTTCTTGCAGATGAATGGAAAAACTTCCTGGAAAGGGTGCAGTGCAAGAGTGAAGAGGAACTCCGTGAGACTGAACAATTGGAAGATGAGCTTCGCCTTTGGGCATCGTATAGGGGCCAAACTTTGACGAGAACTGGTATCCCCCTTCGCCTCGTCTGTCACAGGCGCTATACTTCTCTGAAGAAACATATTTCTCTTAGAACTGTAAAAACACATATTGCGCATGATTCTTCGCATGCTATCTTGTCTGCTTTAATAATATTTGCACAATCTTACAGTTAGAGGCATGATGTACTACAGACAAGCTTTGGTGCTTCAGTCATTTCTTGATATGGCCAGAGAGGATGGTATTTCTATATGACTGAGCCTGTTTACTTATGCATTCATTCTGAAAGCAGATGTTAACTGGTTTTCCTGCTTTCCTCAGATCTTATGGAGGGCTTCAGAGCTGCAGACATATTATCTGAGGAATCACCATTATTGACTCAGTGCAAAGCTATAGCTGACATGAAGTTTACATATGTTGTATCATGCCAGCAATACGGTATCCAGAAACGTTCGGGCGATCACCGCGCACAGGATATTCTGAGACTTATGACAACGTAAGTATTGATTCAAGATTAAAGCTCTGTTGAGGGTATTGTGATAAAATTTCCTGTTAGATCATTCCATTGAGATATAATCGGTTCAGTTCTTGAATTCATCCTAAATATGTTGGTTGTCCTTCAGTTCCTTTCTCTGGCAAGTCACAACTAGAATAAGATCTTGCAAAGTACTCCACATGAAAAAGGATTATGGTCTGTAATAAAACAGTGCAAAATTGTGTTAGGTTGCAGGATTGTCTTAGGATACACGTATTACACCTACATTTCGCAATATATATATTTTTGGGTTTTCCACGAGTGTATAAAAGAAAAACAATTTGTACACTGATATGTCCTAATCTAATTTTGACATGCGTGCACTAGTATTCCATGATACAAGTAAATATATTTCATTCTTACTTTTGTAAATATAGATCATTGCAATACATAATATGGTGGTATTCAAACTATGCACTTCATCAATGATTGAAAAGCAAACTTTATATTTTAGTTATCCATCACTTCGGGTTGCTTATATTGATGAAGTCGAAGAGCCAAGCAAAGATAGGAGCAAGAAGATAGAAAAGGTTTACTACTCAGCGTTGGTGAAGGCAGCAGTAACCAAGCCTGATGATCCTGGTCAAAACTCGATCAGGTACCATGAAATGGATTTTAATTCAATGTTGATTATACCTAAACACAATCGATTTGTATATGTTTCTAGCCACTTAGTTGCCTGCATAATTGTTCTCTCCGATGACAGTAAGGAATTGTCTGTTAGTCTGTAACACTCAGATACTCATTATAGAATTGCATCCAAACATTTTTTTTAATAGTTTTGGCTCATGGAGCTGAATTTTCATAGAATGTATTGTGTGAGGTATATAAATACCTATATATCTTAGGCAGCTGTTGTTCATTGAGTGGATTAACCATGGTGCGATGTTTGTAAAAAGAATATAGTATGCAGAAGAAATAATCTGAAGAAATCCAGCTATGTTGCATGGTATGCGGAAGAATGTAGTAGAGGCACAATAAACTTTCCTATTTGGAATGGGTGCATTTTCTGATCTCATGGTTGCTGAATGATATCAACTTATTTACCTTGCATCATCATTTGGCGTGTAGGACATATACAGGATAAAACTTCCAGGTAATGCAATGTTAGGTGAAGGAAAACCAGAAAATCAGAACCATGCGATAATTTTTACTCGAGGGGAAGGCCTACAAACAATAGACATGAATCAGGTATGTATCATTGGTTTTTCTTATCCTCCTAGTATTTTTTGCCCATTTAGTTATGTCGTGCTTGCACAACAGGAACATTATATGGAGGAGACTTTAAAAATGAGAAATCTGCTGCAAGAGTTTTTGAAGAAACACGATGGTGTGAGGTATCCGTCAATACTTGGTGTAAGAGAACACATATTTACTGGCAGGTAGATGTACTTACTGGCCCTTCACCCTTTAATTTCTGATTATTTGTGACTTGTAGTCTTGCCATTTACTTGGATAAATTACTATATAATCTCATGCTTGCTTTTGTAGTGTTTCTTCTCTTGCTTGGTTCATGTCAAACCAAGAAACGAGTTTTGTGACAATTGGACAGCGTGTACTTGCCAATCCTTTGAGGTAAATCAGCACTTTATGGATATATTACTCAAATCACAATATAGTCCATTGACATTCATAATTCAATACTTCCATTTACTCCTTTTTTGTATGTTTCTTTCTACGAATTTGTAAGTGATTAATTCTGCAATTAATGAAACATCATCGAAATTTTCAATTAAGTGCTAGTTTTTGTTATTCAGTGTAGTAGGCTGCTTTGTTTTGTTTCTTTCGTCAGCATAACTATTAACTATTTACTACCAACTAGATACTTTTTTTGTTTTCAAAGAAATTGTAAAAAACGCCCGTTTGTAATTTGTTTTTCTGAACATTATCTGCAGGGTTCGATTTCATTATGGTCACCCTGATATCTTTGATCGACTTTTCCACCTCACAAGGGGTGGTGTAAGCAAAGCATCTAAGATTATCAATCTTAGTGAGGACATATTTGCTGGTATGCTATCAAATCTTTACTACCTGTATGGTTCCTGGAAATATTATGCCAATAGCCTAATACCAGTTTCTCTATGATAGGATTCAATTCAACTTTGCGTGAAGGAAACGTTACACATCATGAATACATGCAAGTTGGCAAGGGAAGGGACGTTGGTCTCAATCAAATTTCACTATTTGAGGCAAAAATAGCATATGGTAATGGGGAACAAACACTGAGCCGCGACATCTACCGACTTGGACATCGTTTTGATTTCTTCAGAATGTTGTCATGCTACTATACTACCATTGGCTTTTACTTCAGCACAATGGTACTGATTTTTTCCTGGACTTTCTTATTTCGCTGAGCCATTGGTTAATTCTAACCTTACAGTTTTTCTGTTCCCTTTCCAGATTACGGTTTGGACCGTATATGTGTTCCTCTATGGGCGCCTGTATCTTGTCCTCAGTGGCCTTGATGAAGGACTAGCCACTGGAAAAAGGTTCATACACAATGATGCTCTCCAGGTCGCTCTTGCTTCACAGTCCTTTGTGCAGCTTGGATTCTTGATGGCACTCCCGATGATGATGGAAATTGGTCTAGAGAGAGGATTCAGAACTGCATTGAGTGACTTTGTGCTTATGCAGCTTCAGTTAGCATCTGTCTTCTTCACGTTTTCTCTTGGGACCAAAACTCACTACTATGGGAAGACGCTGCTCCATGGAGGAGCCGAGTATAGAGGTACTGGACGTGGATTCGTGGTGTTCCATGCAAAATTCGCCGAGAACTACCGGCTATACTCGCGGAGCCACTTTGTCAAGGGCATGGAACTGATGATCTTGCTTATCGTGTTTGAAATCTTCGGGCAGTCGTATCGAGGAGCTATCGCGTACATCTTCATCACGTTCTCCATGTGGTTTATGGTTCTCACCTGGCTCTTTGCGCCGTTCCTGTTTAACCCTTCTGGGTTCGAGTGGCAGAAAATTGTGGATGATTGGATTGATTGGAACAAGTGGATTAACAACCGTGGGGGTATCGGTGTGCCACCTGAGAAGAGCTGGGAGTCATGGTGGGAGAAGGAGCACGAGCCTCTTAGATATTCCGGAAAGCGTGGCACTGTTCTTGAGATAGTCCTTGCATCGCGCTTCTTTATCTACCAGTATGGGCTTGTTTATCATCTGAACATCACCAAACACACCAAGAGCGTGCTGGTAATGTTACTTGATGTCTATCTTAATAGAGCAGCTCATCAACCTATGCTCACAGTCTATTGTTGGATGCCCCTTTTCAGGTTTATTGCTTGTCATGGGTTGTCATCTTTGGAATTTTGCTGGTGTTCAAGGTAAAACACCAACCGTGTTGCACATTTTACTTCAGTCTTGAATTGTAATGCTCACGGGTAACATTTTTGTGCGCTAACTGTTGATTCTGGTTTACAGGCAGTGTCGGTCGGGAGGCGGAAATTCAGCGCGGAGTTTCAGCTGGTGTTCCGGCTGATTAAGGGGCTGATATTCATCACATTCATCTCCGTCGTGATAATCCTTATCGCCATCCCCCACATGACAGTCCAGGACATATTTGTGTGCATCCTCGCCTTCATGCCGACTGGGTGGGGCCTGCTCCTGGTAAGCGCTCCTGATATATCCTACTTTTCTGGTAACATTGAGAGGCCTTCATGCCGCTCACCCGCTGTTGCTCTGCTGCTGTGGTCTGAACGAACACATATTTGAATGAACAAACAGGTCGCGCAGGCCATCAAGCCGGCGATCATAAAGGTGGGGTTGTGGGGCTCGATCCGGGCGCTGGCGCGTGGGTACGAGATCATCATGGGGCTCCTGCTCTTCACCCCGATCGCCTTCCTGGCGTGGTTCCCCTTTGTGTCGGAGTTCCAGACCCGGATGCTGTTCAACCAGGCCTTCAGCAGGGGCCTGCAGATCTCCAGGATCCTCGGCGGGCACAAGAAGGACCGCGCTGCTCGAAACAAGGAGTAGTACCGTAGTGGTGGGTAGCAGGGAGGTAAGTAGGTAGATGGATCGACTGTAGCGGTTGTGATATAGCAACCCCGGTTGTAGCGAGTTTGCGTGTATTCCTTGCCTCTACACATTGTGCGTCGATGGCTGACATTGGTCCAGTGGAGAATCCTGATTTGTGCTAGTTGATTAATTAACTGCAGGCTGCAGAGAAGTTAGTAGGCTATTCTGATTGATTAGTTGATTACAGTTACTCTCTTAGCTGAATTTGCCTTTCTTGTGTCTTCTTCTAGGTATAATACAGTCTTGTGCCTATTCAGTTAAATGCTGCAGTGGATATTATTATCAGCAAACAGAAAACCTAGGTTGGAACTCGATAGGAATTTCCAAAATCGATGGAAATGCATCAAACTTTCCTTGATGAATCCAAATCTACAACGAAAAAACAAGAGTTTGGAACACTGGACAGATGCACAAGGTGAGTGGAATGCTACAGTAGCGCGTGTGCGCGTGGCAGACTACCAGAATCGAGCAAACCGCTAGGCCCTAGAGGTGTGGTTTTGGGTGTCTGCCACAGCGCTGGTTCCATGATCGAGGAGCCACTTAGCACAAGCGATTTGGAGGAAATGGTGGATTGCGGCCAGGGCTGTTGATCAAACCTTGCTGCACGCAACTCTGTCAGTAGTTTCACTTAGCAATACTCTGAACCTTTTAGTGTGTTTGGTTCTTTTCGACACTTTTCGGTTCAGTCATAAGTAGCTAGTGTTAGCTGTTTCCAGTTAGCTATTTCCCAGCGTTTCCGTTAGCAGGGCGAGGACGTGATTTGTACGCTCCCGTAGGTCACAGGGATTTGTGCGGGCCAATCAGACCGCCCTTGGCCAGCGGTAAGGAATACTTCATTAGTGCGAGGGAGAAATCAGATTCAGAAATGAGCAATATTTGTGTCACCAGTCAGATGAGTCCATCAGTTCAACCAAAAAAGCACAAACCGTGTTTCATAACCTGGCCTGTTTTCTAGTAAGATCGAGGCATACATGTTGTGCATGCATGCATGCATCCCTCATGTGAAGAGGCCTGATCTCCGATAAGAGAAACAATGCACGGACAAATTACATTCATGTCTGCAGTAATATACTCATGACTACATACATGGCTATGGGATGATCACGGCATTTGGCTCGTGTATATATAGTCCATCACAAAGATTTTTCTTTCTTCCGGTAAAATATGGTAGTAACTTAGCTATATAGAGCTAAAGATGACATATTTAGTCCACAGGTAGTAAGTATTCCACTAATATAACACTAGTAGGATATGAGATATTGGAGTGAAACAAATAAGCCTGATGTTTATCTATACGATCAGCGTGTAAGAGGCAATACGTCTATTGAGAGTCATTTGAATTGATGATCAGCCAGTGGGCAAACGAGAACATCCTAAACCTAAACTCGTGTGTATTTTAACGGGAGTGAGCCATTGATCAACGGGTGCATCCATCGATCTTCCATTCTGTCGACGGTAGTTACATCGCTTACCAGGCACTAGTAGGAAACCCTTAGTGGCAACATCGTGTTTGCGACGTGCGTTCGTACTCACACGTTGCCAGTACGCCTCGGCAACGCGTAAAAATAAAACGCGTTGCCAATAGTCATGTACTGGCAACGTGTACTCTGTGGCACGCGTGGTTAGTAACAATTTTCAGCCCGCGAGGCTCGGTAAAATGTAGTGGCAACGCGTGCACACGTTGTAACAGCCCACCTTTGGTAATGCAAATTATGGACCAAATTTTCACTTTTTGCATTCCATGCATGCATCATGGCATCCATATTAATTTGCTAAACAACATGCCAATTGGGTTGGCAACATTGAAAAACCCAAATGCCAAAGTGCTCTAACAAAACTTCCACACAATGATGGCACTCAAAGTTGCAACACAAAATTTCTTGACATCTTATATTTGTCAAGAAAGTTCCAAGAGTTCAAAACAATATTTTGCAAATTGCTAAATTTTTCAAAGGGGCAACCTTTTTGAATTTAGCAAAATGCCCTATTTTGAACCTATGAACAAATGTGGTCCAAAACAATTTATTTGGCAATGCCAATTTTTGTGGTGCTTCTACTTGTTGGTAGGAGGCTACTGGATTATTCTCATAATTTAATAAAATGTTTTGGTGCCCTATTAAAATCTCTAAAACCTGCTGGAATTTTAAAAGAAAAGAGAAAAGGACCCCGTTGTAAATTAGGAAAGTTGTGCAGGGTTTTTTTTAGAAAATGGTCGTCTTCTTCGTCGCTGTAGCGACCGAGCCGCCGTTGCTCGCGCCGCACCCACTCGAGCTCGCCGCGCCGGGCCCCTGCCCTGCCTCTCTCCTGCAGAAGACGAGCCCCACCACGCGCTGCCCCTGCCCTATCCACTCGCTCCTCTCGTTTCCCCCTCCGTTTCCTTCCTCCACGAGCGCCATGGCCGCCGAGGCCGCCGTGCTCGTCGCCGCCATTTGAGCTCACCCCGAGCGAATTGAAGCGGACCACTAGCTCCGCCGCGCCGTGCTGCTCATCTCCGCCAGAGGAATCGAAGCGGGAGGGCTGAAATCGGCCGCGCCATCCCCGACACCGCCGCTGTTGCTCGAGCTCCGCCGCGAGCAAATCCGTCGCCACCGTTGCACCACCGCCGTCGCCGACCACCCCAACGCGTCCGTGGTGAGCTTCCCGTGCCAATGCACCTTTTTCCCTTCCCCTCTCGCGCTGCTCCGCGCCGCTCGCTGGAGCCACTGTCGCCGACGCGCCGTAGCTCGCCGTCGCACGCGTTGACGCCTTCGCTCGGAATGAATCCGGAATCAACCCGGAATTCCGGATGGTTCGGAAATTCCGGCTATCTAACAAGATCATTCCGACCGATGTCCAGTACCGAAATTGCTATCCCGGAATTGGTTCGGAACCAACTCGGAAAATTCCGATTAATTCGGAATTCCGAAATAATTCCGAATTGTCCAGTGCCATTTTTTTTCTCTATACTATTTAAATTATTCCTTCTTCCTATTTGGATTAAATACTTATTCTGTGTTGGATTAAGTAATACCCAGGGCATATTTAAACGAAGGAATGTAAAATGTAATAACTTTTTAGCGGTGTCTCCGAAAAATGTGTGTGGTGTACCAAAATGTCCAGAAAATTGTGAGCTACCCTTTAAAATAAATATGATGCATATTTAATCACCAAACCCGGCATTTCATCACATGATCATGTCATTTCATCGGCAAGTGAACCGTAGGGTTTCAACTAACCTAATCAACAAGTAAGTATGCTATATTGATTAAAGCCACGGAATATTCGAGATGCACCCCTATAAGCATCCAAACCCCGTTTAAGTTGAATAGCTTGAATCATCCTCATCTCGGGGTTTTAAAATGTCATGTCATCATGTGTTTGCGCATTGCCTTTGTAAGCATGTGTGGTGATTGATTGTTTCTTCCGTTGTTATGCTTCGATAGATTAAGCAACCGGGGTCACACCGCAATACCCCGACGATCCGTACTACCAGCCGTATCAACAAGGCAAGCGTAATCCCCCTCTGAGCATGTCTTATCCTAATTTCCGCAATTATTTTCTCCACTATAATATTGCATGCGGTTCCAAATGTCAATTTATTTGGATTAGAGTATCCTATAGTTGCATTAAGATTCCGATGCTAATACCTGTTTCCCTCCTATTATCCATAGGTTTGTATTGTTGGCCTGAGATACTTAACTATTCAATGTTGATGCTTAGCCATGCTTAGTTAAATGCTTAGCAGTCCGGTGGATGTTTCATGTTGGAAACAGGTGATGAGATGTACAGATGATGGTGGAGAAATTGTGGTGACAGGTAATAAAATGCTAAAGGTGGGGATGAGAGGCCACTGTGGTTGGTGGTGTTTTGTCTCACTCTCGCCGCCTAGGTGCGAGTTCTTTACCTCCCGAACCAAGACTGAGCGTGCAACCATGCGTGAGGCCTATGCAATTGCAGGAACCCTCATAGACTAAATAACTCGGGCGGGGCTAGCCAGGGTCCTCTAGTTCGGGCTTCCATTTGCGCGTGCGTGATGATGGTGGTATGAACTGGATGAGGATGGTGGTGTTAGGAAAATGAGTGGCCGTGGGGCGGGGTGTTGTGATCCTGGCAGTCCTACCGCCACTGATGATCCTGGAAAGTCCTTAACGAGGGAGAAGTCGACACCGCTCCCACCCAGCCGGCTTTCCAAGGAAGAGAGCTAATGCGCAGGTAATGGGCCGGACGGTACGCGTGGCAAACATTGTACACCCCTGCAGGGTTAAATCTTTTCGAAAAGCCGTGTCCACGGTTACGGACAACTTGGGAAAGGACGATAAGATCATAGAATAACTTTAACGGAATGATTAAAAACTGGGTACTAGAGGTACCATTCAAGTGTGCAAGGTGAGCTTCCTCGAGGGTGATTCGGGGAGGTGCCTTTGATGAACAGGTACAGTGGTTGATGATGGTTGATGTGAGAAAAGTGAAAAGAAAGAGTTACTTCTTACCTCTTTTGAAAATATTCTGAATAGTCGATGCCATTGAGTTATGTTTTTTAAATAAAATCAGCTTTATGCAAAACAGCCATAAAACTTTGAAAGCCTCATCGAGCTAAAGCTCTATATATAATCTTGCGAGTTCGTCGAACTCAACGTCGTTTGTTTTGTTTCAGAGGAGGACTTCACCGACCTCGAAGGTGGGTTCTTTGTGGACGTCGACGAGTAGTCTGGGGTTCCCAGGTGGCAGCTTGGGACATCCCGGAACAGCTGGCGCTGGATGTTTATTGTAGGCCTCTTAGGCCATATTTGGATCTTGTTGTTTAGAACAACCTAATTTGCTTCCGCTTGTTGTAATGTTGGGTCTGTGACCTCTGGTTGTCATTTGCTATCTTTCTCTATTATAAGAGTTGAACTATATGATTTGTGTCGTAGAGTCTGTGATGTGCCAGTTGTTCCACAAGTCTTGATCTCTCTATTATACATTGAGGGTTGTGCCTGTGTTAAGGCATCAATCGGGGTGTTGCGTTGCCGATGATCCATTCCGAGCAACGCCTGCCAAAGGTTTTGGCCGGGGATTGGTAAACCCGTAACCTCCGGTTGTATCGCTTAACCGGTGACACACAGCATCACTGTATAACAGTCGGGTCGGGGCGCCACAAGTTGGTATCAGAGCAGTACTGCCTGTAGGAAACCCTTCTACTGGTCGATGTTGAGTCTAGTGTTTGTGAAAATATTTTTAACCTAAAAATGAGTTGTGAAAACCATCTTAGGATTCTTTTTACTCCTTATCTGGTTACCCTCTAATCTCGGAGCAATCTTACCTCGATTTGAGTTTAAAGGTTTTACTCTCGTCTGTTACTTCAAAATGATTAGAAACGGGGTGGGTTCGACCTTTAGTGTTATGTGTCACGTTGCTCCCGCTGCGTTGCAATCCCAAATCAACTCAGATGTTTCTACCAAGTCAAATCATTTGATCCTTTCTTTGGGTTTTAACCCACGGACTTGAACATAAGGTCCCGGATTGTGTCAACTAGAGTGTGTTAAGTTGTGATTTCTTAACTCTCACTAGTAGCACATGATGCTGATCTTTGACCCAAGTTCTATCTTGTTGATTCCTTCTCGCAAAGTATTATCGTCCCTAGTCTGTGTACTTGAGTAGACGCTAATGCTATTGTTCGACCATTCGGAGAAAGATACTAACGTGTCATTGTCAAATCTCCAGAATGGCTCGAGGAGGTCGTGGAGGCCGTGGTGGTCGCGGTAACCACAATGATGATGAGGATGATCTGCCGCCACCACCCTCGATGGCTGAGGTCTTGATGGCCATTGAGGAGAACCGTGGGCGCAATGAGCGCTTGCTTGAGCAGTTGGTGCAGCAGAATGCACGGAGGAACGAGTGCAACACTCTCACTGAGTTCCTGCGCTCGCAGCCACCCACTTTGCTGATGCTAAGGAGCCACTGGAAGCTGATGATTGGCTTCGTGCTTTGGAGCGCAAGTTCTCCGCGCTGCATGTCCCAGTGGCTGAGCAAGTCAACTTTGCCACCTATCTCTTGGTTGGTGCTGCTGGCTGTTGGTGGGAAAGCCATGTGGCTTTGTTTCCAGCCAACCATGTCTTCACTGGGCTGATTTCGCACTGCCTTCCGTGCGGAGTACATTCCCCAGCCGATCATGGACTTGAAGAGGAGGGAGTTCCTGGATTTGCAACAGGGACGGATGGACCTCCGCACTTATGGTCGTGAGTTCAACCATCTCTCTCGTTACGCCCCAAGGGACGTGACCAATGATGCTGACAAGCAAGAGCTGTTCCGCAAGGGTCTTACTCCGCAGCTCCGCTATGAGTTGCTTGCCCTTCAGGTTCCAGACCTATCAGGAGCTGTTCAACCAGGCTTTCACTCTCGAGCAAGGAAGAAAGGAACTTGAAGCTTCCAAGAGGCCCGCACATGGGGACCACCAGAGTTCCTCGGGTTCTGAGAGCAAGAAGCGCAGGGTGTTTGTCCCTACAGCGCGTACCTCGTGCTCCATTCATGCCGAGGCGCAGGATACAGGCCACCTCCTCCGCGCCCCACTACTTCGACACTTGGGTAGGCGGAGTGGGTACCGTCCTATGCTACCTGCTCCACCTGGACTCACTTGCTACACCTGTGGCCAGGCTGGCCACTACTCCAGGGAGTGCCCCCAGAAGGCACCTCTCGCGATAACTCCTGCACGAGCCCCTGCCACTCCAGCTGGCAAGGCTGGACCTATTGTGCGTGGTCGCCTGAACCACATCTCTGCTGAAGAAGCTGAAGAGGACCCCGGCGTTCTCATGGGTGAGTTACGAATCAACAACGTGCTACAGTTTTGTTTGATTCTGGAGCATCGCATTCATTCATATCCATAGCTTTTGCAAAAGACCACAAAATACCGTTTGAGAAAATGAGCATCCCTTGGTGATCGCCACTCCTGGCTCCAAATGGCAAACCGATGGGGTTACTCCTGAAGTTCAGATTACTATCGGTTACTACTCTTTCCTTTCGCTTTGGTAGCTCTGAGGTCAAGTGGCATTGATGTCATACTGGGCATGAACTGGCTAGCCAAATACCAGGCTAATCTCGACTGTGCTGCCAAGACCGTCACCGTGACCAATTCTTCCGGTGACAGTGTGAAGTATTGGTCTGCATTGTCAAGACCTCCGTCCTCCATCATACCCAACTCACCTGAGATTCTCCTTTGCTTTATGGAAGGCGAATCCCTCCTGAAATCCAGGACATACACGTGGTGTGTGACTTCCCGGATGTGTTCCCGGAAGAATTGCCTGGCATGCCTCCTGACCGAAGTGTGGAGTTTGTCATAGATCTACTTCCCGGTACCGCTCCAATTTCCAAGAAGCCCTACCGTATGCCGGTGGAAGAGTTGGCTCTGTTGAAAGAGCAAATTGATCAGCTGTTAGCAAAGGATTTCATCCAGCCTAGCAGTTCACCTTGGGGTTGTCCGGTACTCTTTGTCAAGAAGAGGGATTCTACCGTGCCTCGTCTAGTCTCTGACTATCGACCGTTGAATGCGGTGACAATCAAGAACAAGTATCCTATTCCTCGCATCAATGATCTGTTGGATCAGTTAGCTGGTGCAACGGTATTCTCCAAGATGGATCTGAGGTCAGGCTACCATCAGATAAAATCAGAAAGGAGGATATTCCAAAGACGGCATTTGTTACTCGTTATGGCTCATATGAGTATACCGTCATGTCCTTTGGTCTCACAATGCTCCAGCTACTTTCATGAGGCTCATGAACTCCATCTTCATGGATTATCTTGACAAGTTTGTCGTCATTTACATTGATGACATCCTTCTATTCCAAAACCAATGAAGAGCATGAGGAACATCTTCGTTTGGTTCTGACAGACTTCGAGAACACCGCCTCTATGCCAAGTTCTCCAAGTGTGAGTTTTGGTTGGATAATCTTGTCTTCCTTGGTCATGTGATATCCGCTAATGGTGTGGCTGTCATTCCCTGACAAGATTCAGTCCATTCTGGATTGGAAAACTCCAATGTCAGTCAAGGACATCGTAGCTTTCTCGGATTGGCGGGTTACTACCGCCGATTCATCGAAGGTTTCTCCAAGATAGCCAAGGCCCTGACTGACCTTCTCAAGAAGGATAAAAAGTTCGTATGGTCGGCCGAAGCTGAAGAGAGCTTCAAAACACTGAAAGCCAAACTCACGTCCGCTCCTGTGCTTGTCCTGCCGGACACAAGCAAGGATTTCGTCGTCTTCTGTGACGCCTCTCTCAAGGCTTGGGCTGTGTGCTAATGCAAGATGGCCATGTGGTGGCATATGCTTCTCGCCAACTTAAGCCGCATGAGCTCAACTACCCAACTCATGATCTAGAACTTGCCGCGTGGTCTATGCTTTGAAGCAATGGAGACCATACCTGTTTGGTAACCGTTGCGAGATCTTCTCGGATCACAAGAGTCTGAAGTACCTCTTCACCCAGCCGGATTTAAATCTCAGGCAAAGGCGTTGGTTGGAGTTAATCAGGACTATGTGAGTCTGAACTATCAACCCGGCAAAGCAAACGTCGTGGCTGACGCGCTAAGTCGGAAGTCCTATTGCAACAATCTGATGATTGAAAAGGCCCAACCTGCCCCATGAAGAGTTCTCTCGTTTGAACTTAGAAATGGTTCCCTCCGGCTACCTTGCAAATCTGGAGATCAAATCTACTCTTGTAGACCAGATTAAGGATGCTCAAACTCGTGACAAGGGTATTCTAAAAATCAAGGAGAACATTGCTAGCGGGAAGGCCAAATGTTTCTGTCAATGAATCCGGAGTTGTTTATTTTGGTGACCGCTTGGTAGTGCCAAAGAAACGAAAATTGAGGGAGTTGATCCTCCAAGAAGCTCATGAATCTCCTCTCTCTATTCATCCCGGTAGTACCAAATGTACCAAGACCTTCGACCACAATTCTGGTGGACTCGGATGAAACGAGAAATTGCCAAGTATGTTGCTGAATGCGACACCTGTCGACGGGTAAAGGCTGAACATCAAAGACCTCCGGCACTCTTCGCCCTATTGCAGTCCCGAGTGGAAATGGGATGAAATTGGTATGGACTTCATCACCGGGTTTCCCGATCTCAAAAGGGCAACAATGCAATCTGGGTAATCATTGATCGTCTTTCCAAGGTTGCTCACTTCCTACCAGTCCGTGATGATATACGGCAAGTCAACTTGCTGACTTATATTTGGCTCGTATTGTTCCATTGCATGGGGTCCCTCTGAGGATCATATCGGACCGTGGAAGTATCTTTGTATCCAAGTTTTGGCAGAGTTTCCAAACTGCTATGGGGTCCCGTCTCAACTTCAGTACCGCCTACCATCCTCAAACTGATGGTCAGACCGAAAGAGTGAACCAAGTGTTGGAAGACATGCTTCGGGCATGTGTAATCTCTTTTGGCAAGGGTTGGGAAAAGTATCTCCCTTTCGCGGAGTTCTCCTACAACAATAGCTATCAAGCTAGTCTGGGCATGGCTCCTTCGAGGCTTATATGGAAGAAAATGCCGCACTCCTCTAAATTGGTCCGAGACCGGAGAGAGAGCACTCTTTGGTCCGGATGTGATCAATGAAGCTGAGGAGAAGGTTCGAATCATAAGAGAGAATCTGAAGATTGCTCAGTCTAGGCAGAAGAGCTACTATGATAAGCACCATCAGGAAATTCACTATGAAATTGGTGATAAAGCTTATCTCCGCGTCTCTCCCCTTCGTGGCGTTCGCCGCTTCGGAATCAAAGGGAAATTGGCACCTCGCTATGTTGGTCCTTTCACCGTTCTGGCCAAGCGAGGAGATCTTTCTTATCAATTGGAGTTACCGGTCAAATTCCCAAATGTACATGATGTGTTTCATGTCTCCCAACTTCGCCTGTTTCAAGGATCCTATCCATGGGGTCAATCATGAGGAGCTAGATCTACAAGAAGACCTCACTTATCGTGAGCATCCTATCCGTGTCTTGGATGAAGCTGAAAGGAAGACCCGTAACAAGACTACCAAGTTCCTCAAAGTTCAGTGGTCTCACCATTCCGAGGAAGAAGCAACTTGGGAACGAGAGTCTAGTCTTCGTGAGGAGTATCCCGACTTCTTCCGCAATCTTAGAATCTCGGGGCGAGATTCCTGTAAGGAGGGTAGAATTGTAACAGCCCACCTTTGGTAATGCAAATTATGGACCAAATTTTCACTTTTTGCATTCCATGCATGCATCATGGCATCCATATTAATTTGCTAAACAACATGCCAATTGGGTTGGCAACATTGAAAAACCCAAATGCCAAAGTGCTCTAACAAAACTTCCACACAATGATGGCACTCAAAGTTGCAAAACAAAATTTCTTGACATCTTATATTGTCAAGGAAGTTCCAAGAGTTCAAAACAATATTTTGCAAATTGCTAAATTTTTCAAAGGGGCAACCTTTTTGAATTTAGCAAAATGCCCTATTTTGAACCTATGAACAAATGTGGTCCAAAACAATTTATTTGGCAATGCCAATTTTTGTGGTGCTTCTACTTGTTGGTAGGAGGCTACTGGATTATTCTCATAATTTAATAAAATGTTTTGGTGCCCTATTAAAATCTCTAAAACCTGCTGGAATTTTAAAAGAAAAGAGAAAAGGACCCCGTTGTAAATTAGGAAAGTTGTGCAGGGGGTTTTTCAGAAAATGGTCGTCTTCTTCGTCGCTGTAGAGACCGAGCCGCCGTTGCTCGCGCCGCACCCACTCGAGCTCGCCGCGTCGGGCCCCTGCTCTGCCTCTCTCCTGCAGAAGACGAGCCCCACCAAGCGCTGCCCCTGCCCTATCCACTCGCTCCTCTCGTTTCCCCCTCCGTTTCCTTCCTCCACGAGCGCCATGGCCGCCGAGGCCGCCGTGCTCGTCGCCGCCATTTGAGCTCACCCCGAGCGAATTGAAGCGGACCACTAGCTCCGCCGTGCCGTGCTGCTCATCTCCGCCAGAGGAATCGAAGCGGGAGGGCTGAAATCGGCCGCGCCATCCCCGACACCGCCGCTGTTGCTCGAGCTCCGCCGCGAGCAAATCCGTCGCCACCGTTGCACCACCGCCGTCGCCGACCACCCCAACGCGTCCGTGGTGAGCTTCCCGTGCCAATGCACCTTTTTCCCTTCCCCTCTCGCGCTGCTCCGCGCCGCTCGCTAGAGCCACTGTCGCCGACGCGCCGTAGCTCGCCGTCGCACGTGTTGACGCCTTCGCTCGGAATGAATCCGGAATCAACCCGGAATTCCGGATGGTTCGGAAATTCCGGCTATCTAACAAGATCATTCCGACCGATGTCCAGTACCGAAATTGCTATCCCGGAATTGGTTCGGAACCAACTCGGAAAATTCCGATTAATTCGGAATTCCGAAATAATTCCGAATTGTCCAGTGCCATTTTTTTTTCTCTATACTATTTAAATTATTCCTTCTTCCTATTTGGATTAAATACTTATTCTGTGTTGGATTAAGTAATACCCAGGGCATATTTAAATGAAGGAATGTAAAATGTAATAACTTTTTAGCGGTGTCTCCGAAAAATGTGTGTGGTGTACCAAAATGTCCAGAAAATTGTGAGCTACCCTTTAAAATAAATATGATGCATATTTAATCACCAAACCCGGCATTTCATCACATGATCATGTCATTTCATCGGCAAGTGAACCGTAGGGTTTCAACTAACCTAATCAACAAGTAAGTATGCTATATTGATTAAAGCCACGGAATATTCGAGATGCACCCCTATAAGCATCCGAACCCCGTTTAAGTTGAATAGCTTGAATCATCCTCATCTCGGGGTTTTAAAATGTCATGTCATCATGTGTTTGCGCATTGCCTTTGTAAGCATGTGTGGTGATTGATTGTTTCTTCCGTTGTTATGCTTCGATAGATCAAGCAACCGGGGTCATACCGCAATACCCCGACGATCCGTACTACCAGCCGTATCAACAAGGCAAGCGTAATCCCCCCTCTGAGCATGTCTTATCCTAATTTCCGCAATTATTTTCTCCACTATAATATTGCATGCGGTTCTAAATGTCAATTTATTTGGATTAGAGTATCCTATAGTTGCATTAAGATTCCGATGCCAATACCTGTTTCCCTCCTATTATCCATAGGTTTGTATTGTTGGCCTGAGATACTTAACTATGCAATGTTGATGCTTAGCCATGCTTAGTTAAATGCTTAGCAGTCCGGTGGATGTTTCATGGTTGGAAACAGGTGATGAGATGTACAGATGATGGTGGAGAAATTGTGGTGACAGGTAATAAAATGCTCAAAGGTGGGGATGAGAGGCCACTTTGGTATGGTGGTGTTTTGTCTCACTCTCGCCGCCTAGGTGCGAGTTCTTTACCTCCCGAACCAAGACTGCGCGTGCAACCATGCGTGAGGCCTATGCAATTGCAGGAACCCTCATAGACTAAATAACTCGGGCGGGGCTAGCCAGGGTCCTCTAGTTCGGGATTCCATTTGCGCGTGCGTGATGATGGTGGTATGAACTGGTATGAGGATGGTGGTGTTAGGAAAATGAGTGGCCGTGGGGCGGGGTGTTGTGATCCTGGCAGTCCTACCGCCACTGATGATCCTGGAAAGTCCTTAACGAAGGAGAAGTCGACACCGCTCCCACCCAGCCGGCTTTCCAAGGAAGAGAGCTAATGCGCAGGTAATGGGCCGGACGGTACGCGTGGCAAACATTGTACACCCCTGCAGGGTTAAATCTTTTCGAAAAGCCGTGTCCACGGTTACGGACAACTTGGGAAAGGACGATAAGATCATAGAATAACTTTAACGGAATGATTAAAAACTGGGTACTAGAGGTACCATTCAAGTGTGCAAGGTTAACTTACTCGAGGGTGATTCGGGGAGGTGCCTTTGATGAACAGGTACAGTGGTTGATGGTGAGAAAAGTGTTAAAGTAAAGAGTTACTTCTTACCTCTTTTGAAAATATTCTGAATAGTCGATGCCATTGAGATATGTTTTGTTAAATAAAATCAGCTTTATGCAAAACAGCCATAAAACTTTGAAAGCCTCATTGAGCTAAAGCTCTATATATAATCTTGCGAGTTCGTCGAACTCAACGTCGTTTGTTTTGTTTCAGAGTTGGACTTCACCGACCTCGAAGGTGGGTTCTTTGTGGACGTCGACGAGTAGTCTGGGGTTCCCAGGTGGCAGCTTGGGACATCCCGGAACAGCCGGCGCTGGATGTTTATTGTAGGCCTCTTAGGCCATAATCTGGATCTTGTTGTTTAGAACAACTTAATTTGCTTCCGCTTGTTGTACTGTTGGGTCTGTGACCACTGGTTGTCATTTGCTATCTTTCTCTATTATAAGAGTTGAACTATAATGATTTGTGTCGTAGAGGCTGTGATGTGCCGGTTGTTCCACAAGTCTTGATCTCTCTATTATACATTGAGGGTTGTGCCTATGTTAAGGCATCAATCGGGGTGTTGCGTTGCCGATGATCCATTCCGAGCAACGCCTGCCAAAGGTTTTGGCCGGGGATTGGTAAACCCGTAACCTCCGGTTGTATCGCTTAACCGGTGACACACAGCATCACTGTATAACAGTCGGGTCGGGCGCCACACACGTTGCCGGTGTCAGAGTAGTGGCAACGTGTTCTTTGGGTACGCGTTGTCAATGTCAGAGGAGTGGCAACGTGTGAGCAACGTGTGCTTCGCTCACACGTTGCCAGGTTGTTTCGTCCCCCCCAAATCGACGCTCGCTGCAATTGTTTGCTCAAACACAACAAACCTCCTGCGCTGCGCCGCCCTCTGTTCCACTCGCCTCGCCGTCGCCTTCCACTCGCCTCGCCGTCGTCGGCCACTCTCCTCGCCGTCGGCCTCCACTCGTGTCGCCGTCGCCTTCCACGTATGCCGCTGCGCCCTGTTCCGAGAGCAAGGCTGAGATCTACGCCACGCGCGCCCTCCCCGAGCTAGCTTCCCCAAAGTCGACCGGCTTGGATGCCCGTGCTCTCCGCCGGCCTCTCTCTGCCTGTGCTCGTAGTAGTATGCTCCCGCCTGCCCCGAAGGTGTTTGATGAAATGACCAGCAGGATTTTTGTGTATGTGTGCTGCCATTTTGGTGTATCCGTGGTGCCATGTTTGGTGCATAAAAGAAGAGGAATATTTTGGATTGTGTATGTTTGGTGCCATTATAGATGCAAATGAGAAGTGTGCCATTGTGGTGCCATTTTTGGTATGTTTGCAGGTAATGAGGCCCTTGAGATTGCCGGAATGTTGATTAACTTCCGTTCCGGCAAATTCGGCCACTCCATATGTCTTATTTTAGCAAAGGTCATGCCGAATTTTTTCTTGAATTTTGGCATATGACTATACTTGCTACAAATAAGACATATTTGAGTGTCCGAAATGTTAGTTGTAGAATTTTAGGTTTATAGGATCAATATATACTTGCACTAGCACAATGCCCGTGCTTCGCTACGGGCCCATCACCGTTATCATGAACGGTATTGCAGTTATATGAATCCATCTACATAAAGGATTATAAACAACATACTCAACTCTTTGACAAACCAGCCATAATTTTTTTTCGAGTTCGACCATAGAATCAAGTTTATACATATATAATATATTCATTATTTCCAAAATGTGAGAACTGGACTCAAATCACTCAACTGTAAGCATATTGATTTACACAGGTGCACACAAGCTAGTTTTTCTTTATACACACAAGCTTATTTATTTTTTGATGAGGGTACTACACACAAGCTAGTTGGTACTGCAAGTCCATATTCAGATTTGGAAGGAATTAGTTGGGCTTCAGTTGGGTTAAAACCAAGACGCACTGACTCGCAGATGCGAGCTAGAGGAAAAAAGCAATACCGACACGTCTCTTCTAGTTTTATAGTCTGAGCTAGAGAGGAAAAAAGCAAGGAACACAAGGGGTTATCTGCAAAGTGTAACGTGGGTGTTCCTGTCCGTTAGATATAAATCGAACGATCCTAAATGAAAGATGGCAGACACACCATCATCACCAACTGTGGTTTTTATAGGAGTAGAGATATTCGTCATATATTTGCCTAATTCTAGTTGCTTACTATGAGACTTCTAATTGTAGGATTCGGAAGATGGCCTACAACGATGAGGCCGGGTGTTCGGGTAAGTCATTTTTTGATGTCCCAGAAGAAGAGCTTGCATTTTCGCAAGAGTACTGGGATTTTATGATGGGCGGCGACCCCCGCCAAGAAGATGACATTCAGCCTAGCGTCGGCGCCGAGACCACGAATTACGGCGATAACACGTCAAACGCCGAGACAACTGATGGAGCTGGACATTGCACATACGGTAGCAAATCCAGCGGAAAGCGAAAGAGGAAGCCAAATTCGGTCAGCACCCTGACGACTGAGGTCACTAAAGTCGACCCGGTCACCGGTTTGCCTGTACTTCCTCTTAAGACTAAAAGAAGCTATGGTAACTCCATAGGAACCATCCTCCGAGAGACCATATCCATCAATGAAACAAACATCCAGGATCCCCGCAAAAAACCTTTGCGCGACCTCCTCCTTCATAGGTTGCACAATGTATACAAGTTCCCGGGAGGTGATCCTGAAGAAGAGCCTCCCAATGACAAGAACTTCCAACTAGTTAACGAGAAAGCCATGGTCAAGTTCAGCAAGGCCTTAGACCATGCTAATCAATACCTCTTTACCGGCGCCAATGACCTTGTGGGTGGTCAGCAAGATGATTCACCCTACCATGATCCCGATAATGAAATGTGTGAGGTCCTCCTGGAGGAACAACGACGTGAGTGTAAGAAGTCTCTGGAGTTCGTTGATTCTCTAGAAACTCAAGAAACGGCTCCAGCAGCCTTCACCCAACCGTCGCCCACCACCTTGATTAGCCCGGGCACATTGACTAAGACGCTAAATGCGTATCTATATGGTAAGGCGCCCGCGCCTACCCAGAAGGAGGCGTCCGTGCCCACCCAGAAGGAGGCGCCCGTGACCAAGGAGAAAAAGATGCGAAAGAAGTATAACAAGACCAAAGCTGACACCTCTAAGTCCCACAGCCAACCAGCTCCACACACGGAACGGATCTATGATAGGATGGCCAGGCCGAAAGTGCGACACTATCATATCGGGGGCCAACCAATGCTACCTCCCGGTATGCTGTCAACAATGGTTGGGGATGCAAAACACCTACATGAACGAGTTCTGTCCTATGAGACCCATCTTCTTACCCAACCCAATACAGATAGACGCCCGCTTTTCGCGGCAAAGGTCCCACAGGGCTTCTCCTTTGTCGATACATTCCCCGCGGATCTTATCTTGCTGAGATTTGAGGATATCTTCGGTCTGTTTCATTTGCATCGCCTTGATTCGTCCTTGATCCGCTATCATGCGCTTCACCAAGCATACATGATCTCAAAAGAGAGTAACTCAAAGATTGCGATAGTGGACCCCTATCACTTGTATGAGAACATGTTGACAAGCACACAAGGAACTGAATTGTTGCTGGAATACATCGTCGACACGTTCATGCAACAAAATAGGCAAAAGGAAATCATGCTCCCTCCTTTCTCTCTCAAGTAAGTCATTTTCTGCTTTCGCAAATTTCCATCATTCCTTTGCACGTATGAAGGTGTATTTGAGGATGATGGTTGATTTCAATTCCTTTGGGCAGCGACCGCCACATCCTCATCGTTTTGTGGCCGAATGTATCGCAAGCTTTGTATTTGGACTCGTACCCAAAGGCAAAAAAGGAGGACTACGAGCGAATCGAGAAGCTTCTGAATTCTTGTATCGCCAGGTTCATCATGCGTGGAAACACGCTCAAAGTCAAAAAGCGCAAGGCAGGCAGCTTAGCATTCATCCACCATACCAATTTCCCATGCCTCAAGCAAGCTGAGAACACTAAGCTTGATGCCTTCTACGTCATGCTTCAAATACAAGAGTTTGTAAGGGATCAAGAAAACCTTCGCATGCCATGTGACAAAGACCAATCTCATATCCGCAAATGGTGCAATGACATGGCAAAGGCTTCGCCTAAAGTGGTTAGTAATAATCTGTGTCGCATCCAATAGGCGCTTGCGTCAAACATCTACACGGATGTCGTTCTACCCAACGGAATGTTCCACGCCTAGGAATTAACGAAGGCGGAGGTACAAGAACGCTTAGAGGGACAGGGCGACATGAGGCCATTTGCCCCATTAGGTGACATTCTTCCGGAGCGGCCGCCAAAGATATCAAACTAAAGTGCGAACTTTTTTTTGCGTTACAACATGAAATTCTTACGTTATGAATCAGGCATGCTTTTAAATATATTTCATACTTTTCCTGACTATTCGTTATGACACATCTTTGTCACCCGCAGGTGCACAAGTTCCCGAGCAACATTCACAAGTCGTTCATAACCAAGCTATTTGGAGTCCTTAGCTAGAGGGAGGTGGTCATTTTGTTGAAGAACTTCATTACCGTTGTCTTGCTACTAGTCATTCTGTTTCTGTTGTATCTCATCATGGTTTAGATGATGAACGAACTACTTGTACCTTAGGATGAAAACTCTTGATGTTTGGTGACATTGTAAGCACATGGATGACTCAATTATGTACCTATGTGTGACTTTCGATGCCTAACTACTTATCTATATCGTTGTATGTTATTACTGCTATTTTCGTACACTTTATATGCTTCTGTTAATTTACTGTGCAAATGTAGGAATTAAATAAATTATTTACAAATTATATATATTCAAAAAATAAGTAGCAACGTGTAAGCTCTTTGCCGAGTGATGTGCCGGACCACTCGGCAAACATGAGACACACGAGACGGCGCATACGTCCACCCACTTTGTCGAGGTGTCGCCCTCCGCGCGCCGAGAAAGATCTTTGCCGAGTGACGGCCACGCGTGTCAGTATACCTCTTTGCCAAGTGCCGGCCACACACGGCGGCAAACCTTTTTGCCGAATGCTGGCATTTGGCAAACAATCAGCCAGGGGACGGCTGGCGGCCTGCCACGTGCCCAGCCTTTGCGAGTGTCTGAGCCGGCACTCGAAGGGTTTTACAAAGTTTGGTAGCACAATCCATCAGAACAAGGTTTTACAAAGTTCACAAGCCATCATAGATGAGGGTTCAAGTAGGAAAACGAAATGCAATCCTACAATCCTATGAGAGCGACAACAAGCACTTCAAGACTACGATGTACACACTCTAGAGTGTTTTAGTGGCGGAACCAGATGAAAATCCTAGAGCGCGCCGGTCTAAACAACTGCTACCCCTGCCACCCCGCACCGATGGAGCGCATCATCTTCAACATGGCAAGGTGGAGGCATGTGTGGTTGTCGACGCCACCAAGTACCGGTGTGTGATCGATGGCCTGCGCTATCTGGTCAACACGTGCCCAAACATTGCTCATGTCGTGAGCGTCATGAGCCGGCACATGGAAGCGCCCCAACAAGTAGCACTACGTGCACAGGATGATGGACTACGGTTGTCCGTACAAGGCCGGAGGAGTCGCATACTTAGTTGCCAACAAGAACAACGACCACACCGGGGCGGCGACAACGACATGAAGAGCACAAGCGGCATCACGTTCTTCATTACAAGCTCATTTTAGGGACTTCGCAAAATCATGGCGTGGTAGCCATTTCATATTGCAAGGCGGAGTATGTGGGAGCGGCGTGCCAGGGAGTCTGGCTGAAGTGGGACATGAGCAACAAGCATCCGTAGTTCGAACACGGGCATGATATTCTTTCGAGATTCACTTTCTCCATTAATTTGACAAATAAACATGTGTTTTATGCTATAGAATTATATCACTCAATTCATATTCAAAAGGTATATATATGCGGAAAGTGTTTTGTGCTCCCGAGGTCCAATGATCCTGACAGTTTAAAAAAATTGATTTTTTTATAAGTTTCAAAAAAATTAAAAAAATCCGATAGCTAATAGTGTATTCAATGAAAAAAGACAAAATCTGATAAACTTGGATTATTTGAAACTATGCATATTGAGATCCACACTTTTATTTTTATTTTTGTGTAGTCCAGGATACGTGTTTGAATATGATGTTTTGCACGTTCGGTGAGTACACGATTGGCTACAACGGACATTTTTTTAAGACATTTTTTAAACTATTAAATATTTTCTTTTGGTTTTTTAAACTAGCACGATCGCTGTAACTCGGGAGCACAAAATCTCCTCTCTATATTTATGTTTTTACATGTCTTCAGTCTTCTGCATAATTGACCAAATTTATGGAAAACACTAGATCACGCAAAACAAGCACGCCCTGTAAATAAGGAAGTATGGTTCAAGCCCACCTTAGACAGTTAGGGACAAGAAGCCCGGCCCCATATGTCATGGAGGCGTAGGGTGGCGCATGCATGCGTGCATGCACGCATTGACGCTTATCATTTCGATCGGAGATAATGATCAACGAGCTCGGTAATCGCTCCAAGAAATTGGGATAAGCCCGATCTATTCAACGGGATGATCAGTTATCCATTATCCAACCTCAGCTATATATCCGCACCCTTCCGCACCCACCCCATATTCCCATCGCCACCATCCTCCTCCTTCTCACACGCAGTAGCAGCACGATCACATCTTCACAATGGTGCAGCGCTCGTCCACCGCCGAGGTGATGTCGATGGACCTTTCCCCAAAGATGCCGACCAAGGCGTACGGCAGCGACGGCGGGTCCTACTACGACTGGTCCCCCGCCGAGCTCCCCATGCTGGGCGCGGCCTCCATCGGCGCCGCCAAGCTCCACCTCGCCGCCGGCGGCCTCTCCCTCCCCAGCTACTCCGACTCCGCCAAGGTCGCCTACGTCCTCCAGGGCGACGGAGTCTGCGGCCTCGTCCTCCCCGAGGCAGCCAAGGAGAAGGTGATCCCCGTCAAGACCGGCGACGCCCTGGCGCTCCCCTTCGGTGCCGTCACCTGGTGGCACAACGCCGAGGGCTCTTCTACCGAGCTCGTGGTGCTCTTCTTGGGCGACAGCCACAGGCATCTTCACGGGCTTCTCCACCGAGTTCGTCGGCCGCGCCTGGGACCTCGACCAGGACTCCGCCGCCAAGCTCGTCTCCACCCAGCCCGGATCCGGCATCGTCAAGCTCGGCACCGGCCACAAGATGCCGGAGCCGTGCGCTGAGGACAGGGAGGGCATGGTGCTCAACTGCCTCGAGGCGCCGCTGGACGTGGACATCCCCGGCGGCGGCCGCGTGGTGGTGCTCAACACGGCGAACCTGCCGCTGGTCAAGGAGGTCGGGCTCGGCGCCGACCTGGTCAGGATCGACGGCCACTCCATGTGCTCGCCGGGCTTCTCCTGCGACTCCGCGTACCAGGTCACCTACATCGTGCGCGGCAGCGGCCGCGTGCAGGTCGTGGGCATCGACGGCACCCGCGTGCTCGAGACCCGTGCGGAGGGTGGGTGCCTCTTCATTGTGCCCAGGTTCTTCGTCGTCTCCAAGATCGCCGATGAGACCGGCGTGGAGTGGTTCTCCATCATCACCACCCCAAAGTACGTATACATTATTTTCTTGATCAAGTTCGCACTATCATCAACATGGTTAATTAATGCTTGTGTTATTTAATATCAATGCAGCCCGATCTTCAGCCACTTGGCCGGGAGGACGTCGGTGTGGAAGGCGATATCGCCGGCGGTGCTGGAGGTGTCCTTCAACACCACGCCGGAGATGGAGAAGATGTTCCGCTCCAAGAGGCTCGACTCTGAGATCTTCTTCGCTCCGGGCTAGACCAGCCAGCGAGCCATCCACCTCGGCAACGGCCAGCCACCACCAGATTTTTAATTTAGTCTCCTTTATTAGGTCGTTGATCGCGGGTCAATAAAATTTAGTTTGTCTCCTTAATCAAAGTACTCCATGTACGAGGAGTAGTTCTATGCTTTTCTTGCAGTTTTTGTTTCAACAGAAATGAAATCAAACATTGTGCGTGGAATCATGTGGGCGTTTGTGTTGACCTGCAAAGCATACGTATGGTTTGTACTCTTTGTTCTAATGATTTCTGAATCATGTGCTGTTGTAGCCCCAACCATGTCTTGATTTCTGAATCATGTGTTTCACCACGTTAGTAGTTACCAGGTATAGTTTCTTTCACTGAACACTCTCAAAAGACAAATCATAACATTCCACCTAATTCTTACAAAAGTTTTAGCAAAATAACATACAGTGGACTTACCTATGTATCATTAGTGTATAATGCCATGAGATGGACTTTCGTAATATAGCCCCTACCAAAAGGAAAAAAAGGAAAGAGAAGTCCTGAAATGCTCATGGCCAAAAATACCTTGTTTGTGAATCCGGTCTGTAACTCGCATGTCACATCCGGTTCATCCTACAATTTAATACTTACCAAACATTGACTTGCGCTCCTCAGAATAATCAGAGATTTCTCCTCCTTCAAGCCTAGGAATAACACTGGAGATGTACTTTAAGCACCTGAATTTCTAGAGACTTGAGAGTTATTATTGCCTTGTGCTTTCTGCGAATATCCACTATATTTGCCTCCAAATTACATATGCTTCTTTGAAATTTATAATATGCCTAGATTTTTATGAAGGATTTCAAGATTGCATGCATATATCCTTACCTTTTCTTCAGAACATACTTTACGTTGTTCATGGCATTGTGGTGAGTTAATCTAATTAGGTATCTTTTTCCTATTACTCAGGTTTTGCAGCTAATGTCAGCTTGTCATATATATTTGTAATTTTTATCAAGTGTTTAACAAGTTCTATGTTTTTCTAGGCTCTATGGTTATGATACATACACCCATAATTTTGTAAGATTTTTTTTTTGTACTTTTGGGTGCATGTGGAGGTTATGAACTGCGAAGATGGTAAATGTGGTACATCTCGTGTAACTTTACTTGTGTGTTCATAAGATGACATGCTGCCAGGAAGGAAATCTCTATTTATAAATGTCCAACCCATACACATCGTGTCCCTGGCCCTGGTTTGAGGCAGCTTAGGCAGCTTATCCTGAGCGTTGATTGGCCTCCGAACAGTGTTTTTTCACCGTCCTTTTTTTTACAGCCGTTAGATCGTAACTTTAACCGATTTCTACTCACTACCGGACACAGTAGGTCTATGACGTGTGGGCCAGCAAGCGGGGCGGCCCTAGCTGCAGCACGTCCTCTGCGTCGCCCTTCCTTTTCCGCCTTTTACTGTCGCGGTGGATAGCGACGGGCCAATGGGGCTGCACGGACGAGCGTGGTGCTGCGCAGCGAGCAGAGGAAAAACCTAGCCCCCAATCCTTATTCGCCCCTCCGCCCCGCTCTCTCCTCTACCTAGCGCCGCTGCCTCTCTTCACAGCGCCGCCCTCCTCCTCCTCAGCGCCGCCACCGGGCTTCCCCACGCCGCCCCTCCTCGTGTTGTTAGGCTGCAGCGTCGCGCAAGGCGGCGAGATGTGTTCTTCTCATCCAGCTCGTCATCTGGCGCCGCCGCCGTGCGCCATGCTCTTGGAGGCTAGAGCGTCTGGTGCCTCCGTGGAGCGGTGCTTGACTGGGGGCCGCGCCGCCGGCCGTCACCACGTCTCCCAATCTACGCCGTCTCTTCCTCTTCCGAAATTTGTGGATCGAGAGGGATGCGAGCAAGGGCGTCGGCGGCACACAGCCAATCCCCTTCCCCTCTGCCCTCTCCCTCTTCCGAAATTTGTGGATCGAGAAGGAGATGAGATGCAACCACGGGTGGGGCAAGGAGGGCGACGAGGGAGACGAGCAAGGGCGCGGCGGACTCCTCGTGGGTAAGCTCCACCCTCTTCCTCTCAGCGCATCTCCCCTCTCTCACGTCTCTCTCTCAGCCCTAGAGAAGGAGCTGCATTCATGGGAGGTTCGGTCCGTGCTCCTCTTCCTCTCTCCCTACTCCCCACCCTATATATTTAGATTTATTTGTGAAATTTATTCCATGCTGCTTGCACACCCTGGATCTTGCAGTAGTGAGAAAAAAGCACATACTTGCTTCTTGATTCCTGATGATTTGTAAAGCACAAATTGCTTCTTATTTCCTGATGATTTGTTACGATGCAAGGTGTTGGGATTAAAGGTGAGCCTGAACCCGTGATGTCATGTATTCAGGTCTGAGCAAAGTCTGAGCTGGAGGGGTGGAGCTCCGACGCCTTTGTGCACAGTGCTGTTGTTACTGGTATTTCTCTACAAACGCATCCAATTTTCTTTTGTTTCCAAGGCCTTGCTTACAGTTTTCTATTCTAAGTAAACTCAGCTTCCATGATATTTTTCTTACATGTGCATTGCTTTTTGGTCATTGTAGATATATATTGTTCTTCTACATGAAGCTTTTTTGCACGAACATAGCTTTCCGGGTTAAAAGGTATGCTTGATTGAACCTTTCCATGGTTAAATTCATTATCCAGTGCTGAGTCCATGTTTGCCTATATCTACTTATTTAGTGCTTCAGTTTGTGGCCTAAAGAGGATTTTAAAGAAAACTTGTTTGTGGTCTTTGTATCTTGCCGAGTACAAAGTAAAAGATCTTGCGGCAGCTCTACTAGACTTATTCACCATCTTCGCAGTCCTCCAGCGAGCCGAGCAAGCCGAACCCGCACTGTGAAGGTCGTGCTCTACACCATCCTTCCAACTTTTATGACCTGCAGAGGCTGCTGCATCTACTCACTCTGCTCGGGACATGCATGGTCATCAGCGACGGCGTGCTCGCCCTGCTGTCTCTGGTCGATACTCCTCCTTCCCACAGATTTTTTGATTTTTCTCTCAGTATTGCATTGGTTGGTATTATGTAGATCCTGATGTATTCTTGCTCTTTCTTGCAGTGTTCTCAGTGGTTTCCGGGCTTCAATTCTTGCTGGGCAATGAGCAATTGAGCAGCACGAATGCAGGTCAAATGCTTTCTCTGCTTGCGTTTATGATTTCTCAATACCCATGTCTGCTTGTTATATAAGCAGATTCTGATTAAATTTATTCGAATAACTGAACTACTTGTTGATTTGTACTACAATGTTTGTTTTCTTCTTTCGAATATCCACCAAGTAGCAAGTCAAAAAGAGCATGAACCATCTATTTTCCTTTTTATCTTTGATGGCAAACTGAAAATTCTTGCTTATAGTTTTTTTGTGGGAGTTTCCTTAGCCTATAATCTATGATGTCGTATGACTGCATCGGGAGGAGCGGGGCTGCGTAGAGCGCCATAAGGCCATGCTCGCCGTGTGTCCTCTGTCAGAGCTGAGCTTCCTTGTTGACGACCTCGCCATCTCCAGCACCTCCACAGGTATACATGCTTTGTTTGATATCCCTTTATATTGTTCCTTTCATTACTTTGATGATTAATTACTAAAATAGAGAAAAAAATGTTGTTTATGTGTGTAAATTACCGCTAGGATCTTTTTTTGTTTTGCCTAGATATTGGTAAAAATATATTCATGTGATTTCGGTCTGTACATGTATGCATCTATGGTGAGCAGTTTAAGATCATTATACTTAAAATAGTCCAGGCCATTACCTTTAAAAAGATATGTTTGTGGTGGGACACTAATACTTGAAAATTTTATTTGGTCTTTATGAACCAAATATTTCTGAATACCCACAAGGCCACAAGTATTATAGTTAACAATATTAATGTTGTCAACGTAAAATTTTGTTCTCTACGTTGTCTTGTGAATTCAAAAATCCTTATGAGTGACTTCACTTTGATAACTTAGTATGGTGTGTCATCCAGCCTGCTGGTTCTGAAGCTAAGGCGACAGCTGGATCCTGGGGCCCGCTCGCGAACAGCCCCACCCATCATCAACCTTTTCCAGGAACCAGGAAGTGAAAGAAGAAAAAAGAAGATCCAACGACCCAGGTGAAATGCAGGAGAAGGATTTCACTGTTTAACCCAAATGGGCGGTCAAGGATTTTATTGCTGTGCTCCAATGAATTATGTAAGGCTTTGGTGGAGGACACCGGCAAGGCAGGCTGAGGTGAGTATAGAATTTTTGCTTGTGAGTGTTCTCGAATTGGCACCATCGTTACCTATATTTGGCCCAGTGCACATGTTTGTTGGAGATATGCCCTTGAGGCAATTAATAAAGTGATTTTATTTGTCATATCTCTTTTTGTTCATAATACGTTTAATACCATGCTATAACTGTATTACGCGGAAACATTAATACACGTGTGATATGAAAACAACCAGGTCCCTAGTAGCCTCTATTTAACTAGTTCGTTGGGTAACAGATGATCAAGGTTTCCTGATCATGGACAATAGCGTCGGTTAACAACGGAGTCGTATCATTAGGTAAATGATTTGATGGACATACCCAAAATATAGAAACGTAGTGTTCATACCTTCGACTGTGAGATCATATCAAATCTCTGCTTCTGGAAGATGCGGCTGATTGCATCAAACGGCATGTCTTATATAGCGTGACAATAAAGGTGACACTTTCGGGTATCGGAAGGAAGCAGTAGAAACGAGTGATCAAGAGCAGAAATTGCCAGTCCACATAGCAGGATAGGTACTCTGGCCCACTCGGTGAGATTACATCAATGAGCTTGCAAGCATGTGACTAGGTCACGGGGATGTAATATCACAGACGAGTAAAGATAGATTTGTCGGTGATGATGTCATGCTCGGTAATCATGATACCGGAGAACGACGCTCGGACAATCTAAGTATCGCTAGGCAAGAGGATGAGACTGGACGTCTAAAGGTTCAAACGATAAGAAACATATTTGTGGACGCACAGGGGCTATCATGGGTATCCAGATCCCGCTGTTAGTCATTGATCGGTGAGGGTGTCTCGATCATGTCTGGAGTGATCCCGAACCGTGGGGTAACACACTTAAGGGTGGGTGACGATTAGATTGGATTTAGAGAGAAAAGGAACCAGAGACTCCGGAAGTCCGGACATGTCCGATGGAGATCGGAGGGCAACGAAAGATGTTTCGGAGTCCGAATGAATTAATTAATATATATTTAATATTAATAAGTGTTATTAGTGATTAAATATATTTTTTATTTAATTAAATTCGAATTTGTTTTTTGGGTTGATAATCAATGATTGTTGGTTTGCTAAGTGCACGTACCATGCACGGGGCGACCAGCACACGAGTCTCCTCGTGGTCGTCGTGTGCCTCCATTCGGCTAATTCGAATTTAAAAGGCATTAAAACCTAAATGGGCCTTAGAGGCCCATTAGGGGTCTAAGGCCCATTAGGGGAAATTCCCTAAAAAGAAAAAGGAAAAAAAAGGAGCCCACCTAGTGGCCGGCTGCCTCCCTTGGCCGGCGGTGGCAGTCCCACTTGGCCTAGCCAAGGGAGATGGCCTCCCACCTCCTCCTTTAAATAGGGACCCCCCATGCCTTTGGAATTGCACCAATTTCTCCCTCCTTCTCTCCTACCTTGAGCGTGGTTCCGTTTCTGGAGCTGCGTATGGGGAGGGAAGTCTCTCTACTCTACGCACACCGCTGTGCTGCTAGATCCACTCTTTCACTTTCGCTGCTCTGCTGGATCTGGAGCCCGGAGGTCGTCATCCACACCGTACGTGTGCGGAACCGCGGGAGCCGTCTTCTTCCACTACACGACCTTGAGGTCGACATCGTCGTCTCCATCGACAACGTTTGTGCGGGAACGTAATCCCGCTTCCGGTCTACAAGGGTATGTATTCTGATCTCCTCCGTATTATATATCTGCATAGTATAGATCCTGGCTAGTTTATGGTTATCGTCGCTAGGAATTTTTTTTTTTCTGTCTTCGATCCACTTCAGTGGTATCAGAGCCGATCTATGCGTAGATATATCTGTACGGTTAGAACACATGTTGAATGTGGGCATCGATTCTACATTTGTTACCCTCTCGCGTGTACTTGTTTATATCGCGGTATTGTGGGATGAATCGGCCCGGACCGACTTTACCGCACTCTTACGCGAGACTGGTTCCACACTTGACATGTGGCTTGTACCGTATATGTGGCTGGCGGGTGTCTGTATCTCCTACAATAGTTGATATTGCATTTACAATGGAGGGCCCCGAAAGGGTGTAATAGAGACAATTGTCTTATCGCTGTTGTGGTTGTTTTCGTAGGTAAGAAACGGTTCTTGTGCGGAAGCCCTAGCAGCCACGTAAAATATGCAAAAGATAAAGTAGAAAGCGTCTAACTTTATTTTGCAGGGGCAATGTGATATGGTCAAGGTAGGTTTATTAAATTGTTTATAAAACTGTTGGCGCGAAGGAGACCATCGGCGCGGAGGAGACCATATCATGTCGCATTACATTTCATTTAGATGTTATGTAGATTGTGTGCATCTTATATTGTGTATATATATATGTCTATATATTAGTTACACGGCGGTAGTAATATAAGATGATCCCTCCCAAAATTCCGATAATAGTGTTCTCCCTCTGTCGTGCACCACCAATAAAGTTCTACGTTACGGGGTACGCCGCTTGCGGTTACACTCGTCTCTTCGTTCGCATACGGTGGGTGTAAGCCACGTTGCACGCGCGAATACGTCAGAGGGTGTTATGGCGAGCCTAGCATGTACAGACATGGCCTCGGAACACAAGTACCGAAAGGTTAAGCACGAGTCACATGCGGTGATGTGATTGATATACGATGTCTACCTTTGAAGTTATGCTATCTGCCTGATCGATGGGGGTAGTGTAATGGATGGGGGTTGTGTAATCACTAAGACGATGCGAGGGATACTCGTCTTGAGTGGGAGTTCTAGTAGTTTTATTTTAAAACTTGAACCCATATTTTATTATGAACAAACGTCTTATGTTTTGCAAATTCCATTGTAGATGTCTCGCCCCACCTTTAACCTAGGCCTGTTCCTTGAGAAAGAGAAACTTAAGACCAACGGCTCCAACTTCATGTCCTGGTTCCGCAACCTGAGGATCCTCCTCACTCCCCACAAGGTCGGCTACGTGATCGAAGCCGCCATAGGTGACGCTCCTGCAGATACCGCCACCGAAGATGAGAAGAAGGCTTATCAAACTAAGGTGGAAGACTCCTCCTTCGTCCAGAGTGGCATGCTCTACGCCATGGAAGCTGATCTGCAAAAGCGCTTTGAGAAGATGAGTGCCTTTGAGATAATCTGATCTCAAGGCTGTCTTTGCGCCGCAGGCCAAGGCTGAGAGGTATGAAGCTTCTGAGCTTTCTTCTCAGCCAAGATGGAAGAGCACAGCAGTGTCTCTAGCACGTGGTCAAGATGTCTGGCTACGTTCAACGCCTGAATGCTCTGGAATGCAAGATTCCAGATGAACTGGCGATTGATAGGGTGCTGCAATCGCTGCCCCCTAGCTTTAAGGGATTCGTCATGAACTACAACATGCACGGCATGGCTAAGTCCCTCTCTGAGGTGTTCGTGATGTTGAAGACTGCTGAGGTGGAGATCAAGAAGGAGCACACGCTGTTGATGGTCAACAAGACCGTCGATTTCAAGAAGTCTGGCGGGAAGGGTAAGAAGACCTGGAAGTTCAAGAAGGATGGCAAACAGTTGCTAAGCCTAAAACTACCAAATCTGGTCCCAAGCCCGGCGTGGAATGCTTCTACTGCAAGGGAGACGGTCACTGGAAGCGCAACTGCCCCAAGTACCTGGAAGACAAGAAGGCCGGCAAGATTGTCGGAAGAGAGAAAGGTATATGTGATATACATGTTATTGATGTGTACCTTACATGCGCCCGTAGTAATACCTGGGTATTTGATACCGGCTCTGTTGCTCATATTTGTAACTCACAGGTGGAGTTGCGGAATAGTCGGCGCCTGGCGAAGGACGAGGTGACGATGCGCGTCGGCAATGGATCAAGAGTTGACGTGGTGGCCGTCGGCACGCTCCCTCTGCATCTACCTCGGGATTAGTTTTGGTTTTGAATAAGTGTTATTTTGTACCATCTCTGAGTGTAAACATTATAAGTGGTTCTTGCTTGTTGCAAGACGGATATTCGTTCAATTCAGTATCAAGGGTTGTGCTATTTCGATGAATGATATCTTTTATGTTGATGCTCCTGTGAATAATGGTTTATTCTTGTTGAATCTCGATCGTAGTACACACATCCATAGCATAGATGCCAAAAGGATTAGACTTAGTAATGATACCGCCATGTATATGTGGCATTGCCGACTTGGTCACATTGGTGTAAAGCGCATGAAGAAACTCCACTCAGCTGGACTTTTGGAGTCATTAGATTTTGGATCTCTTGACACTTGCGAACCATGCCTCATGGGCAAGATGACTAGGTCACCGTTCAATGGTTTCGTTGAACGTGCGTCGGAATTATTGGGAGTTATACATACAGATGTGTGCGGCCCAATGAGCGTATCGACGCAATGGTTATCGTTACTTTGTAACCTTCACTGATGACTTGAGTAGATACGGGTATATCTACTTAATGAAACACAAGTCAGAAACTTTTGAAAAGTTCAAAGAATTTCAAAGTGAGGTTGAAAATCAACTTAACAAGAAAATAAAGCACCTCGATCCGATCGTGGTGGCGAATATTTGAGTTTTGAGTTTGGCACACATCTGAAGGCCTGTGGAATTGTGCCACAGCTTACGCCTGCCGGAACACCGCAACGCAACGGTGTGTCCGAGCGACGTAATCGTACTTTATTAGATAGCGTGCGGTCTATGATGTCTCTCACCGACTTGCCCGTATCGTTTTGGGGATATGCGTTAGAAACAGCCGCATTCATTTTAAATAGGGCTCCATCCAAATCCGTGGAAACGACACCGTATGAGGTATGGCATGGTAAGAACCTAAGCTGTCGTTCCTGAAAGTTTGGGGTTGTGAGGCTTATGTCAAGAAATTGCAGCCTGACAAACTCGAACCGAAATCGGAAAAGGTCGTCTTTGTAGGGTATCCGCGGGAAACCATAGGATACACCTTCTACCACCAAGCCGAGGGCAAAACGTTTGTCGCTAGAAACGGCACCTTTCTCGAGAAGGAGTTTCTCGCTAAAGGAGTAAGTGGGAGGAAAATAGACCTCGACGAGATAGTTGATCCTGAACTCGAAATTCCGAGTGGCGCAACGGAAACGTTCCTGAACCGTCCTCCATAACAGATGGAGTGGGAGAAAATGTCGAGGAGGCTATTATACCTCGTAGGTCTGGAAGAACCCGTACATCTCCTGAGTGGTACGGTAATCTTGTTTGCACCGTCATGTTAATTGAACAAGACGAACCTACAAATTACAAAGAGGCAATGGAAGGACCCGAGTCCGAGAAATGGCTTGAGGCCATGAAATCCGAAATAGGATCCATGTATGACAACAAAGTATGGACTTTGGTGGAGATTCCCGAAGGGCGCAAGGCCGTCGAGAATAAATGGATCTTTAAGAAGAAGACTGATGCTGACGGTAATGTAACCGTCTATAAGGCTCGGCTTGTCGCAAAAGGTTTCCGACAAGTTCATGGAATTGACTACGATGAAACGTTTTCACCGGTAGCGATGCTAAAGTCTATTCGGGTTTTGCTAGCAACAGCTGCATATCATGATTATGAGATATGGCAGATGGATGTCAAAACAGCGTTCCTAAATGGTAACATTGAGGAAGAGTTGTATATGGTACAACCTGAAGGTTTTGTCAGTCCAGAAATGTTGGCAAGGTATGCAAACTTCAGCGTTCCATTTATGGACTGAAGCAAGCATCTCGGAGCTGGAATCTTCGCTTTGATGAGGTGATCAAAGGTTTTGGATTTGTCCAAAATGCGGAAGAGACCTGCATTTATAAGAAAATGAGTGGGAGCTCAGTTGCATTCCTAGTTCTATATGTGGATGATATATTACTAATTGGGAATAATGTGGAACTTCTGAAAAGCGTGAAGGAATATTTAAACAGTAAATTTTCGATGAAGGACTTAGGAGAAGCTGCATACGTATTAGGCATTAAGATCTATCGTGATAGACCCAGGCGCCTACTAGCGTTATGTCAAAGTACTTATCTTGACAAGATATTGAAGAAGTTCAATATGCATTTGGCAAAGAAGGTCTTGTGCCGTTGTCAAGGGAAAAACATTGAGCATGGCTCAGTGTCCACAGACGGCTCTTGAAAAGCCGAGGTGGATGGCACTCGATATGCTTCGGCTATAGGATCGATCATGTATGCCATGTTAAGTACTCGACCCGATGTAGCATTGGCTCTAGTTGACGAGTCGATTCCAAAGTAATCCTGGCAAGGATCATTGGACAGCTGTTAAGAACATACTGAAGTATCTTAAGTATACCAAGGACATGTTTCTTGTTTATGGAGGCTGTGGAGAGGAACTTGGCGTAACAGGTTACGTTGATGCAAGTTTCTGCACAGATCCAGATGACTCGAAATCGCAAACAGGTTATGTGTTTAAGGTGAACGGAGGCGCTGTGAGCTGGAGAAGTGGGAAGCAACCCATAGTAGCCCAATCTACAATGGAATCGGAGTATATTGCTGCGGATGCTGCAAATGAAGCTGTTTGGCTAGGAAGTTCGTCATCGAGCTTGGAGTGTTCCCGTGTGCGCAAGACCCTGTGAACATCTACTGCGACAACACAGGTGTCATTGCCAACGTGAAGGAACCAAGGTCTCACTCCACCGCCAAACATATTCTCCGACGCTTCCATGTCATACGGCAGTACGTCAAGGAAGGCGATGTAAAGATTTGCAAAATACACACGGACCTGAATGTTGCAGATCCGCTGACGAAACCTCTTCCACGAGACAAGCATGAAGAACACCGAGAAGCTATAGGTGTTAAGCTTTTACCAAGTTGTAAACTAGATTAATTGTACTCTAGTGCAAGTGGGAGACTGTTGGAGATATGCCCTAGAGGCAATTAATAAAGTGATTTTATTTGTCATATCTCTTTGTTCATAATACGTTTAATACCATGCTATAACTGTATTACGCGGAAACATTAATACACGTGTGGTATGAAAACAACCAGGTCCCTAGTAGCCTCTATTTAACTAGTTCGTTGGGTAACAGATGATCAAGGTTTCCTGATCATGGACAATGGCGTCGGTTAACAACGGAGTCATATCATTAGGTGAATGATTTGATGGACATACCCAAAATATAGAAACGTAGTGTTCATACCTTCGACTGTGAGATCATATCAAATCTCTGCTTCTGAAAGATGCGGCTGATCGCATCAAACGGCATGTCTTATATAGCGTGACAATAAAGGTGACACTTTCGGGTATCGGAAGGAAGCAGTAGAAGCGAGTGATCAAGAGCGGGAATTGCCAATCCACATAGCAGGATAGATACTCTGGGCCCACTCGGTGAGATTACATCAATGAGCTTGCAAGCATGTGACTAGGTCACGGGATGTAATATCACAGACGAGTAAAGATAGATTTGTCATGATGAGGTCATGCTCGGTAATCGTGATACCGGAGAACGACGCTCGGACAATCTAAGTATCGCTAGGCAAGAGGATGAGACTGGACGTCTAAAGGTTCAAACGATAAGAAAGATATTCGTGGACGCACAGGGGCTATCATGGGTATCCAGATCCCGCTGTTAGTCATTGATCGGAGAGGGTGTCTCGATCATGTCTGGAGTGATCCCGAACCGTGGGGTAACACACTTAAGGGTGGGCGACGATTAGATTGGATTTAGAGAGAAAAGAAACCGGAGACTCCGAAGTGTTCCGGACATGTCCGATGGAGATCGGAGGGCAACGAAAGATGTTTCGGAGTCCGAATGAATTAAATAATATGTATTTAATATTAATAAGTGTTATTAGTGATTAAATATATTTTTTATTTAATTAAATTCGAATTTCAAAGGCATTAAAACCTAAATGGGCCTTAGAGACCCATTAGGGAAAAATCCCTAAAAAGAAAAAGAAAGAAAAGGAGGGGAAGGGCCAGCCCCTAGGTGGGCCGAATGGGGCCCACCTAGTGGCCGGCTGCCTCCCTTGGCCGGCGGTGGCTATGTGGGGTTTAGTCCCACATGGCCTAGCCAAGGGAGATGGCCTCCCACCTCCTCCTTTAAATAGGGACCCCCATGCCTTTGGAATTGCACCAATTTCTCCCTCCTTCTCTCCTACCTTGAGCGTGGTTCCGTTTCTGGAGTTGCGTACGGGGAGGGAAGTCTCTCTACTCTACGCACACTGCCGTGCTGCTAGATCCACTCTTCCACTTCCGCTGCTCTGCTGGATCTGGAGCCCGGAAGTCGTCATCCACACCATACGTGTGTGGAACCGCGAGACGCCATCGTTTGGCGCTGGGAGCCGTCTTCTTCCACTACACGACCTTGAGGTCGGCATCGTCGTCTCCATCGACAACGTTTGTGCGGGAACGTAATCCCGCTTCCGGTCTACAAGGGTATGTATTCTGATCTCCTCCGTATTAATATATCTGCATAGTATAGATCCTGGCTAGTTTATGGTTATCGTCGGTAGGAAATTTTTTGTTTTCTGTCTTCGATCCCCTTCAATGTTAGGCTGTAGTTTGCCTTACAGTTCCGTTTTACCTGCAGGCAGAAGAACTCCAGAAACTGCCATGTACAGTTTTGACAGATATTTGTTGGACGTTCTTAGTGTGAAGCATATTTCTCCTAGCCATGTAGTTGGTTTTTTTGCTCTACATAAATGCCGAGCTGGAAGGAATGGGGCAGCAAGATCATCGCCACAGGCTGCAGCGACTCAAAACTGATTGAGTTAATAGTGTTGCTATTATTGAATCTGATGGTAACTTTTGTGCTATCTGGACAGAAAAAACATAATTTTTATATCATGCTTAGTCTACTAACTTATTGACTGTACCAATTACAATCATTTTGAATGGCCAGTCATATTTTTCTTGCTGCTTCACAATTAGCACTCCTTGGAATTGCAGGGTGTTCGTGGAGTTACACCTTCCAGCTTTGAAGGAAAAGAATCCCCAGTTAGAGGTGGTGACACAGCTTGTCCGTGCTCAACATCCTAACTTAAAGGGCATTTACAGTAAGATCTTCCTTTCCTTTTGACCATTGTACTGTAATCAGGAAGCTATCTAAGTACCTCTCCTTTTGACCATTTGGACTTTCCTCACCAAATGCATGGAGTTAGTTAATTTGCATGCAGTCTCTCGCGGTCAAAGCACTTAAGTTTCTACTCCAAATGCATGGACCATGGGGTACTTTGCAATATTTAAAATTGCAGCATCGTGATATTGTGTTGCTCTGTTTTCATGCCCTTTGTTCTGATTCTACTAAGCTACATCAACTCTGGCTGCAATCTTCTAAGAAAATTGTAACATATGATGCTAATAGGTGTCGGCAGCGGCATGCACGATGGTGCTCCTGGTGCGGTGCGGAGAGAGAGAGAGTCAGTGAGAACGACATTGCATTATTCAGCAACGGCGTGCCTTGCTGCACACCTATGAGCTGGTTCCCTCCAGTCCTAGGTAATTCTCAGCAGTCAGCATGGTGATATGTTACATAGCATCTCATGTTTCTCAAGGTTCTACATAATGTTTTGTTACCAGTTTGCATAAAAAACTGTCGTTGGGCCAAAAGCTTAGTTACTTTGTTGCCCCTTCTCCCTTAAAATGGTGCAATACATGCTAATGCTAGCATGAGGACTGGAACTATTCTTTAGTAGGAGTGTCTCTTAATAGATATCAATCCTTGTTTTGTTTTCTGGTCAGCTCTATTTTTTCAGCTAACAGATCTTATACCGCTACTAAATTCAGTGTTCATGTCCCGGACAAACTAAGTTGTTTGTTGACTAGCGCCACCTAGGTTATTGTAGGCTTGCATACACATGGTTCTTCAGGAAAGGATTATTACTTGATCGCTGGAACTTTAATATATAGTGGCTGTATATTTCTCACTTGGCATTTTTACATTTTTTCTGATATTAGAAATTTCATATCAGTTTGGCTAATCCTGCATGTCTAGAGATATTTCCTTGCTTATTGTAAAACACTCCTTTTCCTGAACATTTCTGAATATCGTAGCGCAACACGTCCTGTCACATTCATATTGTACATAGGAAGAGCACTCGGATATGACACAAGTATGTACTCCTGTTTGCTCAATTTCAAAGTAAAATTTGCAGTTGTACACAAAAGCAATAAACTTGCAGTGATCATTCAGCGTTACTGCTGAATTGCAGCAAACTACAAGAGCCAAATATGACTGGAGCAAGGCAAAGAGAGGAGAAGATAGGCCACATACCAGATGCTCGGAGCCCTGGCACCGTGGCGTGGCGGGGCATGCCTACCACGGTGGGGGTACTTCGAGGAAGACGACGGCAGGCAACCACGGTGGGGGAACTGAGAGGGTCACGGCCATGGCTGAGCTCGTTGCTGCGGACATGGCGGGCGCCGCGAGCTCGAAAAATATGGCCATTGACGGCATGCAGCTCGAAATCGTGACCATGGCCGCCGAATTCTGCATATGCGAGCTCGTTGATATGGCTATGGTGGGCGAGCTCGGGACGACCCAACCGAAGGAGAAGCTGAACTATGTTCTTGGCAATTTGAGCAGCTCATAGGTGTGCGAGAGATTTGAGAAGCCATGGTCATCCTTGCTGATTCCTGTGTGAATCGGAGAAGAAATGAGCAAGATGGGAAGAGAGAGAGATGGGGAAAGTGTGAGAGAGAAAGGATGGCTGGTCCCACAACTACTGCTTCGGTTGGGCCAAACTCACGTGTGAAGGCTGAGAGAGACCACCGTGTTGTTACGCCTCCGTTGCTCGTGCCATGTAATGTATTTTTTTTTAGGAGGATCCATCACATAAATTCAGACAGCTCAAAACACTTTACAAGAAAGTCCAAACGAAAGCAGAAATTACAAAGAGGACCCCAGAAAAGTGCAGAGAACTCCCTGAGCTATCGGAGAAGAGACAGATGGATCCACATCGATCCCCAAGACCCTAGGCGACAGCGCCGCCGCCGTACCACCCACCGCCGGCAAGAGGAAGCCGCTCCAGCATGTAGAAGGTCGCAGAAGCCGTCCGCCGCGCAGCAACGGAACCGAAGCTCGATGAACGAGTACGACCACGGCCTTCCCTTCCCGCATCCGCCAATCTTCCAGCCGGCGGCGCGCCGCCTAGGTCCACCACCACCGCCCCCGAACCAACTCCAGACGCCGCTCCCTTCGCCTCCACGGCCAGGCAGAACAAGCACCAAGAGGACCACCACCACCTGCAGCAACAAAAACAGAGCAGCACCGTCCACCCACTCCTCCCCTCTCCACCACGGACGGCCAGAGGAATAGAGCAAGAAGATGCGCCATGACGTACCACCTCCACAGCCTCTCCGGCGAGAACGCCGGAACGGGGAAAAGAGGGGGAGGACAAGAGCTCAACCACCGCCGCCATCGCCACCGTCTCGAAGCCGACGCGAGCCACACTCACACCAACACTAACCCTAAACTAGACACGCACGGCAGCCTCCGGAGCTCCCCCCTGCCTCACAGCGCCCTAACGGCGGCCGGAGCCAGAGGGGAGCGGCGGATTCGCCGGCGGGAGCAGATCACGCGCGGTCGCCTCCTCTCCGCCTCGCTCTCTACTGTAGCAGAGGATAAGGTGTGGTGGGATGGTTATCGGGATCCATGTAATGTATTTTTGATCTGTCAACCAACTGTAATGAGACAAACTTGTGCATCTTTAAATACAAGGAAAGTAGACACCCTTCTGTCTTGACTGTGGAATTCCTTTTGTATGTAAGTTCTTATAACCCATTGGGACTAATGCGACATTAGCTTGGTTATGTTCTTGAAACTTGATTGATTCTTTTTGGTAATGTCTTTGGGTTAATGTACCTGGATACAATGTCTTGCAGGATTGTTTTGTTCTGCATGTGAATACAACTACCAGTGATACTTCCCTGATGGAAATGATCGATTAACTTTTCGATGTTCACGTTGCTTGGAGCGTGTCATGTTTGTGCTCAAGGCAATGAACCCCATCTGATCGTCTGACCCTTGTGTTGAAACAAACATTGTTATCTGAGTGACAATATTTAGTGCTACATGAACGAGTACCTGCTTTTATCTATCAATGTTAAGCTCTGTGCTAAGGATTGAATTGAACTTATCTTCCTTATATGGTTTATATCAAAATATTTCTAGCTGTTCATCGATATTACAATCTATATGTATTGGCTCATTCTTTCAAACTACTTTACTTGATGTTGTCACAATTTACTTCACCAGCGTTACACACCTAACAATAGCTTCCAGTTGTATCGATCTACAAAGAAACTGAAAACATCAAGACGCACGAAAGTCAAATAATGAATTCAATTCTTAACAATCTAACTCGGAACAATAAGCTGAAAATGCTCACCTTCCCTCACTATTGACATCAACAGTACGTTAAAAACAATTTACCAATGCCTACAATTTTAGATGTCATGAGTGAAGTTAAGAATTTACCAATGTCTGCAATTTTAACGAGTAAAGAAAACAGATGATGTAGCAGTGCCTCCACAGATTCAATCAACATCGAAACACAAACTCAGAATCATATGGCTCATGAATATGTCCCTCTAACTAAAAAAATATAGATGCTAAATACCACATACCTCCTGCGTGCTATAAAATTATTAATTCATGATCTTACTACACGGTAAAGTATTCAACCGTTTTTTTGGTGGTATCATCTAATTTTTAAGATGCAATGTGCCATATCGAATTGAAAATGACCGCCAATTACCTACTTGTGCAGCCAAGATGATGCCCCTTACGTATTTGTCTAAAGTTATTACAGGACCATATAATCGCGCCTATATTAAGTAATGGACCTTGGATTCAATATCCCATTTGATATGTGCTAATTTATTTTATGACCGTCTCTGGTAGACAATAGAGTATAGCTTGTTGCTTCTGTTTACCATTATAGCATTTTTTTCTTAGATAAGTTCCTTGTTGGGTGGTAGCTACCCATTATCGTTTTTCCCTTTTGGGTAACATTTACCTTATTATCTTCATCTCTAATCTTAATTTACTTGTAGCGATTTTGAACACCGCTATCATGTGACATATGTTTAGCTCAAGCCCCATGGGAGGAATAAATATTTTTTAACACACCTTTTATTAAATTGCTTCAACCTTCTTAGGAAGAGCTGAACACTAATCATTGAGTCACGAAAACTCTAACAAGTAGCTTAAGTACACAGAACATATAAAACTTAAAGCTACAATATAGTTTTGCTTTCGGCATTTGCGCGAGGGCACACGATATTTGGTCTTCTCTACAAGGAAATGCATTCAGATTGAGAGATCTTTAATTACAACTCTGATGGGCTTCCTCTGTATTACTACGGCTCTGAGAATGGATTTTATTAGTGAAATTAGCCTCCTCATCTGCCACTTACATGCTATATTTGTCATGTGGTTTGAACTTCCTACTTCATCTTAAATTGTAATACGCGGTGCGACAGCTGCGCAATGCGTCTACGTGGACACCCATTGTGTATTTAGATTCAGTTATCCAACGACCATGTAATCAATACTTCTACAAGCACACGACTTAGACACCAGCCAAAATCCGTTGCCGTTCCACCATGGCTAGAGACAAGATCACATGATACAAGAAGATGATGGAATCATGGCATGCCGAGCTTGCGGCGGATAAACATGCGAGCAGAGCACATCCAAAACAGCGGAAAGGAACTTTATGATTCAAGCTTTGACGAGGAGCAGAGCTGCTAAGAGAGGGGTCTCGGTTTCATAAGTTCAATCAATTATTTTGTCCCATTCTTTGTTTTCATCGATAAAAAACATAGAAATGTGAGGTCAAAATCATATGGCTGATAAATAGGATGTTCATCTGCAATTCAATAACCATAGGAACAATCCAATTAAATGATTTCTCCAGTTGAATACTTAATACAAATATAAATTACGATTACCACAAAGGTTAGTCATACACAAATAGATTCATACTCATATGGGTTCATAAATTATCAATGGTAGACGCATGTTGTCCGTGGAAATCTCAGAGACGGACAATACACAACATATATGAAAACTTAAGGCTACATTACAGTATTGATTTCGGCACCTGCGCCAGGGGCGCAACCGGTCATCTAGTAGGAAATAAATGCTACTCCTCTTTGAGAACCAAGAACCACGAAGCGGTTGAAAAGAGCTTATACTTCTTTGATTTGGTGGATACTATATTCAATGTACATGGTTTATTATAATTGTAGAAAAGAAATTATCGTGTTGTATTGTAAGCTTCATATTTTTGTTAGCCGAGAATGTATGCAACACTTGCAAATAAAGCTAAATTTGTCGGAAAGATGGAGTTATTCGTGAAGAAGTGAACATGCTTCTTGGAGATAAATACTAAAACTTATATTTGTCTAATATTTATTAATGATTTAGAAATTATTTGACTGCTTGAATTCGCCGATTTGTTTTTAGTTAAATGATATCGTTGAATTGTTGCATTTATTCTTGGGCGCTGATTTTTCTAGTTAAATGATATCCTAGGTTATTGTCCTCCAGTAGTTGATCTAATCGCCATGGGATTCACATCACCCGTATCCTCGTGGACAACGACAACAACATCAAATTGATTTACATTTGGACTCTCAACGAGATGAGGGTCCTCCGATCTCTCATGAAGCTTGGTGCTGCCAATTTCCATGACATCGTCCCAAGCAAGGACACTCAGCCGATCGGGCGCACACTCGACATTACCATTGGCGACAGGGAGAACCCTCGTCGAGAAGGATTGTCCTTTGAAGTCGTAACCTTCAATGGCGCCTACCATGTACAACTCGCACGACCCTTCTCCGCTCAGCAAAATGAAATTCATGCTCATCAACCCGTCCCACATGACTAGGGCCTGGAATATCCCGGACGTCCGCCCTCTTCCTCTTAGGGCCGGCGGGCTCTTCAGCGCCGCTGGCCCAGGGCGAACTCTCCGACCGGGCTGGGACTACCACATGGGTGTGAGAGATGGAGTGATCAAATCACTCCCCCAAGCAAGAAGAAGTTTCAGCATAACTATGATAAGAGTTTAGGGGAAATGTGGTCACCCCTCTTCTAAAACATAACTAGTGGCGTGGAGAATATATGCACGCCACTTGAAAGTTGTCCCAGGCTTGCATTCGGAGCATGTTTGCTAGTGGCGTGCTCTATCTAGGCCATGCCACTAGTATACCCATTACTAGTGGCGTGGACACGAAAAGAACACACCACTTGTATTTTGGCCAAATAGCAGTGGCGTGGTGCTTTTGGCCCAGACCTCTAGTAACATTGGCCGACCTGCTTCGACACATGGTATCTCTCTCCCACTTCTCTCGGCTCTCTTACTCAATCCACAACCCTCCCGCCCCTTCGTCGGTGCCTCCTCCTCCTCTCCCCGTCACCGCCACTTCCTTTATCCGACACCACCTTCTCCTCGCCCCATCACCGCGGTCCGCCGCCGCCTCCTCGACCCGACGCCACTGCCTCGACTCGACACCACCGGTGAGCCTCCACCTCCTTCTTTTGGTTTTAGTTAATTTAGTGTTAGAAATTGAGTTAGGCTTTAGTTGATTGAGAAGTTAGAAATTGATTTAGATTTTAGTTGATTTAGATGTTAGAAAATGGATTTAGGTCTTTGTTGTTCGTCTATTTCAACTATTTCGCCAACGCTGCGGCAAGCCAGCAGTGTTGTACAACACAAACAACTTTCAGAAGAGACGGTGAGCTCCACACGAGTGTCGGTGCCTTTGCAAATGCTGGGGACGAAGACGACCCAGACCCAAAGGGCCGGGAAGAAATCCAAGTCCAAAGTCCAAAGTAGTAGGCCCACTTTGTGACGAATGGTCTTTCCTTCTTCTTCCCCATATATACAGCCCAACGTACGCCCGCTTCCTGTGTACGTAAACCTCTTCATCGCGATCGGGAGCGGCAGATCCCGTCGCCCCTCAGCCACAGCTCATCACCGGCCCGGTGTAGCCAAAACGCCGGCTGGTCGGCCGACCCCCCTGCCACCCAGAGAAGACCGCCCACCACACAACTGACTGGAGATATCAGGTATATCTATATATCCCTTCATTAGTCTATGCCCTAATTTTTCCATGAAGGCTGATTAATTGATTGATTATCGATCGATAATGATTTAAAATGTTATGATCGTATCATCATTGATGCAACATGCATGGCATGGTAAAATTGATAGATTGTATATTGCTTAGGGTCGTAACATATAATTTGGGATTTGGGAGCTCGCGGATCAGATCATTGGTCAGATTTTATTCAGTTGATGTAGCATCTTCTTGATCTTAGCGCTTGATTACGAAGGCCGTCTATCACGCTGGAGCTAACGATCAGGTGCCAGAATCGGCTTCCTGGCTTTTTGGCCCCGAGATCCTAGGATTCGTCGACGCCCAACTAGTCGAAGCGCTAGGCAGGACTCTTTTCTTTCTCCACAAGAATCGCTTGACCTGCGGCGGGCGCTATGCAGGACGCTAGAATCTATTTTCCGCCAGGCTTTGTTCAACTAACTCAATAGGATCAATCCGAATATTTGGCGGAGGGCACAACTAACTCTGTTGCATAGAAATTTCCAATGCACACATGATCAAATTGAGACTAGTGAATCATAGCCTCCACAAAATAATTTGGGATTTCTGAGCTCAACGGAAGATTTTATTCAGGTGATCTAGTATCTTCTGTATTTTAGAGCTTGTTTTCGATTAATAATAGGAAATTATTTGATATGTATATTGATTTAGTAAACTTTAAGTGTTTACTGAAAACATTTCAATTTATTTCAATCCTTATATTGAGGGCCTCAAGTTCAACTTTCGCAGTTTCTCTCCGGGGGACCAAAATTCTCAGGACCGAACCTGTATACAGTTACACATGCGCTGTCACCCTGGTGTATATGAAGGTACATCTTATATTGCGGCTGTAAAAAAAAATAGTTTTCAATGTGTATACGCTCTTTTATCTAATATACTACTATGCCTCTTTCATCAGATTACTGGTAGCTTTCTGTTAAAACCGTTTATGCACCTACAAAACACTGAAGAAGTGATTTTTCATTGATAAGACCGTGGGTTAAATCTAGTTGAAAGAAGCCTATTCCACCTATTTTTTATCCCTAAGAACACCGTTTTGCATTTATCCAAAACAATTTATTTCTCTTCCATAAAAGGCAATATCAATAGCAATAGTTTGCAATCTTGCATGCCATGTTTGATCCTGTGGGCAAAGGCGAGACAGTGTTGGCATTGCCTTCAAGTATGATGCCATCGCCGGTCACATCCTTGAGTGGAACATATATTAGTAGACGTAAACTTGTTGAAATCGTCGATGGACTGCTTGGTGTGATGACGCTGTCGTCAACCAGCACAAAACCGTACGTACATTGCGGCTCTGAAGAAATTGCTGCTGACAATGCTTGGCAGGTTAGATCAATGTCCCGTTTGATTTTAGTTATATAGAGTGTCTTGTGCAAAGGATTCTACAATTTTGCTATTCCTTGCAGGAAAAATGCCCTTCTGCTTTAGCTTCCCTGGACAAAATCTTAGCCAACTTGCAGGGCAAGAAGATCGCGTTGTTTCTGGACTACGACGGAACACTTTCTCCAATCGTCAATGATCCAGAGAAGGCGTTCATGTCACCAGAGGTAACTAACATGTCAGTTAAACATTGTTACTACCAGAACATTGCTTGAATTATGTATAACTTGCTTGCTCAACCTGAAAAACTTCCTTCAGATGCGTGCTGCAGTGAAGAACGTTGCACAGTTCTACCCTACCGCAATTGTTAGCGGGAGGTCCCGCGACAAGGTCTGAAAAATTCTGGGGCATGCTTAGTCCTCCCATCATTATTAGTTGGCTTGTACTCTCTTATCATCTTAATATTATTTATTAAATAAGGTTAGAGCAATCTGTTTTTCTTTAGATTCGAGGGTAAGCGAGAAGAATGCCTTGTATCTATGGAAGTTCGACTTGTATGGAAATCATATACTCCTTCTTCACGTTCAGGTGTTTGAATTTGTAAAGCTGAAGGAGCTCTATTACGCTGGAAGTCATGGAATGGACATACTGGTATCATCTGCAGATTCTCAAATTGAAACAGAGAATGTGAGTACTTTTTTTTGTAACTTTCAGTTTTAAATTCCAAATTTATCGCTACGATTTTTTTCCTTCGGGTAATTTATTTCTTCATTTTCTATCCTTTATTGTAGGACAAAGAAACCAAACTGTTCCAGCCCGCAAGTGAGTTTTTACCCATGATCAGTGAGGTATAAGTTTAAAATATTTCTAGTAATTGTAATTAGCATGTTCAATAACTAGATCTATCTGTACATGCAAATTATAACATACTATCCCTTTGCACAACAGGTTTACAATTCCCTCGTGGAGGCCACTCGATCGATGGAGGGTGCAAATGTTGAGAACAACAAGTTTTGTGTGTCTGTACACTACCGTAACGTCGACAAGAAGGTAGAGTTGGACATCAAGTTTATCCGATCCTGCCTTCCTTGCTGCAACAATTACACGTACATTACTCTGAATGTTTTATATCTCCAGGACTGGAAGTTAGTCGCGGAGATTGTCGACGATGTCTTAAAAGATTTTCCTCGCTCAAACTAACAACTGGACGAAAGGTACAAAGATTCCAATTGTTCCTTCACCTAAGTATTAATGGTAGTCTTGTATCACTGACATAATATGCATATCCTCACCCAAGTGCAATTATGCAGGTTTTAGAGGTTCGTCCAGTGATCGACTGGGACAAAGGAAAGACAGTGGAGTTTCTACTTGGATCGCTCCAGTTAGATGACCCGGAAAGCGTTCTTCCCATCTACATCGGAGACGATCGAACAGACGAAGACGCGTTCAAGGTTTTACCTTTTCTTCAGAAAAGAGACAAGCACACTTCACCCACAAATTCACTGAACATGTACATTGTTTCTTCTGTTATTTGCCACGATGATCAGGTGCTTCGTGAGCGGAACTGCGGGTACGGAATTCTGGTTTCACAAGTGCCCAAGAAGACCGAAGCCGTGTACTCACTGGCATGCCCAACTGAAGTAAAGAAACACTTTTCTGTTCTCATGCTTGATTTTTTGCATTCCTATTCATTTGTTCAGTCAACTGACTTGCCCGTTACATGTGCCAAATTGTCATGCAGGTGATGGAATTCCTCAATTCCTTGGTGAGATGGAAGGAACAATCACCATGAGTGCACGCATGATCAAGAATCATAGATCGGTTTAGGCTGGCAGAAATGACGGTAGCAGTTTAGTATTTCCTTCCGGGGAGACTTTTTTCACAGCACTGGAGATGGATAATCTAGGTAGTTGACGACGTACTAAGACGACATTTCTTTATCATTTTCCTTTTTATTTATGCTTGGAAAAGTTGGAAAAAAAACACCCATGCCCGTGAAACTCTGCTGAATCCAGAATGTTCTAGAAGCGTCGCTACGCATCAAGTTTAATACTTTTATCGTACAGTTGCCTTTGTCGTACAATTGCCTCACCGCCGACCACGAGAGTATATGTAGTGCAAATAATCATGAAAAAAATCTAGTAGCTTGTGTATGGCATGATATACTATTCTGCACATTTGAACCAAAAAGGGCCATACATCAATAGAAATAAAGGACAAATTTAAGTGAACGGTGTCGCTCCTTTTCCTTTTGGATTTATTTTTCAGTATTTTCGATTCTCATTGTATAGAATCAATTTGATATAAATTTTTATGACATAGTTGACTGAATGCGTTAATGCGTGTCAATGCTATGGAAAAAATCTAGAATTTTTTATGATCATCTGCACTAGCTATTTAGGTCGGTATCAGTGTATCATTTGAAGGTTCGTATCATTAGATATGTCACATTCTCCGACCACGTTCTCTGCTGCCTCTCGCTGTCGGCCATGTTACCAAGTTCTATGCCATCAAACTGAAAATCCCAAGTAGCCATTTATACTCAAATTGCAAACAGATCACACATGCACGAACGATCTGAAACGTGAAAGAATTCCTTCTCAAGATATGTAACCAATCAATCGTTCAAGTATTGGCCTCCCATCTTGTTCCTCAATTTATTCTTCACGTAGTTCATTGAAGAAAAAACTCGCTCAACCGTTACAGTTGCAACAGGAAGAACTAGAACCAGTTTAAGAAGCTTGTAAACAATATTAGAAGTGATGCTCGTCTTTGTCTCAACAAGCTTAATAGAAAGATCCGCAATATTTTTCACTTCCCTGAACCTCTCATCTCTACGCTTGTCAGCAATAAAGTTTCCGAGTTGAAAGGGAAGGCGCATTTGCTAGTTCCATCTTTGAGAAATCTTTGGGATAAAAGTGAGCAAGTTTGACCAAATTTTCCTTGTCATAAGCAGAAAACGAGCCATTTGGATTGAAGGAAGCCATGCAAACAAGTAACTATGTGTTTACCTCATCAAATCTGTCTTTGAACTCTCAAATTTGTCTATCAGCGACACCCAAGAACATATCCACATGGAAGCGATGCATATTTTTATCATTTTTAAGAACCTTGCAGATCTTCCAACTGGCTTGTAGAAAGTATCCATGTCAACCACTTTGATTTTATGCTTCACACAAAAAGAATTTACCTCTTCAAGAAAAGCTCTCCATCCACTATCATGTCTCAAGTTCTCAAGCTCTTGTTCTGTGTATTCAATGAGACCCAGAGCATTGACAATATCTTGGTCCCTCCGCTGCAAGGATCTACTCAAGTCATCTGTGATGCCAAATATGGCCAACATCAGTTTTGCCATGAAAATAAATTCATAAGACTCAAATGATGTTAACATAGTTTGTGCAGCAATAGCCTCTGTGCCACTGTACTCTTCTTCAATCTTATAAGAACTGTTCGAATTGAAGGATACATGGACATGCCATTTTTCACCGTCTTATAATGAGCATTCCACCGGGTATCACAAGGCCTTGCCAAACCCATCTCTTGATGCAAACCTTGACCAGATTCAATTTCACCCAATTCCAATGCTTCAATTATATGCTGATCCTGCGCTACTCGAAGCATTCTTATCTTTTTGCAAGACATTCCAAGAACATTCAACATATATCCAAGTTGCTGGAAGAACCAGCCACAATCACCGCACTGCTTAGCAACGACAACAAGAGTTAGCTAGAGTTGATGGGCAAAGCAATGCACATAATATGCCGAGGGAGACTCATCCATGATAAGTTTCTTCAAACCATTGACATGACCCTTCATATTGCTAGCTCCATCGTACCGCTGCCCACGAACCATGGAAAAACTCAAGCCATGTTCCAAAAGTAGATCCCCAATTGTTGTTTTAAGTGTCAAAGACGTGGTGTCTTGAACTTCAACGATACCAAGAAACCTTTGCACTACCCTTCCTTTCTTATCAACATAACGAATACATAGAGCCAACTGTTCTATTTGACGTACATCACTAGATTCATCGGCGAGTATTGTAAAATAATCACCATCAAGATCTTCCAACATGAGTCTAGTGGTTTCTTTGGCACAAGAACCAGTCAGCTGCTTTTGTATCTTGTGGGCTATCATTTTACATTTCTTTGGAGCGTTGTTGAGAACCACCTTGTCAATCTCTCTCATTTTACATGTTCTATTTGACGTACATCACTAGCTTCGTGTTGCTATGCATATCACATGAAAATATATTTAAATACTTTCATATTTTATTTCTATAATTAGAATGTTAACATATATTTTATATGTGTATGTGTAACGAATGGTCTAGTTTGCCAAAATTACTCTCATGATTAATAATAAAATATATTATTATGTATTAAGCAAATATACCATATTCATGTGTACACACTTCTAGCAAATTTCCAATCATTTGCGCAAGTACTCAACCGGTATGAAATATTACATCACTTGCATCAATTAATTTCAAATCTAACTAGTTCTAATAGTCAACATTGATTGCGTGGATCACACGTTCGCTGGGAGACGCAAGAGGAAGGTATGAAGCAGTATAGCAGCAGTTTCCCTCAGTATGAAACCAAGTTTTAATCGACCAGTAGGAGCAAGAAATCACTTCTGAAGGTTGTTGGTGGCGGAATATGGCACGGCGCAACACCAGGGAATCCGGCGCCGACGTGGAATCTGCACACAACACAATCAAACTAGTTTGCCCCAACGAAACAGTGAGGTTGTCAATCTCACCGGCTTGCTGAAAACAAAGGATTAAACGTATGGTGTGGAAAACAGTAGTAAATTGCAGATAATGAAAAAGAACAGTGTTTGCAGTTGGTTGTATTATCAGTGTAAAAGAATGGACCGGGGTCCACGGTTCAGTAGTGGTGTCTCTCCGTAAATATAACTAACATGCTGGGTGAACAAATTACAGCTGGACAATTGATAAAATATTAAGCGCATAACAATGCATATATATGACATGATGATTACTATGATATTCATGTGGGTATTACGACAAAATACATAGACCGTTATCCAACAGCGTCTATGACTAATAATCCACCGGCAGGTTGTCATACCGAGTTCCCCGTTGGTATTAAGTTGCAAGCAACGGATAATTGCATTAAGTAATGTGTGTAAAGTAAACAAATGTATTAAACCTAACGGTGTACCCTTAAGCTAAGCATCGGTTATTTTATCCCTACTGGCAACAGTACATCCACAATCTTAGAAGTTATTGTCACTCTCCCAGATTACCGGAGGCATGAACCCACTATCTAGCATAAATACTCACTCTTGGAGTTACAAGCATCTACTTGGCCAAACCATCTACTAGTAACGGAAAGCATGCAAGATCATAAATAACATATAAGATAGATTGATAATCAAGTTGACATAGTATTCAATATTCATCGGATCCTAGCAAACTCAACATGTAGCATTACAATAAGATGATCTTGATCATGATAGGCAGCTCACAAGATCTAAACATGATAGCATAAAGTGGAGAGACAACCATCTAGCTACTGCCATGGACCCGTCGTCCAAGGATGAACTACTCACACATCACTCCGGTGGCAGGCATGGTGATGTAGAGCTCTCCGGTGATGATTCCCCTCTCCGGCAGGGTGCCGGGAAGAGCTTCTGAACCCTCCCGAGCTAGGGTTGACGGCGGCGGCGTCTCTGAAACTTTTCGTGGATAATGGCTCGGGTATTTAGGGTTTTCACGTCGGGAAGAATAAATAGGCGAAAGGGCGGCGGCTACGGAGCCACGAGGGCCCCACACCACCCCACGGCGCGGCAGGGGGGGCCGCGTGGCCCCATGATGTGCGTGCCACGTGGCTCTCCTCCGTGCATCCTCTGGACTCCGTCTTCGTGTTGGAAAAATAGGAGGTTCTGTCCAAGTTTCGTCCAATTCTGAGAATATTTCCAGACTAGCTTTTCTGGAATACAAAAAACAGCAGAAAACAGGAACTGACACTGTGGCATCTTGTTAATAGGTTAGTCCCAGAAAATGCATAAAAATGCTATGAAGTGTATATAAAACATGTAACAATTGGTATAATATCAACATGGAATATCAGAAATTATAGATACGTTTGAGACGTATCAAACATCTTCTTCTATTATTGCAATGCCGGTGTTTTGAACGGTTTATGTGAGGACCTCAATCGGTTTTGATTTTCCTTTTTTATTTATTTGAAATGGGAAGCCCCAGCCTCTGCATAAAATAGATGCACACGGTTTTTATTTCATTTATTCAACATAAGCTAGCAAATAGCATTACAACGAACATACATACGAGCTGAAGCCGCCAAAACAGTGAAACACAACAACTAGCACAAACGAGAGAGGTAAACGGGGCCTTATACCAGGTCACAGCCATCGCAGGCTCCCTGCCAACTCCAGAGATAGCGCTTGTTCACACGCTTCGGAAGTTGCCTCCACCATCTTCCGCCAACCCAAATTCAGCATGTAGATCGAAGTGAAGACTCTTGCCAGGCCTGCCGTCGATGCCACCATGGCACCAGACTGGCCCCTACCCTACAAGAGTCCACCATGTGACGACCTCCGTCGAGTCCACGCTGCACCACGCCGTCATGACCCGTGGTCGTTGTCGTCGAAGATGAAACTCCGCTCCACCAGCAGACCCCTCCAGACACCCCTTGTTCCAAAACAATATCCCCAAGAGGGAGAGTGACACCGAGGATACCGCCATCGTCCGCTCTGGTACCCAGACCTAGGGTTTTCCCCAGAACTCTGGGAGACAGGTGAATCGCGGCGATGACACCTTCAGCAAGATAATGACACCCACGGGTACCGCTGTCGTTGGCTCCGACGAGCCTGGCTTCCACTGGCAGATCTCCATATCCTATATGCGTCGGAGTCAAGGCCGTACCGCCAGAGAAGGAGGTCATCACACCGTGCGCCACCGATCTGCCTAGAGAAGGCCACCACGAGCTGCAGGCCACTCCGGAAGCCCAGGTGGACCAGAGCCGAACCGAGCAGCAACATACACTGCGTGATGCGGTGCCGCTGCCTACAGCCGCGGGCGTGCCTCATCGCGACCGGGTTGCCGCGCCAATGTAGAAGACGACGAGCACAGCTGCTGAATTCCAGATGAAAATCCTGGAGCGTGCTGGTCTAAGCGACTGCTACCCCTGTCGTCCCGCGCCGATGGAGCGCATCATCTTCAACATGGCAAGGTGGAGGCATGTGTGGTTGTCGACGCCACCAAGAACTGGTGTCTGATCGATAGCCTACGCTATCTAGTCAACACGCGCCCACACATTGCTCATGTCGTCGGCGTCATGAGCTGGCACATGGAGGCGCCCAACAAGGAGCACTACATGCATAGGATGATGGACTATGGCTGCCCGTACAAGGCGTGAGCCGCACACTTGGTTAGCTACAACAACAACAACAACAACGACCACATTGGGGCGACAACAACGACATGAGGAGCACAAGCTGCATCACATTCTTCATTACAAGCTCATTTTAGGGACTTCGTAAAATCATGGCGTGGTAACCATTTCATCTTGCGAGACGAAGTACGTAGGCGTGGCGTGCCAGGGAGTCTGGCTGAAGTGGCACATGAGCAACAAGCATCCGCAGTTCGAAGAAGGGCATGATATACTTTCGAGATTCACTTTGCCCATTAATTTGACCAACAAACATGTGTTTTATGCTGTAAAATTATATCACTCAATTCAAATTCAAAAAGTATATATGTTCTAAATATCTTCAGTCTTCTGCCTAATTGACCAAATTTACGGTAAACACTAAATCACGCAAAACAAGCACGCCCTGTAAATAAGGAAGTACTGCCATGCATGGTTCATGTCAACCGAATTGGTTTATCTCCAATCCCGGCAACTGAAAGCCCATCTAGACAGTTAGGGACAAGCAGCCCGGCCCCATATGTCATGGTTCTTCATGGACGCTTAGGGTGGCGCATGCATGCACGCATATCATTTCGATCGGAGATAATGATCAACGAGCTCGGTATACGCTCCAAGAAATTGGGATAAGCCCGATCCATTCAACGAGATGATCAGTTATCCATTATCCAACCTCAGCTATATATTCGCACCCACTCCATTCCCATCGCCACCATCCTCCTCCTTCTCACTCACCGTAGCAGTACGATCTCATCTTCACAATGGTGCAGCGCTCCTCCACCGCCGAGGTGATGTCGATGGACCTTTCCCCGAAGATGCCGACCAAGGCGTACGGCAGCGACGGCGGGTCCTACTACGACTGGTCACCCGCCGAACTCCGCATGCTGGGCGCGGCCTCCATCGGAGCCGCCAAGCTCCACCTCGCCGCCGCCGGCCTCTCCCTCCCCAGCTACTCTGACTCCGCCAAGGTCGCCTATGTCCTCCAGGGCGCCGGCTTCTGCGGCATTGTCCTCCCGGAGGCGGCCAAGGAGAAGGTGATCCCCGTCAAGACCGGCGACGCCCTGGCGCTCCCTTCGGCGCCGTCACCTGGTGGCACAACGCCGAGGGCTCTTCTACCGAGCTCGTGGTGCTCTTCTTGGGCGACACCTCCAAGGGCCACGCCAACGGCAAGTTCACAAACTTCCAGCTCACAGGCGCCACCGGCATCTTCACGGGCTTCTCCACCGAGTTCGTCGGCCGCGCCTGGGACCTCGACTAGGACTCCGCCGCCAAGCTCGTCTCCACCCAGCCTGGATCCGGCATCGTCAAGCTCGCCACCGGCCACAAGATGCCGGAGCCGTGCGCCGAGGACATGGAGGGCATGGTGCTCAACTGCCTCGAGGCGCCGCTGGACGTGGACATCCCGGCGGTGGCCGCGTGGTGGTGCTCAACACGGCCAACCTGCCGCTGGTCAAGGAGGTTGGGCTCGGCGCCGACCTTGTCAGGATCGACGGCCACTCCATGTGCTCGCCGGGCTTCTCCTGCGACTCCGCGTATCAGGTCACCTACATCGTGCGTGGAAGCGGCCGCGTGCAGGTCGTCGGCATCGACAGCACCCGTGTGCTCGAGACCCGTGCTGAGGCAGGGTGCCTCTCAGGGCCGGTCCTGAGGGGGGGCGGGAGGGGCGGCCGCCCCGGGTCCAAAATTTTAGGGGCCCCTCCCAGCTATGTGTACGTACAAATACAAGTCCGTGTATAATGTTTAATCGCCAAAAAACTTAATGGGAAATAGCGTAAAAAGGCCTGGGAGACGAGCACGCTACTGGGCTTGTTGGTAATCTACCCAGAGAGGATAGGCCTGGGAGACACACACGATCTAGTCGGGGACGTTGCGAGCTACACCCTCCGTCATACATACAAATCTAGAAAAGATTGAGACATCCTTTTGTGAACGGAGTGAGTAGTTTTCCATATAGCGATTAGATCGATGCGCCCTATCTATTCGTGATTCGTCCCAAGCTAAAACGCATCGCCCAATCATCTCTCGCCTCGCCTAGCACTCCCGATGCTTAAGGCTCCGCGCAGCCGGCAGGTCCAACCGGCTAACCCGTCGCCCAGTCCGTGCGGGCTGAAGGTATCTCGATTGATTAATTTTGATCTTCTCTAATTTTCTAATATAGCTAGTTTAGGCCCTAATTTTGATTTCTAGTTTTTTATTTTCAGATTGGTTATGAAGCCTCTGCCCGGATGCGTTCCCGATCGCTCATGGCGTCGCACCGCACCAGTCCAACCGGCCAACATGTCGGCCAGTCCGTGCGATCAAAAGGTATTTTGATTTGATTAATTTTGATCTTCTCTAATTCTTTACTATAGGTAGTTTATGCCCTAAGTTCGATTACTAGTTTTTTTCCAGCATGGTTATAAAGCATCTATCCTGGATTCGTTACCAATATAGGTCATTCAAAAATATATTTGGCTTTTAAACGAGTTCAATAAATTTGAAGTGATTAGATGGTTCCTAAGTTGAAGTGATGAGTTCCTCAAAAAAAAGTTGAAGTGATGTAAATATTGCTATTTTTATATGAATATTCTATCGGGTACACTATAATTTTGCATTTGTATTATTTCTTACATGCATATATGAAGAAAAATATTGTAAGGGCCCTGAATTCTAGCTTCGCCCCGGGCCCCTAAAATCTCAGGACCGGCCCTGGTGCCTCTTCATCGTGTCCAGGTTCTTCGTCGTCTCCAAGATCGCCGATGAGACCGGCATGGAGTGGTTCTCCATCATTACCACCCCAAAGTACGTATACACATATTATTTTCTTGATCAAGTTAGCAGTTTGCACTATCACTTGACATGGTTAATTAATCCTTGTTTTATTTAATGTCGATTCAGCCCGATCTTCAGCCACTTGGCGGGGAGGACGTCCGTCTGGAAGGCGATATCGCCGGCGGTGCTGGAGGCGTCCTTCAACACCACGCCGGAGATGGAGAAGATGTTCCGCTCAAGAGGCTCGACTCTGAGATATTCGTTGCTCCCAGCTAGACCAGGGGATCCACCCCGGCAACGGCCAGCCACCACCAGATTAAATTTAGTCTTGTTGATTAGGTCGTTGATTGTGGGTCAATAAAATTTATTTTGCCTCTTAATCAAGTAGCATATGTACTGAGGTACGAGGAGTAGTTGTATGCTTTCTTGCAATTTTCGTTTCAAGAAAAATCAAAGCAAACATTGTGCTTGGAATCATGTGGACGTTTGTGTTAATCTGTAATGCATACGTATGGTTGTCCTCTTTGTTCTTCTGATTTCTGAATCATGTGCTAGTTTCTGAATCAAGTGTAGGTACTACTAGGTAGTTTCTTTCATTGAACACACTCTCAAAAGAACATCATAATGGTGGAGTTACCTCTGTAACATTAATTATCGTTAGATTCCCGAAATATAGCCCCACAAAAAAGGAAAAAAAGAGAAATCCTGAAATGCTCATGTCAAATAATAAAATCTTGGCCGAAATTCAGCAATAGCGACAGCGAGCATCGTCGTCGATTCATCGCCGGGCGCCTTAGACTAGTCACAATGGGAGTAACTTAGCTAGTAACATCACACATCTCAAGACCATTTTGCTTATGTGGCATGTAGTTAATGAGAAGAGAGGTGTTTGGAGTAACTTAGCTAGTTACCGTAACATCACACTTATCAAGACAAAATGAGTCTATAGTGCAATAAATAAGATCTTATATGACACCACAATGATGTTACTCCCCACTGTGAAGGTGATAACATAGACTAGTAACATCACCATGTTACTACTCTATGTTACTCCCCATTATGACTAGTCTTATAGTACCCAACCTTATATATTTCAATCTAGTGGTACACGATTATCGATATATGCACACCACTATCAGCTCCGTACTGACTCCTTTGTACAAAACATGCTGTTAATATTCCACTTAACGTATGGTTATGGAAATTTGTATTTTGGTTACATATGCTTGTGCCAGTTCAGTTTTGACACGAGACAAAACAGTGGGAATATCAGGCCATTTCTTTCGCTTGTTATCACAGCATCGCAGATAAACTAGTCCTAAGATTTGGTTCGGTTGTACATGAATTGGACGGGTCGGAGAAGAGCATCTATACTACTATTAAAAGAGCAAACATGTTGGGATACTTTAAATCTTGTCCGTTCAATTTTTAATCAACGATCCAGATTGTCCCGATGTCGAGCAGCAAACACTTTAAATCTTGTCCGTTCAATTTTCAATCAACGATCCAGATTGTCTCAATGTTTTGATTTTGCCTTAGTCAGGATCAGCCATCGTCGATTTACAACTCCGGATTTGCCAACGCTATTTGCTAGCGACCGGTTTCTACACACGAGTCCATCTCCTATACGAATACGAGTCCATAACGACCAGATAAATGAGAAAAAACGGGACAGCGCGTAACTGGATCGGACGTCTAAAAAAGACATAAAAAACCAGCGACCTGTTTGTACTTTGTACTCCCGATAAAACTCCATGTCCCGTACGAGTCCATAAATAAAAAGCAACAAAACAAAATGAAATCCAGATTGTCCGAGGGGAAAAAGAAAAACATCCGCACGCACAAGAAAAGAAGGCCAAATCCGGTTTGGTCTCGATATCTGGGTCGCTTTGGAAATCTATAGATCAAAATCCTACTCTGGCAAAAATCTGTGCAACATCAAGATCTCACGGCGGCGCGGAAAATCGACAAACAAGCTACGACAGGCAGCGGCACACGCCCACGGAACAGCGGCGTTGACTAGAGGTCCTCATCAAGCAGACCACGGAACACACGCAGCAATCTTGCGCTTGGAGGCTCCCATCCCAGTGGTGCCAGCCATCGCATGCAAAATCCCAATTTGCGTTTGTACATGACTCATTATACTAACATTCATTATACCTGAGCAGCTGAGCGTATGATCCAAAGCAGGCAAAAAAACAGAACAGGGGTGAATCGGTGGTGTAGGGAGGCGACGGCCTGGGCGGAAAGTATGTGGAGAGCGATAACAGCGGGGAGGCGGCGGAGCAGGGCACGCGTCACAGGTAAGCGCCGGCCCGTACGTGAGAACAGCGGGGAGGCGGCAGTGCATGGGAGGACGTCGTTGAAGAAGGCACGCGAGAGCGACGGGCAGGCATGCGGACATGCGGTACCGGCGAGCGAGAGCGCTCCCGACGAGGCTCCCAAGTCCAAACGCCCAGCGGCGCACCCCCTGGGGCGGTGCCGGCGAGCGAGAGCGCTCCCGGCAAAGCTACCAAGTCCCAATCCCCCAGCAGCGCGGCGGCTCGCGCTCTTGAGGCGGGCTCTACATCGTGCTCGCCTAGACTCGCATCTTCGTAAAAGGCCATCAGGAATTGCTGCTGCTTCACGTCATTGCTGCTGCTTCCACGCTTCCATGCGTTGAGTAGCACGAAGAGGGGAGAGGGAGGGCCAGACCCAAGAGTTAAGAGGATCTGCATGTGTAAGTGAGTGTTCCACGAACGTGGCTATCAAGAATTCAAAATACTCACGTCTGGTAAAAATTTGTTTCATTTAGCAAGCGAGACCCAACAGCTAAGAGGATCTGCATGTAAGTGAATGTTCCATGAACGTGGGTATCAAGAATTGCTAAATAAAAGAGGATGTTCTTCATCTATTTGCTTGCGACATTTGATTAGATTGATTATAACATGCTTATGTTTGAATGCTACCTTGATGTGTGGAGCTAAGCAAAGCTGACAATGGATCTTTGCTTGTAGGAATCTCTTTGTGGACTGTGCTTCTGACTGGCTGTACAACAACATAAGCTCCATGAAGTACGGTTCAGTCCCGGTGAGAAAAATCGACTAACGGATATTTGCCGGCTTAACTGGTATACAGGTTTTAAGAGAAGCGGTGTTTTCAAAGCAGTGTACGCAAAAGGAGAAATGTGAAATATTGCGTGGTAAGTTGTGATACCGGTTATTATTAGTTTTTTACTTGGTTATTATTAGTTAAGTTTGCATATTGCCATGCCTTTCCTGCAGATGATGAGTTATGATATATGTGTCGATATTAACTTGCACCAATACATGTAATCCAGCTAGGTACGGTTTTCTTCTACTTGTAAATTGTCTCACTTAATTGTGAAGCTGTCCTACTTATAAATTGTTCCATTTAACTGTGAACACGTGCGTTGCACGTACATGCCAACTAGTGTAAGTAAATTTCTGAATAGAGCAAAATGCAAAGAGGGTCCTGTGACCGCAGTCGTGTCTGCATAAATTTGACATCGATACCCTTGATCTCCGCTTCATCAGCTGTCTATAAAATGTTTATAGGCCTTCGCGCGCCTCTACTACATCGAGTATTCTAACCTTGAATAGCCTTGAAGAGAAGTTGGATCGGAGCGTAAGTGCTGTTTGAAGAGAAGTTGGATCGAATGCTTTGAGAGCGAGCAGGCAAGGTGGACGATAGGGAGGCGGGATCTGTGTTAACGCAGGAAAACTTTGGAGCACACACAAATTGGACCCACCAACGATACATAGAAAAGTGATTCCATCCAACTGACCGAAAGCAATATATAGTATATGAAATAACCAGGCAATAAATGAAAGGCTCATTTAATGGATTGCCCCTACCAGCCTTGTTGGACTCATTTTTGCCCCTTGTTGCGAATCGTCCTCAGTTTTGCCCCTAGTTCATTCGCAGCTACAATGGTTTGCCCTAAACGGCAAGTTTCTAGTCTATTCCGTGTGATGGCGTTACTGACAGTGGGTCCGCAACTTACAGGTGGACCGCCTGGGTGCAGGGCTTAGAGGTGGGACCGCCCAACGGCCTGATGCCCCAATCTGTCCATGCGCGCCTGCTCCCGACCGGCCGTTGTGCGCCGCCGCCACCACCACCTGCGCCGCCGCCACCACCACCTGCGCCGCCACGGCCGTCCCGCGTCACCACCAGATCCACCACCACCAGCAGATCCGCCGCCACCGTCCTGCGACGACACGGGTGGGGCGCTCGTTCCGCCACTGCGGCCGCCACCTGCTCGACCCGCGGCGGGGCTCCTTCCGTGCGCCCGGCCGGAGCGCTGATAGGTGAGGGGCTGGTGCACCCCACCAGGACGTTGGCGGCGAAATGGCGAGCGGCAGCGACCCCGGAGTAGCTGGCGAGGCAGGCGTCGGGCCGGAGACCCGCCGCGTCCACGACTGGGTTCCCCAGGGGTAGGGCTTCCTCCAATTTAGCTTGTTTGTGCATTTCAACAGTCGATCGACATAGGACGCTATTTATTTCTGCAATTGGACATAGCTTGGTTGTGCATTTGAGGTTAATTCTGCAATTGCGTCTCTGTTTTTCTGCAATTGGAAAATGGGTTCCCGAGCTTGCTTGTGCTGATTGCGTCTCTGTTTTTCGTGGGTTAGGATGGAGTTGCGGTTTGCTTTCTTGGTGAGCATTAGAAGGGAACGGTACATCCTGGATGAAGACACCCAGAAGAAGAAATTCCAGGGAGGTTTCGATTATTCAGTGCCAATGGATTGCAATTGGAGTTTCAGGCAATTTGGGGAGGTCCTTTGCAGCCCATATCCTTGGGGTTTGCATGACGAAGTGGAATTCAAATACTACGATGGGGGGAAAAATTGGGTGAAAGTTAGCAATGATGCAGAACTCGCTACCATGTTTGCTAAGCAGAAGGAGAAAGATAAATTCAATGTGAGGCTGCAAATTGATGTGGTTGTGCCGGAAGTTGGACCTAGGGTGACGGGTTCATCTTCTCGGACAGAACCATCTCGTCGTAAAGCCAATTCTAGCCAGAATAGTTCAGTTCATCCAAAGCGACGTGGTGGCTCGACAAGCGTGGGCACCGGCAGAAGGGTACCTGTTGAAGTGGAGTCTGATGCTGACATATCTGGGGATGATGAAGAGAGGCTATATTCTGATGTTGTTCAGAATTTACGACGGACATCTCGTGCTGCTGAATCTCGTGCTGCTGAAATCCCAGATGAGGCTGACAGTGAGCAAGAAGATGAGGAGGAAGACCTTCCAGCTGTTGAATGGGACCCTGAGAACCCTCATATGGCAGAAGGTACCATTTTTTCATCCATGAGTGAGTGTAGAAATGCACTTGTGACGTACTGCATCAAGGCAGAACGTGCATTCGTTGTTGACAAGAGCGATAAACAACGTTACACAGTGCATTGTGTGACTGAGGGTTGTCCATGGAGGATGCACGCATCTAAAATGCGAAAAAGCACGAATATTCAGGTCAAAGTGAACCCTTTTAGCCACACATGCCAAGAATCAACTCTCAGGAAGGAAACAATCAGTAGAGCCAAGTCAAAATGGGTGGCAGATGAAGTAAAGAAGTGGGTGGCAGAAAACCATCAAGTGGGTACAAAGGAATTGCAGAAAAACATCAAAGACAAGTTCAAGATAGATTTACCATACATGAGGGTCTTCAATGGTAAACAAAAAGCTATGGAATCTATCTATGGTAACTGGCATGAAAGTTTTGAATTGTTGTATTCATTCAAAGCTGAAGTGGAGAGGACAAGCCCAGGTAGTATTGTTGAAATTGATCACCACTCAGTGGAGTACAGACTGAAGGGAGTGACAAGGACCAAGGAATGCTTTAGAAGGGTTTTTGTGTGCTTTGAGGCTTGTCGCCTGGGTTTTTTGGCAGGCTGCAGGCCATATTTGGCTATTGATGCTACTTTTCTCACAGGCAGGTTTAAAGGACAGTTAGTAGCAGCTTGTGCAGTAGATGCACACAATTTTGTATTTCCAGTTGCATACGGTGTGCTGGAGACAGAGTCTGAGGAGAGCTGGACTTGGTTTTTGCAGAATCTGCGCCGGGCTATTGAACATCCCAATGGGTTGGTAATTCATACAGATGCCTGCAAGGGTTTAGAAGTGGCTGTGGACAATGTGTTCCCTGGAGTAGAGCATAGAGAATGCATGCGTCACCTTGCTGCAAATTTTGTGAAGAAATTCAAAGGAAAGATATATACTGACAATTTATGGCCAGCATCTTTGACTTGCAGTGTGAGGAAGCATAACTACCACATGAGGCAGTTATACATGAATGCCAAAGTGAAGGAATACTTGGAAACACACCACTCCAAGTTATGGGCCAGAAGCCAATTCAGTGAACTGAGCAAAGTTGAGTATGTGCACAATAATCTTGCAGAGTCTTTCAACTCAACGATCCGGAAACTAAAGGATCTTTATTTGGTGGATTTGCTTGACAAGATAAGGATAGAATACGCGCAGAAGTTTCATTTTCGTGATGGAATAGCTGAGGCAAAATTCATGGGCCACATTATCATCCCTTCCGTGATGACTGAACTGAAGAAGAAAACAGAAGGCTTGGAAATGAACATGATTTTATTGTCGGATACCACTGCAGAGGTATCAGTATTGGATAAAGAGCAGAGAGCCTGGAGATATCCAGTGGATTTAGAAGCTAGAACTTGCAGTTGTAGGAAATGGCAGATAACTGGGTTGCCATGCATTCATGCTTTGTTTTTCATCACTTCTCTCTCAGGTCCAGCAGGGAACATACAACAGTATGTTCATGAGTACTACTCTGTTGCAAAGTTCAAAGCCACATATGCACATGCCTTGCCTGCTTTGGAGGGAAAACAACAATGGGACAGAGTGGACCCTGGATTCAAGCTTTGCGCTCCAGTTCTGAAGAGAGCAGCAGGTAGACCGAGGAAGAGTCGGTTCAGGCGTCGCAGCGAAGGAGCTGGACTTGGAGCAAGGAAGCGTAAGTGCACAAGGTGTGGTGGGTCTGGTCATTTCGGTAAGTATTGTGATAATGCAGTAGATCCAGCGTTCGGAGAGAGTTCCGATGAAAATCCTGGTCAGCAGCCGGATGCAACAGATGATGATGCTCGAAATGATGATTCAGATGATGATGCTCCAAATGATGATTCAGATGATGATGCTCCAAATGATGAGTTTGATGATCATGCTGCAAATAATTATTTTGATGATGATGCTCCAAATAATTATTTTGACGATCATGATGCAAATGTTGAGCCAAAAGATGCTCCAGATGTTGAACCAATATTGGTGTTTCCAGATGCTGAAAATGATTTCACTCCCCTTGCTGTGGTTCTGCCTTCTGCTAGGTATGTAAATCTTGCCAATATTGGTGTTTTCGAATTTGTTGTACATTTATCACTTTATGTTCTGCTCCAAATGATGCTTCGAATTTATCACTTTGTACAGCTCTGTGGTCTGTTCGAAGAAGACAGTTAAGGTACCGACACCCAAGAGGAGAAGAGAAGAAGCAATGAGCACAGTGATCACAAGGAGCACAAGGAGCAAAATGATGGCAAGTAGCACAAGGATCACAAGGAGCAAAGTGGTGCCAAAAAGCACCAAGATTCTATGAAACATTATGAATGATGTTGTATTTCTATGAAACAACCCTTATGAATGCTGTTGTATTTCTGTTGAATGATGTGGGATGTATGTTAGAACTATTTTTGTTGTATTTCTGTTGAGTAATGTCAAAATCCGAGACCTTTTGGGAAGTAAACTCACATTCATGAAAAATGTGCTAGAAAAGAGCTCCGAAGGTAGGGTAAACGGCCTCATTTGTAAGCAAGATTTTTTTCGACCTTGTCTAAATCAGCCAAATAACTTACCTAGACATCTATTCTATATATGAAGACTATGTGCGCAGGTTTTTCTGTTTTTTGATTTTTTTTAATTTATTATGATTATTTTAAAATTGGTCAAACCTAAGGTTTGACCAACATTTAAACAAGTTCAAAACATGAAAATGAAAAATTAAGCCTGCATTCTTCTTATTCACTCCAAAATGAGCTTTGGTGAGTTTAAAAAAAAATGTTGCAAATGCAAAGCCACTTCTCTTCAACTTTAGATTTCGTAGTTTGAGATTTGAGATATGACACCACATCCATGCATGGATCGTTTGAATGTACCTACACCTTGTTTATCAACTAGAGTCGTCAGTATATGACATATGAAGACTATGTGCGCAGGTTTTTCTATTTTTTGATTTTTTTTGAATTTATTATGAATATTTTAAAATTGGTCAAACCTAAGTTTGACCAACATTTAAACAAGTTTAAAACATGAAAATGAAAAAATAAGCCCGGATCCTTCTTAGTTACTCTAAAATGAAGCTTTGGTGAGTTTTTTCAAAATTTCATGTTACACATCCAAAACCACTTCTACTCAACATTGGACTTCATAGTTTGAGTTTCGATATATCATGCATTCATTTCGTTGAAATGTATGTACACAATGTTTATTGATTTGAGACGTTAGTATATGTCATAAGGAGACAATGTGCGCGAGTTTTTTCATTTTTTGGATTTTTTTTGTATTTTTTATGCTCAAGTCAAATCTTGGTCAAACCTTCTAGAAGGCACCGTCGATCCAACCCAAGCCTACTGCACCCGTCCGATCCAACCCAAGCCTACTGCACCCGTCCGATCCAACCGCGATCCGCGAGATGCCTCCTTCTGCAACCTGATTGGCTGGAGGAATGTTTTTTTAAAACGGAGAGGGCACGCACGATGAACCGTTGGGCCGGGCCGTGCTGCACCGCGCTCGTCTCAGCCTTTCCAAGGCGGCGCTCGTCTCAGCGTTTGCAGGCCTCGCTCGTCTCAGCGTTTGCAGGCCGTCGGTCGTCTCAGCAGTGCATGCCGTCGGTCGTCTCAGCAGTGCATGCGCCGTCGGTCGTCTCAGCGTCTGCATGCACGCGCGGGAGACCACGCCATTTGCATGCATGCGCGCCGCGCCTCGTTCACTCGCCACGCAGAAGCTGATGCACCGCTTGATACAGAGCCATTAAACACCACGCGTGATACAGATGCGGCAGTGTTTCAGTTACGACGCATATGGATCGACACGCCTCGTTTGAACGCATACAGATGCGGTGCTCTATCCCTACTTAAACCACCCAACCCTCCGTCTATTCTCCACACCTTCCATCTGCGCCGCCCTTCTCTCTTCTTCACCCAACTCCAAAGCACTCTCGAAGCGAAGCGAGGATGCAGTTCAACGCCCCCACCTTCCGCTTGCCAACCACCGTGCCGGAGGGGCGGTACCCACCCGGAGTCATCGTCGAGAACGAACTCCGCGTGTGGGCGATCTCACCCTGGAGGGGTGCTCGTGACCTTGCCGAGGGGTTCCTCCGTGCGGGCTTTCACCACCTCCCGGCGGGCTCTCCGAGGATGTTCCGCCTCGAGGAACTGCGTCCCCACGCCGGCGCGACGACGACAGGCTACCGCGCCATCTTCACCAACCGCTTCGATGCCTACTACCTGCTCGGCCAGGTGTTTTTTGGTGGGCAGGAGTTCATCGCTTTCACCACGTACAACTTCTTCACCGACGTGGCGAGCATCTTCCCCAACTGCAACATCCACAGCCTCCCGTACTATCTCGGAGAGAACGGCCAGGAGGAGGAGCAGGAGTGAAGACGGTGCTAAAGGCATGCATCAAGCCGGTTGTCGTGAAGATGGAGTTGCCCTAGTGTGTTAGGGCTTTTAATTTCTACTACTATGTTGATGTTGTGTCGTTTGTTAACTTTTTATCTATCTAGGGCTTTTATGTTTGTCGTGTTATATGTAAGAGCTTTTATTTATATATCTATGTTATGGTCGTGTATATGTGTTTTCCTATGTACTCGTTTGCATCTATCAAGTCATTATATGTGTCAAAAAAGTTCGTGCCCTAAGGTTTTCATAGAGCAAGTGGTTACGCAAAAAAAAAGAGTTGTTTCAAAAAACACATGCCCAAATATCAAACTAAACGTGCCCAAATATCAAATTAATAAAGAAAGACTTGTTTCAAAAAACTATGTGTGTTCAAAGATTGAAGTACACATGTGGTCAACCAACCTGCCCAAATATCAAACTAAACATACCCAAATATCAAACTAAACGTGCCCAAATATCAAATTAATAAAGAAAGAGTTGTTTCAAAAAACAATGTGTGTTGAAAGATTAAACTACACATGTGGTCAAGCAACCTGCCCAAATATCAAACTAAACGTGCCCAAATCTCAAATTTATGTGTGCCCAAAGATAGAACTACACAAGTGGTTAAGCAACGTGACAAAAAAATCAGTACAAAAATGCGTAGTCAAATCCAAAACCAAGTCATATACTAACTATACATAGCTTCGTTCCCTCTACTTTTCAATATCTCTTCATCTCTCCCACCGGTTACCAGCGCAGCCCTTCAGGCAACCAACCCAAGCGGTCGTGGGTTCGAGTCCCAGCCACACCATTTTTGTTCATTTTCTACCCTTCTCACCTTTTTTTTTCCAGAGAATCCCATTTGCCCACTACGAATGGGCCTAATTGGATGCAGTTGGCCCATTAGTCTGTTCTCACTTTTTTTTGACAGAATCCTATTTTGTCTTTTAAGGATTATCAGTATTCAGAGCTGCATTTCATTGATAAATGTTCTGAATTTCAAACATTTCATACAATTTCAAACTTACAAATTGCTCCCAACATCATGCCTTTCCATACAATTTCAACATTTCACCTAGTGCGATTACCACACCTACAAATGCCCAAATGTAATTGCAAAGGGGAATTTGTGCTTGATCTTCGAGCTTCTTAATCTTCTGGTTCAACCTCCTAAGCTCAACAGCATCAATCCGTGCTCCACCCTCCGTCTCTTCTTCCGGAGCTCGCGCTACGGCCGCTGCCTTTTGTGGCACGATGGGCAACCATTCTTCGTGCTCGTCTAGCAGTTCAATCATCAGCGTCTTGGCCAGAACATCGACCCAGAGAAAGAAACATTTTATCTGCAATAACGCCAAACACATCAATTTAGTGAAATTGCTCTGATTCTTACCCCATTCTCGCAGCACTAAAATAGTGAAATTGCTCCGATTCTTACCCCATTCTGCCTGCACATATAGAACGGACGATTAGTGTTGTTCGCTGTGCGCGAAATCCTCCGAACAACGTCCGCCCGGCACCGTGGACAGAGGAAGATCGGCATCTCCATGCGCGCCGGAATCTCGATCCGCGAGGTGGCGCGGGAGCTAGAAGAAGACATCGAGCTCGATTCGCGACCTCCCGGAGCCGAAGGGGATCTCAAAGCCTACGCGCACGACCCCTGTAGCTGTACCAGACGGCCGCGCCCTCCACGGCAATCTTCGCACCGTCGGCGGCGCTACCCGTGGACGCCGCCTTCTCCGTCGCCCGCGCCCGGCTCCTTCCTACCAACAAGGGTCGCCGCCCACCTCTGTGCGTGGCCGCTCTCCCGCTCGGCTGATTTTTGTGCTCACCGCTGCGAGCTCCGGGGTCGCGCTCCGCCGCTTTTACAGCACACGCCGCCGCCAGTAAACGGTCAACAACTGGGTCCCACAAGCCACGCCAACGGTTCTATTCTAGGTCCCACAAACCGCGGCCAACGGTTGTCTTCTGGGTCCCACATGTCAGCAAGCCTAACGGAGACGGCAAGAGTCACGGAATGAGTCCTTCTGCACAGACTAGGGGCAAAACTGAGCACGATTTGAGACTGAGGGCAAAACTGAAGTCATAGACACAACTGAGGACAGCTTGATAATTAACCCTAAATGAAAAGGAAAAGGGAATAGGCACATATGCATCCAGTACGAACTATCTGTGTGACAGCGAAAAAGAGTAGTTATGTACATGAGAGCGAAGTTAAGTCTTACGAACAAAGAATGTCTCGTGTCATATATATAATGATACCCTTTATATATTGTAATATGATAGGGACAATCTCCTGATTGGCAGTACGTCATCGTAGCAAGGTCGGTAGGTGAACGAACCATTGATACAATGAGCCATTTGCACGGGATCTATCCTGAGCTCGCCCTCGTCGCCTAGATATTGCATCCTCGATGTATCGAGTAATCGAGATGGTATACTACCACCGCAAAGTGAATTATAAGGATTAGTGCGTTCCTATGAGGATGGAATCCCACGATATTGCAGTTGACACCCGATGCTGGTCGGCCAAGGAGTGCAGCTTCTTTACCTAGGTTGATGAAGTTGTCCTCTTCCGGGTTCCAGGAACCATAGCTATATCCATGTGAGTTCCAAGAAACATAGTAATCTTCAACCCCATTGTCCTCCTCCTCCTCCTCCTCATTGTCGTCGTCGTCGTCGTCGTCATCATCATCATCATCATCCTTGGTCAACTTGACTAATATTCCTCCGCTTTCAACAGCACCCCATGTTACCATCGATTGTAGTGTAGCAGGCTGAATCATATGACCATGCGGATTTAGGTTAACGTCATGTGCCGATGTCCACCCTAGTTGACCATGCGTTGATTCTGTTATCATCCATACTCGAAGCTGCAAAGCTTCAATCTGTACGTAATGTATCCCTCTCTCATAGCTTGCTAATACGGATTTCTGAGGTAGCCAGTACGAGCTCTTTGAACTAGCGGGTTCTCCTGGGAGCAGGACCATATCGTAAGTCCCAGACGAGGGGCGTAGAACCATTAGGATGTTGTTGTGGCAGTGCATGTAGAGCGACCCGTTCTAGTAGTCGGATGACCACACAATGTCATCCTGGTGATCAGTGGTTGCCATGGCGTCGTAGAGGTACCCTGGAGCACATCGCCCAGGCACAAATTCTCGGTTCTCCCACCGCCTGCTGGTGCGGGATGAATAGAGTAACAACGGAACAACCCTTTCCTTGGGAACCTCGCCTTGCTTCGGTCTAGCTAGGGTCTCTTCTAGGAGGAGGTACACATCATAGTGCAGCGACACGGCTGGGTCAAAGGCGAGTGTCCTAGTACCGAGGCGGCATGGCTTCAGGCGCGGCAGGCGAGCAGACCGTGCAGTCACCGGGTTGAGCACGTAGTGGTCATACCAATCCTCAAGGAGGAGGAGGCCGTTGCATGACTGACGCACCGTAGCACTGTCCAGATAGAAGATGCGTCGGGAGCCCGGCGGGGCGAAGAACGAAGTATTAGAATTGAACCCGACCTTTGTGAAGAAGATGCCTGAAAATTCACACCTGGGAAAGCACCATGGGAGGTTCCGGACAAGGCTATGGGCTTTGATGATGGCACGCCACGCGCGGCAGACACACCGTGACCTCGCCCGGGAGCGTTCAGGGAGCAGGCGGAGGATTTCGACGAGCACGTCGTTGGGGGAGGCGGCAGATGCCGCTGCCACTGTCGTCGCCGGCGTTCATCGTGAGGACAGACTCGCGGAGAGACCCTCGTGCACGCGCAGGAGGCGAAAGATCCAATGCGGCGGACTCGATTTGTTTTCCTGGTTGGAACCGTATATGCAAGCGCTCGCTCGGCTTGGTCTTTCTTTTCAACGGGGCCAACTTAACTGGCACGGCATCTCAGGGAAAAACCTTAAACGCCACGGACTCTAATTAAAGAAAAGGGTCGGTCTAGGGAGCGCTCAGGCGCCAGATGGATATGTGGAGCGCTCACTTTTTATTGGAATTGTCGGACGCTCGATGGGCAGCACGGGCGCAGCGCGCACCCTCGTCACCTCCCCGACTCTTCTTTACTCTTCCCCAACCGTCCGACTTGCTCGTTCTCCCCGGAAATCAATGCAACCCCGCGCCGCCGCCGGCCACCACCGACAGCGCCGGCCCCGGAAACAGACCCACAGCGCCGGCACCCGCCACACACTGCGCAGCGCCACCAGGAGCGGCTACATCCACTACGCGCCGCTACCGCCCAGCTCCTGTGCGGTAGGAAATCGCCGCTAATAGAGAAGCAGGGGGCGGCTAAAAGCGGAGGAGTGCGGCGCGGACGCGACGCCGGCGAGCCGGTGAGCGGGAGCGGGCGAGGCGTCGGTTGGAGGGCCGGCGGCGGCGCTATCTACCTCAACTGAACGGGACACGCTCTCGTCTGGTTCCTCGCTCGCAGTTCGTGCGCTGCTCCTCGCTCACGTTACATAGGAAACAAGGAGCTAATGGGCTTCCTTTTGGGCTGAATCTGGGCTTCACTTGGGCCAGTCGTGAGAAGGAGGGAGATGGGAAGAGATTGGTCCAAATTCGATCCAACACGTTTTTTACCGAGTAGTTTTTTATCAGATAGTTGCCTAACAACACATACTAGTTGCTCATTTTGTTGATTTTGTTGCCGAACATATTATAGCAGGTTTCTAGTTACGCCAGTTCATAATAGGTTCAATTGTATCCGTTTGTTGTCTATCAATGAGGGACGCAACTTTGTATCAATAGCATGCAACTTAACAACAGTTAGATACGAGGCGAAGCAACTTTTGTGTGTGTTGAGACAACTTCACAATAGTGATAAGCAACTTGGGTGTGTGATGAGGCAACTTCACACAAGAACGGTAGAAACTCTACAAAAATTAAAGCAACTTTGATACGAGGAGAAACAACTTTGGTGTCACTGAGACAACTTCACACTAGCGGTAAGCAACTTTGGTGTGTGATGAGGCAACTCTACAACAACGGTAGCAACTCTACAATATCGGTAGAAAACTTCAATGCACCAGTAGGCAACTTCAAAACACTAGTAGGAAACTTCACTACGTCGGTAGACAACTTCAAAGCACGGGTAGCCAAACTTCACAAAACCTGTAGGCAACTCGAAAACACAACTCTGATGTGCAATGACGCAACTCTGACATGGAACAAAGCAATTATGATGTACAATGACGCAACTTTGGTGAGGCGAAAAAGATAGATACACAACAACAGTAGACAACTTCACGGAACCGGAAGTCAAGTTCAAAACACTATAGGCAACTTCACACAACACGGTAGGAAACTTCACAACATCGTGGGCGCCGAAGCAACACTTGTGAGCGACGTAATAACTGTCGTGGGCATCGAAACAACTTTTGTGGGTGACGAATCAGCTTTCGTGGGCGAGGAAGCAAGGGCTTAATTCGAAGCAACTTTTGTGGGCGTCGAAGCAACTTTTGTGGGTGCCGAAGCTACTTTCGTGTGCGACGAAGCAACATTGTTCGGCACAGAAGCAACTTTTCTGTGTGAGGAAGCAACATTTGTGGGCGACGAAGCAACTTTCGTGGGCGCAAAAGCAAGGGCGTCGAAGCAACTTTCGTGGGCGATGAAGCAACTTTTGTGGGCCCGCTACTTTCGTGTGTGACGAAGCAACATTGGTGGGCACAGAAGCAACTTTTATATGGGAGGACGCAACATTTGTGGGTGCCGAATCAACTTTTCTATGTGAGGAAGCAACATTTGTGGGCGCCGAAGCAACTTTTGTGGGCGCCGAAACTACTTTCGTGTGCGACGAAGCAACATTGTTGGGCACATAAGCAACTTTTGTGTGCGACGAAGCAACATTTATGGGCGACGAAGCAACTTTTGTGGGCGCCAAAACAACTTTTGTGTGCAACGAAACAACATTGTTGGGCATAGAAGCAACTTTTTGTGTGTGTGAGGAAGCAACATTTGTGGACGAAGAAACAACTTTCGTGGGCGTCGAAGCAACTTTCGTGGGTGACGAATCAAATTTTGTGGGCGATGAAGCAACATTTGTAAGCAACAAATTTGGTACGAGGCGAAGCAACTTTGATGTGCGTTGAAGCAATTTTAAAACAACGGCTAGCAACTTTGGTATGTCACAACATCGGCAATCAACTCCCCAGCAAATTTGGTACGAGGCAAAGCAACTTTGATGTGCGTTGAAGCAACTTTAAAACAACGGCTAGCAACTTTGGTGAGTAAGCAACTACAACATCGGTAATCAACGCCGCAATATATTTGGTACGAGGCGAAGCAACTTTGATGTGTGTTGAAGCAACTTTAAACAACGGCTAGCAAATTTGATGTGCATTGAGACAACTTTATAACAACGGTAAGCAATTTTGGTGCGCGATGAATCAACTTCAGAACAATGATAAACAACTACACAACAATTAAAAGCAACTTTGATGTCCTGCCTACGATGGAGGATTCATCGCTGACACAAAAATGTTGTAGGCAACTTAATCAAGGTGGAAGGCAAATTAAATGTGTTATATGCAACTTAGCTACAGTGACAGGCAAGTTCATCGTACAAAGATGATCATGTACTACGTATTTATTAGGAATTGATCTGAGCAACAGTTCAGAGAGCACGCACAACTACACTAACTAGCAAACGAAGAGCAACACACCACAATTCTCTCTTTCCTTGGAAAGAACTAGACCATGGCGCATCTTTGTAGAGCTACAGTACAACACAAGCAAGACAAAATCAGAGAAAAAAGATCGAGAAAAGCCGGCCAGATTTGGTGGCTGTCTGGAGGAGCTCCTTGGACGAGTGGCCTATGGGCATTGGGTACGGATGCCCAAACAGTGGAGGAGCACGGCTGGGACCAATCACCAACGGACTGTGGTCGTGGACTTGCTCAGATGGGAGGGAGCTCAGGGAGGCGAGCACGGCGTCCACCTCGTTGCACAGAGAAAAGTGGAGGAGGGCGGTGACGACACAGAGCTCGTGGCGCCCGAAGTTGGGTGCGGGGCGGAGATCCATGCGGCAGCGCAGGAGCAGGATGTAGGGGGTCTGGTCAGCCGCGGCAGGAAGTAGGAGGTCCGGTCGGCCGCGGCAACGCAGGGGCTGGAGATCGACGATTTGGGTCTAGTCTCGGCCGGCGCTCTCCTGTGCGTGGGGATTTAAGTCCAGGTCGGCTGGGTTCGCCGCCCTGATGTACGTGGGGATGGAGGTGGGACGGCGCGGCGCGGGGGCAGGAGCCGGGCCGGCGGCAAGAGGAAGGCAGGGGATCGTGGTCTCGGATGATTTGGGAAGAAGGTAGGAGGTACGGGACGAAGTGAAGAGGGGACACACATGCGGTCGAGTGAGCGCTCGAATCAACCAAATAGCGCAGCTGCGCTAATAAGCATTTACCTAAAGAAAAACTTAACCGCCACGGCATATTTTCCACCTCGGTTTACACACCAGAAACCACCTCATCCTGAGCTGAGCCACGTTATTATTGATAGCAAAAGAAATTTGCGTCGAAATTGATAGCAAAATTGACAACCCAGGAAACTTAACGGCCACGGTATTATTTTCACGAACGTTTGTACAGATCGCTGTACGTATGTACAATGGAGTCCACCACGTGCTTGCCTAGCCTTAAGCTTGGAGATGAATGGAAAATAGCAAACGCTATGTCGGAAGTTTGTTCTGCTACAACACAATATGTCAAAAATATATTGTATTAAAGATTCTTTTTTTACAACATTGTTTTCAAGATTAAATAATCTCTCATTCAGGAGCATGATACGTAAACTACATATTTTCGTTCAATGCAAAATACATAGTTGATATGTATATTACATCTTGAGCGATTCTTGTTTAGCACAGCACGTCCCAGAGCTTTCAAAGAAAAGTTTCACGTTAATTACATGCATATCACGTGAAAATCCACTCAGATAATTACATATTACTTTTACGCTATAAATGTCAAATACTTTTTTTTTTGCGAAATGTCAAATACTATTTTATATGTGTATGTGTTACAATAGTTCGTCAAATTACTCTCGTGGTTAATGAATAAACTACCTACATGTTTATGTGTACACACTTTTTTTTGTTAGGAAATTTCGCATCATTTGCGCAAGTATAGGTACTCAAACGATCTAAAGTTTCACAACATTTGCATCAATTAATTTCACATCTAACCATACTAGTTAACACCTTTGTTCTATTAGAATGTCGGCGTTTTGAACGGTTTATGCAAGAATCTCGATGGGTTTTAATTATCCTTTTCTGTATATACGTCTACACACACCGGAATCCGCCGCGTAGACCTAGGAGCTATGTACGTACACGAGTTGAAACAGCAAAATTGAATCAATCCAAACTGACTAAAAGCAACAGCATACGACCACTTAACCAAAGCCTTTTTTCTGTAACAAAACAGATATGCATTAGTTCACCTAGGAACTTATATAAGCAAGATAGCGTACACAAGATCACTGATGTTTAATTCGAAAGGATATCAGGGGAGTTCCCTTTTCGTGGAGGCGTCGGCGACTGCCGGATTCGGCTGGGGACGGAGATGGTGGCTCGCCGGCGCAGGGCGTCCGCGGCGGGCCGCGTGGGCGTGCGGAGCGAGTTGGTGGTGCTGGGGCGAGCGGAGCGTGTTGGAGGCCGGAGCGGGGCGAGATGGCGGCGTCGGGCTCGATCTGGGCCCATTCTGGGCCCGATCTGGGTCGGGAGGGCCAGGGGCTGGTGCGTGCTAAGGGTTGGGTGGCGCGGCGGCGCGGGGCAGGCTGGCTCGCCGCCGGCACGGAGAGCTCCAGGGCGACGCGATGGTGTCGCGGAAGGAGCAGGGGTGTCTGCGCGAGGTGGTGCGGACGGTGTTGTTGAGGTGCTGCGTCCCGGGCTCTTTGCCCAGGCATGGTGGAGCTCGGTCGGGAAGGTGGGTGCCGGAGGGCGGTGGGGTGGTCGCGTCGTGCGTGGCCGGCGAGGTGGATGCCGGGGCGGCGGCCCCGGGGCTGCGGGTGTGCGGCGGTCGTCGCGGCTGCTATGGGGCGGTGCGGCGGTCGGAGTTGGAGGCGTCGGTTCTCCTTCCGGCGTGGTGCTCGGAGGTGTCGTCCATCTTCTTCTCGGTGCCTCCGCGTGGTGCGGAGCTCGGGCTGCAAGATTGAGGGTTCTTCGCCTCCAACTCTGGAGGTCCGGCTGCTGCGGAGCCGGGCGGGAGGTTGCCGGGGCGGCGGCCCGACAGCGGAGGAGCGTGGTGGAGGGGTGTGGATGCTGATGGGCTAGTCGGTCTCGTGGTGAGAGGGTGCATGCACGTCGAGCGAAAGCTCTGCTCCGGCTGTCGTCGGGCAGGCGGCAACGACGCCTTCGGGCGCCGTTTCTCTTCTTGAAGATGCCGTCGAGACGTGGTGCTCGCCTTTCACCCGGACCACTCCGGGGGAAACCCTAGATCTTCCGGGATCGGGCGATGATGGCGCTCGGTGTCATGCTCCCCCTTGGGGGCATCGTTCTTGGAGTGGTGACCGGCTGGGGAGACTTGTGGTTGCAGGAGGTGGCGGCAAGGGAGTCGAGGCTGGTGTGGCGGCAGCAACTGCGGCTGTCTTTTAGGCCGGGGCGGCGGCCCCGGATGTTGGTGCGACGTCCGTGGTCTGCGAGCAGCTCTCCTTGGGCAGCTTGGGCTGCGGGTGGCTGGTTCGTGCGGCGTCGTGGCTCGGTTGCGAGCGGTGCTATGTCGGGACGGCGGTCCCGGGAGGGGGTGCTGGCGGCGAGGCTGCTTGGGCAGCGGCAGCAGCGGTTGTCTTTTAGGCCGGGGCGGCGGCCCCGGATGTTGGTTTCGGCGGTCGTGGACTGCGAGCGGCTTACCTGGTGCAGCTTGGGCTGTGGGTGGCCGCGTCGTGCGGCGTCGTGGGTTCTCGTGGTTGTGGGGCTTTGCCCCGTGGGTTGTGTCGTGTTGTTGTATGGTTTTCGCCCGGTTTCTTCCATAATAAACCGGGCACCTTCTTCTGCTTAATTAATATAAGGGGCAAAGCTTTTGCCTCTCGTTTCAAAAAAAAAAGAACGTGTCTATCTTTCTACGTTGCACGAGACGATTTCCGTGCCGGCAACACATCCTCGTAGCAAGGTCGGTAAGGAAACGAACCATATACAGAGCAAGCTTGTTGCAGACGGTCTTCCATCAGCCTGTAGTAATCACCTAGATATTGCATCCTCGATGTGTCAAGGTGATACGCCACCACCACACCCTCAGTTTGGAGGATGAGTGCACGCTTGTGCGGATGAAATCCCATGATTTGACAACCATAATAATCCACCAGCAGTGGATCAAGGTGGGTGTCGCTTCTAGCCACATCGAAAAAGTTGTCCTCGTCTGAGTTCCAGTAATTTTCGGAGGCACTTCGGCTCCTTAGTTCTTGGGCTTCTCCATTGTCCTCATTCTCCACATCATCACAACTTTCATCATCGGACATGTCATCCTCGCAATTTTCGCTCCCTAGTACTTTGTCTTCTCCATCGCCCTCTTCCTCCGCATCTTCACAGTTTTCATCATCAGACATGTCATCCGCACAATTTTCGCTCCCTAGTACTTTGTCTTCTCCATCGCCCTCTTCCTCCGCATCCTCACGGTTTTCATCATCAGACATGTCATCCGCACAATTTTCGCTCATTAGTTCTTTGGCTTCTCCATCGTCCTCTTCCTCCCCATCATCACAACTTTCATCATCGGACACGTCATCCTCCTGATTTTCGCTCCTTAGTTCTTCGGCTTCTCCATCGTCCTCTTCCTCCCCATCATCATAACTTTCATCATTGGACATGTCATCCTCACAATTTTCCCCACTGCATATGCGTTCTCCATGGTTACTATCTTTGAATAGACTGACTAGATCGGCATAGCTGCTTTCAAAACGAACCCCCCATGTCACCCTCGGTTGTATTGCAAGCTCAGGAAAAATCATATCACAATATGGCTTGAGGTTGGCCTCGTGTCCCAGCGTCCACCCTAGTTGACCTTCCGTCGATTCTTTTAGCATCCATACTCGAAGCTGCAGACCTTTGGTCGCCACATAGTGAATCCCCCGCTGGTAACTTGCCAGAAGAGAATGTGTCGGCAGTGAGTACGAGCCTCTTTTAGGACCAGACTCCTCCGGCAGCTCAACCATATCATATGTCTTGTTTGAGGGTCGAAGGATCATGAGGACGTTGTTGTGGCAATGCATGTAGAGAGATCCGCGCCAGTACTCAGATGAACACACCGTTTCTTCGTAGGGGGAGGCAAAGTGCTCACCACGTCGTAGAGGTGCCCTGGGGCACAGCGTCCAGGCGTGAACTGCCGGTTATCCCATTGTCCGGTGCGCGACGAGTACACGTTGAAAGACACCAACTTTTCCTTTAGTTCCTCCATGGGCCATTCCTGGCCTTGCTCCGGTCTCGCTGGTAACGAATCCTCAAATTGCATATCTGAAGATGACGAAGACTCGAGTGATTTCTCTTCCAACTCATCTGCCTTGCTTGGGAAACCAAACTCAGCCGTCTCTTCTCCAAACAATCCAGATAAAGAATATATTTCATTATCTTCTTCAACTGATTCATCTTGCTCCTCTTCTTCAGACCAGTCTTCGTCAAACAAAGAAAAACCTATTTCATCATCTTCTTCAACGGATTCATCTGCTCCTCTTCTTCAGACCAGTCTTGGTCAAACAACGAAAAACCTCGGTCATGCTTTTTAGTTAGGTGCACCCGCTTCGTTGGTGGTTCCCGAAAGAAGGGCGGCGGGAACTCCTGAAAGACGAACACCTCGTAGTGCAGCGAGACAGCCGGGTCGAAGGCGAGGAACCTTGCGCCGTCACGGTTTATCGACGACAGCGACGGGTATGGCAGAGGAGCGATCCGTACCGTTGCCGGATTGCACACGTAGTAGCCTCCGTACTCCCTTTGGAGGAGGAGACCGTTGCAAGAGTGATGTATGGTAGCCCAGCCGTGCCAGAAGACGGGGCGGCGGAAGACAGGCCGGCCGGCGTCGGCGCGCTGCCGGCTGCCCTGCAAAACTCCTTGATGCTTGTCTCGAAAGTACTATTCATGAAAAGTTTTTGCTTATATGATTCAGTTGTTTGCTCATTATCTACTTGCTAGCAAACTATAGACCATTGACCTGGATCACTTTATTCATAACATGTGCTTTACAATATTATTTGATCAAGATTATGATTGTAGCATGTCACCTCAGAAATTATTTTGTTTTTATCGTTTTACCTACTCGAGGACGAGTAGAACTAAGCTTGGGATGCTTGATACGTCTCAAACGTATCTATAATTTCTGATGTTCCATGTTGATATTATACCAATTGTTACATGTTTTATATACACTTCATAGCATTTTTATGCATTTTCTGGGACTAACCTATTAACAAGATGCCACAGTGCCAGTTCCTGTTTTCTGCTGTTTTTGTATTTCAGAAAAACTAGTCTAGGAATATTCTCGGAATTGGACGAAATTTGGACATAACCTCCTATTTTTTCAACACGTACACGGAGTCCAAAGGAGAGACGGAGGGGAGCCACGAGCCAGCCACATCATGGGGCGGCGCGGGCCCCCCCTCTGTCGCGCCGTGGGGTGGTGGGGGCCCCACGGGCGTCTCCAGCCGCCGCCCTTTCGCCTATTTATTCATCACGACGCGAAAACCCTAAATACCCGAGCTCTTATCCACGAAAAGTTCCAGAGACGCCACCGCCGTCAACCCTAACTCGGGAGGGTTCAGAATCTCTTCTCGGCACCCTGCCGGAGAGGGGAATCATCGCCGGAGGGCTCTACATCACCATGCCTGCCTCCGAGTGATGCATGAGTAGTTCATCCTTGGACCACGGGTCCATGGCAGTACCTAGATGGTTGTCTCTCCACTTTATGCTATCATGTTTAGATCTTATGAGCTGCCTATCATGATCAAGATCATCTTATTGTAATGCTACATGTTGTGTTTGCTGGGATCCGATGAATATTGAATACTATGTCAAGTTGATTATCAGTCTATCTTATATGTTATTTATGATCTTGCATGCTTACCGTTACTAGTAGATGCTTTGGCCAAGTAGATGCTTGTAACTCCAAGAGTGAGTATTTATGCTAGATAGTGGGTTCATGCCTCCGGTAATCTGGGAGAGTGACAATAACTTCCAAGATTGTAGATGTGCTGTTGCCAATAGGGATAAAATAACCGATGCTTAGCTTAAGGGTACACATTTAGGTCTAACGCATTTGTTTACATTACGCACATTACTTAATGCAATTATCCGTTGCTTGCAACTTAATACCAACGGGGAACTCGGTATGACAACTTAGCGGTGGATTATTAGTCATAGACGCTGTTGGATAACGGTCTATGTATTTTGTCGTAATGCCCACATGAATATCATAGTAATCATCATGTCATATATATGCATTGTCATGTGCTCAATATTTTGTCAATTGCCCAACTGTAATTTGTTCACCCAGCATGTTAGTTATCTTTTATGGAGAGACACGAGTAGTGAACTGTGGACCCCGGTCCATTCTTTTACACTGATAATACAACCAACTGCAAACACTGTTCCTTTTCATTCTCTGCAATTTACTACTGTTTTCCACACCATACGTTTAATCTTTTGTTTTCAGCAAGACGGTGAGATTGACAACCTCACTGTTTCGTTGGGGCAAAATAGTTTGATTGTGTTGTGTGCAGGTTCCACGTCAGCGCGCCACTGACAACCTTCCGAAGTGATTTCTTACTCCTACTGGTTCGATTAAAACTTGGTTTCATACTGAGGGAAAACTGCTGCTATACTGCATCATACCTTCCTCTTGGGGTCTCCCAACGAACGTGTGATCCACGCAATCAGGAACCGGGGGCAATGTTGTGAGAACTTGTGATAATAGTTGGTTTTCCATGTTCCTATGTCCTAACATAGCACAACCAAGTAAAAAAGTCCACTGGCCTACCCCCTTTCGACGCCGTTCAAGGTGGTAGACGAAAGCGTTAGGGTTTTTCCAGCGGATCTAGGGTTTCGCCGAATCGGGGCCCCGGAGCGTCGAAAACCCACCCAAACCTAGGTTTTGCCATACCATGTGTGTACAATTGTGTTGGGTGTTTTGTAAGTGCAAGATTTTACTCCGTTGTGTGACCGTCTTCACCGACCGCACTCTCTCTCTCTACTAAGTTTCTTGACTTATAGCTGAAAACTCATGTTTCGGGGCAACCAGGGGCAATGTTCTGAGAACTTGTGATAATAGTTGTTTTTCCATGTTTCTATGTCCTAACCTAACACAACCAAGGAAAAAAAAGTCCACTGGCCTACCCCCTTTCGACGCCGTTCAAGGTGGTAGACGAAAACGTTACGGTTTTTCCAGCGGATTTAGGGTTTCGCCGAATCGGGGCCCCGGAGCGTCGGAAACCCACCCAAACCTAGGTTTTGCCATACCATGTGTATACAAGTGTGTTGGGTGTTTTGTAAGTGCAAGATTTTACTCCGTTGTGTGACCGTTTTCACCGACCGCACTCTCTCTACTAAGTTTCTTGACTTATTGATGAAAACTCCCGTTTTGGGGGAACCGGGGGCAATGTTGTGAGAACTTGTGATAATAGTTGGTTTTCCATGTTCCTATGTCCTCACCTAGCACAACCAAGAAAAAAAGTCCACTGACCTACCCCCTTTCGACGCCGTTCAAGGTGGTAGACGAAAACGTAAGGGTTTTTCCAGCGGATCTAGGGTTTCGCCGAATTGGGGCCCCGGAGCGTCGGAAACCCACCCAAACCTAGGTTTTGCCATACCATGTGTGTACAAGTGTGTTGGGTGTTTTGTAAGTGCAAGATTTTACTCCGTTGTGTGACCATCTTCACCGACCGCACTGTCGTGTCTCGTTGCACGGACACCGGGAGTATAGGATACCCCCTTTTAGGTTCGGCACGGGGCGCGAAGGAGGCTGAGAATCGTCTTCTTGGGCGGAGTCTAGATCAAGCTCTCCTCTCCACGATCAAAGCATGCAACCAAAGGGACACAAGGAGCTACCCAGGTTCAGGCCGCCCGGAGGCTAAAAGCCCTACTCCTGCATGTCTGGATTGATGAGTTCTTCATAGTGTGGCTTACAATGGAACCTCCCGGGCAGGGTACCCGGAAGGGTTTTGGCTGGAGGTAGAAGAAGGACAGATCCTGACCCGGAGGAGATCACCTTCCTCTCTACCTTCGCAGCCCTAGTCTAGTCTTGCTCTGGTTCTAGCTTGTCTTCGTCCTTGGTTCTAGCTTGTCTTCGTCCTTGGTTCGACCTCTCCCTCCTCCGTGCCTTGGTCCTCCTTTTATAGGCTAAGGGGTTGCCACAGGGTCACGTGAGGGGCGTGAGGGTCCTTCGGGGTGAAGGACCCTCCTCATCTAGTTTAGGGGGAGACGTGGCCTCTCCTCAGCCTAGCGTCTCCCTTGGGTTAGGTGGGAGCGTCCGCCTTGGGGGTGGACAGGAGCTGACACCACCACGGGGCGTGCTTCCCCCCGCGCTGCCTTCGCCTTGCTTCCCAAGTCTTCCGTGGTGAGGTGGAGTGCTTATCCACAGGGCGTAGGAGTACCCGGAGGGAGCCTGGCCTCCTGCCGGGAACTCGGGCTCTCGGGTCCTTCCTGGCCTTCTTGCTTGATTCGGGGACCCGGAAGGTCCCCAGGACCGGAGCCCTTAGTCGATGCAGGCCTTGCGTGTCTTGACGGTGAACCCGCCAGCTTGACTTGAGTCTTGGTCTTGTCCATCTTCATCTTGGGCCCACATGGGGTGGACCCACTTTGGCAGTACTAGGGGAACCCCATGTTCCACTGTTGCGACAGTAGCCCCCGGGCATGGTCCCGGTGGCTCTTGCTCCAGCTGCCGGGGCCATGGCCTAAAGATAGGTCAAAGTGGGTCCCGGGTACCTGGTCTTCTCAGCTTCGCTTCACTGATGGTCTTGAAGGTCTTGGAGTTACTCCGCTCGGGGGATTCCCACTAACGGAAGAACCGAGGAGACGCTTGGCAGAGGCACTGCCGCGGCTATAAAAGCGAGGCGCACCCCTGGCCTTTTCGGTCATCTTCTTCCTTGGTCCAACTCCAGGCCTCCCCACAAGCTGCCAGCGCCAATGGCGAGAGCGAAGAGAGGAGTTGGACGCCCTCGTACTTCTTCAGCTGCTGCGGAGAGTGGCCCCTCCACTCGTGGTCGAGCTGTTCCGCGAGGTCGTGGGATTCGCGGTCGCGGCGGCCGTGGAGGCCGCGGCACCGCTGCCCCTCTTCCTAGGAGCATGGTTCATACCAGCTTCGCGCCGTTCGAGTTCGCCGTGGATCTGAACCGCAGGCCTCGCAGCCGGCTTCTCCTGCCGGATTCCTTCGCGATGGCGACGGAGGACATCGGACCCTCCGGCTTCTGGCTGCAGGTGGAAGGCTGCCCCAATGGCCCCTCCTGGGCCATGGCGGAGCGCACCACTGAAGGCGCCCTGCTTCTGGGTCCGGGGTGGAAGTCGTTCTCCCGTGCCCGCCGCCTGTCCAGGGGGCAGTGCTTGGTGTTCCGGTACGACGGAGATGCTACGCTCTCCGTGAAGATCTTCGGTGTCGATGGCGGACGCGTGGAGTGCTGCATGGAGAGCAGCAGCGGCAGCTCGAGCTCCTACGACGAGGATGAAGATGAGGAAAACTCATCTGACATCAAGGTCGAGGGGAGCTCGTCTTCCTGAAGGCGAGGAGCTTCGGACGGGCGCCATGGAGATCTCGTTGACCTCCTCCTTGGCGGCCTTGACGTCGTACTTCTGGAAGTAGCGTCTTCCATTGTACGGCGGTGCTCCTTGTTCGGCGGGAGCCAACCTTTTTGTTGTAAAAAAGATCGTCCCCTTGTAGTCCTTGTAAATGAAGAAGATCTTGTTTTCCTCCTTGTCTTCGTGTCGCGTCCGTGTGAATGAGAACGAGTTTTTTGCAAAACGCGCTCCCATTACTGCAGCAGCCGTAGCGTCAAGGGGTAGGTGGAGCAGGGAGGCCTATAAAAGACCATCCAGACTCCACCCCTTCGCCACATCTTCTCGCCTTGCTCCGCTCCTCTTCTTCCTTTGCCTCCCTCTCCCGCAGAACAATGTCCGGCGAAGCAGAGAGGGCCTTGTCCGATGTGTCGACGGCGGAGTCCGTCTTTCGAGGAGCGGCGGAGGCACCCAGCGAAGCTGGAGCCCGAGCCACTAGAAAGGACGAGGTTGATCCTCGCCCTCGAGTCTCCTTGGTTTTCCCTGCAGTGGGGAACATCGCCGGTTCTGCCGCCATGGAGGCATCGGTAGCGCTGGCGATCCGGAAGGACACCATCAAGATGGAGCTATGGAAGGAGGCCGCAGGCAATCAGAGATTGATCCGCCTCCTCTGCGATCTTGACGATGTCTTCAAGGTAAGGCCGCCTTGATTCTGGCAATACGACCCTTGGGAAGATCCTGTGCCTTGACTCGATTTCTTCGTACAGGATGAGGAAGACATCATGGATAAGTTCGTGGACCATGTGCACCTCCTCTGCAGCCAGCATGTGCCGGGGTTTGCCCGGAAGTTCCCCGGCCCATGGGACCCCTGAAGATCCTGCGCGAATGCCCTCCTTCATCCCAGGCGTCCCCGGGAGTCCGGAGTGCACCCGGCAGGCAATAAAACAGAAAGACAGAGCTGCACAGCCAGGAGCCCTGAGCTGGCCTTAGTAGCATAGGCTAGATATGTATCCAGGAAAAGCTTCGACTGAATGTAATCCAGAATTGTAAACTCAGAATGTAAGTTCAGATGAATGCAATCCTAGGGCTCAACTCCCGGGGTCATTTCCCAAACCTCCTTTGCACTAACGCGCCGTCAAGTTTTCTGAGGAGATCTCTTAGGTGACAAGTGCTCTGACCGCCCGCACCAGTAGCAGCACCCCTAAGAGCACTATGCCTTCCGGGAGTCCACTCCACAGCCACGGGTACTAGGCCAGAAGGGAAATCTGACCGTTCGCCGGGGAGGACGCATTACCCCCGCAAAGGTTCTCATCAACTGTCAAGCATGCGCAGGTTGGTGGTATATTGACTCCGAGCGAGATATTATGCCTAGAATGCCAGATGCACATGCAAAGACTTAGCTGGTTTTTGCCGTGTCCTTGATCTACTCTGTCCTTCCCGGGTATCCAGCTCCTGAGCCGCTCTTCAGCATCCATCCTGTCCCGGGAGAGGCGCTACACACAACACACTTTCAGTAGGAAAAGAATGGACCCTCCCTTACATGTCGTGAAAGTGTTTCATCCGGAGCAACCCGCAAGCAAAGTTGAATGTGCATTTCTGTGTTTAGGTTCTTTAAAACACAGCACTGCCCGTTCCACTTCTTACCGCGGCAGTACGGCACGATCAGGTGGCAGCGCCTACTGATAGGCTGCTCGCGCTCGACCTGTCAGCCACCGGCACCATGTCAGCCCCCTGCTTGGGGGTTGTTACGGATAACACACTTCACGACAACAAGAGAGGCTCACGGAATTGAAAAACTTATCTTTTATTCCTTGGCGACGATTCTTACACCCTTATACAGAACACTAGCCCCTTGGGCGTGCTTAGTTGACTCGAACTATCTGCGATTCATGTTCGTATTCAGGGGTAGAATTTCCGGAGATTCTCGATGTTCCAGGCGTTGCCCTCCGGCCTGCCTTTCTCGTCCTCCAGATAAACAGCTCCGGGTCTCAGGGTATGCGTCACCCGATAAGGTCCTTCCCACTTGGAGGACAGCTTGTTCATGTTATCAAGCTTCTGCTTCTTGCGGAGAACCAGGTCTCCGGGTTCCAGTACCCGTGAACGGATATGGCGATCATGATAGCGGCGGAGCCCTTGCTGGTATCGAGCAGATCGTAAGGAAGCTCGGCACCGCACCTCTTCCAGGAAGTTGATGTCATCAATCCTCCTCTCAGCTTGTGCGTCTTCATCATAGGCAAGTACCCGGGGGGATCCATGCCTGAGCTCTGTTGGCAAGACGGCTTCTGCTCCATAGACAAGGAAGAATGGTGTTTCTTGAGTGGCTCTGCTTGGTGTGGTTCTGAGGGACCACAAGACACTTGGTAGATGCTCAATCCAGTTCTTGCCCTTGTCTTCTAACTTGTCAAAGGCTTGGTCTTCAAACCCTTTAGGACCTCCGCATTGGCTCGCTCCACTTGCCCATTGCACCTTGGGTAGGACACCGAGGCAAAGCACACCTTGATTCCCAGCTCTTCACAGAAGTTGAGGAAGGATCGGCTTGTGAACTGAGAGCCATTGTCCGTTATGATTCTGTTGGGTACTCCGAAGCGGTACACGATCCCTTCAATGAACTTGATGGCTGCTTGAGCTGTCTGTCTTGGTACTGGCATCACTTCCACCCACTTTGTGAACTTGTCGATGGCCACGAAAAGGTATTCATGGCCCCCGACAGACTTCGGTATCTTTCCCACGATGTCCAGCCCCCAGACCGCGAACGGCCAGGAGATTGGAATTGGCTGCAGAGCTTGCGCCGGCTGATGTATGTTCTTCGCATAGTATTGGCAGGCTTCACAGGTCTTGACTAGCTGCTCCGCATCACTGAGGACTGTTGGCCAGTAGAACCCGTGACGAAAACTTTACCCGCCAGTGATCTTGATGCCACATGACTTGAACATGTGCCTTCGTGGATGTCCCGTAGCAGTACTTGGCCTTGTTCTTGAGGGATGCAGCGGAGCTTGACTCCGTTGTCCCGTCGCCGGTAGAGCTCGCCGTCGATCATGACGTAGAGCTTGGCTTGACGAGCCACCCGCTCGGCGTCGTGATCGTCCTCCGGGAGGGCGTGCTCCATGATGTACTTGACGATGTCCCGGGCCCAGGGTGGGTGGGTCCTTCCACCGGTAGCACCATCCGACGGAAAGAAAGCATAGCTTCCTCCGCTGGAGGGGCTGCCGGGTCTTGAGCTTCTGGGCTGGCTACCCGTGTTGTCGAGGTAGAAGGGTCGCCAGCCCCCGGCGCAGATCTTGTCGCGAGCCTCTCGGGCGGGATCGAAGGTCGCCTGAGGACCTCGATGTAGATCCCGGGAGGCACTGGTTCTTGCTTGGACGCCACCTGCGATAGCTCATCCGCGGCCGTGTTTTCTCCCCGTGGGACGTACACAGCCCGGAAGTTGTCGAAGCGCCGCTGCAGCTTCCAGACCTCTTCAACGTATGGTGCCATCTGAGGGCACGCGTACTCCTTGTTCACTTGTTTGATGACTAGCTGAGAGTCACCCTTGACGACGATCTTGTTGATGCCGAGGCCGATGGCAGCACGAAGTCCTGCGAGCAGGCCCTCGTACTCCGCCGTGTTGTTGGAGATGTTCCCTTGGTAGTGCATCTGGACGACGTACTTCAGCCGGTCCCCGGTTGGTGAGGTTAGGACAACCCCAGCACCTCCTTTCCCCTTGGTGTAGGAGCCGTCGAAGTGCATGATCCAGGCGCTAGGATCTTCCTTCCCGGGGAGGCAGGTTTCCTCTTCCGGGTCGTCGAACGCCGTCTCGGTCCACTCGGCCGTGAAATCCGCCAGCGCCTGACTCTTGATGTTGTCCGTGTGCTCGAACTTGAGACCGAAACCTTGAAGCTCCATGGCCCACCATGATATGCGACCAGTGGCAAGTGGGTTCTCCAGGGGGCTTCTTAGGTTGTACTTGGACACCACCGTGATGGGATGGCTTTGGAAGTACGGCCTCATCTTGCGGGAGGCAATGAGGATTGCCAGCAGCAGCTTCTGCATCATGGGGTACCGCTCCCGGGCGTCGCGCAGCACTGCGCTGACGAAGTAGACCGGGTGCTGCACCTTGCGGGTCGCCGAGTCCTGAGAGGGCTCGGCTTCCCCCTCGTCGACGTCTTGGGGTGGGGACGATGTAGCCCCCGGCGAAGTCTCGTCGGAGGGAGATTCTCCATTCCCGACGGGATCCGCGTCGCTTGGTGAAGTAGTGACGCCAGGATCATGAGACCCCTGGTCACCCGGCAGCCTTTTCTTGCACGGTTGCCCCGGAAGAGAGTTCCCGGGTCGCTTGCCCTTGATCTTGCTTGACTTCTTCGGAGGAGCGTCACGCTCTACCACGAGCACAGCGCTGATCACCTGGTTGGTGGCAGCAATGTACAGTAGTAGGGGCTCCTTCTCTTCTGGTGCCACGAGGATTGGTGGCGAGGCGAGGTAGCGCTTGAGGGACTGCAGGGCTTCCTCGGCCTCGGAGGTCCACTCCACGGGGCCTGATTTCTTGAGCAGCCTGAAGAACGGTAAGGCCCGCTCCCCAAGCCTTGAGATGAAGCGCCCGAGTGCAGTGATGCACCCGTTGAGGCGCTGTACGTCCTTGACCCGCCGGGGCGCCTCCATGCGCTCGATTGCCTTGATTTTGTCCGGATTCGCCTCGATCCCTCGGTGAGAGACCAGGAAACCCAGCAGCTTGCCGGAGGGGACCCCGAACACGCACTTGTCGGGGTTGAGCTTGAAGTTGACCCGGCGGAGGTTCTCGAAGGTCTCGTGCAGGTCTTGGATGAGGGAGTCCTTGTACCGGGTCTTGACCACGATGTCGTCGATGTACGCTTCGACGTTGCGGCCCAGCTGCGACCCAAGGCATGCTTGCATTGCGCGCTGGAAGGTAGCGCCGGCATTTCGGAGGCCAAAAGGCATCCGGGTGTAGCAGTAGCAGCCCTTGGGAGTGATGAAGGCCGTCTTCTCTTGGTCCTCGAGTGACATCATGATCTGGTGGTACCCGGAAAAGGCATCCAGGAAACACAGCAGCTCGCACCCGGCCGTGGAATCCACGATCATGTCGATCCGCGGCAGGGGGAAAGGGTCCTTGGGACAGGCCTTATTCAGGTCTGTGAAGTCGATGCAGAGTCTCCACTTGAAGGTCATGGGTTTCGGTACCACCACGGGGTTGGCCACCCAGCTTGGGTGGGGAACCGACCGGATGACACCAGCTTCTATCAACTTGTCCACCTCGGCGATGATGAACTCCAGCTTTTCCTTGCTTTGGTTCCGGAGAACCTGCTTCACGGGGCGAGCCCCCGGATTGACCGCCAATTTGTGCTCGATCACCTCCCTTGGTACGCCGGGTAAACCTGATGCCTCCCACGCGAAGACGTCAGAGTTTTCCCGAAGGAAGGCGACGAGCGCGCTTTCCTATTTGTCGGTGAGGCGGGCGCCGATGGTGATGGAGCGAACTCCGTCGCTGGTTAGCGCCACCTTCTTGGTCAGCTGCGGATCGCCATGGAATGGCGCCTTCTTGGGTGGAGTAGATGTGGAGCCCCCGGGGTGCCCTTCGCCCCCGGGGAGAGCCCCATCATCATCCTCCTGTACACCTTGAGGGATGTCCGCCGTGGTTGCCACCGTCTGGTTCAGCTGGTGAACGCAGTAGATAGCATCGTCGATGTCGGCCCTGACCTTGATCACGCCCCACGGCGCCGGAATCTTCAGCATGTTGTAGGCGAAGTGGGAGACGGCCATGAACTTGGCCAGAGCAGGTCTGCCAAGTATGCCGTTGTACGGTAGCGGAGTGTCGGCGATGTCGAAGACGATTTCCTCGGTGCGGAAGTTCTTGGAGTCGCCGAAGGTGACCGGAAGGGTGATCTTCCCGAGGGGTCGAGTAACACTTCCGTTCACGCCTTGGAACACCCCAGTGTCTTGTAGGCGAGACAGGGGGATTTGAAGGACAGCCAGGACCTTCGCCGTCAGCAGGTTGAGGCTGGAGCCTCCGTCGACCAGCATCTTGGTGACCTTGTAGTTGTGGATGACGGGCGACACGATCAGCGGCAGGGTCCCGACCCCGGCAGTGTTTGCAGGGTGGTCTTCTGGGTCGAAGGTGATGACTTGGCTAGACCAGTCCAGGGGCTTGGACGGAGCAGAAGCAACCGCGTTCAGCTCCCGGACAAGTCTCTTGCAGGCGCCGTTGGAGGGAGGCAGAGAAGACCCTCCGTGGATGCACCCGACAACTCCCGTGACTTCTTGATACTTGCCGCCGTTGCCTCCTTGGGGAGCCGGAGCTTCCCCGTTGCCGACGTGGGCGGCTCCGGAGTGTTGTACCCGCGACCACCTTGACCGCCGCGTCCTCCTCCGCGGCCCCCGCGGCCACCGCCTCGGTACCATCCACGGCCGCCTCCGCCTTGGCGACCCGTGGGACAGTCACGAGCGATGTGCCCGGCAGTGCCGCAGTTGTAGCAACCGTCTTGACTGACCCCATCAGCTCGGCGTTGCTCCGGACGGCGAGGTTCTTGAGCATGCGGCAGTCCTTGAGCAAGTGGTTGCCTTCTGGATGATGTGGCACCAGGGATCACCTTCACCTTCTTCCTCGGAAGTCGGCGCGGGCTTGGTCTTCTTCGGAAGAGGCTCGGTGACGAAGATCCGCTTGTCGGGTCCAGGGTCCCGCTTCTTGTTCTTAGCTGGAGCGGCCTTGTCCTCGGGTTCATCCTCCCCGGGGAACTTGGCTCCTTCTTCAGCTCGAGCGCACCGGTCTGCAAGCTCCCAGAGCTTTCGAGCAGACTCGACGCGATGGATGCTCAGCTTCTCGCGCATCTTGGGGTTGCGGACGTTGGCGTGGAAGGACTGGATCACCAACTCCTCCTTGATGCACGGGATGGTGTTCATCTTCTGGGTGAAGCGCTGGATGAACTTGCGGAGAGTTTCACCCGGCAACTGCTTGAAGTCGTGGAGATCACTGGGAGCCCCCGGGCGCTCGTACCCGCCTTGGAAAGCCCCCAGAAACTGCTCCTTCAGTGCCCGCCAGGAACGGATGGAGCACTTGGGAAGGTTGAGAAGCCAAGTCTGGGCATCTCCCTTCAGGGCCAACGGGAACCAGTTGGCCATCATGACCTCGTCGGCCCCGGCAACCATCGCAGCAGAGAGTAGATCTGCAGAAAGTCCCGGGGGTTCGTGGTGCCGTCGTAGCGGAGAACGTCGATCTTGAATTTCTTGGGCCAGTTGAAGTGGCGGAACTCGGGAGCGAGGGCGAGGCAGCCTTCGGCGAGGTCGATGCCCCGATCTTCCCGGCGGTGACGTTCTCGGCGACGCTCGATGCGGGTGCGCATATCCTCGTTCTGACGGCTGTTGAGCTCGTCACGAAGATCTGGGTTGCGCGAGGTAGACGACCCGATGGAGATGGCCTCGCCGTGATCGCGGTTTAGCCGATCAGCCATCGGTGGCGCGGTGCGAGGAGGCGCCGTCTTGGCTTGACGTTCACCACGAGGCTGGCCTCGCGGATCACGTGTTTTGTCTTGTGCTGCTCCGGGGTTGTCGACGGTGGGAGCTTGAGTGGGTTCGACCCACGGACCACCATCGGCGAAGTCGAGGAGCCTCTCGACGCGAGTCCTCCATTCTTGGTAGACCTTGGGGTCGCCGCTGCTTGGAGGGAACTGCATCAGTGCCTTGGCAGCGACTAGAGCATCATGGCGAGCTTGCACGTCCGAAGGCGAGTGCGCGGAGGTCTTGCTCTTGGATGCTCGTGGATCCCCGCTGGGGCGAACGCCGTGGTTCCCTCCTCCAGCGGTGGGCTCCTTGCCGGTGCCGTTGCAGACGCTCTTCTCCCCTGAGCGAGGAGGAGGCATGGTGGCGCCCTTTGGAGCCGCCGCTCCGCCAGGGCCGTTGTCCTTGTCGCGACCGTCCACTTCGTCCGGCGCCACCCTCTCCATGGGAGGCGGGGACGGAGAGGCGCTCCGCCGTGCGCCAGCAGCACGACGTTCAGCTGAAGCTTGGGTGCGTGAGGGAGAGACCGGCTTGGACGCCGCAGGATCTCCCTTCTTCCTTGGAGGCATGCTTGACGAAGAACTTGCCGATGAACTTGATGAAGATGAATCCAGCACTTGCGCCCCCTACCTGGCGCGCCAGATGTCGTGTCTCGTTGCACGGACACCGGGAGTATAGGATACCCCCTTTTAGGTTCGGCACGGGGCGCGAAGGAGGCTGAGAATCGTCTTCTTGGGCGGAGTCTAGATCAAGCTCTCCTCTCCACGATCAAAGCATGCAACCAAAGGGACACAAGGAGCTACCCAGGTTCAGGCCGCCCGGAGGCTAAAAGCCCTACTCCTGCATGTCTGGATTGATGAGTTCTTCATAGTGTGGCTTACAATGGAACCTCCCGGCAGGGTACCCGGAAGGGTTTTGGCTGGAGGTAGAAGAAGGACAGATCCTGACCCGGAGGAGATCACCTTCCTCTCTACCTTCGCAGCCCTAGTCTAGTCTTGCTCTGGTTCTAGCTTGTCTTCGTCCTTGGTTCGACCTCTCCTCCGTGCCTTGGTCCTCCTTTTATAGGCTAAGGGGTTGCCACAGGGTCACGTGAGGGGCGTGAGGGACCTTCGGGGTGAAGGACCCTCCTCATCTAGTTTAGGGGGAGACGTGGCCTCTCCTCAGCCTAGCGTCTCCTTGGGTTAGGTGGGAGCGTCCGCCTTGGGGTGGACAGGAGCTGACACCACCACGGGGCGTGCTTCCCACCCGCGCTGCCTTCGCCTTGCTTCCCAAGTCTTCCGTGGTGAGGTGGAGTGCTTATCCACAGGTGCGTAGGAGTACCCGGAGGGAGCCTGGCCTCCTGCCGGGAACTCGGGCTCTCGGGTCCTTCCTGGCCTTCTTGCTTGATTCGGGGACCCGGAAGGTCCCCAGGACCGGAGCCCTTAGTCGATGCAGGCCTTGCGTGTCTTGACGGTGAACCCGCCAGCTTGACTTGAGTCTTGGTCTTGTCCATCTTCATCTTGGGCCCACATGGGGTGGACCCACTTTGGCAGTACTAGGGGAACCCCATGTTCCACTGTTGCGACACACACTCTCTCTCTCTACTAAGTTTCTTGACTTATAGCTGAAAACTCCCGTTTCGGGGGAACCGGGGGCAATGTTGTGAGAACTTGTGATAATAGTTGGTTTTCCATGTTCCTATGTCCTAACTCAACACAACCAAGTGAAAAAGTCCACTGGCCTACCCCTTTCGACGCCGTTCAAGGTGCTCGATCGCCTGTACCGCCGTTCTCTAAACCCGGCCGACTATATACAAGAATAAATATGATGATATATGCCGTTAATTGTCGGCATAACAATCACGTGTTCGTTTATTTTCTCGAGTGCCGGACTCTCGGTGTTACAGTCTCACGGCTTGATGTGCACGTTTATATGCACGAGCAACCAACTACGAAACGGACAGGACTAATAGGACAGGAGGAAACTCCTGATTAACCTTTTTCGATGAAACTCCTGATTAACTAGTACTGGATTATACACACACGGACTCAGATTTCTTAATTAACTCCCCTTTGAGGGGGTCAAAAGACGTTTTAAAATCTGCTATGGATTTGGATTGAAATAACACGGAAATAAACTACTCGCTTAGTTTTTAAACACGTGATTACAAAAGAGAATCATCATGCAAGACGTGCTAATGAGTTTTTCTCGGAATTTCACATTCAAGAACCAAAACAATTTTTTACACAGAAATACAAACATTAATTATGAACGTGGAAATAACAATTACATTTAATATTATGTCTAGGAGATATTTTCTAACAATTCTTCTATTTTCACACAAGTAAATGTAGAAAACAAGAACAATTGATTAATTAAAACTGAAAAAATAAGCATAAAACATGACAATGATGTGTGAAAACTAGGACGAAAAGAAGGAAAAAAACATCACAACGAGAAAATTGTCGTAATAGCATTTGTGCTGCAATTGGTAGCATATACAAATACAATGTTTGTTCTTCATTACTTAGTCGTACAAAAATATTCCTTTTTTAAAACAAAAAATGTCTCATAAATCACAAGATCTGTTCCAATAGCTAATGGTGATATGACTTTGGTCCAGTGAAAATGTTTCGTTATCCATGGAAAATGTTTATTTATCTCAAAACTGTACTTGTTGAGCAAAACGTTTCACTATTTTCAAAACAAATATACTACAACAGAGAGTAGAAAAATGTTTGGTGGATAGTACAAACATCACTCATGGCCCGGAAAAATAATAGTTGGTAGAACAAAAATAGTACTGCTAGAAAACAAAACAATAGGAAAAACTTGGCCATTTTTTCGCTAGGGACGAGACCCATCCCCTCGCGTTTACCGCCGAGCATCTTTGATGTTGGCGCCTATGATGTCTCGTCCATATGTTGGAATCATCGCATTTGGAGACTCGGCTTGGAGGAGCACATTAGTCATATGTATCGTTGCTCTAGTGTTTGCCGTTGTTGCGTGTTGAACTTCAGGGGCGCCATGTACGCCTTTCTCGAGCTAGTCTGAGTCCGCAACCCACTAGCCAACCCTTTCAGCCACTCAAGGGTGGATGGTGCGTCGATGAGGAAAGCTCGGTGGAAGGTGGTAGTCTTCAAAGGTGTCCGGCATTGGCCGAGACGCGTCTTTATTGTCAGGTTTTGGGTGAAGCCCTCTTCACATCGTGTTTATAGTGTGTGTGGCAGCAAGTCTTCGGACTAGCATTGTAAGCCCAACTGCATTGTATCGGCTATCGACCTCTTCTTCTAGGTGTCATACATCTTCAACACATATCCTTAAACAAGACAAAAACTGAGAAAATATATCAGAATGTTAGTGGCATGAAATATACAAAAAAAAATCAGCATGTGTGAAAAAAAATTATGGGCCATATAACTAATGTAGATCAAAATAGAATAGGAATGTTAAAAAAAAGTAAAGAAAGGAGAAACAGAAAGAAATATATGGGGTAAGAAAAGAAGAATGAAGAGGGGGCAACCAAAAAAAATGAAGAGTTGAAAGAGGTAGCTAGGCAATGGGTTGTTATTATCGTAGTATTGTGGAATATTGTCGACATTTGGACAACAACCCGATAATCTGGTGAAGATATGCTAATTTCCAACCTATCGTACATATTTGTGTATGGACATGGCATGTTCGACTCTGACATATACTACATCGTATATGCATTCGAATACTATGCATGGCGTTTCTGGATGTACACGCTAGCCAACTTATTAAAAGATGTAGTACACGCTAGCACATTGAACTGTTAAAAGGTGTACACGCTATCTCGTTGTGTAAATGCAAGAGTGAACAAGCACAATTGGACGAAAAGGCAGGGGCCTGCTTTTCTTATTTCAATAGAAGAGAAGTAAAAGATGTACCAGTAACCAAAAGTAAAAACGAGCTAAACTATCTAGCACTAGAAAGAAAACAGCAGTGCAGATACAAAGAAAGAAAGAACACAATGGGCATCAGTCGGGCTCGCGTGGTCTGCACAGAAAGTTTGCAGCACCAGTTTTCCCAGCTTCCTTCCATTGCTTTGCGTCGGCCAAGATACATTCGAACAAGCGGTTAAAGGGAGCTGCCTTGTTCTCAAAAATTCTTGAATTACGCTCTTTCCAGATGGTCCACCAAGTAAGTTGGACGAGAAAGACCCAACTCTTCTTCATAGCGGCCGGCTGGGCAAGCTGAGTGGCCGTCACCCAGCCAAGCAGACTGCTGGTGGCCGGGTTTGGAGCCAATGTGGCTGGCAAGTTTGCCGTTGCCAAAACCTTCCTCCAGAGCCTCATGGTGATCGGGCAGGTTGCAGCGCCGTTTCCTGCTCACCAAGGCAGAGGACGCAAGCGGCGTTGTGAGGCCATCCTTTCTTCTGCAGCGTATCTGCCGTGTGGCACTTGCCGAGGATCGCAAGCCAGCTGAAGATTCGACATTTGAGGGGCGCCTGGCTGTTCCAGATCACCTCTTTGTAGTTGCATCTCGTGGATCCTTCAAACTGCATCTTGTATGCCGAGGCAGCCGAGTATCGACCATCCGCGGACCAGCGCCAAGTAACCGTGTCCTCAATATTTTCCCTGAGTTAGATGCCTTCTAGCATGTCATGCAGCAGAAGGAATTGTTGCAGCGCCTCATTGGTCATTCCTTGCTTGAAGTGGCGCAGCCATTTGCCATCCCTCATAGCTGTAGCCACAGTCAAGTTTCTCAAGGTGCAGAACTTGTACAAGTCTGGCATCATGACGTCGAAGGGTCGCCCCGCAAGCCATGGATCATGCCAGAATAAGATCTAGCTTATGCCCATCCCCCAACTCGAAGGATACCGCCGCGTTGAAGAGCTTGCGTGCTCGCTCGTCGATGTTGAGTGGCAGACCTGACCACGTCTTGTTGGGCTCGTGCCAGGATTGCCAAAGCCACCGAACACGCAGGGCCACCGCCATACGATCAAGGTCCGTGATCCCGAGCCCGCCGAATTCATGGGGCCGGCAAATGGCGGCCCAGCGAACTAGGCAGCGGCCTCCCGTGGCCAGCTCGTCGTTACTCCAAAGGAAACCACGGCGCAACTTATCGATCATCTTGATGAGCCAGACAGGTGGATCAATTACCAACAGCTGGTTGATATGCATAGCCGAGAGAACATGCTTGACCAACACCAGCAAGTTTATCACCGGCAGGTTGCAGGTCACCCTTACGCAGCCGGCGGTCAGATAGTGGCAGTCCCAAATATTGGTAGGGGAATTGTTGTAGGGGCAATGAAGGCAAGCAGCTAGGGAGTCCACATCCAACTGACCACACTGGATTGGGATCAAAGAGCTTTTGGAGTAGTTAGTGAGCAACCCAGATGCTTCTCCAAAGCACTGCAGGATGAGCTTGATCGAGTTTAGCTCATCAACTTGAGGTTCAGCGAAGATGACGAGATCGTCGGCATACATTGCAATTCGGTTCTTTGGCTGAAGAAACCTGTTGGTGCGCAGTGCCCCTTGCCGATCAGCCATAGCAAACAGCTCCGCCAGGACATCAGTAGCCAGGTCGAACAGGAGGGGTGACAGAGGGTCGCCCTGTCGAAGGCCACGACGATGGATGATGCTATCAGTTAGCTCTCCATTGACAAGGATCTTGGTGGAGGTCAATCTCAGCAGTGATGCAATCCAGTCTCTGTACAGCAGCCCAAAACCCTTAGCCTCTAAGATTTCTAGCAGAAACTCCCAGGATAGGGAGTCGAAAGCTTTCCGCAGATCGAGCTTCAAAAGAAGAGCAGGCTTTTTTTTTCTGTCGAAACAATCTGGCTTGTGCTCTGACAAAGACGAAGTTATCGTGGATTGCACGATGCTTGATGAAGGCACTTTGATAGGGGTTTACAAGTTCCTGCATCCGAGGGCGCAGCCGTAACGCAAGCAACTTAGTAAAGAGCTTGCCGAAGAAGTGGACCAAACTAATGGGCCGAAAATCCTTTGGATGGGCAGCATCAGGTGGTTTCAGAAGAAGGATCATAGTAGCAGAATTCAGCAAGTGGAGTTTGTTTGAGTTGCGGTCTTGCAGTGCAGTCACAGCTCGCATGATGTCAGGGCTAACCACAGACCAACAATGCTTGAAGAACAGGCAGTAAAGCCATCAGTACCCGGTGCCTTGTCTGACGGCATGTCGGAAATTGCAGCTCTTACCTCCTCCAAGGTGAAAGGCGCCTCTTGATCACTCAGATCAGCCCGCTGGATGCCCATTGAAGCCATGTTGATCGAGTGCTGCCGGTGCTTCCTCTCCCCAAGCAATTGGTGAAAGAAGCTCCAGATGGCCTTCTCCTTGTCTTGTTGTTCAGTCAACACCGTGTCTTCGAACTCCACTCTATGAATGAAGCTCTTGCGTCTGCGGGCAGAGGCTTTTGCGTGGAAGAATCGGGTGTTTGCGTCTCCCTCTTTCAGCCATTGAATCCTTGATCGCTGCCTCCACCTTGCACGCTGAATAGCTTCAATCCCCAGACGGTTCATCTTGAGCATAGCTCTGAACTGCCTCTCTTCGTCTGACAACTGTCTTGAGTCCACTGCTTGATCAAGGCGCAAAATAAGCTCGCTTGCGATGGCTGCCCTCAGCTCAAGGTCAGAGCAGAATTTGGAGTTCCAGCTCGTGAGCGCACGGGCAGTAGCAGCGAGCTTGACGTGCAGGTTGAGGAATGGATCAGGCCGCCAGAGGGAGGATTGCCATGCCGCTTCGACCACTTCACGAAAGTCATCGCGTGAGACCCACGCATTTTCGAACCTGAACCTCCTGACTGGTTTGAATCCAGCATCCGAGCTCAACAAAATGGGACAGTGATCAGAGATTTCAGAGGAGATTGCTCGTAGAATGCAGTCAGGAAAGGCAGCATCCCAAAACTGATCAAACAACACACGGTCCAGCTTCACCATTGTGGCGGCCTGCTACTCATTACTCCAGGTGTAGCGTCTACCATTGAGGTACAAATCTTTCAGCTGCAGATCATTGATGAAGCCTCTGAACGCGGCCATGTGTCTCCGGTTTAGGTTTGAGTTGCTCTTGTCGCTTGCTTTCACAATCATGTTGAAATCACCAACGATGATCGTGGCCGTCGCCGCAGGCAGGTCAGCAGCTAGTCTGTCCTTGATGGACTGCAGAAACAGGGCCTTCTCACTGTCAAGCTGAGGACCGTACACCGCAATCAAGTTCAGAGGTGTCTGGGTCCGAGGCATGATCCCACTGATAGCCACAGACCAGGGAGAGATGAAGTTAGCATGAACATCAAGGTGGTCAGGCTTCCAAGCAACAAGCATGCCCCCTCTCGTACCATCAGCAGGGGCGTAGGAAAATTCAGAGAAAGCAGAGCCACAACACTGACGAACAACCGCCAAATCGACAAATTGCAGCTTGGTTTCTTGCAAACACACGATTGATACATTGTGCTTCCTAACAACAGCAAAGACAACAGCTCTACGGGCGAGATCATTGAGCCCTCTAATGTTCCAGACTAAGAAATTGCAATTCATTGGGGAAACTGAAAACGACAAACTGCAGCCCGCAGACTTACTGCACTGGCTCCATCAGCGGCGCAGCAGTCGCGCCGCGCCGGCGGCTCGCGGCCTTGACCATCGTGGTGAGGGCCTTCATCTGTCCGCCAGCGAGGGGGGAGTCGAAGGCACAGTTGTACTTGGCCATCGTCTCATCGTCCGACTCCTCCCCCTTCTCTGCAATGGCCAGGCCACGCTTGGAAACAATAAGCTTGCGGGCGAGCTTCATCGTGTTCCCCCCAGCGCTCCCAGTCACTGCTTGCTTGCCGTCACGGATCTGCACACGGTGGCTGCGACGAGGAGCAGTGGTGGCGGCGCTGGATTTCCCCTTGGCACGGCGAGGCGCACCAGGCGGCGTGGAGCAGCCAAGCGCAGCTAGCCCAGGCGTGATGGGCTGCATTACACTAGCAAGCATCTCTGCAGTTGCCTCCGCTGATGGGCCGCGGCCCATCGCCTGGGCGGCAGGAGTCCTTGGGGAGGCCTGCAGCTCGCCAACCGGCCCATTGGGCTTCAGCCCACCAGCTTGGTGGAGCACATCGCAGGTCCCAGCCTGCTCCGGCTGCAGAGCAGCACCTCCATCAGCATCAGCAGAGCACGCCGCAAGGATCACCTCTGCGACCTCATCTGCATCCGGGGCAGCGGCTGGCGCTGACAGCATCGCGCAGCTCTTGTCTGTAGCCACTGGCACCTCAGGCTGGTCCAGCATGGTCGGCAGGTCCTGCGTTGGCCATCCCAAACTAGAATGCTGCAGCGGCAAGTCTGAAAGTGTAGCAGATTCTGAAACAGGGGTCAGTTCCCCAATGGGGTGGAGGGGCAGCATGGGTTGTATCACGGGCTCGGCAGAGTTGACTGTCTCGAGGGTGGGCACCACGACGTCGCAGACCGTGGAGCCCGCGGACACGGCGACGGAGCTCTGGTTCATAACGGCGCCTCCAACGGCGCACACGCCGTTAGGGCTAAGCTCAGCTGACGCGCATGCCGGCGAGGAAGGTGGCCCGCGCGGCGTGCTCGGAGGCGCCGACAGGGGCACCAGCTGGAACCCAGGGGGAGTCAGCGGGCGCCGGCGACCGCCGTCGCGGCGACCAGGGCGGTGCTGGCCCGCAGCGGAACCTGAGGAGGTCGCCTCGAGCCGCTGGTGCCACACATCGTCGGGCACACCGTGCGCCCACGGGTGAACCTGCTCGTCATTGAACGTCGTCTCGTCGTCACCGTCGTCGAAGCGGTCGTCGTCCCGACTCGCCCAGCGGTTGCGCGCCGCCGGCGCCGGCCTGATGTAGGTCGAGGAGTCCAGGTGAACCAGGGCCGTCGAGCCTAGCAGGCGAGGTGGACAGGCGCGCAGCTCTCAGAGATGACAGGTCGGCGCATCGGTTGAAGCGAACCCCGGCGGCAGGTCGTGGTGGCAGAGCGGGTCGATGCAGGGCCTGGGCTCATGGATGTCCATCGTGGCCTCGGTGGGAACGTCCTCCAGCCGGTCCACCCACGCCTCGACGACGAAGTACGACAAGTCATCCTTGCTGATCGTCTCGTCGGCCACCGCGTGGATGAGGCAGCCCGGCAGAGCACGCGCCACCGTCGTGAGCGTCTAGGCCTGAGGGGTGAGCTGCTCGATGAAGAGGCGGACATTGTACCTGTACTTGCGGAAGGTGGCGAAGGTGAGGCGCGACCACCTGCTGATGAGGATTGGCGTCCCCCGGAAGTGGAAGATGGACTGTGAGGCGACCATCTCAAACCAGCGGGCTTCCGAGAACCGGGCGAAGAAGACACCGGGGTTCCGCAGCGAGATCTGCACGGCGGCGGGCGGTAAGTCGGGGAAGCCGAGCATCAGCCCCTCGCGGATGTGGCATGGCGCGAGACGCGGCTGGGTGCCGGAGACCCTGAAAACAAGAGCGGAGCCTCGCAGCTGCAGCTCCTCGTCCACCATCTCCTGGGTGTGCTCCACCACAACTCTTGTCTTCAGAGAACGACGAACAAAGCCTAGCTCGCCGGCCATGGAAGGGAACGGGTCAGCTTGCGGCGGCGGTGGTGGTGGTGGCTGCGGTGTGGTTGGCGGTAGCTGGGAAGTGGATGGCTGTGGGTTGGTGGGAAAACGAATGCGGGAATGCGCTGGCTGGCGAGCTGCGTCAGGGTGGCCTCGAACAAGCACAATTCGTTGCTTGAAATCACGGCATGAAAAAAAAGAACGTACTTCAGGAACAACTTTGTGGTGGGCAAAACTTTGTAACGAAGGAGCACGCACGTACACGGAGTTTAATCCAGCAATGATATACTCCCTCCGATCCAGATTGAGTGTCACGAGAAAATACCTGCTCACGTACAACTGCCCAGTACTAGTTACGACAATCTTTTTGGATCGGAGGAAATATCACATATAGCATACTTGAGTCTATCCGAATGACCGAAAGCAATATATCTATCTATACTACTATTAAAAGAGCAAACTTGTTGGGATACTTTAAATCTGTACCGTTCAAATATCTGATCGACGCTCCAGATCGCTCCAATGTTTGACAACTCAATAATGTCCGATTTTTCCCGTTTTACCCTCCCACCAAATCACATAATACTACTAAATTGCCACCGTACCTGTTCGTTCTTTTGTTTCTCCTCTGAGACGAGATGCAATGCGGATGAAGCCAGGGATGGCTGGGCTCGCCTGTGCGCTCCCGTTCCGCTCGCCGGACGCGGCCCGTTGCCCTCGCCGGCTGACGCGGACAGCTTCCCTCGACTGAGGACGCGGACCGTTCCCCTCTTTGGCGGCCACACCCAGCTCTCCTGGACAACGACGACGTCCAGTACCCCTCGCCGGCGTCCTCGCAGAGCTTCCCTGATGGCGGACGCCCCGTTCCCCCGTTGCCTGGACCTTCGTTCGGCCCATGACGGAGCAGGCACATTCCGCGCGCCGCCCTGCACGTTGTGGAGGAGACGCCGCTGAGTCCGCTGCACCCGCCGGCCACCGCCCCGCGCGAGCCGCTGCCGCCCTGTACGCTGTGGCCGAGACGCCACCGACCCACCACCACCACGATCTCCGGCCGATGGAGATGTCGCCATCTTCTGTACAGAGGAACGGAACAGATTTTGTCCCGGATACCGCATGGCCTTCCCGGGCGAGCCCTGCTCCCCGGCTGTCCCCATCCTATTCCTAGGGCGGTGGCCTGAGAAGGGCCACCTACCGTGATCTGCGGACTGCAACACCGCTTGTCGTCCCGCACGCCTCTATCCCGCCGCCGCTCGATCTCCTCTCGCACCTCGCCCATACACTGCAGCTGCAGGCAACCGCCGCCAACGTCGCCGGAGCTAGACACCCAGCCTGCTGCCATGGGGCGATGGCAACAGCAAGGGGTAACGCCTCTCGCCCCACCTCCCGTAATGATATATCTATCTGGTCAAACGGAGGCTCTGCGGCTGCGCTGATTGCCGGCACTCCTCTGCTCCTCCTCACAGATGGCCGGCAAGGCAAGGTCGGCCGCTTCGGCCTCCTGCTGCTCGACGTGCTCCGGACTCCGCCGGCCCTCCAGCGCGCCATTCGGGACCTCAATGGCCGCTGCATACGACGCACACGTAAGCTGTTTGTGCATCTTCTATCTTGTTTCGAAGGGCATGGATTTCACTATGGATCTTTACAAAAGTCAGGCGTTAAGGAAATAGAGATGGATTAGTTACAAAGATTACGTACTTGAACTTCTTATCCTGATTATATTTGGTTATTTCCATGGAGAGCTGTTGCCGATTCTACGCATAAGGTATTTTCATTTGCTTCTGCCTGGTGTAGTCTGTTTGATTCTTTGCGCATGTTTCCTTTCTCTGAATTGATACATTTTACTTAAATCTGTGTGTACATGTACATTCAGTTCTCCTTGCCATTCATGATGCGGGTGATTTCTTCCTAAAACTTGTATTGGGAATTTCACCAAGGATGAAAAGGCTTGACCAAAAAGTATGTCTGCATGTGTAACTGATCATGGGCATCGCGAAAAAATGCAACAGCAGCAACAGCATGTGAAAAGGCTATGTCTGCATGTTGAAGTCTAATGTAGTCTGTGGTGGGCTTGTGGAAATTTTCTCCATATTACTGTTGAAATTGGCTACTTGGTAAAACTTTGTAGATCAAAAGCTTAAAAGATAACCTTGCTTTGGTCGTTTTCCTTCGCCTCACAAGGTGAAATCCTTACTTATTACTGTATCAAGAAACGAGAGTTATCTCGAAACTACTTAAACTCCACCTCTTTTACCAGGATAAAAGTATTTCACGTACGTTGAAGATTATCAAGTATCATGACATGAAGAAACATCTTGGTGCAAAAAAAATATCTGAAAAAATTGGAAAAAATAAACTTCTGGGATCACTTTGACTTAAAAAAAAGAATCATGCATCAAGTGTGGAGTAACCAAAGTCAGTATTTTTGTGTCTCTACGTATTGTAAATATATTGATTAATAGTGGAGGTCGTGCGTTGCACGTGCACGTTCACTAGTTATTTACAAGACATAGACAAGCATTTTTTTTCTAACATAAAGAAAAGCCATAAGTACCCGTCCATGAATGAACTATGTACATAAGCGTGAACGAGAGCATTAATGATATACATGAGAACGAATGTAGGGTCTCAAGGGCGGAAAAACCATTTGAAATGCTATAGTATAATATAACCATTTATGTGTTCTGAGACGGCGATTTCCCGAGTGGGAGCACATCCTCGTAGCAAGGTCGATATGTGAAGACATCATCTACACAGCAAGCTTGTAGCTCATGATCATTCGTGAGCTCGTTCTCGTCGCCTAGATATTGCATCCTCGATGTGTCAAGATGGTACACTACGACAGCAGAGTGGATTATGAGTATGATGGCATTTTTGTGAGGATGGAATCCCACGATTATGCCATAGACACCCCATGCAGGCGGGCCGAGGTGTGCATCGTCTCCGACTACATCGATGAAGTTGTCCTCATCTGAGTTCCAAGAATATTCAGAGCCATCTAGGTCCTCCTCCACATCATCATCGGAGTAACAATCCTCCGTCAGACTGACCGGTCCACCACTGCTTCCTACAATCTCCCATGTCACCGTCGGTGTTATTGCAAGAGGGTGAATCATATGACCGTGCAGTTTGAGGTCGGCTTCATATGCCAATGTCCACCCTAGCTGACCATCTATTGATTCGATTAGCAACCATACTTGGAGCTGCAAATCGTCGATTCCCACATAGTGTATTCCTCTCTTTTTTTTTGGACATTTAGTGTATTCCTCTCTCGTAACTTGCCAATAGGGAATTCCTGCGTAGCGAGGTCGGGCTCTTTTGACCGCAGTTTTCTCGGGGGAGCGAGATCATATCGTAAGTCCCCTTCAAAGGACGCAAGATCATGAGGATGTTGTTGTGGCAATGCACATAGAGGGATCTGCGCCAGTACTCAGATGACCAGAATGTGTTCTCGTGGTCAACAGGCAGACTGGCTACCAGGTCGTAGAGGTGCCCTAGAGCACAGCGCCCAGGCGTGAACACTCGGTTCTCTCATTGCCCCGTGCATGACGAGTACACTAACAAAGGCACCACCTTCTTCTTTGGATCCTTGGCCCCCTCCTCTTGCACTTGCTTCGGCGGTGGAAACTCGTCTTCCTCTGGTATCTCCGGCAACGACTCCTCGATCAGGATAAACTTCGGAAAAAGGAACACATGATAATGCAGCGACACGGCCGGGTCGAAAGCGAGGGACATGAAGTCCATACGCCACGACGTCCAGCTCGGCAGGAGAGCGTGTCGGGATGTCGCTGGGTTGAGCACGCCGTACCCTCCCCAGTCCGCGAGGAGGAGAAGCCCGTTGCAGGACTGCTGCAACTCAGTCTTGCGTAGATAGTAGAAACGTCGGCGGCGAGACGGGGCGAAAAAGTTGCAATCGGACCGGCACCCAACTTTGCTGACGAACATGCCGGGGAAGGCGCGCCGGGGAAAGTAGCGCTCGAGGGAGAGGTCGTGGGCGTCGATGATGGACCGCCAGGCGCGGCAGACACACTGGCACGCGGCGATGGCGCCTCCGGGTAGTCGGCGGAAGATGTGGAGGAGCACATCGTAGGGGAAGCAGAAGTCGTTGCCGTCGCCGGGGTCCATCGTGAAGTCGATCGATTTTTCTTGTTTGAAACGGTGACATGGGGTGAGGAGCCACGTTTGGTTTTTTGCTTTTCTATACGAGATCAACTTGACCGCCACGGAAGTTCAAAAAAAACTTGACCGCCACGGTCTCTATAAGAAAAAACTTAACTGCTACGTTTCACTACGTTTATACACATCGATGAAAGCATGTCGTGTAGTATAGTACTATATACACCGGAATACACTACATTCTGGCCTTGGATCGATGAAAGCACGTACAGGAGTCGAACAGAAAAAATTGACGTGAATCGAACTCCTCGCACATAAACCGCTCGAAACCAGAAGAAACAATACGAGCTAGGGCGGCCTGTCTTCCCGAACAGCTGCGAGAGAATACACCACTCCTGCAACGGCCTCCTCCTGGTCCAGGACTGGGGAGACCACTATGTGTGCAACCCGGCGACGGCACGGCGCAGTGCGCCCCTGCCGCAGCCACAGATGCCACCAACACGCCGCCCCGGCGCCATGTTCCTCGCCTTCGACCCGGCCGAGTCATTGCACTACCAAGTGTTCTTCTTTCAGGAGGAGGTGCCACCGGGCGACCCAGAACCACCGACGTGGGTGGACCTAGAGCAGACTTACATAACCAGGTTGTTTGAAGAAGAGCAATTGTCTAAAGAAGAAGAAGAACAACAACAAATTGAAGGTGATGAGCCGGATGACAAGACAGAGACAGAGAAAGAACAATTTGGTTTTCCAAGCCAATCGGATGAGGTTGAAGACAAATCACCCATGTCGCCGTCAACTTCACACATACTATTTGAGGAATCGTTATCTTCGAGATCGAAGCACAGCGAGGTTTCACCACTCGAGCAATTGCAACAAGAGGGGTTCGAGGAACCAAAAGAAAAAGTGGTGACGTTTATGGTGTACTCTTCGTGCACAGGGCACTGGGAGAACCGGGAGTTCACGCCTGGACGTTGTGCCCCACGGCACCTCTATGACCTGGTGACCACTTCGCCCGGCGGCTACAAAAATACGGTATGGTCATCCGAGTATTGACGCGGGTCGCTCTACATGCATTGCCATAACAGTATCCTCGTGATCCTACAACCCTTAAAGGGAACATACAATATGGTCGAGCTCCCTGGGGAACCCTGCGGTGAAAAGGGCTGGTTCTCGTTTCCGGCTAATTCTGTCTTAGCAAGTTATGAGAGAGGGATTCACTACGTGGCGATCAAGGAGTGGCAGCTCCGAGTTTGGATGCTAACCAAATCGACGGATTGTCAACTAGGGTGGACGCTATCACACTAGGTCAACCTGTACCCACACTGTCATATGGTTGATCCGCTTACAATACAACCGAGGGTGACATGGGAGGTGGTTCAAAGCTGCGCGGATAGAGAAAGCATATGCAGTGACGAAAATTATGAGAGCAATATGACTGAGGGTGAAAACAATGATGGTGTGGAGGAGGACGGAGACGAAGCCCAAGAAATGAGAAGCACATGTGGCTCTGAACAATCCTGGAATTCCGATGAGGACAACTTCATCGATGTGGTCGAAGACACAGCTCATCTCTGTCCACCGGGATGGCCCGACTGCCAAATCATGGGATTTCATCCGTACAAGCGTGCCATCGTCCTCCAACTTATGAGCGCCGTGGTGGTGTATCATCTCGACACGTCGAGGTTGCAGTATCTAGGCGACGACTACAAGCTCATCAAAGACAGCGAGCAATCAGCTTGTTACGTCTATAGTTCGTTCCCTTACCGACCTTGCTACGCAGATGTGCCGTCAGCATCGTCTTAAAAGGATAGATGGGTTCTGTTATTGTATTGCGCTGAGTTAAACATCACTTGATCTTGTGTACCCTCTCCTGCTTTGTCATGTAAGTTCCCAGATGAAGTAGCGCATATCTTTTTGTTATAGAAAAATCAGAATTAAATGGATTGGTTACATGGTCGTATCTTGTTGCTTTTAGTCGGTTGGGCTTAGTTTATTTTACTACTGTTCAACTCATGTACGTAGCGCAGAGAACATGGTATATTCCGGAGCCTAAACATAGGTGAAGCATACATATCAGGGATAGATAGCTAGGTTTATTTTTTTGCTTTTCTATACGAGACCAACACCAACTTGACCGCCACGGAAGTTCAAAAAAACTTACCGCCACGGTCTCTATAAGAAAAAAAACTTAACTGCTAGTCTGTAGTACTCCGTATATACTACACCGTAATCCACCCCATTCTGAGCTGGCCTTGTATATACGTACACGGCAAAGTTGTCCTTGGTGAAAAATAGAGAGCGACCTTGGCCGTTCCCCTTTCCTCCGTCTACAGGAAAGGCGACTTTTTGAGCGACCGGAGTCACCCCACCTCGCTCGCCGTCGATCCGTGGATTCCTCCGCCTCCGGCGGCCGCTCCGGCGGCGGGAGGTCGGGGAATCCACGGATCTAGGCTTGTACATAGTGTAGGGGTAGGTTTCGAGCTGGCCGGCGGCGTTTTGGAGGCGGAGACGGCGCTGGTTGGTGTCTTGTTTGCAGGGGCGGATCTCCTCTCCGGCGTCGACGTTCTGTGGAGCTTCGACGCCGATCCGTCGTCAACCTCGTCCTCGCACCCCCGTGGTGGTGTTGTGGGCGTCTTCCCCGTGTTAAGCTCCGACGGCGGCGGAGTTTGCAGCTCAAAACTTTGAAGAAGAAGATGATGTGCTTTGGATCGACTGCGGCGGTGCTCGGCGGTGTAGGTCCTTCGGGGCCGGCGATCGGCGACTTCCCGCTCGTCTGGGGATTGCCTCCGAGCCAAGGTGTCAAGGGAGGCAGTGGCGGCGGCGCGCCACCGACGGCATCGGCGTGGCGGCGACGTGGTCAACTTGCAGAAGGACGAAGTTGTAATTTTGTTTTTCTTGGGGTTCCTTCTGTAATATCTCCGATGTAATTGTCTTCTTGTTCCGCAAAAAAAAAAATATATATATATACGTACACGGCAAATCGAGCTCCTTAGCACATAAACCGCTCGAAACCAGAAAAAAAAAACAATACGAACACAACAGCACAGCCACCAATCAATCTTCACGAACACACCACGATGGACGCCGCCGGCAACGGGATCTGCTTCCCCTACGACGTGCTCCTCGACATCCTCCGCCGCCTCCCCAGCCGCGCCCTAGCCGGATCCCGGTGCGTGTGCCGCGCGTGGCGCGCCATCGTCGACGCCCACGACCTCCTCCTCTTCCCGCGCTACTTTCCCCAGGGCCCCTTCCCCGGCATCTTCATCAACAAGATCGGGTGCCAATCCGACTCGGCCTTCTTCGCCCCGCGGAGCCGACATAGCGCCGCCGCCGGCGCCGAGGCCGACGGGCCTGTCTTCCGCCACCCCGTCTTCCCCCGCAGCTGCGAGAGAATACACCACTCCTGCAACGGCCTCCTCCTGGTCAAGGACTGGGGAGACAGCTATGTGTGCAACCCGGCGACGGCACGGCGCAGTGCGACCCTGCCGGAGCCACAGATGCCGCCGACGCGTCACGCCGGCGCCATGTTCCTCGCCTTTGATCCGGCCGAGTCGCTGCACTACGAGGTCTTCTTCTTTCAGGAGGAGGTGCCGCCAAGCGTCCGGGAACCACCAACGTGGGTGGACCTTGAGCAGACTTACATAGCCAGGTTGTTTGGAGAAGAGCAATTGTCTGAAGAAGAAGCACAAGGTGAGACCAATAAATATCAGTTTGGTTTTCCAAGCAAATCGGATGAGTTGGATGACAAATCATCTATGTCGCCGTCTATTTTAGGTATGCCAGTCGAGGAATCATTATCAGAGAAAGGCGAGGTTTCACCACTCGAGCAACTGCAAGAGAAGGAGTTGGAGGAACCAAAAGAAAATATGGTGCCATTCACCGTGTACTCGTCGCTCACAGGGCAGTGGGAGAACCGGGAGTTCACGCCTGGACGTTGTGCACCAGGGCACCTCAATGACATGGTCACCACTTCGCCTGGCGACTACAAAGATACGGTATGGTCATCTCAGTATTGGCGCGGGTCACTCTACATGCATTGCCACAACAGCATCCTCATGATCCTAAGACCCTCAAATGGGACATATGATATGATCGAGCTCCCCGGGGAACCCTGCGGTGAACAGGGCTGGTTCTCGTTGCCCACTAAATCTGTCTTAGCAAGTTATGAGAGAGGGATTCACTACGTGGCGATGGACGAGTTGCAGCTCCGACTGTGGATGCTAACCAAATCGACAGATGGTCAGCTAGGGTGGACGTTATCACACGAGGTCAACCTTTACCCACACGGTTGATCCGCTTACAATACAATCGAGGGTACCATGGGAGGTGGTTCAAAGCAGCGAGGACGAAGAAAGCATATACAGTGACGAGAATTATGAGAATGGTATGATTGAGGACGAGAACACTGATGGTGTGGAGGAGGAGGACGGAGAGAAAGCACAAGAAATGAGAAGCACATGTGGCTCTGAACATTCCTGGAATTCCGACGAGGACAACTTCATCGATGTGATCGAAGACACAGCCCACCTCTCTCCACCGAGATGGCCCGGCTGCCAAATCATGGGATTTCATCCACACAAGCGTGCCCTCGTCCTCCAACTTATGTGTGCCGTGGTGGTATATCATCTCGACACGTCGAGATTGCAGTATCTAGGCGACCACTACAAGCTCATCAAAGACAGCGTGCAGCCCGCTTGTTACGCCTATGGTTCGTTCCCTTACCGACCTTGCTATGCAGATGTGCCGTCAGCATCATCTTAGCAGGGTAGACGGGTTTTGTTATCTATTGTGCTTCTCGACTTAAATATCATTTGATCTTGTTTTTTGTTCATGTAAGTTTCCAGATGAAGTGGTGCATACCCTTCTTGTTATAGAAAAAACAGAAATGGAATGGATTGGTCACATGGTCAGTAGGTTGGTGCTATTAGTCAGTTGGATTTAGTGATTTTTGCTATTGTTGGATTGGTTACATGGTCATGGTCGTATGTTGTTGCTTTTAGTCCGTTGGGTTTAGTGAATTTTGCTATTGTTCAAGTCTTGTGTGTAGCTCGCAGAAAATGGTCGATTCTGGAGTGTAAACGTAGGTGAAGCACAGATAACACGGATAGATAGCGAGCATACTATATAACCAGGACCTGATCAGTAGTTGAACCGGAATTGCACAGAAGGTCATCCTAGCTTGTAACGAGTTGACTGAAGAAAACATTACTATCGTCGGTCAATCATCTTTGCAAGCACTGAAAAATGATACCTCTGGAGCATGCTGGAAATTATCTGAGTTCTGTGCTTTTGGAATTCCATAACAAAGCATCCTACCTTGCAAATAAGTCACCGAAGAAATCACAGTTGGTCGGTTGATCACGTTTTAAAATCGATGAACAGTGATACATACGCAAGAATGACGACATACACGCTATCTTCACAACTCACAAGCATCTCAAGTTGCATAGCGACGCCCGAACCCGGCCCGCTTCAGCTAAAAATAGCCTACGCTAGTTATAATAATCGTGTCAAGATTTTCAGCCTTTTTAACTAATTCCTGCTTATGTAGGCCGCCACCTGACACCTTCACAAGCATCAAACAATTCATGAAACATGTGGGACTCTGAACACAACAAGATGAAGGGGCGCCACCGGCACACTGCACTGCCTGGAAGGGACAACATCAGCCAGCAAACTGCACTGTCCGACACCGGCCTGCAGCCACGAGCCAAGGGAGACGACAGGCCAGACCAAAAAGCCCAACGGGAATCTCAAAAAAAAAACACAACGGGTGAAACAAGCATATGTTCACGCTTTATAAACTGGGTAATTAAATCAACTTCACCAACCAACAAAGGCAGATCAAGTACTGAAAAGGCTCAATTCAAATGTGACAGAATATTTAGATTCGTACAGAAGAGCAACAACTTCATGAATTCAGAAGTAATTTCACTACGAGTATCAATCAACACAGAAGTCGGCATCACAGCGCATAATCTCGGAGCACAAATTCCAGGAACTTCACCACAGCTCGCTAAGCCAGCTGATCCAACGGATGCTCTCATCGTTTGCCTGGAGCTCACAGCAACACAAAGGCACAGGCAATCGATAGTGATAGTCTAAGAGAAAAGAAGTTTTACCTGCCAGGAGCACATGTCACGAGTTCTACTTGCGCGGCCTGGGAGAAGGCGAGCTGCTGCTCCCGCTATTGCTGGAGATGCTCCTTCCTCTAGGACCCCTGAGAGACGTAGCAATTTAGTTTTAGAAATAAAATAATTATCTGATTTAGGACGCGGACGTTGCTATATTGTTTTCTATATCTGGACATAATACAAGAAACCAGAGTCAAACTACCTTCTAGGACTGCGACTCCTTGATACCCTTCTTGGTCCCTAACAGAAGTGTTTGAAATTAACCAGTTAGCTTTGGATAGCATGACCAACAAAACGCAAGCAAACATTCAATAGCTGTTAGCCATGATGAACAGGCTACGAAAACAACAACTGATGTTGCACTGACCTTTCTTGGAGGACTGGGTGATGCAGAGTAGGACGAATCTGACCTTCCACGCCTCAATGGAGGTCCTCGGCCCCTGTTGCCACAAGAGGGTTAGTGATACGGTTGAGAAGTTGCACAAAAGAGACAAAATCCATCGGGAGATTTAGATGGCAGAGAGGCAGCAAGCAACAACTTCATTACCTACGAGGAGAAATCGATCTGGAGCGAGAGTGAAGAGGGCGGCGAGGAGGAGGTGAACGGCTAAGACGACGTGGAGGAGGTGGTGGTGGCCTTCTGGGAGGACTCCTCAACCTCCTTGGGGGTGGTGACCTGCAGATAAAAAGCAAGATGAGTTAACACAGTTAATATAGATAAAAATGAGGAAAATGGAGATCTAGCAGAGCTTTCTCACACAATATATGTGTTGCCTCAGTAGCCAACACACGAAAAACACATAAATGAAGTGAAAGAATTAGTAAACTATCTTATAAACCAAGTACATGGTATTGGACTTGTCCATCCAATTGTCCAAGTTTTAACAATCACCTCTAACACAATAAAAACATAATTATGACAGGAATGGTGCAGTAAAGTATAAACATGGGAAGGCAACGCCTGCCAGTGTAAAATATACTATACAGACGTCTCAAAGCATGTATGATATATTCTATTCCCGGATGAGGTACGCACATTGTAAATAATGATCGACAGAAAAAGCTCAAAGTGACTTACCGCCTTCTAGGAGGCCCAGGTGAGCGTCTAAGAGGCCCAGGGGAGCGTCTGCGTGGTGATGGGCTGCCCCGACCACCCCTCCTAGTTGACATTTGCAAGAGTAGTGTCAGCAATTTAAGTTACGATGCCCTAGATATAAGAATGAAGTTAGACAACTCACCGCATTGGTGACCTATGCCTTCTAGGTGGTGAAGGAGAACGTCTTCTAATGGGAGATCCTGGTCTTCTGTCACCACGCCTAACAGGGATTGGCCTGGACGACGACGAATCGGAGAATCAACCCTTCGATTTGGAGGAGACCTCTTTCGCGGGGGTGAAGGTGGCTTTCTTCGTGGAGATGCTGCTAACACGGAATGTAACACAAATGTGTCATTCTATGGCTATAATATGCACCTACATATCTAAATGGGAGCAAAAGCAACACAGGAATGCCATTTAAGGAATCAGAACACCAAGCCGGGGTATATAGCTTCAGAAACTTACGTTCCCTAGGCCGCTGTTGAGCATCCTTTTCAACGCTAGTAGCACCTTTATCATTCTGAGGAGCATCTCTTTTTGGAGGAGGGGGCAGTGGCTTCATAGGTGAAGACGCCTTTTGGCGTGGTGGCAGCGTGAATCTCAACTTAACAACATTTCCATCAATTTGAGCCTGAGATATATGAAATTGTTAAGTCATTTGCTCATAAGAAAATAAAAAATAAGAGCATAGGGCAGGAGGCATACACCATCCATGTAAAGAAGAGCCTTCTCAGCATCAGCCCTCATCTTGTACTCAATGTATCCATACCCACGAGGAAGATTAACCTATATTAAAAACAAATAAGTTAGACCAGGTGCCAAGAGGAACATCCACAGTCAGGCCGGCAATCCGACCCATGGGCACGACCGCCCATGGACACCCGACCCTAATGGGTAGGGTATGGGTCGCCATCTTTGCCCATGGGCAGTACCCATGGACAACTCGATTAGTCGTGGGCAGGGTATGGGCACGAGGTTACGCCCACGGGTAGCCCATGGGTCACCCGATTAATAATTTTTATTATTAAATATATTTATATTATGAATGATATGTAGACTTTATGTTATCCTACTGTCATTTTTAACAAAAAAAACATGTGTGTTCTACTCTAGCTAGCGACGCATGCATCTTTTTTCCTTTGACAAAAGCAACGTGCATCACAGATGAATCATATGCTTGCCCAGGCTATAGCTAATTGTACTTGGCAACGTGAATTATGCTTTTGACTTATTGGGCCTTTGTAGTTTGAAAGCCCATGTAGTACATATGCTGGCATGCTGCTAGCGTGTACAGGTTTAGTACCACCTCGCCCACTGAATCGTTTGGCTAGTGAAGCTATGCCTATATAAGCAACAGGGACAGTTTCCTAGGAAGATTCATTCGGCACAGTAGAAGGCATAAATAAAGAAATAAAAAATTAAATCGACGCCCGATGGGTGACCCATCGGGTCAGGTTGCCCATCGGGTTCGGGCATGGGTCTGGTATTAGACCCATGGGTAGGTCGTGGGCAGAGATCCTTGCCCGTTTAATAAATGGGCATGGGTATGAGAGAGGTCGACCCGACCAAACCCGACCCGATTGCCAGCCTTATCCACAGATAATGTCAAGGCAACACATCTACTTACAACTCTGTCTATTGATAGCTCCACATTCACCACTTCGCCAAACATTCCTGCAAAAAAGGGATAGTTCTCATAAGGTTGTGTATTTTGCTTAGTTCAACACTGGTAACATGCAGAATACTTTAATACCAGAGCATTTTTCTGACTCCTGAGCAAACCCTCAAACTGGTATCATGATGTAGACAACAAAATAGAGTAACCAATTTTAGGTCTGCATTAATCTTAATCTGACTCCTAGGGCAAGGACATGCACAATGTTGACCAACTTCAGTTTCAAACTCGATGTCTCCAAGCCTACCGTTCTATTAAAATTGATCAATGTAAATATTACTTCTAGGAAGTAGCAGCATTCCTCGAGACTTGTCCAAACAAAGTTCGGACCAATCATTTAATGCCAAATCTGTGGTAACATTTTGCATGATTTCTGTATTTGATGACAAAATGGAAACATAGTCGCATAAAATTGCCAAACGCCCCAGAATTATGCATAAAATGGCATGAAACAAGGAGACAAACTCACCAAATATCTCTTTCAAATGAGCCTCATTAACATTCCTGGATAAATGATCAACATGTAGAACAACCGACTCAGGAGCAGGAGATGATTTCCTGAAAAAGATATCATCAATTTAATATTACATCCACAACAAAAGAGCATAATACATGATAAGTACATGTTGTTTCTTTATACGAAATGGAAAATCACGTTGGATTAGATAACGAAATGTGTGTAACTCCTAGTATCGGAAACAAGAGGAATAACAAATGCACAACAGCTTTTATATATGTGAGACCGAAACCTAACCCTTCCACAAAAATGGAGGGAAAACATGGTAAAAAAAACTATGAAGCATAAGAACAAATATGTCAGCACTGACACATTACTACTTTTTTTTATGTGAGGATGAGACTGCCACTGGTATTGCATCATGCTTACATAAACGAACTGAAAGCTCAAAATTAAATAAGTATCAAGGACTAGCTTTGTATTTTCACCTCACAAATTGCATACATAAACTTCTGTTCCCGAGTAACTACTTTGTACAAGACGAATGATAATAAGTTCAAACAACATGAGTAAATATACTAGCATCAATGCGGCACCAGCAGAATAAAATATTCAGATCCTCTGCTAGCTTGTACCTAGGAGGTGAAGCTTTTTTAGGTGGGGGCGATGGTGAGCGGCCTTTCCTTGATGGCGAACCTTTTTTAGGAGGTGGTGAACCTTTCCGTGCTCCAGGCGAACTGGACAGATAACAATTGTCATAAATAAATGTGCAACATGTGAAGTAGAACATAAAAACTCAGAAAAATATGAACTATCTTAGTAAATGCCGCAAGCACAACGAGTAACCAGGTGAATTTGAATATGAGCAAATGCAGTGCACTTTTCACTATTAACGTAATTACCAGAACATTGATGATAAGTGAAAGAAGTAATTTTAAAAGTAAAAGGGAGAAGGAAATCATGCACCAAGCAGCGAAGACAACCAACATCATTAAAACTAAATTGTGAAGCTTAGTCAGTAGCAATTAACTTATCTCAAGCTTCATTCAAAAATATTTTCTTAACAACACATTTACAAGTTATTTACAACAACGACTTGTTTTAACAGAAACTGATAAAGAGCTAGAACCACATCGATCAATCCCAAGAGGACTAACTGCAGTTAAAAACAACAAAAGGTACTGAAACATACAGTCAGCAACTATATTGGTTAGCAATTTACACATCAGAATCAACCACTCTAACCCAACACTACTGCATATAATCCTTCTGAACTGGTTTTACTAATAGTCGCGTTTCTGCTGAAACTACAGATTTTTTATGAACAAAACAAGAACCTAAACCATTGCAGCCTCAGTACAGTACAGTATATGCAATGACACATGCGGAAGCTCTATCATTTGTACTAATTCTAACGAAACGATGCTCAAGTGGGTAAATCTGACGACGAAATCTTCCGACATTACACAGATGAAAGCAATGCTAAGCATAAACATATAAGACCCACACGTTCCTAGACAGGCCATTGTTGCAAACATTTTCAGACTAACTGTTCCAAACTCACTGTACTGGTGATACGCAACAATTTCAGTACCTCCTCGACAGCCCAAAGCTACCGCGGGAGCCACCGCCGGCCTAGGATCCAAAGCCTAAGCATCCCCCTAGGCGAGAGTGGCGGCGCGCATTCAGAATCTACAACAAACAGCTCGTGGAAACCCCAGGCACAAGTTCATGAACAAGCTGCATGCGGAACACTTCAGATGAGCTGTTCCAGAGTCTACTGTACCGTACTGTATAGGGCAGTTTTCTCAGCGTCTATCTACTCGGGAGCACAAATCCAGTGAAGGAACTACCACCGACAGGCCTAGAACCGAAACCCTAGAAACCACCAATGCAATTTGGCGGCGCGCACTCGAAATCTACAACGAACAACTTCGCGGAAACCTTCCGAGGAAACAGCGCCAGGAGATCCCAAGCCTACAGCCGCAAACCGCATGGATCCGGGGCGCGCGTGGGGAGAGGAGAGAGGACTGGTCGTTCGTTCGTTCTCACCTGCGCTTGGCGGCGGGAGGGGAGCGGCTCCGGGAGGAGGAGGAGGAGGAGAGGGAGCGGGAGCGCGAGCGCGAGCGGGACGAGCCGGAGCCGGAGGACGCGGAGCGGGAGGAGGAGCCCGAGGAGGACCGCGAGCCGGAGCGGCCGCGGCGCGGCTTCGCCATCGTCGGAGGCGGTGGCGGCGGCGGCGGCGAGCGAGCGGGCGGGGGAGTGGGTGTCTGGGTCTGGGTCTAGGGTTTTGCTCGTGGGGGAAGGAGAGAGAGGGGGATATGGTGGAGGTAAGGTGGACGGGACGTTTGGTCTGAGATTTCTCTGCGGGCCCACCTGCAGCCTCTGGGATCTCTTTCAGCTCCCAGCCTCTCGTTCCGGTTTTGGAGAGGAGGAGGAAAACTTTTAAATTTAAGAGAAATACAGTATATAAAATTTGGCAAATGTATCGAAAGCAATTGTGTTTCAAAACAGTTACTCCCTCCCTCAGATCGGAAATTATTGACACAGTACAGGTTTGACCACGTCGAGCTATGTTTGATTTTGCAGAGTCTTTCAGGAAAAGTTCACGCGGCGTGAGTATCATCGATAAAAATAAAAAATTAAACACATAGTACTTCCTACGTTCACTTCTGTAAGCCGTTCAACATATTTCAATACAGATTAGATACAAATCAAAATGAGTGAATCTATACACTAAATATGAACTATGTTTATTCATTTTAATCTGTATATAATCCTTATTAAAATATTGAGAATGCCTTATAAAAATGAATGGAGGAAAGTACTATTAATCATGGGTAAAAAGGCGAGGAGGGAGAGAAGAGCGGAAAACACCTTTAGCTCCTCCAATGCTTCCTCTGGTTAAAAAAAATTCAAACATAATATTTTAAGTTTTATAAAAATCTGAAAAAAAATCATGCATGTTGCTAATGATGTATACCATAAACGTGCAAAATTTTGATTTGAAATACTATACATTCTGGGCTACACAAAAATAATAAATCTTGTATATTTTAGAGATTTGAATGTATATACACTTAGATCACACACTTGTCATTTGTGTGTAGAACAGAATATAAAATTTTCAAACCAAGATTTTGCTCGTTTGTGGAATATATCATTGATAACAAGCAGGATTTTTCCAGATTGTTTTAAACTTATAAATATGATTTTTTTTTTTTTTACTAGAGGGGTCACTGGAGCCCGGCAGTAAGAAATCTCTGCTCGCGAGAAGAGTATTTATTATATCCGTCTCGATACACGACAACAGTCATGACAATTCATCAGCGGAGCAGACATTCACAGGTTAGCTCTTTCAAAAAAAATAGTCACGGGGGATTTCAGTTCAGAAGTGGACTCAAATTTCGCTCTTTTTTTCAAATAATTACAGTGCTACCAACAAAAATATGGTACACCGTGATATTGTACACACACGTCCCAGAAGGATTCAGCGAGACGCTACGCCCCCCTTGCCTTCAGTCCCAGTCAAGCACTCAAAGCTAGCATCTTTCGAAGATATTGTGCAGTTTCTCCAGAGAAGCAACCTATATAGTTGGAAGAAGAAAACATGTAATGAACATAAACCGGACAATCTAAATGACCACATGTAATGAGCACGGCAGCTTAATAAAAAAGGAAACCTACATCGGTTCCTAGAGTCAAGACGAACTCTGGAAGTGGAAGGCGATCCATATCACAGGTGTAGTGATCAAGTATAAGAGGAAGTCTAATCAGGAAGCAGCCTTGATCAATGTGAATAGATAATTACTCATTAATCATCTCAGCATTTTCTTGCGAACAAATACTATCTTCACCAACTGAGCAAAGCTACAGGCATCAGAAGATTGAGCCATAACACAAGACAAGAATCAAGAAACAGAAACAACATGCAGATTGACAAAAAGAATATTATGCCAATTCCATCACCTACAGATCGATAAAGACTCGAGGAAATTAAGAAAACTTACTTCTACAGTTTCTAGTTTCTACTTCTCATTTAAATCGCTTGATGATTCGCCCTCTTGCAGTGCCATTGCAGCAACTCGCGATGGGGTGCTGTGTGGGGCCCCCAGACCGGCAGTCTGAGACCTCCAGTATGCATACATTCACGATCCCATGATCAGTCAGTCGTGAACAACATACTTAAGTTGGCATTGCAGATACATCATTCATTACATAACGAATACACGTTTCGCAAAATCTGGTCACATGACCCAGTCTTAAACAACCGCCACGCAGGGCAGAAAACACATATAGCAGCGGAAAACTTCAAACACAAACGTGGCAAAGCCCAAGTCATGCCTTGACTACCTACAGGCAGCTGACTGGGAAGACGGCCTAGTTCGCAAAGACGTCGACGAACTCTCAATCTTCCGCATACTCCTCATCCTCGACGTAGGTCTTCTAGTTGAGAATCTGGACATTGGAATATCCAGGGACACAGCCATGAGTACAATTACGTACTCGCAAGACATCCCGAATGAAGCTTATAAAATGCAAGTATGCTTATATGGTGGAATAGGTAGGCTGTACTTAGGGTTCACTACCCATGATGGATGAAAAATTCATCATGGTTGATTAACAATTTTATATCTCTGTTGAAAAAGATACTTCAAAATATTATAGTTTCTCTGGTGGATATTGCATACCCGAGAGATTTTGACAAAGAAGGTTTTAAGAGAAGAAAGATTTTCTTTGCAGAACTTCTTGTAAAACAACCTCCGGTTTTCCATCATCCGTACCTCCCAGGTACAAAGTTCACCTTTCCAGTACCTCCCAGGTACAATTCCTTTTCCCAAAACTTCATTTTGAAAACATCGACACAATGCTAGACGACATTGCCATTCAGCTGTCCATGACCGCGGACGCGGCTATTCGAATAGTTTTGACTCTGCAGAGTTTGTACACTTTCACCACACCATCCGGTACACCTGCCGTGATCACCACGGACTGTTCGTGACAGTATGCGAACATCAGGTAACCAATCATAACTTCCACTATGCCGATGCTAGTATGCGATTACCTCTTCAGTGGGTTTGTTCTCCCCGGCACCGAGTGAGCTAGCCGTATCGATCCGGTTGCCCCTAGACATCACACCGCCATGACAGGAGACCCACCGTTGCTTCCCGGTGGCACTCGTAGTCCACACTTTGTATGCCCATATCCAGCATTCGGTTCCGGGGACTCTAACCCCTTCTAGCCAATTGAGGTAAAGTCTCACACTAACACAAACAAGCTTCCATTAAGCCCGTGCCCATTTTGAGTAATGTGGTTGTACTGTAGGGCTGTCCGGACAAGACTAGTCTATGTGTCGTTTTCGAAAACACTTCCAAAAGCAATCTTCTTCACCATTCTCCCGTGGACAAGGTCCCACCTTTCCCGGGGTTTTCCGTAAAACCTTTGTTTTTCCAAAACACATTTGTTAGGGTGTCCACTTAGGGACTTCAAGATTACTATCTTGTGGTGGTAAATATACCATATGGTGGCTATGGGCTTGGCAACACCAAGTTGTGACTAATGGCAATATAATAATTTATATAATAACACTAGTAGTAATATCCATATCAAAAATAGTTTTGTTTGTCCAAATTTTGTAAAACTTCAGAAGTAAAACATGCATGACGTATAATGATAATTATAATAGAAAGCATTGGGATGGCTTGCCTTGGTCCTGGTTTGTCCCTGGTCTTGGGCAATATAAGATATCCAGACCTTCTCCAATAAATCCCGCAACTGTTACCTCTTCCTCGTCGTTATCTAACGTCGCAAAGAGGAAAGATAAACCTCCAATCAGAACCAAACAAAGACAAACATCACAAGCATAAGGACATACAGCAAGCAAACATCATCACACAACAATCTCCTAATTTTCAAAAGAGAAAAACAACTAGATACACATAGTTGATAAAAAAGGTATTAAAACTATGCCTGGGGTTGAGAAACCTATTCTTCAACCAATATGCAATGGAATCAGTGGGTGTTCCACTATCAAACCAAGGCATAAAGAGGTCAACTAGCCTCTGGTCACTTATAAAAATCACCTAAACACAAACTAGATAAAAAAAACTATCCATGCTAGTGAGTCACAAATATTCTTAAATACCATTCTAGCTATTCATGCTTGGCTAAAGGCTAAGTAATGTCCAAACAATGGTGACATGTTAACCAACCAGTAGCAACATGACTTGCTACTGATATTCAAACAACAATCTCTAAAATCATGCCACACAAATGATTTCATCCTCAAACAAATTCTAAAAACTAGGAAAAATCTAGGAAATAAGCATTCTAGTGATATTACTCCTTAACAACCACAAGCAACACCAAAAATTTTCTAACATGCTATTTATAAGAAGTAACACACTCATATCAGAGAGTATCAAACCTACACATGCTAGAAATCACAAAAAGAACACTAACACAATTTATAAAACTAAATAAAACTAAAAACAATTAATATCAGAAAAGCATCAAAACTAGTTTTGCACACCAAATTTAATCTACAGCTCAATAAATCACACCAAGCTAGGATTAGGTACTCCTAAACATATACAAGCCAACAAAATTGGATTCACATCAAAAATCATCACCAAATAAATTACAAAAATCCTAGAAGAGCTCACTGGACATTTACAAAAACACATGCCATTTTAATTGGGTTGATCTTTTGCAAGCAAGGCCAAGTGCTACTGCTAGGTAACACTTAGGGCTTTCCAAAACAGTTGAGTTTGCATTTTTGGCATTCTTAGAAAAAAAGTTATTTAAGTTTTGGTAAAATCCAGTACTTCTGCCTCACATTTTAATTCTCTAAAACTATTTGCCCAAAAGTGGATCTACCACTTGGAGATGGTTACAAACATGCTAGTGTACTTCCATGATTTTTGGTTTGGGCAGATTTGATGTTTTCATATTTTAAATCGAATTAAACCTAGCAGCAAGTTTTCTGGTAAATAGGAAAAGAATAAAACACCCAGAAAAAAATGCCCAGCGGGCTGGATCCGGGTGGACCTGGGCCGTGGAGCGCAGTTCGCGGCCCAGCTTCGCGGACAGCGCGCGCGGGGAGGAAAAAAAAACATGACCAGATCTGGGCCGTCGATCAGGAATCCAACGGCTGCTGTGCGTCTTCTCCGGGCGTGTCCAGAACGGGGCGACGGCGACGGTGACCGCGGCGGCACGGCGTGGCCGCGACGGCTCCGGCGAACCTGCGAGCAAACTACGATGTCTCAGAGGTAGCCCGCGAGGAGGGGGTTGCAGGGAGGCAAGAATGGCGGGAAATGGTGCACGAAATCACCCACGAGCTTGCTCGACATCCCGGCGGCCGAGGATGAAGAAGACGAAGATGATTCGCTCGATTCACGGCCTCCCGCGTCGATTCCCTGGACTAGGACAGAGAGGACGTCGAGGCGGTTCTTCTGGTGCACATGGATAAGGCCGGGGGAGCTCCAATCGCCGGCGATGCGCGACGGCAACGGCGAGCGGGTTCGGTGTTGTGGAGAAAAATGGAGAGGGAGAGAGTGGGGGAGATGGTGAGGGAGCAGAGGAGTGGCGTGGGCGTGCCTCTTATCTCCTCTGCAGCAAGGGGGAGGGGTCACGGCGTTGACACGGGCGGGGACACGGCGACGGCGGCGTGAGGTGCACGGCGGTGTGGCGTGCGGTGGTGGAGGTCAACGGAGTTTTTGCACAACGCCCCCTGGGCTCTTTTCCCTAATTACAACTAGGTCCTTTTCTATTTCTTTTAAAACCAGAACCATTTGGGGATTTAAATTGGGGCAGTTAAACCTTTTATAAAAATTTGGGAAACATTTGGTAGTCTCCCACATATATGTAGAAGCTACACAAAAATTGGTGTTTGCAAATAAAAATGTTTTGAACCATTTTGCTCTAAGGTTTTATATAATTCATTTTTTTGAAAAATCAGTAATTAATACCTAAAGTAGCTGCAGTTTTAAAGGTCAAAAACTTTTCAAACATTTTCATCCAAGACATGTGCTTGAAGTACACAATGCCTAGTTTCAAAAACATATTTTAAACCATTTTTGAAAAATACCTAAGGCTAGGGAAACATGCTGAACATATGGTATCATAAGGTTTTTCTCTGATTTTTAAAACTCTTTGTTTTTCTGTTTTAACAATTAGTCACAAAAACATGCATGCATTTAATGGTTCCAAAACTCCAAAATTTAAAAAAAGTGGATGGATTGGGAGTCCACACACCAAAGAACAAGTTTAAACCCAAAAACCACTAAATTGGATATTTTGGGCTTCATAAAATCATAATTTTAAAACATCTACCTGGGTAGGGTTTTAGGGAAAAACCCTAATTGAAGAATTTTAGAAAAACTCACACAAAGCACTATGCATCTTTGAAATCTTGGATGCTCCCTTGCTAAATGATGTTGCCAAGTTAAAATCAAATCGATAAAAGGGTTTTTGGACAAAAATCTCTCAAGGCACCAAGTTGGAAATTGGAATTAAAACAAGAATTTCTTAAATGGACCTCGAGAGGAAACTAGGATGGTTTTATGAAAAATTCAAATTGGTTTGGTAAGAAATCACTCCTTGCATTGCAAAACACAAAATATTGTTTCTAAAAAAAACATCACATGAAATAAAAGTTTTTGTTGGCTCAAAAATTTGGGTCCTACTACCACTTATACAGAGGCAAAATTTTGGGCTGTGACAGATCTTCCCCCCTTAAAATGAATCTCGTCCCCGAGATTCGTGGGTGGGTACTAGGGAATTCGAGGGTATGGGTTTTGGAGATACAAAATTTTCCTTTATACAAAATATCTGTGCCACCAATAATTGGCTCACAGACACAGTGGGATTGGTTTGCCAAAAATTATATTTGCAAAGGGTTTAGGGAAAACGAGGGGTACTGTTTCGAATAAAAGGATAGAAGAGCACGGGGGTGAGCTGCTTACTCACTGACATGGGGGACCGGGGTCCACCTGGCAGTCTCGCCTCTCTTTCTTCTCTTCTTCTTTCTCGCTTTCTCTCCTTCCTCACATGCCCGGGATTCAGTGCGCGGAGCACTCATCGGTGGGGGTACTGCTGAGCGTGCTGCGCTGCAGCGGCCAGCACGGCTTTGGGGCTCAAAGATTCGATGATTTCGCGCCAAAGGGCGAGCACTGCTCGTGATTTCTTCACTTTCCCGCGCAAGACGGTGGCGAGGGGCGGCACTCGAGCTCTGGCTATAAATCGGAAACCTACTAGGCTCTTCTCCTCCTCACATCCACCATGAGCTTCATTAACGCCTTCTTCAAGCCTACTACGAGATGCTGGAGAGAGCGGGCTTCATTGAGCATGTCCTCATCGTCGTGTTCTTCGGGATCTCGTTGTCGGTGGTGACCGCTCTGCTGTATGCGGCGTTGGTCATTTTGATCCTTAGCTTATGCAGGTGGTGGTCTGACGCTGGTGGATGCTGCGGCAGTAGAGCTAGCTGCGCCGGAGGGGCTGTTGCAGAGGAGGAGCAAGCTGCAGTGGAGGAGCAAGCTGCACCGCCGGTGGCTGAGGTGGTTGTTCTTCCAGCTGGAGGTGAGCAGGCTGCTCGAGCTGTCCGTCGTCGTCGTGGGGCTCGTGACTCGGCTTCGGGTGAGGCAGGCTCGTCTTCAAGCAGTGCCGTGGAGCGGGAGAGCGAGTAGAAATTTCTGGAGTGTTTTGCATCTGTACTGAGTTGTTGCAGTGTTCTTCGTTAGGGTAGAGTTTGTATCCTTTGTTTCCTGAAGTTTCCCTTCTGTAGTGATCTTCGTGGTTGTATCAATCTTGTCTTCGCTGATGAGCTGGAACAAGATTTGCATCTTTGAATCCTTCTTGGCTACCATAACTCTGGTCTTGCAGCATTCATAGTTTTGCAGAGATACGAGCATTCAGATAGGAGAACTTGCTACTGAGAAAAATATCTCGATAGAATTTAGCCGTGCGTGAGGCACATGGTTTTTCCCAAAAGGGGAATCAACCTATACACGAGTTTCCACAAACAACACAAATAACAAGGAACAAGCAACACACCTTAAGACTTGTTCCCAAATCAACACAAATAACAAGAGGATCAACACACCAAATTTTTAACAGAGACTGGTTCGACATCAACCATACAGCTTACAGCAACATACACAACACCAACAAAAAAACAAGCAAACAACGTGCCGCTTCTACTAACCTACGAGCGCAGATCAAGCTATCAAAACACAGGTTCTACTCCGCTTGAGGGCCCTGGGTAGATGGTGGAGTACGGCCAAGACGAAGAGTGGTGTCCACATCTCCATCTTCCGCGGGGTGGGGAATTGCAGGCACGTCTTCGGGTACTGCACCTGGTGCCTCGGTGAACTGGTGAACTGTGGTCGCTGCTTCTGCTGGGATGGCCTGGAGGCTGGGTCCTGACGCAGGGTTCCTTGATTCCTTCAGCTGTAGACTAACTTGGATAAGGGTGCGCCTAGTGGTCACGAGTTCTTCCAGCAGGGAATCACAGAGCGTCGACATTGCAGCTCCGTAGGCGACGCTGCTAATGATGGCGGGGTCGACTTCTTTGTCGGTGGAGGTCTGGATCAGCTCTGCACCAGGCTGGGGCCTGGCTGGGAAAAAGCGGAACGCTCGACTTTGCGACACCACCGGCTCTGAGTGCCGGAGACGAGCGAGAGCTTCCCAGGCTGCTTTCTGGAGGGTTTGATACAGAGTAGGCATGTTCCTACCGCGGATCACTTGGGGCTGCTTCGGGCCTGAGGGATATGGACTGAGGTATACATCTGCTCGAAAATCGCCCCCAGGAAATGGGGTTGAACTTTTGAACACCACATAACGAGGGGGAATGTGGCAACCGAGAAGATCACAGACTCTCCTGAGGACCAGTGGAAAGCCGAGGTGCCCATCGGCCATGGTTTCTAGGAGGAAGGTGGGCAGCGCTGGCGATTCACTCGGGGCTTTGGAACTGGAGCAAGCCATGAGGGCAAGGTTTCTCAGCGGGATTCTACTTCAATGGCGAGGGTGGGGATGAATGGCAGATAGAACGGGTCTCATATAGGCTGGGATGTGTCGGTCGCTTCTTAAGGAAGATCCCGGCGAGTCTCTCTCACGCAGGGGGACAAGTCCTACTGCACCTTACGGCGGACCGACGCCTAGCCATGCCGGTTAGGCGGAGATGGGTCAAATCCATCGGGCTCTCCGTAGGGGAACATCAACTGGCAATCCTTTCTCTCTTGCTTGATCTCAAATCTAGCCTTGGGAACATCGTCAGGTATACAAATTTGAATGGAGATGAGGTGACAGAAGAAAATTTTTGGTAAACCTTTGACTAAGAGGGGTAAGGTTTAGAATAATTTGAAAAGATGAGAGGAGAGTAAGCTATACTTAGGCTTCCTCAGATAAAAAGATTTTAGGTAGTAATATAATGATACCAAAAAGATTTTTCTTCCCTATCTAACGTCCATGCTAACTAAGGTCTCCTACAGTCAGGATGGCTCTGATACCAACTCTGTGGGGACCCCAGACCGGCAGTCTGAGACCTCCAGTATGCATACATTCACGATCCCATGATCAGTCAGTCGTGAACAACATACTTAAGTTGGCATTGCAGATACATCATTCATTACATAACGAATACACGTTTCGCAAAATCTGGTCACATGACCCAGTCTTAAACAACCGCCACGCAGGGCAGAAAACACATATAGCAGCGGAAAACTTCAAACACAAACGTGGCAAAGCCCAAGTCATGCCTTGACTACCTACAGGCAGCTGACTGGGAAGACGGCCTAGTTCGCAAAGACGTCGACGAACTCTCAATCTTCCGCATACTCCTCATCCTCGACGTAGGTCTTCTAGTTGAGAATCTGGACATTGGAATATCCAGGGACACAGCCATGAGTACAATTACGTACTCGCAAGACATCCCGAATGAAGCTTATAAAATGCAAGTATGCTTATATGGTGGAATAGGTAGGCTGTACTTAGGGTTCACTACCCATGATGGATGAAAAATTCATCATGGTTGATTAACAATTTTATATCTCTGTTGAAAAAGATACTTCAAAATATTATAGTTTCTCTGGTGGATATTGCATACCCGAGAGATTTTGACAAAGAAGGTTTTAAGAGAAGAAAGATTTTCTTTGCAGAACTTCTTGTAAAACAACCTCCGGTTTTCCATCATCCGTACCTCCCAGGTACAAAGTTCACCTTTCCAGTACCTCCCAGGTACAATTCCTTTTCCCAAAACTTCATTTTGAAAACATCGACACAATGCTAGACGACATTGCCATTCAGCTGTCCATGACCGCGGACGCGGCTATTCGAATAGTTTTGACTCTGCAGAGTTTGTACACTTTCACCACACCATCCGGTACACCTGCCGTGATCACCACGGACTGTTCGTGACAGTATGCGAACATCAGGTAACCAATCATAACTTCCACTATGCCGATGCTAGTATGCGATTACCTCTTCAGTGGGTTTGTTCTCCCCGGCACCGAGTGAGCTAGCCGTATCGATCCGGTTGCCCCTAGACATCACACCGCCATGACAGGAGACCCACCGTTGCTTCCCGGTGGCACTCGTAGTCCACACTTTGTATGCCCATATCCAGCATTCGGTTCCGGGGACTCTAACCCCTTCTAGCCAATTGAGGTAAAGTCTCACACTAACACAAACAAGCTTCCATTAAGCCCGTGCCCATTTTGAGTAATGTGGTTGTACTGTAGGGCTGTCCGGACAAGACTAGTCTATGTGTCGTTTTCGAAAACACTTCCAAAAGCAATCTTCTTCACCATTCTCCCGTGGACAAGGTCCCACCTTTCCCGGGGTTTTCCGTAAAACCTTTGTTTTTCCAAAACACATTTGTTAGGGTGTCCACTTAGGGACTTCAAGATTACTATCTTGTGGTGGTAAATATACCATATGGTGGCTATGGGCTTGGCAACACCAAGTTGTGACTAATGGCAATATAATAATTTATATAATAACACTAGTAGTAATATCCATATCAAAAATAGTTTTGTTTGTCCAAATTTTGTAAAACTTCAGAAGTAAAACATGCATGACGTATAATGATAATTATAATAGAAAGCATTGGGATGGCTTGCCTTGGTCCTGGTTTGTCCCTGGTCTTGGGCAATATAAGATATCCAGACCTTCTCCAATAAATCCCGCAACTGTTACCTCTTCCTCGTCGTTATCTAACGTCGCAAAGAGGAAAGATAAACCTCCAATCAGAACCAAACAAAGACAAACATCACAAGCATAAGGACATACAGCAAGCAAACATCATCACACAACAATCTCCTAATTTTCAAAAGAGAAAAACAACTAGATACACATAGTTGATAAAAAAGGTTATTAAAACTATGCCTGGGGTTGAGAAACCTATTCTTCAACCAATATGCAATGGAATCAGTGGGTGTTCCACTATCAAACCAAGGCATAAAGAGGTCAACTAGCCTCTGGTCACTTATAAAAATCACCTAAACACAAACTAGATAAAAAAAACTATCCATGCTAGTGAGTCACAAATATTCTTAAATACCATTCTAGCTATTCATGCTTGGCTAAAGGCTAAGTAATGTCCAAACAATGGTGACATGTTAACCAACCAGTAGCAACATGACTTGCTACTGATATTCAAACAACAATCTCTAAAATCATGCCACACAAATGATTTCATCCTCAAACAAATTCTAAAAACTAGGAAAAATCTAGGAAATAAGCATTCTAGTGATATTACTCCTTAACAACCACAAGCAACACCAAAAATTTTCTAACATGCTATTTATAAGAAGTAACACACTCATATCAGAGAGTATCAAACCTACACATGCTAGAAATCACAAAAAGAACACTAACACAATTTATAAAACTAAATAAAACTAAAAACAATTAATATCAGAAAAGCATCAAAACTAGTTTTGCACACCAAATTTAATCTACAGCTCAATAAATCACACCAAGCTAGGATTAGGTACTCCTAAACATATACAAGCCAACAAAATTGGATTCACATCAAAAATCATCACCAAATAAATTACAAAAATCCTAGAAGAGCTCACTGGACATTTACAAAAACACATGCCATTTTAATTGGGTTGATCTTTTGCAAGCAAGGCCAAGTGCTACTGCTAGGTAACACTTAGGGCTTTCCAAAACAGTTGAGTTTGCATTTTTGGCATTCTTAGAAAAAAAGTTATTTAAGTTTTGGTAAAATCCAGTACTTCTGCCTCACATTTTAATTCTCTAAAACTATTTGCCCAAAAGTGGATCTACCACTTGGAGATGGTTACAAACATGCTAGTGTACTTCCATGATTTTTGGTTTGGGCAGATTTGATGTTTTCATATTTTAAATCGAATTAAACCTAGCAGCAAGTTTTCTGGTAAATAGGAAAAGAATAAAACACCCAGAAAAAAATGCCCAGCGGGCTGGATCCGGGTGGACCTGGGCCGTGGAGCGCAGTTCGCGGCCCAGCTTCGCGGACAGCGCGCGCGGGGAGGAAAAAAAAAACATGACCAGATCTGGGCCGTCGATCAGGAATCCAACGGCTGCTGTGCGTCTTCTCCGGGCGTGTCCAGAACGGGGCGACGGCGACGGTGACCGCGGCGGCACGGCGTGGCCGCGACGGCTCCGGCGAACCTGCGAGCAAACTACGATGTCTCAGAGGTAGCCCGCGAGGAGGGGGTTGCAGGGAGGCAAGAATGGCGGGAAATGGTGCACGAAATCACCCACGAGCTTGCTCGACATCCCGGCGGCCGAGGATGAAGAAGACGAAGATGATTCGCTCGATTCACGGCCTCCCGCGTCGATTCCCTGGACTAGGACAGAGAGGACGTCGAGGCGGTTCTTCTGGTGCACATGGATAAGGCCGGGGGAGCTCCAATCGCCGGCGATGCGCGACGGCAACGGCGAGCGGGTTCGGTGTTGTGGAGAAAAATGGAGAGGGAGAGAGTGGGGGAGATGGTGAGGGAGCAGAGGAGTGGCGTGGGCGTGCCTCTTATCTCCTCTGCAGCAAGGGGGAGGGGTCACGGCGTTGACACGGGCGGGGACACGGCGACGGCGGCGTGAGGTGCACGGCGGTGTGGCGTGCGGTGGTGGAGGTCAACGGAGTTTTTGCACAACGCCCCCTGGGCTCTTTTCCCTAATTACAACTAGGTCCTTTTCTATTTCTTTTAAAACCAGAACCATTTGGGGATTTAAATTGGGGCAGTTAAACCTTTTATAAAAATTTGGGAAACATTTGGTAGTCTCCCACATATATGTAGAAGCTACACAAAAATTGGTGTTTGCAAATAAAAATGTTTTGAACCATTTTGCTCTAAGGTTTTATATAATTCATTTTTTTGAAAAATCAGTAATTAATACCTAAAGTAGCTGCAGTTTTAAAGGTCAAAAACTTTTCAAACATTTTCATCCAAGACATGTGCTTGAAGTACACAATGCCTAGTTTCAAAAACATATTTTAAACCATTTTTGAAAAATACCTAAGGCTAGGGAAACATGCTGAACATATGGTATCATAAGGTTTTTCTCTGATTTTTAAAACTCTTTGTTTTTCTGTTTTAACAATTAGTCACAAAAACATGCATGCATTTAATGGTTCCAAAACTCCAAAATTTAAAAAAAGTGGATGGATTGGGAGTCCACACACCAAAGAACAAGTTTAAACCCAAAAACCACTAAATTGGATATTTTGGGCTTCATAAAATCATAATTTTAAAACATCTACCTGGGTAGGGTTTTAGGGAAAAACCCTAATTGAAGAATTTTAGAAAAACTCACACAAAGCACTATGCATCTTTGAAATCTTGGATGCTCCCTTGCTAAATGATGTTGCCAAGTTAAAATCAAATCGATAAAAGGGTTTTTGGACAAAAATCTCTCAAGGCACCAAGTTGGAAATTGGAATTAAAACAAGAATTTCTTAAATGGACCTCGAGAGGAAACTAGGATGGTTTTATGAAAAATTCAAATTGGTTTGGTAAGAAATCACTCCTTGCATTGCAAAACACAAAATATTGTTTCTAAAAAAAACATCACATGAAATAAAAGTTTTTGTTGGCTCAAAAATTTGGGTCCTACTACCACTTATACAGAGGCAAAATTTTGGGCTGTGACATGCTGGTTCACTGAGTTTCCAGAACGGCACAAAGCTTGTTGGTACATGAGTTCTTTGCTGCATCACAAGTGAAATCATCAATATTGCATAAAAACAATACCATAAATTGTTCAGTACAAAATAAACTTTGGAATATTCGGAAGAGGTGGTAGTAGTTGATGGCTTTTCAACTGGATATTGATATGCAAGGATAGCACTTTGATGATGGTGTGTGTCAGGAGTATCGTTTGTGTACTCGTACATTAGCAAATGTGTACAGGGAACTGGGGTATCGGTCACCTTCAATGCCATGCCAGATATTAGAAATTTCTTGCTTAGATAAGAAATAGAAGTTACAGAAGAGTAACACTAGTTATCAATCTATAGGGTTTACCTAACATTTACCACACTCACAAGGTATAAGCGGGTATTGTGCTGTATCAAAACGAAAACCTATCAGCGACTCCAACATATGTGTAACTAGTAACAACATCCAGAAGGCTTAGCAATACATATATCATCAGTCTACAAAAAACGGTGGCATTTCAGGCATACAGGTTAAGATAAGCTCACTAATGTAAGTTAGAATCCATTTCTGTAGGAAGCTCATGACGACTGGACAAATCACCAGACATCTTTTGGATTATTTCCTGATCTTAGAACATTTCTTGGGGAACCATAGAAAATAGAAGAAAAATCAGCCATAATAAAATGATCAGTGAATCATCCTACTCCCTTCTTCAAATAGAATTTCCGAATTAGCAACAATGTAGAAAAAGGTCCAGCACACACAACTAAACTAGAGTTATAGCATATAAACAGGATTAATTATTAAATTCTCACATGAGGAAAGGCGAACAACAGGTACTTAGTGCAAAATTTGATGGGCATACAGAAAATATTCAGGTAGCACAAACCGATGATCAAATCAATCGACATAAAAAATACAAAAAAAGTGGTGAGCACTGTTAGCTTGCTGATGAAGATCATAGCATATAGAAACAAGGTGAGATTTTTTCTTTCATGATTTGAAGAATGTCCATGCCAATAGGTGTGCACCTTCCTGATGGATCCCTTGGATCTGTTCTGGCCATTTGGCTCACAACAATTGGGGTTCTTGAACAGGTGGCGATTCCAGACATTATACTGGCTATTACCAGTAATCACCACAGGAACATGAGCCATCTCTGAAGTGATGGAAGCGAATCGCATCTCTCAAGATGATCTCTCTACTTTCACTCTTGGATATCAACTTCATAGTCAAGTGGCAGTCACGGCAGACTCTTAAGTTCTTCATTACTCGTATAGGTGCTGACTCTGGTAAATGAATCATTCCTAACGCCACAGCTAGTTTCTCACTGTGGCAATTTATCGAATTTTGCTCTCTTCCGGTGATTTCATCTGACTCTATGCTGAGAGTACTATCGGCTATCAATTTATCAATCTTGGAAAGCATCTCTGCAAGTTTCGTGTAAACCGCGTTGCTCTCTGGATGAGACTTATCACCAGCAACAAAAGAGTGAACTCCAGACCTTAGTTCAATCCAACTAAGACCAGGTTCTTTCTTCACGCCTCGCTCTTTCATCATATCCCTAATTTTTGAAGCTAGGGAGAGCTCCCCAGCATCCAGGTACATGTTGTAGAGATTTACATAGGATGCCGAGGAAGCGGGTTCTAGTTCCATTATCCTATCCGCAACAAGTTGACCTCTCTCCATGTCTCGATGGATACGACATGACGCTAGCAAAGACCGCCAGATGATAGGTTCGTCATGGAATACTGAATCCCTTATAAAAGCCTCAGCCTCAGCTAGTCTCCCAGCTCGCCCAAGGAGATCAACAACACATGTGCAATGCTTTGTGGTTGGGCAAAAACCATATTCCCTCTTCATGATTTCATAATACCTGCATGAGACAACGGAAGGAGATGGATCTATGAGAATCAAGTAGAACTCTAATGTAAGACAGTAAGATGCACTCCAGCAACAGAAAAACCTCAAGAGTTCTATCGTGCATAGGTTTTATTCTGATAAAGATGCTTGTATCGATAAATGATTGAATGATCCGGAAAAATTTATGAAGGCTTACCTGAGTCCCTCATCAACCCATCCTCCATGGCTACATGCAGTAAGGACAGCGAGAAAAGTGATCTCATTTGGCACCACTTTTGCATTCATCATCTCATTGAAAAACTGCAAAGCCTCCCTTGCAGAGCCATGCTGTGCGTGGCTTGATATTACTGCAGACCAAGAGACAATATCGTGCGACTCCATTTCCTGAAACGTCTGAACAGCAGCATCAACGTCCCCTGACCTAGCATACATATGTATGCAGGAGTTCCCCATGGCAGTGAAGCGACCAAAACCAGATTTTGTAGCAAAGCACTGAATCTGCTCGCCAGTCCTTGCAATAGCCAAACTTGCACATGCATTCATCACGCTCGATATAGTGAAAGGATCAGGTTTCAATCCGGCACCTAATAATTCATGGAACAACGACAGCGCCCTCTCAAAAAGCTCATTTTTGACACACCCAGAAATCATCGCTGTCCAGGTGACAACATCTTGCTTCGGAACAGACCTGAAACACCTGAATCCATCTTCCATACATGCGGAGTTGAAATACAAGTCAATGAGTGCACTCCCAATGAAGTCATCTCCCTGAAAACAGTGCTTCAGCACTTGCCCGTGTATTTGCTTTCCGAATTCCAGGTCACCTACCAAGCTACAAGCTCGTACGACGCTGGAGAATGTGAACTCAGTAGGCTCCATTCCTCGACTCTGCACCTCTGAATACAGACTTAACGCTTCTGTCACGACTTCCTTACCAACTGCAGCCTCATCACGACACAGCCCAGCAATCATGGCATTGAACACAACCACATTGGGATCAAGGACCAACTTGAAGAGCGTGACAGCTTCACCCAACGCGCCTTTCTTGGCATACATGTCAACCATGGCGCTCGCAAGGAACACATCGGAGTCCAGCCCGGCCTTCACCACGCATCCATGAACCGCCGCCCCGATATCCCTCACAGAGTCACCGCTGCTACAAGAAGAGCAACACTTGACAACGCTGCCAAGAGCGAAAGAATTCAGTCCCAACCCATAGTGGCGCATCATAGCAAACACCTTGAGCATCTCCTCGCGCGCACCGGCACGCACGTACCCGGAGAGCAGCGAGTTCCAGGAGACATCGTCCCGCTCCTCGGTGGCGTCAAACACCCGCCTCGCCTCCTCCATGTCGCCGCACCTGGCGTACATGCTGAGGAGCGAGTTGGAGACGAACACGCCCCCGGCGAGTCCCTCGAGGACGGCCAGCGCGTGCACCGCCCTGCCCTCCCTCAGGCGCCCCGCGCGCGAGCACACGGCGAGCGCGGCCGCATACGTGAACCTGTCCGCCTTGGCAGCACCGCGGGCCCGCGCGAAGGTCTCCAGAGATGCGTGGTGCTGGCCGTCGCGGGAGTAGGCGTCGATGAGGAGGTTGAAGGAGACGGCGGTGTGCCGGGGCATTTCGTCGAGCAGGCAGCGCGCGGGGAGCGGGCCGAGAAGGCGGCAGTACGCGTGGAGGAGGGTGTTGCGGAGGAAGAGCGACGGGGAAGGGTGCGCGCGGGCGATGTGGCCGTGCACGGCGGCTGCGTGGCGCGGCGTCGGGCTGGAGCGGAGGAGGTGGAGGTAGTACGCGTCTTTGGACGGGAACGGCGGCGGCGTGGAGATGGCAGGCGTCGAGGGTGGCTGCGACGGGCTGGTGGAGTACGCGGCCGTGGCGTACAGGCCGCTACGGCCGGGAACGGCCGGGCGGAAGGAGGAGGTGGGGACGAACCGGGCAATGTAGCGTCGGACATGGCGGTTGTCGGTTTGCCGGAGGAAACCCAGCATGTGTTTGATGGAATTCGCGGCAGCGGAGGAGGAGGCCGGGACCGTCCGGCGAGGGATGCGCCCGCGGGACAGTACGGCGGGAGACGGAGGGGGGGGGAGGGGGGGGGGGGGGGGTCAGAAGGGTCGATCAGCAGCGGCGGGCAGTGAAACCGTCCCGGTAGAGGACGGCGGCGCCGGCTCAATAGCTTTGCTTGCCTGGCTCAAATATTTCGTTGGACAAAAATTTAATTGCCTGGCTAATTGGATCCTATGGGAAGATGTGATCCATGAGATTGGAACTCTATGTTATTTTCCTACAAAATTTAATCCTATAGGATTTTTTTCTATAGGATTTGATCCTATGAATCAAACCGCATCCGAAGGAAAAAATGAATTTCAATCCTAGACAAATCGTTTACAAATCCTATGAATCAAAGGAGCCCTTAGTGGGGTTTCTATCGTCATCCAGCAGCATTTCAGAAAAAAATTCGACGTAATACACGAAACTCTTTTTCTTCTCTAGAAGTACCAACAAGTTTTTTCCACAGCTTCCAACCGATAAGGTTTGATTTATCTATATTTTTTAAATATCCGATCCATGTCACGAAATTTTCTTTTCCCTAAACTCTAAACCCTAACAACCATTACTAATAGCCGTGGTTAGCAATACAGGGTTAATTACAGAAAACATTCTCATGCAGCAAACGGAGCCTGTAAAGAAATTACGGTCATAGGTATCTCTGATCTTACCAGGGGATGGTGGAGAGAACATCAGAGTGTTTGCTTGCATTTGAGTACATGGCAGAGCCAAAATATTCACAGATTAGCTACTATTTCAATTCAAAAGTGGAGTCAAATTTTCTACTTCAAATATTTACAACGCTGCCAAAAACATTTTTTTTCCTTTTCTGGCAACTACTTCCATCAATCTTGTGACGATGACTTGTGTCAAGCTTAGCATCTTTCGAAAATCTTGTAAAGTTTCTCTAGAGAAGCAACCTGCATGGTAGGTTCACAGATAAACAACTCAATTTTTGCGATCATAAATCCAATATATTGTCGATATAAAAAAAGGTAATTTGCACAATCTGTAGTAGTGGATACATGAAATAATTTTATGCCTAGTCACCTACGGAGTAGGTCAGTACTTTAGTACAGTTATTTTACGATTTATAGGTAACTTTTTAAGAAGCGAAATGTCGATGCTTGTTTGAGAAAAGAGTAATGGACAGATAACTTCGACCGCGGTGACAGGCCATAATGCCATTTAGAATAAAAATCTCTACATTTTTAGAAGTCCAGAGCATATGCAAAAGGCTGAAGCACCAAAGACGCAGCAAAACTGAACAGGACTTAGGGCTAGGAGAGAACCTGCACAAATGTTCCGTCTGTTGCCATCGACTTTGGGGGCTTGAGGAAAAGCCTCATGGATGGAAACAGGACGTGCTGAATGGTCCACTCGCGTTGAGCCCACGCTGCCTCTGCTTCCGCAAGCAGTTCTTGGTCAATGTCATCTTCCTCTGTAGTGCAATATATAATTACCTCAATACCAAGTAACTCTCTGAATATGGAATGCATGCACGTACAGTTAACACTGCAGTTTGCTCTAGTTGCAGAATCATATATCACAGGTATTTCCTTACTATATCAGTTTCAGTGTCATGTTATCTGGGTGGTGGAAGAGTAGTAAAACTGGGAAGAACTATGGATTCAGTTACCAAATAGGGTGTTTACAGTAAGCATATCTGCTCTTTGTGCACTTTAATTACTGGGTATAGAATACGGTTACCAACAATCTCACCTGTATTTGCTAAGTCATTATCACATTCACCGATTGTCATGCGATCTTTACTTTTCTTGTACAACTGAATGCCATTGCCAGATGGATTTGGAAGGATGGGAGGATGCAGTGCATAGAAGTTCCCAATAGCAGCTGCTGCCGTTCTGAAGCAGTCCCTCTCAACGTCCCAGGTAACCTAATGCAAGATAGTAATCACTAAAAATGAGAATTGCCAGTTTGGAGAACTACTGTATAATCTAAAACAAAATGTCATCAAACGACATCTCTTGGGACTGAAATTACGAAAATGACTTAAAACAACAAATGGAAGTTACTTCCGGATACCTAGCTGACATATCTACATGAAACACCAAAACTAAAATCTGAACACATAGTATCAGCCTGCAAATTTACTTGCCATTTCCTCAGCAGGTAGTGGACCCTAATCAACTATCATGCCAAAATTTAATTACCATATACTATGAACGTGCCAGCTTAATAAAAGGAAACCTACATCGTTTGCCAGAGCCAGCACGAACTCTGGAAGGCGATCCATATCAGGCGTGTACTGATCAAGTACAACAGGAAGTCTGGTCAAGTTCCCGCTTTGGTCAATGTGAATAGAGAAGTACTCATTAATCATCTCAGCATTTTCTTTCAGTATCTCACTGTTCACCTGCACACAGGTACTATCTTCATCAATGGAGTGATGCTACAAGAGTCAGAGGATTAAGCTGTAATAAAAGAAGCAAGAAACAGAAACAGCATGAAGGTGGACAAATAAAAAGTTGCATCTGTTCCATCACCTACAAGATTAACAAAGACTCGACCAACTAAGAAAACAACTTACTTCTGCAATTTCCAGTTTCTCCTTGTCATTTTCATCACTCATTGATTCGTCATCTTTCAGTGCCATCATCAGCAACTCCCGAAGTGGAGCTGGTTCACTGAGTTGTATAGCATTGAAGTTTCCAAAACGGCACAAAGCTTGTTGGTACATAAGTTCTTTACTGCATCACAAGTTGAATCATCAACATATCACACACAAAAAATAGCATATAATGGTTTAGGATAAAAAATATCAATGCAATATTTGGAAACGGTGGTAGTAATTGCAGGCTTTCAACTGGATACAAATGCATGGACAGCAGTTTGATGATGGTGTGTGCAAGCAATATTATCTGTCTACACATGCATGCATTTACAAGTGTGAAAAGAGAATAGAGTTTCGGTTACTTTCAATGCATATCAGATATTTGAAATTTCTAGCTAACATATATAAGGCATAGAAGAGTAATGCTAGTCATCAATGTATAATGTTTACCTAACATTTACCACATTCACAAGGTATAAGCGGGTATTGTGCTGTATCAAAGCGAAAACTTCATCCGCAACTCCAACATATGTGCAATTCTTAACAATATCCAGAAGTCCTACAACAATACATAAATAATCAGTCTACAAAAATGGAGACTGATTCAGGTATCACAGGTTAAGATGGGCTCACCAGGATGTAAGTTTGAATCTATTTCTGTAAGAAGCTCATGACGACTGGACAAATCACCAGAATCTTTTGGGTTTCTTCTTGATCTTACAACATTTCTTGGAGAACCATAAAAAATTGAAGAAACAATCAGTCCCAGTAAATAGAAGAAATGTCAGTGAAATACCCTACTCCCTTCCTCAAATAGAATTATGAATTAGCCACCGGTGTAGAAAAAGGTTCAGAGTCATAGCATGCAAACAGCATGAATCATTAAATCCTCACATGAGGAAAGGCACAGGTACTTGGTACAGAATTTGAAGGGCATAGAAAATACAGAAAGTAGTGAGCGCTATCAGCTAACTAATGACAAGTTCAGGACCACACCTTACGGAAACGAGGTCACATTTCTTTTCAAGATTTGAAGATTGCCCGTGCCAATAAGTGTGCAATCTTCCAGATGGATCACGTGGATCTGTTCTGACCATTTGGCTCGGTATCCTTTGAGATTTTGCTCCTGCAAAATAATTATATGATTATAGTAAGATTATTTGCTGGGTAGGGAGTTGGCGGTTTCACGCACTATTTACTTATAACTAATGAGCTGTAGCAATATGATGTATACTTTGAAACTTTTTAGCTTGAAAAGGTATTAAAAACGATACTGAAGCATATTTATGGGATATATGCTACATACCAGTAGGCGTGCTGACCTGAGTACCTTTCTCCTTTTGTGTGTTAGCTTGAGTAAGTGCTGAAGTGTCTACTGCCTGCAATGCACAACGAAAAGCATCACCGATGTGCACAAAAATTCACATCAAAATGCAAAATACATATGCACAGAATTTTTGCTGTCCGGATAGCTAAAGTATATCCATAAGTTTGCAGTAGGTTAGACCGTTTATTACAAAAGTACATTGCACAGGAGATAAGTAGCTTTTGCAAACAGGCACGTTTAAAAGTTAGGTTCCAGCACTAGCATCAAATATTAAACTACAAGTCGGTGCTTGCCTAAAAGTAGGAACCCCAGATGAAGTTCTTCAATATACTGTATTTCTAAGTGTAGCAAATAGCCAGAGATTATAATAAACTGCTTTGAAAGGAGTATATAAACAGCCTTAATCATAGAAGTACAATTGTACTAGTACAAGGTGAGGCTTGACTCAAGATCTACGTCAAGGATCATGGAGTGATAAGTCCATTCTCCATGAGAGCGGTTTTTTAAGAAAATGTCGATGTACGACTTTGTGCATAACTTTCTGCAAGTATTACGCATATTTGAAAACTGAGGCACTTATGCAACTGGTAGTAGCTTAGGAACAGATACAGTCTCCAAAGATGGTGACCAGTTATGTAGTCAAGAGCAACCAAAAAGTTTTGTCAGAGAAGTAACCATATTTACAACACAGAATACAAGGTCAAGTATAAATGGATTTATGTAAGCATAACCAATGGATAACCTGAGTTTGGAATATCCTTGTGGTATTACAGTTCATCAACTTTTCCTCGATAGCATCTTTAATCATTTCAATAATGCGCTCTTGATTCAAGAGGCTAACCTGCAAGCCAAAATAATCATTAAACCATTTGCTCGAATCGGAAATTTGCAGAAATACTTGCGCATCAAGCACCGGATTTTGTCACAGTATACCTCTTTTTTGGTTGGATGTATATTGACATCCACGTGTTCTGGTGGGAGATTGATGGACATGTATATGAAGGGTTTAGATGCTTGAGGCAGTATTGCAGAGTACACAAATTCAATAGCTCTTTTCAAAGAAGTGCAGTCTACAAGCCTATCTGGGGAGTAAAATGGAGACAGTTATGGACGGACATGATAACAAAAGAACTATACACAAATTCGATGGGTGCATAATTTGAAACTTTGTTGCTCTTAAAAAAGCATTCCTTACAAGATGACCCCGTGTCCATCAAAGTACACACCAATTAAATGGACAAATTGCCAAACTTTTTTCTTTTAACTGAAAAGTATACCTCTACGAGACTACGACTCTACCTTAGATATTCAGTTAATTGGCCAAATTGCAAAACTCTGGTAAGAGTCACATAGCATGTATTATCTACACTTTTAGTGCATGTAAAAACAACATAATCTATTTATGGAGGAAAATCTCTACAAACATCACTACTGCCATGTGTGATTTGCATATTTCATTGAGCTGCAGCTATATTTTGTACCATTTATGAAAAGAATCATAGTAGTCCTCTTAGCCACGTAGTTAGCATTTGAGATGAAACCATCCATCTTGAATATTTCATCTGCAGCATTCTCATCTGAAACCTCTATTTCCATCAGATCCCGGACGACAGAAGCCCCATAGACATTCCTGATAGCATCTAGCCTCGAAGATGTGCTCGCACTATGAACATCTGCTCTATTGGCTCCATGCTGTGACAATAGAGGATGTGAATGTCACCCTCTTAAAAAAATGATGAGTTCACAAAGACCGCTATATTTACCTTTCTGCAAGAGAAGTTCACGTTGATGTGATGGACTGCAAACCGACTGATGAAGTCTACTATCTTGGGATAGTCATCGTTGGAGTTCTGCAATGTTTTCCTCCGAGCTACCATATTGTAAAATAAATTTTCAACCTGCATAAAGAGATTTTTGTTCCGTAAAAATCATGATATGTATCCAATACAGCAATAGTACTATACGCAGAGTTGCAAACCTACCACGACTTGAGTTCCTTTCACTGCAGCACAGGGCTTGGGGTCATTCTCCATTACTCCATCTCTATATGACACTCTGAGGGGAAAACGTGGTAATGGTCATTAACAAACTGCTTTTTTGCGGGGAAATTAGCAAACGACTGCTTCAGAGTCAAACAGAAAGATCTGAAGTCGCACATGGACTGACCTGTAGCCGTGCAGTTGGCCTTCGGTTATTGTTGTCACGGTAACATGGCCAACATAAGTCATACTGGCCAAAGCCTCCCCTCTGAACCCCATGGATGTAATTGTCTGTAGATCCTCATATGCAGACAACTTTGAGGTAGTATGCCTCTCACACAATATCGGCAGGTCCTCAAACTGTGGAACCAATCAAAAAAGTTAGCTGACAAAGGTGCTGATGATCAGCAATGCTTACACAAATGCTTGATCTATGTGCTGCTTAAGCAAAATTTGAACATGCCCAACTTCTCATATGCACAACATCAACATTGCAATCCCATAGAGTAGGCTGCTGGTGACTAGGCTCCCTGATAGCGCGCCACAAGCCCAATATATGATCAAGAGGCAACTGGCGCTGACAATCTTGAGTTGCCTCTTATTAATGGAAAGGTGCGTCCCCCCAACTCCCCACAGGCGGGCCGTTTCCTATGCAATTTTTACAGCTAGAAGTGGGAACAAACAGATTTAGTGCAAGAAATCACAAGACCAAAATCCCAATCAGTCGCCTACATGCTTGGTATTTAATCGATTCCACCACCTGAAGCCCAGCATTTAGGCACCAATCAGGATTAGCAGCTCACAGATCCCAGCATTTACAGGATTTTGACACTAGAGGGCACGAGTAGCAGCACTGAGGGTTCAGGGGATGGGGGATTGGATTTGGGGGTTTAGGGTTTAGGTACCCGGATGCCGTGGCCGTCGTCGGAGACCTGGATGAGCTTGAGGCCGCCGTCCTTGACGGTGACGGAGACGGTGGAGGCGCCGGCGTCGATGCTGTTCTCGACGAGCTCCTTGACCGCCGAGGACGGGCGCTGGATGACCTCCCCCGCGGCGATGCGGTTCACCACCGACTCCTCCAGCCGCCGGATGCGGGGCGGTTCCCCGCCGCCGCCGCCGCCTCGCGGCGTCGGGTCGTCGACGTCCATGCCCCTCGCCGTGGCGCGCGCAGACCGGACCGGAAAGGTGGGAATGGGGAGGAGGCCCGAATTGGTGGTGGCGCGGTACACTGATTATTCTGACATTTTCAAGCTTTTTCCCCCTTTACATGGGCATTTTCAAATGAGTAATATGCATTTGTTTGGAAGGTCTAAATTTTGTCTCAATACTTTGAAAATGCACATGTAAGTTCTATGCCCCTTCACTTAGGTTCCGACTTATACGATGTTTTAAAAAATATCTGAATCAAATGTAATTAGATGTGTTTCATTGTGTATATTCACTCATTTCAGTTTATATTTAGTCCACGTTAAATATTCAAAACATCTTATAATTTGGAAGGAAGTAACTTTTACATAGATTATTCATTGCAGGAGGTCCTATGCCGCTCAGACGTGATCTGACCGACTGACGTGGCACGTTGACTAACGCCGCATCAACTAAACCTCTTCTTGGCTCAACTCTATCAGACGCCTCGAACTATCTCTAATGATTGAATAACTAATTTTCTATGAGGTATCTATTGAGTGTTGTAATTAGAGGCGAGGGGATGAGTACGGTCTAATTCTTTGTGTAATTAGAGTGAAGTGTGACATGATAGATCCAACCTTAGCAGTAAAGATGCATTATGTTCAAGATACTATTAAATATCTAAAATAAGATAAATCTTTAGGATCAAAACCACATACTTAGTGGCATATACGAATAAAACAATCTAATCACCATTGGCAAGCTAATTCAGGATGCTATTATTGCTGTTATACAAGTCCTACGAGATTTTATCAAGCTCATTCCACGCGAATATATCATAAACGTCCTTGTTGTTCAACCCAGGCCAGAACCCTCTTGACACACGCCCATGCTTATAGGTGGTCGCACATGTCTCACATACTCGCGCACCTACCTTGCACGTGCCCCGCACGACCCCGAGGGTCGGCCTTGACACCAAATGTATACCCTAGCCAACCTAGGGCTAGCGGTTGTTATCCGTAACAGCTCTCTATGATATTTTGACTTTACATACCGACACTAGTTTTCCTCGCACACTTTATTCTCACTCACGTGTGACCGCGAAAAACTTCCCAGTCGGTCACGCATCTTCAAATAACCACAGGCCAAGCACGCTTACCCTCAGAACTCTTTGGTGATGAGCTTCTGAAAAAATAAGATGCACTTTATTGATATGAGTATTCTATCAATCCTAGTAAGCCTTGTTCCAGGATGTCACATATGCTATTCAATATCGTGTACAAAGCATGCATACACATGTTGCCAACATATACTAAACCACTATGACTCGAAAAACACGTTTGACCATAAAAAACCAATAAAGATTGTTACCAACACTTATACTAATAATTCAAAAGTTTAGTTTATACTCTATAAGTTTCTTTAAATATGTTTACCTACTAAAATTCTAAAACAACTATTAAGATATTTTCCATGCCATATATTTAGAGATGTCTATCATAAATATGTGTAAACGTATATAGTTAAGGCCATTGAAAACTGATTTCGTGAAGGGAATAATGTTACAAAATTAGTTCAAATATAACACAATGTAAGTGTACTTTTTGTTTGACATACCAAACAAAACTAAAACAATAAACTTTGGTATGGGTTAACTATATCAAATAACCTATAGAAAAATATATTCGCTAAGACCATAGCAAGCATGCGAAAATTAAGTTCGAAGTGTAAAAGTTTAGTATAAAATTATATTTCATTTTGATTCTTCTTGATTATGCTTCGACAGAAGCTGCCACTAAAATACAAACTCAAATCATTCATATCAATGTTTTGTTTTTATCCACTGGTACAACTTCCTTGGGAATCACGCAACAAACATAAGAATGACACTAGATATGTTCTGTAATTTAAGGACAATTTAGTTATTAACTGTCGGTTTATGAGAAACATCAATCTCTGTGATGGTAGTAGAGGTGGTATTGCTCCCCTACTTGCCCATTGGAATGTACTACTAGGAAGCCACTTTGGACAGTTAACACAATGTTGGAATATTCTTAGGTATAAGTGATGTACAAGTGCCAACACAATATATCTATGTCGATTTCGTTAATCTTTAAGCCATGTGACTAAAATTTAATGGATATTGTGTAATTAGGTATTTGAACTGCATTTAAAAGAAGTGCATACTTGAGGTGCATATTGGAGAGTTGAACTAACAGAATCATGGTCACAGGCATGGAGTGTCCCAAATTTTACCCTATACACCATATTAGTGGCATGTCTTTCTCTAGTGTTGATAGTCACACTACTTCGGAGTTCGGGTGATTGGCTAAACTAGGATACCGCCGTGAATGGATTGTGCAAGTAGGAGTGTTGATGCACACCATATTGGTTAAGACACTCCAAAGTTCTAAAAAAAATAGAATTATGGATGACATTCATAATTAAGACTAATCCTTGCAAGGACCATTCCAATATATATAAACATGAGTTGTGATCGATGTGATACTTTAGAACTAAACATTTCAAATTTAATCTGATTGCATAAATCCCAATCTAATGGATAATTAGTAGGCCATTATGTAACTATTTAGGCAATTATAGTGTTCTTATATACTATGTCCTTTTTTATACAAGACCACTTCACAGTTTCGGATCTAACTTGACCATTAATTTTGCCAATAAAATGTGAGCTGCATGGCACAAAAAGTATGCCGTTGGATATTATTTTTATGGCATATAACTCATATTTTGTTGGCCAAAGTTTCACACGAAAACCGAAATGACCTTGTATTAAAAAATGGAGACAGTGATTATAATAATTGTCTCTAGTTTACTTTATACTTTGCTTTGAGATGTGCACGTTATGCAAACTTCCCAAGTAGAGTTCTATGTTCGGGAAAACAAAGCTTTACAAGTGATCCCTCCCGCTTAAAAAATTCGAAAACTATATTTATATGTTTCAAAAAATTATGAAAAAAAAGTGTAGCCAATGATATATCCCTCTAACGTGCAAAATATCAACTTCAAAAACCTTGTATTTTGAGCTACACAAAAATGACAAATTTGTAGATATGAGTATGGATATTTTCAAATCTCTAAAGTTTATCAGATTTTTTTTTTTTGTGTAGCCCATAATATAAAGTATTTCACACTAAAAAATTCACGTTTGTGGGATGCATCATTGACAACATCATAATTTTTTCAGAATTTTTTGAAACTTAAAAATATGATTTTCAATTTTTTTAAACGGGCGGGTTCATGGTGTCCGGGTTCAAAACTGCTTTTTCGACAAAGTTGTCACTAGTGTCGTCAGAAACAAAACAGATGAGAGGAGTAGGCGTTAGAAAGGCACTCCCAGTCCCAAATGTACTATCTAGTTTGGCTACCGAATGAGCCGCCCTGTTCTACCCTCTCTCTCCTTCTTTCCTGAACTTACTAATATTGGAGTCCTTCGAAAACCCCCAGAAAGTCAGGATTTACTTTGCTTCTTCATAATATTTTAGCCAACACGACGTCATATTCTTCTTGCTGAAGACTCTGTAGCTAAGATAGACAAGTGTTGGATGTCGAGTAGTCCCGACGACACGTCACGGCGTCAGGGAGATTTTGATCGAGAAGATTTTTATTTTTCGAAATGGGGAACGAAGCCCCCACGTTTTTTACTTGCTGAGAGTTTTTTTTAGAGAGAAGGCGAAATTCCTTGCTGAGAATTAGCGCCGAGAAGATATTGCTGAATTATATTTCCTTGCTGAGAATAAGTGAAGTACAGGAAAATCCAATTTTACACATGGGAGGATAGTAGGATACAGAGTATCTATGCCCGAGCCTTGCGCTCGGAGCGAAGTATTGCACAAACATGAGATGGTCCGGTGGTCACTCTTGCAGCAAGTAACAAACTTGTCACATACTTTTGGCATGAAAATATGGTGTCATGCAGCAAGTAACAGTTTTTTTTTCAAAATTATCCCATTTCAGTGGCGCGGAAATAATCCCATTTTTTCCTTTTCTTTATTTTCCTTCAAACCAACAGACGGCACAGTAGCACACCACACGTGTTCCGAACTTTCGATTGCAAACGTCTTCTCCGGCGCACCGCCGGTCAGTCTCCACTGACACACGAAAAACTCTGAACCCTGTCTTCTCCGGCGCACCCTACCGGCGAGTCCCCGCCGCGCGCCCGCGCCTCCCTCCCGGGAGTCCCCGGCCTGCCTCCCTCTCGCTCCGTCTGGATGGGTAAGCACCTACCTCCGCTCCCACGAATCGAGTCCCCAACGGCCTCAACTCGAAATTCTAAATCCCCTCAGGATCGTGCCTGCGCGCGTCTGATTTCTTTCTGGTGCAGAACCCAGGCAATGCGTGTTGTCACCTCCAGCTGATCGCCCCTGACTTGCTGGCGACCTCACAGTGGGGTGGTCGGCCGGCGGCCTGCGGCGGCGGCGGGGCGTGGTTCTCGAGCACCGGATCCAGTATGGAGAGAGCGGCCGGGCTCTTCACGAGGGCGCAGGCCACGGCCAGGTTGTGCATGGCCTCCAGACTCCAGGTACCCGGCCACGGCTGCATTCGCTTCAGAGTTCAGACCTGTCTAGTGTCAACTAGAGTTCAGAGCTGTAATCGTTTCAGAGTTTAGGCTTTCGTTCCCTAGGTGGTTGTTGATTGTCTATGCTGCTTGCTGATGAATCTTTTTGCATTGTGCAGCGATAGGGCACATTTCACATGTCCAGAAGGTAATAAAATAAACTTTTCAGGTTGGTCCATAGCATCATGTCGAATTGTGCATGAATCGACATGGGACAGTCACATGCATTGTGTATATAGGTATATGTATGGCAGACAATACAATGATGATGGATTATCTGGGACATACAATAGTTTTGATTCACTGGAATAAAAGGAAGTTATCAGAAACGTGGAGTTTGTCACGGAATTTTCTGTTTAGGTTATTACCGTTGTTCCTATCTTGGTTGAGGTTGCAAATTTCTATTCAGAATTGTTGTCCCTCATCCGCTCATCCCACTTCTGCAATCTGTCACTCATGATTTGCTATGATAAAAGTTGTGTAATGCCCTGTTTCTACCTAATGCGGTATTGTGAAACTTTCCATTCCATTGTTGTATCAGTCGTCAAAGTTCACATCCTTAGTTTTCTTATCCAGTATCATGGTCAGAAATAAATTCACAAAATGTGCCTTGTGAATGCACACTCTTTTAGTGATCCATGGATGTATATACTATGAGACTGCTTAGTTTTAATTGCTTGGTCATCATTTCAATATTGCCCCTGCATTTGATGTTTACACTACCCAAGACAGGATTATGAGCGTGGACGATTTTTTCAGTGCGTGAACAAATTGATCACAAGGTTTTTTTTGTCATGTTTTGATTTTTTTTCAGTTGACACTTCTCTTCATAAGATTTTCCTGTCGCAACAACTTTTTAGCTTATATGCTTGGAAATTAAATAACGCCAAGTCACCAATTCTTCCTACCATGGTTAAAACAGTTTTGTGTTTCATGTCATTTTTGCAGATTAATTTTCTTGAGCAGGAGCTTCTCAATAACGAAAAAACTATAATTTTGGTATGTTTTTTGTCTTCGCTATCACAAACTCTTTGCTTAAGTTCAGTCTGTTCTATGCTAGATTAATATGTAGGTATTATAGTATATGCCACAATACAAGGGGTCTGAAACATCATTGGAAATTGGTGTTTTTACTAATATTTATCAACCACCACAGTACCTTGTCGCTAATTCAAACAAGGCGATTTTTTTTCCGATAGAGTCAAACAAGGGGATGTGCTTGCATGACAGCATGAACATCTATAGTCAAGTCGAGTGAAAATCTACAAAGCGCGCCTAAGCGCTTAGGCGCTGCGGCCTGAGAGGATGCAAAATGCATAGTGCTCAACTGCGCTTAAACCTGCGTTTAATTGCACTTAGCGTTTTAATCCTTCAGAAAAGGGAAAAGCGGGGAAAGACGCTCAATCAGCGCCTAGCGCTTTATAGGTTACTAGATAGTAGGCATACAACAAATAACCGAATATAGATGTCTGTTTGTAGTTTTCATTTCGTAGGGGATTAATGAGTACCTAGCTTTTCACTTTCAATGTTGAAGCAGTTATCTTGTCCAGTTCCAAATCAACATTTCTGTTTTTCTGAAGTTTTCTTCTCAAATGGTCATCTCTGTACAGGGTTTAGTTTGCCTTCGTCTTTTAGTATGAAGTTCCTTGGATGTTCTTGGTCTGCCTCTGTTGATGCTGGTTGTAGCCATCTCTTGCGTGTGATTTATAAACTTAAGCAACCGACTAGGCCTGTTATGTTTTACTGTTCGGAAAATGTATGGAGGTGTTTGGTGATTGTTTTCACGAATCGTGTAGTACCACGCGATGCAGAATGTGGTTTTCATGGCAAAGACTGAATTCTTAAAGGTAATTCACAACATTGTCAATGCTAACTCGACCGTATTACCAGTCAAATGATTATTGTTACAACATTCCAAGTACTAGGCTAGAGCTTCTTCATATTTTACTTGCTTACCAGCCAGTTCTTGACCATGTGACTGTACTTCAGCTTCATGAAGAACCGGACTGGAATTTCATTAGAGCAAAGAAGGACCAAATTGCTTTTCTGTTTGGTGTGGATGGTCACTGGGGTCCGCTGACCCACATGGAAGAGGTAAACGGTTCTCTTTTGTTATTCCGATGGCATCATTCCGGTAACGTGAGTTGGGATTTTTTTTCGAATTAAAGAGCTCCTCAGCTCCTGATTTCATATATAGCATGAAACCAATCAGTTCACAAGCATTTTTTTACCAGAACACAGGAATCAGAAACAACCTCCTGAAACCACCCACTCGCAACTCCCCTCTCCTATTTCTTTCTCAACATCATCTAAAGCAAGCTAGGAAACTTACAAAACACTATCCAGGAGCCTTATTACAAGAAGCAGCAAAAACTTCAGGTATCAAATGACAACCGAGAGCAGTTATAAACTACCCAGACATCCAGACTTCTTTTACCTCCAGGGAAACCCACTATGGTGTGAAACGACTTACTTCTGTTCATCTTTTTCTCCTAGCCATCTCCAATGCGTCTTGCCAATGGAGCCCAGGAGTTGGGATGTTGTAGATGAATATATCTTTGCTCACGGTAATTTTTCCTCCGAGTATCGATTAAAGATCGCAAAGTATGCTCCTGGGGTTGCCTTGTCGATCGAGAAAGAAGGTCACACACATGGCTACTGCTGCACGGAGGCTGGGTACTTCTGGGTTGCAGGCTATGTCGCGAACTTGATTAAAAACTAAATGATCATCGGAGATACCTGATTATGTTAGCGCTGGCCACTAGTTCACAACATATCTATCTTGGGGAGGTTGTTTGCCCTGTCGGTTTGGCTGTTATGTCATGATTCTATTTCTCTGGTACGACTCTTTTGATGACGCGATATGAACTTAGTCTCTACAAAGTAATTAACTAACATATACTCTGTTGAGTTCAAGTCCTAGTAATTAGTTCATTTAGAAAAAGGTTCTTTTTCCATCAAAATGGTCTATTTTTTCTTCTAAAGTAGCCCCTAATGATTCACCAATCTAAATGTTAATCATGTGCACTGATCTACCGCTAGCTCACGGTCCAACTTTAATTGTATAATATGCCGTGCGTTGCAACGGGGGTAAAAAAAATAATAGTATCAAATATGTAATTTAGGATTCTTGTGCACATTAGATATCATTGTCAAGTTGTATACTCCTGTGCTGCCATGGTCCAAGTATATAGTAAATATGGCCACTTAAGAATTTCACAACATGATTCGACATCATATGCATAGTAAATTTAGAATTTGTAGGATACGGAAAGCTTTGAAAATGAAACACCGTCATGCAACAATCTTGTAATGGTTTCCCTTCGATTCCTGTATGATCCATGGGTAACTGGATCCTCAAACTAAAAAGCAGGTGCGCTTGTGCAATCATCAGCAATGGTTTCTGAAAATTGTTCAACCAAGTGGAAAACCTCCGATCGCCACAATAAACTGGATATCATGTAGTAAATTACAGATTAACTGAAGGCCTCAAAAAATACAGATGGGAGAAGTAATACATAAGTCACAGGTTGCATCAGTAAACATAAACCATAGTACAAACTGTAAATAGAGTATTCACACGTGGTTATTGGGAAATGATAGGACCTGAATATGGTCGCATTCTCCAACAAAGAACCTTCATCTCCTCCATTTGAGACCATTCTGAAACCACTCATACATTTTCACAGATGCGCGCTCTCTAACCTGAGATAATCTTGTCAACTTGTCTAACTGGAGTTAACTCCTTGGAAGTACGTCATGTTTTGTTGTTGAATATTCCAAGGCAAAGGTTGTCGAGAAGTAAAACCTGCATTTGTAAATTAGAAATGTTAGAGAAGATACATTGCGCCAAAATCTGTATGCGCATCACTCAGGTTATCAAATACTAAGAGAACAGATGACAACTGGACAGATTGGTTAATGCAACCTGCATTTTGATGTCTTCATTCTACTTGTCAACAACATCTAGTAGTGCTTGGATTACATAATCACACCAATTAAACTGAGCAGTGTTTTCCGCATTTGCAAGAGCACCTCAGAAAAAAAGTTGGCAGAGTCATATTTCGTCAACGACGTTGGCATATGACTCATGACTAAAATGACGAAGGTCGGGATGAGTATTCTATCCTTTCGAACAACCATTCTCGTAGGGATGAGTACTATCCATTCAGCATTCAGCAGCGGTGCATACTTTCACAACAGATAATTATCTTTGGTCTCAAGGATGAAGGAAGGTAAAAATATTCTAACAGGTCGTGTGAAGATACTTCAAGCTTTCTTATGAAATAAAATCTGTCTACAATTGAACGAAAATGCATTTACTACATACTGCATGGTCAACTAAACATGGATGATATGCAAGTTATCTGCTGAAAACATAGAGTGGTTGTATACAAGGTGAATTTTTTGAACTCGGGGAAGTAATAAGAGAGAGCATTGTTATTTGCTAATCATACAAACCTGTGAGTCTTCAAAATATGTGGATACATTCTCCAAGGGGTGCTCTCATTCTTGTCCACCCAAGTCGGCCATGGAACTGCCACGAGAACAGAAAAATAACAAATCAAATATTCTCTTCTTCTTTTCGCATGTGCTTTTATTTTTGAGAAAAGTAGTATAGAACTCCAAGTGCCAACAGCTCTCATTTATGTTCTCCACTGGCAACTCTGCAGCAGATCATCAACAGCTTGTCAGACGCCAAATGAAGCATATAACATAGAATGATAATGTATGATATAAAGTGTATATGGTACCTCCCTCAGAATATACTGAATTGTGGTGAACCTCGGCGCAAAAACTGAAGCATACAACTGGAGTCCAGAACCTAAAAAAAGATTTAGACACGTATAGACTGAGATATTTGGTAGATATAGAAAGCAGTTCAGTAACAACAGAGTTGGCAGATAATACCTCAATTTTGATCTTTGAACCATGGGTCGGATTTCAATGTAGCATGTATCTCGAAATGATGTTAGAATGAAGACCTTCACGTTGTACTGCAAAAAGAGCTTTTATATGACATGACCAGTTCACTGGTACAGTGAGATAACAGAACTTTTATGTTCGTTTAATGCATAAACTGGATAAAACATACAGCATATCGATAAAAAGATGAGCGAAGTATGTAGGCAGTTTAGCTATGATTCGGAGATTACCAATCAGAACAGAGTGGAACTCTAAAAATGGGCACCCAGATGTTAATTTGGACTTCCTGGCCGCATAGCTTATTGATCAATCTATGAACGCCTTGCATTTTTAGACATCACCAGGTTGCATATATGATGAAAAATCACCAAGATTTATGTTCTTCAAAACTTGCAAGCACCAGGCTAGTACTATCATTACTCGACTAAAAAGTTGGAACTATGAAGAATTTTTTTGACAAAAAAAGGCCCAAATTTTCCCTTGGTTACACGTGCATCATTCCGCTTGAACTATACGCAAAGCACAAATTTATGTAACCAAGCGGATAGCTTTAGTGACACCAAACTGCAAAACCATTTCTAATTCCACAGACCATAAACTTCCTATGAAGTACGATATATCACAGACATGAATCAGTACCCAGAATGTAATGACTACTGAGACAGGTTGTAGGGACGGGGCAGGCAATGGATATACCTGGACGATCTGGACGGAGCCGGCCCGCTTGAATATCCCGGCTAGCAGGAAGGCTGCCAATGAACACCCTTAGGTCCTCGAAGAATTCTCCAGAGGACTCCTCGTCGATCTCCGTGTCGACATCCAATGACACGGCCATGGCCAAGGGCGCGAGCGAGTGACTCCAGCCAGCCACGGCGAGGGCACGGAGCTACCGGAACTTCTAGGGGAAGAATGCGGACGGGGCCAGCTTAGATAAGGAGGAGGGGAGTGAGAGGGACTGGGGGAAGAGGGAGATGGAGAAGACAGTGGCCGCCATGGGCGTCCGCCAAAGCAGGAGCGACCAAGTATGAGCCGAATGGCAATAACGATCACACTTTTGAGTTCCTTCCTAGGACGTCCTCGTGGCGCGGTTGCTGAGCCGCAGAGTTCCCCATCTTCCTTCCGCACCGCGTGCATCGGCGGATCCAACGTAGGGAGATCGATTGACCGAGCGGCGCCGCTCCATAGTAGAGTGCTGGCGACGACGGTCGTTCCCCCCGATGAGGCCTCCATCCTCCGCGACGGCCGCCACTGGCGCGAGAAAGGGAGGGCGCCGGAAGAGGAGGACGGAGCTGTGGTCGCCGCTGGCGGCCGCGTGGCCCGACCGGGTGGGTGGCGGCGGCGATGTGGACGGGGGGAAGAGGGTCGTGATTTGGGCGAGCGTGGACCGCGGGTTGAGATTGCCGTTTGTTAGGGGGCAAACTGCAAAACGACGACGACGGACGACGGACGAGACAGGACAATGCATATTTTTGTAGTAGAGATATACTAATTCAATATCATGTGCGGACGACACATATGGCCATTAAAGAAGTTTTATACAAATGTGATATTTAGTTAGCAAAAATGGCGAAAAGTGGTATATGCACCCGAGCACACTACAACCTTTTCTTTTGAAATTTTTGAAAAACCCACTTCTAGGTCTCAAAAAAATATGAAATTTGGTATACATATACATATGTAAGTACGTACTTAGGAAATTTCGTAAGAAAAACCTTATATTCTGGGTTACCCAAAAGAGAGAAATTTCTGACAAATACAACCTACTATTTTCCCTTTTTAGTGCCCACAAATTTGTTAATTTATGTTTCTAGGAAAAAAAATTGCAGCAAAAATTAGCATATATGTAGAAAACATGCATATGTATTCCACAGATTCGTTTTGGAATTTCTTAAAACTCAATTTTTTTCACCCGAGCACACGGGTGCTCAGGTTACACATATTTGCAATCCAAAAATGGTGTCTGATAAATGTACTCCCTCCATTTATTTTTAGAAGGCATGGTAGATATTTTTAGTTTAGTCTAGCAAACTGAAATTTCTACCATGTCTTATAAAGTGAACGGAGTGAGTACTATTTTTCAGTCATACATTGTAAATTTCCATGAATCTATAAATGTATTTTTCGGTCGATGATCGTCTATCAAATAAAAATAAAGATGATGTCCTCTTGATATTCTCTTAATCTCTACTATTAATATTCGTAGTTGCCGTGATGGTACGTTCGCGTGGTACGTCAGGTGGTGGTACGTATACGTTCCGAGTTCAACTCTTATACTCTCGCCGCTCGCGGGAGTCGCGGATTCCTCGCCCGCCACAGAGTTCTCCGCCACGCTCTCGTCGGGCTGGGGCCACTGCAGCCCCCGGATCCTGCTCCATGTGGCCTCCTGGCCACCTCGATGGAAGCGAGCTGCTCCCGGAGCGCCTCCTCCGACGTGCCGTCGAGCGTGCGCTCCTACGGGCCGAGCGCGGCGGCGATGCCGCCCTCCCGCACCTCGGACCTCTGCGCAGGCCCTCGACGTCGCTGGCGTGACCCGCCGTGTTGCTGGTCTTCTCCAGGAGCTCGTAGAACAGCTCCGCCACGCCACCGCCCTCGCGGCCTCCACTGAGGGCCAATAGTCCGCGCCGCCCAGCCCGTCGACGCCCGAGCAGACCACCGCGACGGCCGCGTCTTCCACCTCCGAGAGGTCCAGCGCCTTCTCCAGCAGCCCCTCCTTGCGCGCGCCTCGAACGCCGCTCTCCGCTCGACGGCGACAGGGCTCGCCGCAGCCCTCCCCCTGCCCGTCCGCAGTCCCGGACGCACGCCTCGTGTACGGCGACCTCGACCGCACGCTGTCGACATCAATCCAGCGCGCCTCCTGGTGGACGGCGACCTTCCCGTTGCATGTCAATCCATGCACGACAGCTTCTAACTCGAGACGACAACTCCATCCAAGGAGGACCAAAGAGATTGTGTGCTGCACTGCTGCCTGCAGCCTGCGTGAGCTTGTGCTTGGGTCGCGTGTGCTGTTGACCTGTTGTGTGTTGAGAGTTGAGAGTGCTGGCGGCGGGGGTGGGATTGCAAAAGATCAGAGAAGCTAGCTAGGGCACCGTTGTGTTGTTTTTTTTTTAGTGGAGGCACCGTTGTGTTGTGTGCGTGTCTCTTCGCGTTTGTGCGGTTGGCTAGGTTCGATCGGGTGTGGCCGGCAGGCTGTGGGCTGGCCTGGCCGGCCCAATTAGGTTTACGAGTTGGATTGTTTTACAAGAAAAGAGAATTTTAGAGGATTTTAAATTGGCATTTAAACAACGCAAAAAATTCCAAACTCTTGCTTGGATTAAAAATAAAATAAAAAACATTAAAATAGTATGGTTAATAAAATATTTTAAAGTTTCCTTTTTTTCCAAAACAACATGACGATCTTTTCTAACCCATTGCAACACATACACTTCCATGTCTACTGCAGGGAGTGAAAGGAATTTTGACGCCATGCCACTCATCTATGGAATAGGTTGATCGATGTCGGAATAATGTCATTGGGCGAGATAAAATAAAGTACCATTGCGATGCTACGACATGCCACAGAGTCTCAAAAATTGAAAATTCAAGACGGAGGCGGCGTTACTCCTGATCAGAAAAAATCTTACTCCCGCCGAATATTATTTTTATGTTTTGCGAGAATGTTGACCCGTTACAACGCACAGACACTTTGCTATATTATATAGTAGAGATAATTCAGTTGAAATCTCCAATAATTTTTATATAGGCCCGTTGCAACGCACGGGCATTTTGCTAGTAAAAATAAAGATGATAATTTCGACACATTAAATGGCCACCATGCTATTTCTCTAAAAAATTCAGCATTAGTTGAACTCTAAATAAACCAAACAGAGGCAGACTAACCTACTTGAAAGACACTCGCTCAAGCAGTTGACATAATTAGCAGAAGGTCGTAGTAGTCCATTGTGAAATCATTCCAGTAGATGACCTTTGCATGACCTCCTGCTGCTTTGCCATCCTTTGCAATTCCTTCGAGAGCTCCACGTCCCTCTCGGGGTCAAAGTACAAAAAGTCGGTGTCTAGTGTGCTTTCCGTGTCATCCAGTCCTCCATTAGTAATGTCGCTGGAGAAGTAGTCGATGGAATGATCCGGATACACGATCTTACGTGCCGACTCCCGGCCATAATAGCGACGACCTATTGGGAGAAACCAAATTAGCATAAAACATAATCCATGTTGCATAAAAAAAAATGTGTAAAGATTATGTAGTAGCTAGCTTACCCATATCATACGGTTGGGGAAGAGGGCAACAGATGGATGTCTTTGAGCGATCTTGATATGCCACCGAAAACTCGGCAAAGAAGAGCGTGTTCCTCAAAGTCGATTTTGTAGTCGCCATGAAATTAACGTGGTAGTGAGACTGACCAGTTAAGGCCACGCCGCATATGAAATCCAGATCATATTTCGGTTCTGAAGGATGTCCACCTGTGTAATCCTTCAGCAGCTGTTCTATCCAACCGCGGATGAAGCTCTTCTGGTGATCGTAGGCTTCCCTCTTCCTTGCGACAATGCTCAACGCCGTGCTGCAGAGTTTGGGAGGACGTGGCCGCCACGGGATCATCATCGCCGATGTTTCTTCTCTGAGAATGCTGTATATCTGGGTCAAGGACTCCTGAGACAGCGAACTATTGTTGGCCGTGGCACTCATGATCAACGACCGGAGCCGGTCCAGCTTGGTCGGTGGTAGGGACGCAAAAAGTGATGCCATGGCAGAGGCTTGCGGGTGTCGAGCGGCAGCGGTGGCAGCCGCAAAGGGGTTTGGAGAGCTCCCATGGTGTTGTAAATGTGGCTGTAGCATCGCGGAGAGGTCGCACTGTGCGTAGCAGAGGTACTTGAGGATCTCGGGCAGTGGCAGCTTCTGGCCGGAGGTTGCATGGAGGAGGGCGACAAGGCCGTGCAGGGAGCGGGACACCGCTCGGAGCAGCGTGAGCGTGTCGAGGATGTCGTGCGCCTGGCGGGTGTCGAAGTCCGGGAGCGGGAAGTGGACGTCGTACCAGATGGCGCTGAGAACGATGTTCGAGACGGGGTCCATGGGCCCGTAGCAGTGGCCGGCGAGGAGGACGCCGCGGACGTGTTTGCGCGCGGCGTCGCTAGGCAGTATGGCCAGCGCCCTAAGGTAGAAGCCGTGGATGGCGCCGTAGAGTGACATCTCCAGCGACCGGACGTACGGGCACGATTCGGCGTCTGCGTCGGACGCACACCGGGAGTCTTGCCGCGGCCACTTCGTCGTGCCCGGCCCTGGCGTCGCGGCGCGCTTGGAATAGGAGGATAGCGTGGAGTCGGTGTCTTCAGGACGGCGCAACGACCCGATGTGGTCGCCGGCTCGTTGGACGATGGTGGTGTAGGAGATCCGGCCATCTCCGAGGTCCACGCAGCTCGTAGTGCCGTCAACATTAAGCGTTGCCGGCAGCCGGACGGAGATGTCTTCTTTGTGGCGCAGCACGTGGAGGACGGTCTTGACGTCGTTGACGGTGAGCCTATCCTTGGCGAAAAAGAGAACAGGTGCTAGCATCTGGAGGCGCTCCGAGGGAAGCCACTTTGTCGCCAGCGAGACGAGTTGGTCCGGCGAAGGGTGGTTCACGTGCGTGGCAGCTAGCCGGAGTGAGCTGCGCGTCCTCCCGGAGCGAGGGTGGGGGAGAGCGGGTCTGGCGGCGTAGAGCTCGTGCTCGACGAGCAGGACGGCCATGGCGAGGTCGGCGCGCGCCCAGACGAGGTACCGGCCGGCCTGCTCCTGGGTGAGCAGGCCGAAGTAGGCACGCATGAACTCGAGGAGGGCCTGGCTGGATCTCGCCGCGACGGCATGCCATGAAACCCTGCTCCTCTCGCGCCGGGACGGCTCCGTGAAGGTAAAGATGGAGCTGCGTACACCCAAAGGAGCCGGGGGGCTAGGGCTTGATGGGAAGTCGTCGGGGAGGAGGGAGACGGTGTTGAGGAGGATGTTGGTGACGGGGTCGAGAAGGCCGAGGCACAGGCCGCCGCGTTCCATGAGATTGGCCAGGTCGACGCCATCCGGCACGTCCTCGACGGGCAGCCGCCGGAAAGCCTCCTGGTAGTGGTCTAGGAGGAGGTCGCGGAGAGCCCCGTCCGTGGCGGCAGAGATGGGATCACCCTGGTCGGTGAAGCACGATATGATGCCCCTCGTGGGGTCGTACGGCTGGAGCATCGGCGGCGGCGGATCCATCATGGTTTCTGTCTCTGTCGAGAACGATCGATGATGAGTTCGGGTTGGAGACGACAAGATCGTTCTCTGGCTCGCTGGGGTTGGGGGCTTAATAAACTCGAAGCAAACGGGCTTTACGAGGCCGGAAAGAATACCGAGTCGCTCAGCTCGGCCCGTCCCTCGCCCATGCTAAACTAAGTACTGACGGAGCTGTCTCATCTGCTTTGGTGATCCAAGGTCTGACGGACCCCTCTTCACTGGAAGCAGTTGCTTGTCGGGAGGCATTGGTGCTGGCAAAGACCTCTGACGCTAAACTGGTGCTTGAAGAATGAAGATATTGCTAGGAGCACAGAAGGAAGATTCAGTCCAATCATCAGAGAAATCAACATGTGGAGACGACAAGATCGATCGTTCTCGCTTGGGTTCGATCGGGGACCAATTTTTATCCTTCTCGAAGCAAACGGGCCGGAAGGGATACGGAGTCGCTCAACTCGGCCCATGCAAATTACGAGGGCGAAAAGGATACGGAGTTGTCGGGAAGACCCTCATGCTGCATCATTATGAAACTACGGATTTCTTCTTGTAATTTTGCTTTTTAGGGCATCTCGAACGTGGAGTGAAGTTAGAGGAGAAAACTTTCTTCCACTAACGGTGGCCGGAGCTAATCTTTTGAACGGGAACAGCATGTGCTCTGCTTTTGCATTATTATTTTTGCAAAAACAAGGTACAATTACAAAACAGGTTCAGAGAACCGGCACACTCCACGCTCACAAGTGAGCCACTCTACTAAAAACCCTCGAAAGACAACATGGTAAAATTATGTGTGATCTGCTCTCTTCGCAACAAATAGCAACTCGACCTCGCTTCTGATCAGTGCAGCAACTGAAGCTGCAAGTAGGGTCTCGGTCTGAAAGATGCGGCGGCTAATCGATCCCTCAAGTTAGGTACTCAAACGAAATGATCCCACATGGAAGTCTCTCTACATCTTCTTCTTCCTTCCGCGACTAGCCTGGACAAGGGAAAAGTCATCTATCAAGAGCAGAGTGATGATGATAAGTTGAACATACGGGGCTACAAGTTTGAAGACTTCATCAGTTTGTCAGCCATCTCTTAACTGAGTGGTCCATAATCGCATATATCGCTGCGCCTCGAACATGGACCAGCGGTGTTGGTCGGATCTCACGATGAACAGTCCGCGAGATCTCCAGACGTCTATGTGCCCCCATCCTCTTGTTACTTCCATACCGTCAGCATGATCATTGCAGAAAGTTCCTTGGTTATTGACTAGTGATTAGCATTGCTGGTTTTACAATAGTTTCTGCATTGACTGAACGTACATTATGTATTTCCCTCTTTGTTAAAACAAGCTAAACGATCCTTTTCTAGCTAGAAAGCTCTATTGGGATATTGGCTCGCTACAATTGGAACAACCACTCCCTCCATTACATGTCTAGATATATCCACATGTGCTCAATAGGAAGTCATCTATTTTGTAACGGAGGGAGTAGATATGAAGATACTATAGATACCAAAAAACATACTATTTTACATGGATGTGACTTCTTTTCAATTTAGGATTCTCTTAGATTTATATGGAACTTATCACAACAAAACTAGTAGAATATTATTTTATACTATATTTATCATCTTAGTAAAAAATGTTTTATATTCTCTAACAGAAAAATTTGGCTTTGATTGTTACTTTGTAATTATGTGGCGAATCTTTCTAGATACAATAGGAAAATTTGTCATAAAAACTATGCAATTAAATTATCCAAAAAATAAGTTGACATTAGTGTTATAGTGAGTTGTACATAAGTACAAAAGTTGAGTAAAAATTGCTATCCTCTCAAACTGACATAGAATGGGATATCTTCAACTCGAATTATGTTGTTATAGTGAGTTGTACGAAACATTATTATCCTCTCAAAAAAATTGACATTCTCGTGGCAAACTATGCTTACCGGTGTGAGGAGCAGAACTGTGAAGTTTTGTAGTTGATCTTGTTCCGAGCTTCAGTAAGTGTAAATTGGTGTCCTTTGTGATGATCTTGCGCTAATCCCGTATGCCACCTTGTGGGAAACCATTCTTGCCGGTTTGACTAGCAGTAATGTCAAGTTATTGTAGTTGACGATGTTAAAATAGTTTTTCAATGTTTGTTTAGATTCCATCAATTAGCAGGCCAAGGTTTCCTGTAGGAATTAGGGATTTTTGCATAAATCTGCAATTTGCACTGTCACGTTGTCACAACAGGATTAGTTGTAGGAAAACCTTACAAAAGTTTTAACAAGCAAACCGTGCGAAGGAGACACATGTTCAATTAAAGCCATGTGGTCAAATTTTTACTAAATGTTGATTTGAATTGGGTGGGTGAGTCGAGGTTTTAGCTAACACCAATTGTTGGGATCTTTTACGTAGAACCACAAGCAGAAATATATTTTCAAACCCGCCAATGTTTAAGTAATATAAGTTGCATAGAACACAAATACGTTTGACACTGGATTAGGCCCTGTGCCCACTAGAAGGATGAACACAAATTCGTCTGTCTAAATTTGGGGCTCTCTGAGATCATCAAGATGAGACACATTCATGTCCCTTCAGAGGTCTGTTTGAATAGAAGGAGCTTGTCGCCAAGTGATGCCACGTAAACAAACTCTTCGCACTTCCCAAACCCTAGAGAGGTTCTAAGGGGCGGCAATTGCTTTCCCCCAACCTCTAACCGGACATGCCTTAGTTCCCTGCCTTCTCCCTCCGCCAATCCAGCAACGACAGGGGATGGGACCTTGGTGATTCGATTTTGGCAAGTAGGTAATGTTGGCCTATATTTTCTCAGGGGAATCACATCGGTGACCAGAAAGGCGCCACGCTGGAATAAGGTTTCATGCTTTCCCCCATCCCGACGGTGTTCTAGTTGGTATTGTCACGAAGTAGGTGGTTTCCTCACGATCCGGACAGATCAGTTTACTGTCTTGTCGCTGTGGTTGTCATTATTCGCGGTGGTGCTACAGGTCAAGGTGAGAAGGATGGTCTAGGAAAAATTTATTATACCTTCGCCTCTAGTCCTCTCTGTTTACCGAGTTTCTTTTGTTCACCAGATTTTATTATACCTTTGTTGCTAGCTGATGTTACTATGATTTCTAAGAAATAAAGTGGTTTTAGATGTTCAAAAAAAAACTACCCGTGTTGCATAGATGAATTTTCGTGTAGTATAGATGCCTCTATTTCTTCTTATTTTCTCAATCCCACAGTACAATCTTGGTGTTTACAATAGACACAATCACACGTGCAGATGTACACGACCAAAACCTACACCTAATGGACCGACTGGTACTACTCCTACGAAAACTCGCGTGAACTAGTACTAGTCGGACTAACTTGACCAGGACCAGACTCAAAGATTACTTAACACGTACAGAGGCGGTGATGAACGGTTTTGACCTATAACCTATTGGGGAGGCGCCGCCAGTCGCCACACAAGCGAGGGACTGAGCTGATCATCCATCTTTCTCGATCGACAGAGAAACAAATCAATACCAGGCCTAGTTGGACATCCACAACTATCTTGACCGTCGAATTTGCATCCAGCTTTTATTCAATTTGCATCCAACTCGAAGAGTATGATTTCTACTAGCTGTTAGTACATGACAAAGTAACTGATGGCGTCTCCCACCTCCCACCCCCGCAAGGCGATTTCGAAGGCGATTCATGGCGATCTCCACTAATTCGCCCCTAGATCCCTCCAATGGATCTCAAGGAGTTCATCTCCTCCCTGGATTTCTCATCAGGTCAGGCTTTCTCCGACAAGGTCCGTTCCTCCTTCTCCACTTCGGTCCATCGACCTTCAAACGATGGATCCTTCAACCTGGTTGTTTCGTTTGGCCGAGCAAATTTTCGCCTGGAAGTTGATTATGTCAATGAGGCATTGAGATCTTGCCTTAGTGGTAAATTTGGTAAATTCCATGTTGAATTGGTTCGTGATCGAGTGTTCAAGTTCTCGGCCTTCTCCAAGGCAGTGGGTTTCATGATCTGCAATCTGCGTTCTTTTGATTGTCCTGCCTTTCGTTGCCATTTCCATCTTTGGGGTGAAGGAGGGCCAAATTGGATTAGGGAGCACGCTTCCTGGATTTCGGAATGTGCTAAGGAGTGGGTCATGGTGTCTCGCCGGAAATCACCTCTCACTGGAGCCAACACCACTTTGCTCGCCGCTGATCGCCGTCCTGGTACTGGTTCCGATCATGCAATGCTTGATCTGATCCAGGCGGAACGCCCAGCAACCAGCTCTGTTTTGCATTTTGAAGGCTGGAGGTTCTATGAAGTGGGTCATGGTGGATCGCCGGAAAACGCCGCTCACCGGAGCCAACACCACCGCCCTCGCCGATGGTCACTGTCCCCGTACTGGATCCGATCATGCTAGGCGTGATCCAATTCAGGCGGAACGACCAGCAATCGACCGCTCTGGTTTGAATTTGAATTTGGTGGATATCCCTCAACCTTTGCAGCCCACTTCTCAGCCCAAGACCAAGCCCATTAAGTGTCAGCGTTCTCTGGCCCATGGCCATCTCAGATGGGCTTGTCGGTCCATGATCCGGTGCTGTTTCTGTTTCAGATTCGGGCATATCCAGGCGCAATGTTTATCCAGAAAAAACAAACCCTTGGTGTTTCGCATTAAAAAGAAAGCACCTGAACAAACTCCCCCCTCCACAAGCACCGCCGTTCCGTCTCCTGGTTCCTCGAGCTCTTCACCACCATCGCCGCCATCCACCTCCACCCATTGTGTCGAAATCCACCAGACCGCAGTCATGGCGACCTACCCATGCGACCCTCTGCCTCACCTCCCAGCTGGCGCCACCATTGTCCCCCATTGCATCCACCGTCGCCGCCGTGGACACCATGTCTTCAGCGGCCCTCCGCTCCTCAACTGCTCGGATTGGGCGATTGTGGTTCTGGAGCCGCAAACCAACCCGGAAGAGTTTGACTCTGATGCTGCCTTGATCGAGCACTTCCTCAACGAGCATGGGTACAAAGTTCGTCAGATTACACGATCTGCAATGGGTGCTGCTCTGGTACAGTTCTTCGAAATTTGTGCTAGGGATCTTGCTATTCATCGTAGTCCTTTCTTTGTTGGGGATAGTGTCTTAAGGGTGATCCCACAGAATAGAGGATTAAACTTTAGGGATTGCACCTTTTCGCATGATGTTTGGGTTATGATGGTCAATTACCCTCAAGAGGCCTGGCATGTTGAAAAGATCAGAGAGTCTGTGTCTGAATTTGGGAAATTTCTAGTTTGGAATCGTGACAACTGATGTCTACGTGTGCTTCTATTCTTGTAGACAGTGTTGGGCCTCCAAGAGAAGAGGTTTGTAGAACAGCAGCAAGTTTCCCTTAAGTGAATCACCCAAGGTTTATCGAACTCAGGGAGGTAGAGGTCAAAGATATCCCTCTCAACCAACCCTGCAATTAAGATACAAGAAGTCTCTTGTGTCCCCAACACACCCAATACACTTGTCAGATGTATAGGTGCACTAGTTCGGCGAAGAGATAGTGAAATACAAGTAATATGGATGATTATAAGTAGTAATTGCAATCTGGAATAAAAATGGCATCAAGCAAACATGTAGCAGAACTTGTTGTAAACGGTGTTTCAATGCTTAGAAACAAGGCCTAGGGATCATACTTTCACTAGTGGACACTCTCAACAATGATCTCATAATTGAAAAAATAAAAGCTACTCTTAAACACTCTCTTGTTGGATAACAAACACCATTCATTGTGTAGGGCTACAAAAGCACACCTCAAGCCGGAGTAAACAAGCGCCACAACGTCATAAAGGAGTCTCACAGGGTGCACACACTGTCACCTTTACACTGTGGAGAGTACCAGAGTTCATATTAAATTAACCTATAGAGTGCATAATAGATAAAGAGTAACATCTACATATTCAACTAGATTAGCACAACTGAACACAAGTAAATACTACTCGGGATTATTCTCCTTCTTGATGAAGCAAGAGTACTATGCGTAGGGCTGCAAAAGCACAGCTCAAAGTCTGAGTAAACAAACACCACAATTCCCAAGAATAAGCCATGATAAATGTCTAAATTATTGATACGTCCAAAACGTATCTACTTTTCTGAACACTTTTGCTATTGTTTTACCTCTAATTTGTGTGTTTTGAATACAACTAATGCGGACTAACGCTGTTTTCAGCAGAATTGCCCCTGGTGTCTGTTTTATGTGCAGGAATTCAACTTTCGGGAAAACACCAGGAAAATAAGATATTATGTGGCTTTGCACCAGAGGAAGGCCACAGCCAGAAGACGGAGAGGAGCTGGGCCACGAGGGGCCCAGACCACAAGGCGGCGCCGCACCCCCTTGGGCCGCGCCGGCCTATGGTCTGGGTGCCTCGAGCACCGTCAGACGGCCCCCTTCGGAGTACTTAAGCCTCTTGACCTAAAAACGCTAAGGGGGTAATCAGAAATCCACGGAACTCTCCGCCACGCCGCCACCATCGTCGTCTTCGTTTCGAGGACCAGAACTCCGTTCTGGCATCCTGCCGGGACGTGGAATTGGAGGGGATCATCGCCATCGTCATCACCAACGCCTCTCCATCAACCATCCATGATTCCTCCACCCATGTGTGAGTAATCCCCGCTGTAGGCTAAAGGGGATGGTAGGGATTGGATGAGATCTTTCATGTAATAAGCTATGAGATTGTTAGGGCATAGTGCCTAGTATCTATTGTTAGTGCTTTTATACATTGTTGCAACTTGTTGTGCTTAATGCTTGACACTAGGGCCCGAGTGCCAATGTTTCAGAACTGAAAGTATGTTATTGATTCATGATGATAATTATGCTTTAGCTCTTATCTGCAAGTTGTATACACATGTCATTGTCCGGAACCCGAGGCCCCGAAGTGATAGCAATTGGGATAACCGGAGGGGAAGGTTGTGATATGAGGATCACGTGTGTTCACGGAGTGTTAATGCTTTGCTCCGGCGTTCTATTAAAAGGAACACCTTAATTACCAGTAGTTTCCCTTGAGGCCCGGCTGCCACCGGCTGGTAGGACAAAAGATGTTGTGCAAGTTTCTCATTGCGAGCACGCACGACTATATACGGAACACACGCCTATGGTTACTTAGTACTTGGATGCTTTACCTTATTTATTTGCAATGCCCGTGTCTCAAGTATTATATGAATTATCTTATCCATGCAACGCCCGTTTATCCATCCTTATGCCTACAGTATTTTAATCCTGCTGTCTACTGCTGTCATTATTTCGCTACTGCTGTCATTATTTTACTACTGCTACTGCTATACAACTGTTGCTACTGATAAACTTCTGCAAGTAAGTCTATTTCCAGGTGCAGCTGAACTGACAATTCATCTGTCAAGGCTTATAAATATTCTTTGGCTCCCCTTGTGTCGAATCATAAATTTGGGTTTTACTTCCCTCGAAGACTGTTGCGATCCCCTATACTTGTGGGTCATCAAGACTATTTTCTGGCGCCGTTGCCGGGGAGCATAGCTTTATTTATAAGCTCACTTGGAATTGATATTATCTGCTGAAATTCATCATGGGGAAAACTACTGATGAGAAGGTTACTATATTGCCATCTACTACGAGAGGTGGTACAATTCTGAAATCTGCTGCTGCTCTTGATTCACCGTCTGTGCTGAGTAAGTTTGCTCCACCACCCAATACAAATATTTCACATATTGCTACTTCTGCTGAATCTGAAACTGCCTCTGATAATTATGATGATGCTTCTACTGTGCTTGATGAGAGTGGTTCTTTAGGTCCTTTTCTAGATGCTACTATTGCTAAATCTAAATTTTCTGAAACTACTGAAAGTCCTTTTGGAACAGCCACTATTCCTCCTAGTTACCCTGATCTTAGTAAGTATCGTAGTACTGACTTTGAGGGTCAGTATATCAATCTTACTGATGATTTAATGGAAAAGTATCATAAACTTACTGATGATGATGCACGTGATAGGCTTCTTGCTAGCCATGTTATTATAAGAAATGCTGCGACTCCTGATCCTAAGTTTGCTACATCTCCGGTAAATATTAAGGATAAAGATTATGATTTCTCTCTAGATTTATCTCATATATCTATTGCTGAGGGAAAAGCTTTTAGAGGTACTGAAAATGAAAGTGTGTAGAACATATGAATGAGCTCTCCGCTTTGAGTAGCTTATTTTCTGATGATATCAAGAAACGCCAATACTTTGTCACTAAGATTTTTCCTTTCTCTTTGAAAGATGATGCTAAAACTTGGTATAACAATTTGTCTCCTGGATCTATTACTAGTCCTAGGGTATGGTAGATGCTTTCTTTTTGAAATATTTTCCTGCCAGTGCTCGACATGCTGTTTTACAGAGAATTCATAGCTTTGATCAGGGAGATGAAGAAATATTGCCAAAAGCCTAGAAGAGGTTTTGCTCTCTAATTCGAGCTCTACCTAATCATGAACTGGAGAAGAATGACCTTCTTGATATATTTTACAGTGGACTAACCATTGAATCTAGGGCATACCTGGATAGTTGTGCTGATTGTGTTTTCAGGAAAATGACTCCAGACGATGCTGAAGAATTAATGGAGAGAATCAGCAAAAATAATGATGATTGGACTATTCCTGAACCTATTTCCACTCCAACACCTGCACCAACACCTAAGCTTGGGGGGAGGCTCGAGCTGGATGAAGAAACCATGAAGGAAGCCCAAGAATGTCTTAAGGAGAAGGGTATTAAATCTGAAGATGTGAAGAATCTACCACCTATTGAAGAATTATGTAAGCCAATTCCTCACCAACCTACAATTGAGGTACACTCTCTCCAAAGCTTTGATGATAGAGATATTCCTTATACTAAGCCTCCTGCTCAATGCTTAGATGAGTTTGATGATTTTGTTGTTAAGCAAGATAACTTTAATATGAAAGTGCAAAATCACTTAATGGAAAACACTAGAGCTATTAGTAACTTGCATGATATGATGGAAAGAACCTCTAATGATGTTAAAATGCTTGTTAAACACTTTCAAATGGTTCAAACTCAAATTGATCAACTCACTAAAGTGCAACAAGACATGTTATTCAATGCTTCTAAAGAAAAATTAAAACCTGTCTATGTTAGCACTAGAAGTGGAGCTCACACGCAGGATCCTTTATATCCTGAAGGACATCCTAAAAGAATTGAACAAGATTCTCAATTAGCTGAAAATCCAGTTTCTCCTTCTAAGAAAAAGAAGAAGAAGAAACATAAAAATGTTGTAGAATCCTCTGAAACTGTTAATGATCCTAATAGTATATCTATTTCTGATGCTGAAACTGAAAGTGGTAGTGAACCTGATATTGATAAGGATAAAAATGATGCTCTTGATAAAGAAGTTAGGGAAAAGGAACCTGAAAAGCATACTAAAAACACAAAGTACACTAAGGAAGACTTCATTGCTAATAAACATGGTAATGAAAGGGAACCTTGGGTGCAGAAACCGATGCCTTTTCCTAACAAGAAACACAAATCAAAGGAAGAAGAACACTATAACAAATTTTGTGAATGGATGAAACCTTTGTTCTTGCAAATTCCTTTGACAGATGCTATTAAGTTGCCTCCTTATTCCAAGTATATGAAAGATATTGTTTCTAACAAAAGGAAGATTCCTAATGAGGAGATATCCACTATGCTTGCTAATTATTCTTTCAATGGTAAGGTTCCAAAGAAGCTTGGAGATCCAGGTATACCTACTATTCCTTGCTCTATCATGAACACTTATGTTAGAACTGCTCTATGTGACTTGGGAGCAGGAGTAAGTGTTATGCCTTTTTATCTTTATAAGAGACTCTGTTTAGATAAGTTGATACCTACTGAAATATCTTTGCAAATGGCTGATAAATCTACTGCTGTTCCTGTTGGTATATGTGAGGATGTTCCTGTTCAAGTTTCTACTAATTGCATAATATTGACTGATTTTGTTATATTGGAAATGCCTGAAGATGATAATATGTCTATTATTCTTGGGAGACCTTTTCTTAACACCGCAGGTGCTGTTATTGATTGTAACAAAGGGAAAGTGACTTTCAACATTAATGACAAAGAGCACACTGTTTATTTTCCAAGGAAGCCTGATAAAATACATGGAGTAAATTCTATTGCAAATCTTGCCACAATCAAAGTTGGAGAAATTGATTGCCCTTTTATTGACCATCATGAAGGATATGAAAATGTTATGATTGGGTCAATATCTATTCAATACAAGGTAACATAATTGTCTTATGTGGTTTAAATCTTTTTATGTTTGTTTAAAATTTTATTTGGTAACAAGATTTGATCAATCTTGTTAACAAGTATATTTTAAATGCATAAAGGAGATAAACAACATTGTTTCCGTCATCCTTGTTTTATTTGCTGTAGTACTATTGATTCTGAAAAGTTTTTAGTTTGGCTTGGTAAAATGTTTTTCTGCTATTATTTGATTATTTTGGCACCTAGAATTTGTCAGAACTAAAAAGTTTTCAAAATTCATGAAAGTTACATCATTGCTCGTATTTTTCAAAGGGGAATCTGGCAGTGCTTGAGGGAGACATGGGTGACCCACCATGTCACCAGACCACCAGGCGGCGCGGCCAGGCCTTGGGCCGCGCCCCCACATGGTCTGGGCCCCCAGGTCCACCTCACTCGGTCACCTTCCTCCCTCACACTCCTCTCACACGACACAGCCACCTAACCTTGCTCAAACCTGTGTTCTTGCTGCTCTTGGTCGCGAATTTCGATCTCCATCCTCAGCCCATCTTTTGAGCTGAGATTTGGGGCATTTGTTCCTTGGTATGTGACTCCTCCGAATATCCAAGTAGAATTTTGTTTAGTTGAGTATTTCTTGAGTATTTTGCTGCTGTAGGTGACAGGTTGAGTGCACTAGCATGCTTGTTCTTGCTTAGATTAATTGTTTTTGATGCATGTGTAGTGTTCCTACAAGTCTCTATAGTGGTTTACTTGTTCCTTTTGCTCCAAATCACCATCTTATGTTGTTTAACAAAAATTTCAGAGAATGGATTTTATTGTGCAACCACTCCAACAACATGAATTGGAGGTGCAGGAGGTTATGAGAGTCAGGCGAGAAGTAGGAGTATTCCCTGCTGAGTATCCATGCACTCAATTCATGTCTGCTGCAGGAATTTTGCAGGATTTCCAAACTTTGCTTTCTAATGCAGGGTTGGAAAATTTTATTGATAATGAACCCCACCAATATGCAAAGCTCACAGCGTCTGTGGTGCAGAATTTCCATTTTGATTATGCTTCATCTAACCCCACAGTTAGCTACATGATTTATAATAAACCTATCACCCTGTCATTTGATAATTTTTGCAGAGCATTAGAGTTCCTCAATGGGGAACTATAGGGAAGATCAGAGGGAAGCCTGGGCATTTGATGGCTTTGTTCAAGGCCATCTGCAATGGAAGGAGCTTTGATGATGAGGACGGTAAAATCAGGGCCATTCAGCTCCCCTCCATTCGGTACTTTGCTTACTTCCTCACTAAGGGTGTGCTGGCTAGGAGTAATGGGAGTAAGTTATCTGTTCCTCACTTGGCTTTCTTAGCAGCCGCATTGCAGCATGATAGAAGTTATAATTTGGGTGCCTTGATAGCTTTCCGCCTCGCCACTAACCGTGGTAAAGGGGAATTTGGTGGAGGTCTTGTTGCTTCTCGTTTATTAGCTATGCATGGTGTAGTACCTCACCCCTTGGATGTTCAGATGGTTCATAAGAGACTTGGTCTTGATAGCATGATGAGGCATACTTTTCTCACCGATGGTGCTACTTTTAATGATTTGCCTTATGTGATGACCTTTGCTAAGAGGAAATGGAACACAACAAGTTTTTTATGATAGAGTTGTTCCTTTGCCTTCACCTCTTTTGTTTAACCTTGATGCTAGGGAAGGATGGTCAATCTCAGAGGATGATATCGCTGCATACCTTGATATGCACGGCCAGCCAGAGGGGGAGGCTGCGGACTTTGGAGGCGCTTCATCCTCTTCTGCAGGACCCAGCTATGATCATGCCATTAACGATCCACCAACATGGAGTGGATACAGATTCTATGATTGATCTCCACTTAGGCCAAAAGCCTAAGCTTGGGGGGAGGTACACCGACATCACACTCATTTATATATCATACTCTGTCGGTACTTTGTATATCCATGTTTCTGCTTTCGTTTCTTTTATTTCGTTGTTGTTTTGGCTTTGCTTTTGTTTTCTTAAAACCCAAAAAAAGACCAAAAATATTTCTGTTGTTTCTCTTATTTTGTTTCTTTAGTAGTTAGTATTAGTTTTCTTGTCTTTTAAATTCTGTTTGCTTTTCAAAAACTCAAAAAGATTTTGCTTTGTTTGGTTGTTTCTTTTGCTCTTGCTTTAATTCGAAAATCCAAAAATATTTGTTGTTCTTCTTTGGTTTTGTATAGTTTTCTGCAGAGTTCAACAACCTTCCGCGACTCCATTGGAGCTTGGTTATTATTTCATATCATTCGAGGCACACAAGTGAAAAAGCAATAATGATGATCTATGACAATTCGAGTTGGGTAAGAGGCTGGTGTGAACTCTACTTGTTTTCATTTTTGTACATATGCTTATCTATGTGGACATGCTTAGTTGGTTCATGTGAGGTGTATGTCATTTAATGGATGCTTATTAGTTATGTTCTCTCATGATTAGTTCCAACTTGTTAATAGCAAATGGCATGTCTCATAGATGTTTGCTTGCATTGTTCTGTTCATATAAGGGTATGAAACTATGGTATCCTCCTCTGAATAATTCATTTGAATTGACTTGGCACATGCTCACGCATGCATATGACTGAAAACAAAAGTCAATTAAGCCTTGATGATTTACTTTGCCTCAGAGTTCTAGTATCACTTTTATGCCTTTGTTAATTTTGTTCTGTCGCAAGCATGATTATGACGGTTATTGCTCTCTCGATTGTCGCTTCCCATCTTTTGCTAGCCTTCACTTGTACTGAGCGGGAATGCTGCTCGTGCATCCAAATCCTTATAAACCAAGTTATTCCAAAGAGTCCACCATAAATTCCTTTGCATGGTCTGCCATTCCAAAGCAAATATCTCATGTGCTACCTTTAAACTATTCAAAAGCTATTACTCCTTATTTGTGTCAATGTTTTATAGCTCATGAGGAAGTATGTGGTTTTTTATTTTTACTGATTTTCAACCAATGGACTAGTGACATATACATCCGGTTATCCAATTTTGTAAAAGAGCTGGCAAATGGGGGTGCCCAGTCCCAAGTTAATTGTTTCACTACTTTAAAATCAAAATTTGCTGGAAGCAATGTTCTTAAAATGCTAAGGCGCTCCCCCATGGTTTGTGATTGTTTGGTTGGCACCCGTGGATACGCTTAGCCATGGCTTGTGTAAGCAAAGATTGGGGGGGAGTGCCAAACCCTATGAAATTAAAAATGGGAGCCTCTCTTGAAAGTCAGGTGACAAGGTAGTTAGAGAACCCATTACCATTCGTTGACAACAACACACACCACTCCAAAAACCATAATTTTATACTCTCTAAGATTTCAAAACTGAAAAGCTCTAGCACATGTTGATTATCCCTGCTTCCCTCTGCGAAGGGCCAATCTTTTACTTTTACATTGAGTCATCATCCCTTCTTTAAGCACCTTCTTGAGAGCATAATTGTCATTCTTAGTGAAATGTGCTTGTCCCAGAATGCGGTTAATTATTGGTATAACTTTGATGCTTTTATCTCTAATATTTTTACTTCTAGTCTTCCCTTGAACTTCAGAGGTGCCCTGGCATTTATGTTTTGCTATCAAATAAGGGCAAGCGAGATACCACTTTGTCATATCTTATTATGAGCTTTACAATCTTGCAGATGGAAATGTTTCATGTTGTTTACTATTAGTATGTTGGTATCTTCTCATGGTTTGCATGACTACTAGGTAACATTATTTGCATGCCTCTCATTTAGAATTGCCTAAGTACTTGTTCACATACTAAGAATATATACATCATATGAAGCAAATGTGTTCATCAAAGTTTCTTTATCGCACTCAGTTGTTAACTGAATTGCTTGAGGACAAGCAATAAGCTAAGCTTGGGGGGAGTTGATACGTCCAAAACGTATCTACTTTTCTGAACACTTTTGCTATTGTTTTACCTCTAATTTGTGTGTTTTGAATACAACTAATGCGGACTAACGCTGTTTTCAGCAGAATTGCCCCTGGTGTCTGTTTTATGTGCAGGAATTCAACTTTCGGGAAAACACCAGGAAAATAAGATATTATGTGGTTTTACACCAGAGGAAGGCCACAGCCAGAAGACGGAGAGGAGCTGGGCCACGAGGGGCCCAGACCACAAGGCGGCGCCGCACCCCCTTGGGCCGCGCCGGCCTATGGTCTGGGTGCCTCGAGCACCGTCAGACGCCCCCTTCGGAGTACTTAAGCCTCTTGACCTAAAAACGCTAAGGGGGTAATCAGAAATCCACGGAACTCTCCGCCACGCCGCCACCATCGTCGTCTTCGTTTCGAGGACCAGAACTCCGTTCTGGCATCCTGCCGGGACGGGGAATTGGAGGGGATCATCGCCATCGTCATCACCAACGCCTCTCCATCAACCATCCATGATTCCTCCACCCATGTGTGAGTAATCCCCGCTGTAGGCTGAAGGGGATGGTAGGGATTGGATGAGATCTTTCATGTAATAAGCTATGAGATTGTTAGGGCATAGTGCCTAGTATCTATTGTTAGTGCTTTTATACATTGTTGCAACTTGTTGTGCTTAATGCTTGACACTAGGGCCCGATCGCCAATGATTTCAGAACTGAAAGTATGTTATTGATTCATGATGATAATTATGCTTTAGCTCTTATCTGCAAGTTGTATACACATGTCATTGTCCGGAACCCGAGGCCCCGAAGTGATAGAAATTGGGATAACCGGAGGGGAAGGCTGTGATATAAGGATCACGTGTGTTCACGGAGTGTTAATGCTTTGCTCCGGTGTTCTATTAAAAGGAACACCTTAATTACCAGTAGTTTCCCTTGAGGCCCGGCTGCCACCGGCTGGTAGGACAAAAGATGTTGTGCAAGTTTCTCATTGCGAGCACGCACGACTATATACGGAACACACGCCTATGGTTACTTAGTACTTGGATGCTTTATCTTATTTATTTGCAATGCCCGTGTCTCAAGTATTATATGAATTATCTTATCCATGCAACGCCCGTTTATCCATCCCTATGCCTACAGTATTTTAATCCTGCTGTCTACTGCTGTCATTATTTCGCTACTGCTGTCATTATTTTACTGCTGCTACTGCTATACAACTGTTGCTACTGATAAACTTCTGCAAGTAAGTCTATTCCAGGTGCAGCTGAACTGACAATTCATCTGTCAAGGCTTATAAATATTCTTTGGCTCTCCTTGTGTCGAATCAATAAATTTGGGTTTTACTTCCCTCGAAGACTGTTGCGATCCCCTATACTTGTGGGTCATCAATTATTCATAGAGTCACACAAGTACCCACACTGTCACCTTGATACCGTGTTGTCACAATGACTCCAGAAACTAGACAAAATCACTTGAGTAGCACAAACATTATTAATGTATTCAGCGATACTAGCAATACACATGATCACATAAAGATCACACCATGGGAGAGAGATGAACCACATAGCTACCGGTAGAGCCCTCAACCTCGTGGGAGAACTACTCCCTCCTCATCTTGGGAGTCAGCAGCGGCGATGAAGATGGCGGTGGTGTCGATGGAGATGACTCCGGGGGCAATTCCCCGTCCCGGCGGCGTGCCGAAACAGAGATTATGTCCCCCGAAATTTGTTCTGGATGGCGGCGGAGCTACGGGTGGAATTTGGGAAAATCCTTCGGGGGTTAGCGTTTTCTCCGCGGGGGCAATATATGGTCCAAAGGGCGGCGCGAGGCGCCGCCTGAGGCGGCCTCCTCATATGGCGGCGCGGCCAGAAGATTTTCTTTTGGTCTGTGCCCTAGTTGAGTTCGGGGTCTTCTGGGCCTCTTCGGGAGCTGTCCTTTTGGCCCACGCAGTCTTTTGACATTTTAGAATTTCTGGAATTTTCCAGATTTTTCTGAGCACTTTCATTTTTGGACCTTTTCTGCAATGCACAAACAAAATAAACAGGAACTGGCACTATGACATCTTGTTAATAGGTTATTTCCAGAAAATGTATAATAGTGATATATATTGCATATAAAACATGTGACATTGATATAAAACAAGCATGAAACATCAGAAATTATGGATACGTTTGAGACGTATCAAGCATCCCCAAGCTTAGTTCCTACTCGTCCTCGAGTAGGTAAACGATAAAAAAAAATTCTGAGGTGACATGCTACCAACATAATCTTGATCCAATAATAATGTAAGGCATGTGAGCTGAGATCAAATCATTCAAAGCAAATGTCTATAGTTGATATAAGAGATAATAAAGCAAGTTAGTCAAACAAGCTAAAAGTTTTCATGGACGATTGCTTTAAAGACATGAAACCGTGCAAGGTTCATTAAAGATGTTGGAAATATGCCCTAGAGACAATAATAATTAAGTTTATTATTTATCTCCATGTTTATTATTAATGTTTATATCTTTATGCTACAACTGTATTGTGTACTTGTATAGCAAATACAACGTGTGCAAGAGGAAAACCTCCGATACACGTGTAGAGATATGAACGGTAAAAGAGTTCCTAGTCTTGTCTCTAAGACTAGCCTATCTTATTGATGATCATGTTTTCCTGATCATGGACTTTGTATAAGTTATTCAACTATAGGAGTGGTTTATCTGAATGATAATCGTACTGAACCGACCCAACCGTATGATCTCGCTATGAGACAAATCGTCAACGATGAAATAGCGATTGATCATCTATCTAGTTATCGTTAGCTAGATCCCTATGCTATGAGAATATCTTGCTACCGCTTATTCGACATTCGGCCTTATTTCCACCAAACGTCTTACAGTAACATGGGACTATGATAGGTGGCTTTTGGGTTTGAACTAGGATAATGTAATGGAATAGAGATCGTTCAAGAATAGCACTTACTCCTCCAGACGATGGAGAGATACATCCTCTTGGCCATCTCAGTATTATTGTTGTCACCCAATCGTCTGGCCAGACACAAGCGTGATTTATCACGGGACAACAAATATACGGAATGAGAAAAGAGAATGATATTGGTACGAGAATTATATGTGTATGATCAAAGGGTTTGATTACATTAGATAACATTGTCTCAATCTCGAGATATCATTGGTATCGAGCACGTAAGGGGATTAAGCGTAATGAGTAACATACAGGTTCTTTTGTTCATTCACAACACAAGGGTGCCAGTACGAATGCCTAACCCTCTTCTGGTTATTGTTTGGTAAGCTCCCAAACAATACTTTGTGATTGCTGAACCTTTCGGGTCACACACTTAAGCTGAAGGTCGATCTTTGATTGATGAGTAAAGTTGTGGTTTTAGTGGGAATGAGATTGTGTCGGAGTAGCTCCGATGTCGCTGGGATTTGTTCCGGTGAATTATAAGTTAGAGAGAATGCGGACATCTAATGTCCCGGGATGATAGAATGATTTCTATCATCAGCGGATTTAATCCGAGTGTTTATAAAGATGGAAATATTGTTCCGATAGTTTTGTCGGCGGATACTAGGTGTCCCGGATCATATAAATATGAGTTATATGGTAAGTAATTAATTCCGGGAAGTTTCCGTAAAAGAAAATATTAGTTTAGGAATTAATTAGACAAAACAATTAATTATTTATTTAATTAATAAAAGTTGGAAAATTATTTATGGAAAGTCACGTCCGAGTCGGAGGGGGATTCCCCCCCTCCCGGCGGCGGGGTCGGCAACCAGGGCGGGTCCCACATGGGGTCGGCGGCCCATGGTAGGCCCCACATGGCAGGAGGTAGGTGGGAGGGAACCTTCCCTCCCAATCCGAGTTGGGAAGGGGAATGTTTCCTTCCCCCCATATCTTCCTTCCTTTGGATATGAATTGGAGTGGTGGGAGGTTTCATAACCTTCCAAGTGATTTGGGCTAGATATGGCATGAGGGGAGGAAGGAGTCCTCCTTCCTCTCCCAATCCGAGTTGGGGAGGGGGAGGGACTCCTCTCTCCCCTCCTTTGGCCGGCCGGCCCAAGGGGAAGGGCTAGCCCCTTCCCCAAGTACCCCCACCCCTTGGCCTCCTTTATATGCAGCCCCAAGCCCCTAGGGTTTGAGATAAGAAACACACAAGTTTGCCTCTGTGCAAGTTCTCTCTCTTTCTTGTAGATCTCATGTGTTGAGAATTAGACGCCTCTACTTCTCATATAGATCTAATCTAGTTGATTAGATCTACCACCTAAACTACGCCGCAAGGCTGACTCTCTTCACCACGTGCTAGTAGCTAGGCGGTGAACGCACGCGGTGGATCGACAAGGTGTATGTGTGGATACCGCTAGAGCGGGATTCGTGCAAGCGAGTTCCTTGGACAAAGGAGCAACTTCATCATGGTCTACATCAACGACGACGTTCGGCGACAATCTCACCTCCCGGCGTGGACGTGAGATTCTTCATCAGGCTACACCGACATCTACTTCAAAAAACACAAGATCTTCCGCAATGGTGTTTGTAAGTATTCTAGATCATCGCATTATGGGGTGCAGCGTATCTTCATAGAATAGATCTTGGCGGCAAGGTTACGGATAAATTTTTAAAGTTTTCCTGCAACCCAATAGTGGTATCAGAGCCGATATATGCATTGGTACGATTTGATCTAGAGCACCAGTTGGTGTGAGCATTGCATGGTTCTTGCATTAAGTTTATTTTAGTTGCTTTCCAAAAAGTTATGCATTATATTCCATGGCAGTATTGGTAAGATCTTCACGAACTTCTGGCTATCCGCGGACTTTCCGGCTGCTCCTAGTATGCTTGTTAGCGCCAACGATGTGCTTCAGTAGCTTCGGGTCTATGCCCTTAGTTGTGGACGTTGATGTATGATGGACTGGACCTGAGGGTTGGACGCCTCACGGGGGTCATGCGCACATGTGATCGTTTAGATTGGGGTTCTGCAACGTTTTCGTAATGTTGGGATCTCAATCACCCCGCAATGTTAATCTAGCAACTAGCCTAAACGTGCTTCGATTCGTAGGTAGTGATGGTAATTCCGTAAGCCTACAAACCCACGTAAAACTTGCAAACAAAGCGTTAGATACGTCTAACTTGTTTTTGCAGGATTGTGTGCATGTGTTTTGGTATAGCTATTTTGTTACTGTGTCTTGACATGATGGTGGGAGACAAAACAATTGATCGAGTTCGTCATCGACAATCAAGCGAAGAAGAGTTCATCGTTGAGACCGGGAGGAGACGCCGGCATAGCGTTGGCGACGTGTACTTGGCGAGTTTCGGATATGGTAATTTTCCTTCGGGAATTTGACTATGTCTAGGAACAAAGAAGATGGAGATCCTCAAGGACGAGCGCCAAGGACTTCCAAAGAATAACAAAGGCTATACCAAAGCACATGAATTATTATTAATTGCATGTGATGTTTATCCTTTGTTGTTTGCACCTTGGTTGCGCAGTAGCCGTTTATTAGGGTGAATCCTCATAACAAAATCAAGGAGATTGTGTTCTTACCAACCGTGGCACCGTCAAACCGGATGCTTGTTGCCGTGCGACCTGTATCCAGGAGTAATGTGCACCAAGGGTTCGGGAGGCGGGCGCGAACCGTTCCAGCAGCCAGTGTCGGTTGGTTATCTTGACGTCCTAGCATAACTCCACCTTGAGTTCGGAACACATCCGTCGAAAGACGAACAGGAGTTGTAGCTGCTGCAACTAGCATAGTGCTTACCGGTTGGCCGACGGACAGACATGTATCCATGCTTGCTTCGTAGGGCAATCGGGTCCTGAATCACTTAGTGCCAATCATGAGGATTATTGGACTTAGTGGGAGCATATCTTAGATTCATGTTTGATTGAATTAAAGTAGTGCATTAAAATTAATAGTAAACTAAAAGTCTAAAATAACTTGTTTTGTTGTAGAAAATGGATCCCGTTGAAAAGATTTATGAAGAAGACTTGTTAGGAAAGTTAACTGTGGGAAGCACGATCTTTGCGGATTGGCTTCATGGACTGAGAGAGAATCTCAGGAGACGCGATTTAGAGTATATTCTGGATACACCTGTTCCAGAAGGAGAAGATGACTATTCTCCCATGGGAGAAGATGAGTATCAAGCTGGTTTGGTTATGCTAGACAAAATGAGTGAGGAGCTTAGCGATTTGTATCCGTACTATCGCCCCTTCCGTCTTATGGAAGAGTTGAAAGCTCGTTTCTCACGTCAGATATGTCTTGGCATATACAAATTCAATGTGAAACTTAATGATTGCAAACTATTGAGCGATAGCTCGATGAGGGAGCATAAAGAGAAGTTCTGCAAGATACTAAGGAAGCTTTGGGAAACCATGAGTGAGATTTCACTTCCAATTAGAATTGAACTGATATTGTTGCGTTGGTAACATAAAAACATCAAATAAGCTTTTTCCATGTCATCTTATCTTATCTGTGATGACGATGACTTTCTCCCACACATTTCAGCACCGAAGCCTCACAGACCTGTCCGAGTAGATCAGTAGTCACAACAAGCATGATGGGGAATATCTCAGAAATTCAGATTTAAATAGTTGATGGAAATCTGCTTTAAGGTTTGTCTCGTGATTTGACTGACACTATGCTTTGCTGTCAATGTACTGAAACTTGCAGCAGCACTTGCTTATGGGGTCGTTGTTTTTCTTTGCAGATCTACATCCTACAGGTCAGGAGATTTGAGGAGATCTTTCACTATTTTTAGGTTGTGTTCCCCCTAAAATCCAGCCTTCTATCTATCATTGTAACCTTGAGAGCCATTTGGTTTCTCCTTTCATGGGCCAAATGACTGATGCAGTTTATTGTTTCTAATATAGGTACCTTTAACGTAGTGCTCTAACTGCGTCACCTCGTGTTTTTTTTTTTTGTCGACTGAAAGTAAGATCCTCTAGCGGATTATAAGATCAGGTTTTGGGGCTTTGTACGGTAAAAGAAATAAAATATTTATTAAGCGTACCCAAATTTAGCTTATTGCAATCCTTCCTGGAGACTGGCATAAATCTAGCCACAGTGCAAGAGTATCTATGTGTCGTGTATTTGTCGTCTACAATTCTACATTCTAAAAGCTAGCAGTCTTGCATGAACACCTTTGAGTCGAGCACCTGCTTGGTTGTTTCCTCTGCCAGTCGAGCACCTGCGTTCTTCTCCAAGACGTAGGCTTGGTGCTTTAATCTACACGAGTTCTTAAGTTCCACATTGTTGGTCTTGCAGCAAGTTTCTTGCCCACTTCTCTCCCTAAAGATGAACCACCTTTTTAGGCAGAGAATTAAGCCATCAAAATTAGTGTCCAAATGTTATTCGAATATTGGGCAGGGAATTAGCATACATTACAGCAGAGTATTTGGCATAGGTATTTTTCCAACACTATTTTATCAACACAGATATGGGGAGATTAGTTGACAACTTGAGATGAACAGCAGCCAGTTCAAAAAAGAAAAAGAAAAGAAGTAAACACTACTCAAGACAGGATTATAAGCGTGGACGATTTTTTCAGCACGTGAACAAATTGATAACAAGTTGTCTTTGGCATGTTTAGTTTTTTTCAGTTGACACTTCTCTTCATAAGATTTTCCTGTCGCAACAACTTTTAGCCTATATGCCTCCTAAAGTAAAATCACTTGGAAATTAAATAGCGCCAAAGTCACCAATTCTTCCTACCGTGGTTAAAACAGTTTTGTGTTTCATGTCATTTTTGCAGAAACTTCTAGCGTATAAATTAAAAATTAGTAGAATTTTTGCATGATTACTAACTAGTATTGTGCATGGGGCAGTGCTAGGCTGCTAGCCACCATCGTCCATCGATCTAGGGTAAGATGGTAGATGTCTGGTCTTTTGATCGCCTTACTAAGGCAGATCTAGGACATGCAACATTTTCAACAAAAAAACATCCGGATAGTAAAAAAATATACTATTGCAATAAATTTTGTAATATGTTTCCAAGAAAATGCTAACTCACGAATTCCATGCAACATTTTTTCATAATGTAACATTCTTTTGCAACATTGTTTTGTTGAAACTGTATTACTTGTGAAATTTTCTTGCCATATTTTCGAACACAACATGTAGAAGAAAAACAATGTCATGCAATAAATGTCCATTTGTTTCCAGTAAAATGGGAAAAACGTGTAGTCATTTAAAACAAAAAAATATACACATTCAACATCTATGGCCAACGATATTACATCATTCATGTAAACAAATGAATATTGCAGCAATTTGCACGTGGGTACAAAAGAAAACAACATGAGTTTGTAGCATATTGAATGCATCGTATCGTATGCAATATGAAAAGAATCCAAAAAAGACAAGCTTGTAGCAAATGTCTAAAATACTTGAAGGATCTCACACGTGCTTCTTTCACACAAAACGGGTATACCGATTTGGACACACCTATGCAGCATCAAACATCTACGACCACCGTTTCAATGAATAAGGCGCACGCGCTTTTCAAGATGAACTTTGACTGAATAATTTGAGCAAACATTTCTTGATTATATTCTACATAATTAGTACCGTTGGATTCATATTGAAAAGCACTTTCTAATGATGCTAATTTTATACCAATAATCTTTACATATTTTGAGTAATTCTTCGTCAAAAAAAATTACACAAAACGGCCTATTCTTTCCGGCCTCGTAATTTGCATGGGCCCGTTTGCTTTGAGAAGGATAAAAATAAGCCCCCGATCGAACCCAGCTAGCCAGAGAACGACCTTGTCGTCTCCAACCCGAACTCATCATCGATCGTTCTCGACAGACAGAAACGATGGTTTGATCCGCCGCCGCCGCCGATGCTCCAGCCGTACGACCCTACGAGGGGCATGATATCGTGCTTCACCGAGCACGGCCTCTCGGGTGATCCCATCTCTGCCGCCACGGACGGGGCTCTCCGCGAGCTCCTCCTCGACCACTACCAGGAGGCTTTCCGGCGGCTGCCCGTCGAGGACGTGCCGGATGGCGTCGACCTGGCCAATCTCATGGAACGCGGCGGCCTGTGCCTCGGCCTTCTCGACCCAGTCACCAACATCCTCCTCAACACCGTGTCCCACCTCTCGGACGGCTTCGACGAAAGCCCTAGCCCCCCGGCTCCTTTGGGTGTACGCAGCTCCATCTTTACCTTCACGGCGCCGTCCTGGCGCGAGAGGACCAGAGCTTCATGGCATGCCGTCGCGGGGAGATCCAGCCAGGCCATCCTCGAGTTCATGCGCGCCTACTTCGGCCTGCTCACCCAGGAGCAGGCTGGCCGGTACCTCGTCTGGGCGCGCGCCGACCTCGCCATGGCCGTCCTGCTCGTCGAGCACGAGCTCTACGCCGCCAGGCCCGCTCTCCCCGACCCTCGCTCCGGGAGGACCCGCAACTCCCTCCGGCTAGCTGCCACGCACGTGAACCACCCTTCGCCGGACCAACTTGTCTCGCTGGCGACAAAGTGGCTTCCCTCGGAGCGCCTCCAGATGCTAGCACCTGTTCTCTTTTTCGCCAAGGATAGGCTCACCGTCAACGACGTCAAGACCGTCCTCCACGTGCTGCGCCACAAAGAAGACATCTCCGCCCTGCCGCTGCCGGCAACGCTTAATAATGTTGAGGGCACTACGAGCTGGGCCGACCTCGGAGATGGCCGGATCTCCTACACCACCATCGTCCAACGAGCCGGCGACCACATCGGGTCCTTGCGCATAATATGTATATGTATTGTATACGAAATTTCATGTTTTTTATGAGACCTACAAGTGGGGTTTTCAAAAAATTCAAAAGAAAAGCTGTAGTGTGGTCGGGTGCATATACCACTTTTCGCCATTTTTGCTAACTAAATATCACATTTGTATAAAACTTCTTTAATGGACAAATGTGTCATCTGCACAGGATATTGAATTAGTATATACAATTAAAGTTGGTCCCTGAGCTAGCGGGTACTTTTTGTGTGATGGTAGATCAGTACACACGATTAACATTTAGATTGGCGAATCAATAGAGGCTACTTTAGAAAACAAATAGACTATTTTGATGGTAAAAGAACCTTTTCTGGGCGAATCAATAGTGTCTTTCCCTGGAGAAAAAAGTAGTTTGGATGTCTGGGTTTCATAAGTTATAACTGCTCTCGGTTGTCATTTGATACCTGAAGTTTTTGCTGCTTCTTGTAATAAGGCTCCTGGATAGTGTTTTGTAGGTTTCCTAGCTTGCTTTAGATGATGTTGAGAAACAAATAGGAGAGGGTAGTTGCGGTGGGTGGTTTCAGAAGGTTGTTTCTGATTCCTGTGTTCTGGTAAAAAATGCTTGTGAACTGATTTGTTTCATGCTATATATGAAATCAGGAGCTGAGGAGCTCTTTAATTCGAAAAAACAAGCATCCCAACTCACGTTACCGGAATGATGCCATCGGAATAACAAGAGAGAACCGTTTACCTCTTCCATGTGGGTCAGCGGACCCCTGTGACCATCCACACCAAACAGAAAAGCAATTTGGTCCTTCTTTGCTCATAGAAATTCCAGTCCGGTTCTTCATGAAGCTGAAGTACAGTTACATGGTCAAGAATTGCCTGGTAAGCAAGTAAACTAGGAACAAGCTCTAGACAAAGTGATGGGACGTTGTAACGATACTCTTGTGACTGATAGTATGTTCGAGTTAGCATTGAAAATGTTGTGAATTATCTTTAGGAATTCAATCTTTGCCATGAACATCACATTCTGCATCGCCTGGTACTACATGATTCGTGGAAACAATCAGCAAACACCTCTTCAGTCTTCAGAACAGTGAAACATAACAGGCATAGTCAGTTGCTTAAGTTCATAACTCATACGCAAGAGATGGCTACAACCTGGGCATCAACAGCAGAGGCAGACCAAGAAGATCCAATAAAAGCTGTATTCTTCCCCTTCTACCAATAAAAGAGGTGCATGATCAAACCCAGCCTGAAACAAACTAAAAAAAGAAAAAATATGAACAGATGAAAACTCTATCAAGCACTTCTCTAACAGTATTTTCTTGTTTATTGGTCCAAGTAAATTTACCTCCAATCCTCCTTAATTCTTGTAACTAAACTTCAGCAATGAACTCGTTGAAGGCTGCCATCCTGTACTAAGAAGTAAGGAGAGATGACCTGACTTGTCCATTCGCAATACCACATTAGGTAGAAACAGGGCATTGCACAACTGTTATCGTAGCAAATGAGTGACATAATGCACAAGTCGAATGAGCCACAACAGTTCTGCATAGAATTTTGCTAATTAAATATCACATGTGTAGAAAACTTCCTTAATGGCCAAATGTGTCGGCTACCCATGATATTGAATTAATATGTACAATTAAAATTGGACGGTCGGAAATAGAATCATGACATAACAGTCAAACAACCTGTAGATAAGATGAGAGTGGCTAACCAAGGAGCAGCAGCCACCACCGTGAGTATGTCTTTTTGTCTTAGGGTTTCCTCACATGCAGCTCCACTTAAATACCTCTCTGGGTCACTTGAGTTAATGGGCCACATGGGCCAGAATAGCTAGACAGGCTGCAGCCAGGAACACAGCCCATATACAGTCCAACACTCCCCCTCAAGATGGGTGATATATGTCGATCATTCTCATCTTGTCACAAGCTCGATCACATTCTTTGGGAGCCAAACCTTTCGTCAGACAATCAGCAATTTGTTGGCCTGTGCTCACATGATCAATCTTGATAATTCCAGCATCAAGCTTCTCTTTAATGAAGAATCTGTCAATTTCAATGTGCTTTGTCCTGTCATGCTGGACTGGATTATTTGCAATGCGGATCGCAGACTTGTTGTCACACCAAACATTCAGCTGCCCTTCTTTTAGGACCTTCAACTCACTTAGAAGATTTCTTACCCATAGCATCTCACTTAAGCCTAGAGACAAGGCTCTGTACTCAGCTTCTGCAGTTGATCTTGATACTACTGCTTGTTTCTTACTCCTCCATGCGATCAAATTTCCTCCAACAAAAACACAGTAACCAGAGGTTGATCTTCTATCATCCAAACAACTCGCCCAATCAGCATCACTATAACCATCAATTGTTAGATGCCCATTTGCTTGAAACCATAATCCCTTCCCTGGAGTTCCTTTTAAATATCTTAAAATTCGATGGACAGCGTCCATATGCCCACTTCTTGGTTCATGCATATACCTGCTCACAATGCCAATATCTGGTCTTGTGTGACACAAGTACAGCAGCCTTCCCACCAGCCTTTGATATCTTTCCTTGTCCACTACTTCCCCAGATTGAGCTGTTACTTTCTGGTTTTGATCAATGGGTGTTGGAGCTGCGCGACATTCCATCATTCCCACATCATTGAGAAGATCCAAGAAATACTTCCGCTGTGATAGGACAATTCCTTTTTTTGACCTTGCCACCTCTATTCCAAGAAAGTATCTAAGCTGTCCAAGATCTTTCACTTCAAAGGCTTTGCTCAAACAACTCTTCACCCTTGTTATCTCCACTGCATCATCTCCTGTGATTATAATATCATCCACATAAACAGCTAGAATTGTGATCTTCTCGGTTGAATGTCTATAGAAAACAGTGTGGTCACCATTACACTGTCCATATCCCATCTCACACACAGCTCTTCTAAATCGATCAAACCAGGCTCTAGGTGATTGTTTTAACCCATAAAGCGCCTTCTTTAACCTACACACTTTACCTTCAGTTTCAGCTGAAGCTAGGCCTGGAGGAATTTCCATGTACACTTCTTCTTGTAGATCTCCATGAAGAAAAGCATTCTTTACATCTAGATGGTGTAATGGCCATCCAAAGTTTGCTGCACATGAGATCAGGACCCTTACTGTGTTCATCTTCGCCACAGGAGCAAAGGTTTCATCGTAGTCAATCCCATACGTTTGACTATATCCTCTAGCCACCAATCTTGCTTTATATCTTTCTATCTTCCCTTCAGAACTTTGCTTCACGGTATAGACCCATTTACAACTGACTGCATTCTTTCCTCTAGGAAGACTAGTGAGTTCCCAGGTCTTGTTCTTCCTTAGTGCATCCAATTCTTCTTTCATAGCAGCAAACCACTTTTGATCCTGCTTGGCTGCCTTCCAATCTCTTGGGATTGCAGCAGATTGGAGAGATGCAACAAATGCCTTGTATGAAGGAGACAGAGCTTCATATGATACGTAATTATCGATGTTGTGCACCAAGCCTGCTCTATCAGTTTGTGTCAACGTAGCAGCACGTTTCCCTTTCCTTAAAGCAATAGGCAAATCTAGTGACGCCACTGAACTTTCATCTGTGCTCTCAGGCTCAACATTTTCCTCTAGCAAATCATTTTCAACAACCTGTAACTCCCCCTGTGGTTGTTGCTCCCCCTGTGGTTCACTCCTTGGCCTCCGTGAGTACACACGTGTTGCATGTTCCTCATTTGGCTTTGACCAACTTTTTTCTTGTGGCACGTCTGGAACAACAAGGGGTATGGACCCAACAATAAGAGGAAGTCGGTGTTGTTGTCCAGTAGGGCTGCTGGCACCATCATTGCTATTATCACTGCTGCTGCTTACATTCTCCCCCTCTTGATCAGTTGGATTAGACAGCTGGTCAAGACCTTCAAATATCGTACTCAAATCTGTTTTTTTCACCATAAAAAGGGTCAGATTCCCAGAAAGTAACATCAAGACTTACAAATGTGCGCCGCTCAAAAGGACTCCAACATTTGTATCCGCGTTGTCCAGCAGGATAGCCAATGAAGATGCACTTAACAGCCCGAGGATCAAGCTTTGTCACTGAAGGCCTGTGATCACGAACAAAGCAAGTGCAGCCGAACACCTTGGGTGGAACCACAAACTTGTTCTCACCTAGCAACAATTCACAAGGAGATTTCATATTTAGTATTCTTGATGGCATGCGATTAATAAGAAACGTAGCTGTCATCACTGCCTCACTCTAGAGAAAATTTGGGACATTCATGGTGTACATCAAAGATCGAGCCACTGCAAGAATATGGCGGTTCTTCCTCTCTGCCACTCCATTTTGAGGTGGAGTGTCTGGACATGATGTTTGATGTAGAATACCGTTATCAGATAGGAACCCTCCAAATCTTTTATTGATGTATTCTGTTCCATTATCAGATCTGAGCATCTGGACCTGCACTTTGAATTGGGTTTTAACATATGCACAAAAATTCTGGAAGCAAGATAGCACTTCATCCTTATGCTTCATGAGGTACACCCATGTCATTCTAGAATAACAATCAATGAATGTCACAAAATACTTCATCCCACTGATAGAAGCAATGGTACATGTCCACACATCAGAATGCACGAGCATAAACGGGGATATATTTCTCAACCCCTTACTCACATAAGTGGTTCTTGTGTGTTTAGCATACTCACATGCTTCACACTTAAGGTTGTTCTTATCAACTTCACTCATTACATCCGGAAAGGCTTTACTCATTTTATCAAAAGCTACATGACCCATTCTAAAATGATGAAGCATAGCAACTTTCTCCTTCCCCACCAAAGCTGCAACAAGGGCTGAACCTCCAAGCTTGCCTGATTCATCATGGTCCATGTACCAAAGGCCTCTACGCCTGGTTCCTGTGCCAATCTTCCTTCCACTCAGCCTCTCCTGTATAAAGAATACATATCTGTCAACGATTACCCGACAGTCTATCTGATCAACCAGCGCACTAAGAGAGAGCAAATTCACAGGAAATGCAGGGACATGCAAGACTGATGATAGTTTAATATTTCGTGTACACTGAACAATTCCCATTCCTTCGATTTTCTAGGTTGTACCATCAGCAGTTTGAATTGTTTCTTGATGCATTGAAGGAAATTGCTTATATGACTCGAACTCTCCAATGCATCCAGCAACATGTTTGGATGCCCCAGAGTCTAGTATCCATTCTGAATTTAATCTATGTGTAGCTAGAGAGGCGCATTCAGTTTTACCTTCATCGGTGTAGACAAAGTGTGCAAACTGTCCAAAACTGGTATCTGTTGCCTGATCCCCCTTCTTCATTACATTCTGGCCTGAACTAGCCTGTGATGGTCCTTCGTCCATGACTGACATGTTGGCTCTAGCACCTCCTTGATAATTAGAATACCCCATATTCCTGCCTCTAGCTCCCCTGTACTTTCCGCGGCTATATCCCCTTCCTTGGCCACGTCTTGGAGCAGTGCAGTTGTAACTTAGGTGCCCTCTTACTCCGCAGTTGTGACAATCACGGTTTTCTGGCCTATTAGATACATAGTAAGCTGGTTTAGAAACCACCTCTCCTTTCTCAACCTGCTTCAACCTAGTTTCTTCTTGGCCCATAGCTGCAATGGCCTCTTCCAAAGTAGGCAGCTGAGGAAGATGCATTAGTGCAGCCCTCCTGCCCTCGAATGAAGGATGCAGTCCCTTCAAGAATTTTAGCACCCGTCTGTCCTCAATCCACTTCTTCGCTGCTGCCACACATTCAGAATCAGACAGCACCAAAGGGGCAAGATGATCAAGATCTGCCCAAGCATGTTTCAGCTCTCCCACATATGTCATCAAAGTTTTGTCATCTTGTTTCAGATCATGTATCGTATCTTCAATCTGGGAAATCAGCATGACGTTTCCCTTGCGCGAGTACATCTTGGACAGAGCATCCCATACCTCCTTGATGTGGCAAGAGCTTCCACAGATGCAGCAACAGCCGGTGTGAGGGAATTCAACAGCCAAGTGAGGATAAGCGAATCCGTAGCGTTCCACTTCCTCCACTCCTGCCCAAGCTTGTCTTCAGGCTCGTTGACTGCCCCTAGCACGTACCCTTCCATTGATTTCGTCCTCAGAATCAACATCCCTCTCCTGGACCAGCTGAGGTAATTTCCTACCCCTTCCAGCTTGATCTCGTTTGGCATGAGTTCAAGCTTATACTGCACCTCCCCACGTGGGTTTGACTGCCTACCTTCCTCGGAAGAAGCCTCATCCTCCTTCTTTGCAGCTAGCAGGTGAACTAGCTGCTCAAGCACCTTCGTCACGTCGCCCATCTCCACTCACAGCAGCACTGCCTTCAGCCTCCCTTCAGATCTGCTTGAACCTGCAGCAGACCACCCCACACTTGCTCCTCAGATCAGCCACAGCGGGAGCCTCCTTATCTCCGCCCCGTTGTCGCCGGCGCCGCCACCACAGTCGCCGGTGGCTCTGATACCATGTAGATAAGATGAGAGTGGCTAACCTAGGAGCAGCAGCCACCACCGTGAGTATGTCTTTTTGTCTTAGGATTTCCTCACATGCAGCTCCACTTAAATACCCCTCTGGGTCACTTGAGTTAATGGGCCACATGGGCCAGAATAGCTAGACAGGCTGCAGCCAGGAACACAACCCATATACAGTCCAACACAACCTACATAAAGTTTAAATGGAGCCCGAGCCCACAATGCAACAAATTTTGAATTAAAATTTTGCACGCTTGTAAATCTTATCAATATCTATGTTGGGATTTTATCCCCCTGATTTTGGGAAACGTATAACTGCAGAAACAAAATCCCCCAAGATATAGATATATACTACTAGTAGTATTCAGTATCTGACTTTTGATATCTGTATAATATTAGCCGGATCCAGCACCAGAATCCCTCCTGGTTTCTTACGTACACGGCAACAAGAACTAGTGGCCAGCGCTAACATAATCAGGTACCTCCGATGATCATTTAGTTTTTAACCGAGTTCACGGCGTAACCTGCCACCCAGAAGGATCCAGGCTCCGTGCAGCTGTAGCCATGTGTGTGACCTTCCTTCTCGATCGACAAGGCAACCCCAGGGGCGTGCTTTGCGATCTTTATTCGATACTCAGAGGAAAAAATTACAGTGAGCAAAGATATTCATCTACAACATTCCAACTCACGTTACCGGAATGATGCCATCAGAATAACAAAAGAGAACCGTTCACCTCTTCCATGTGGGTCAGCGGACCCCAGTGATCATCCACACCAAACAGAAGAGCAATTTGGTCCGTCTTTGCTCTTATGAAATTCCAGTCCGGTTCTTCATGAAACTGAAGTACTGTTACATGGTCAAGAACTGGCTGGTAAGCAACTAAAATATGAAGAAGCTCTAGCCTAGTACTTGGAATGTTGTAGCAATACTCGTGTGACGGGTAATACTCGAGTTAGCATTGACAAATGTTGTGAATTACCTTTAAGAATTCAGTCTTTGCCATGAAAACCACATTCTGCATCGCGTGGTACTACACGATTCGTGGAAACAATCAGCAAACACCTACATACATTTTCCGAACAGTAAAACATAACAGGCCTAGTCGGTTGCTTAAGTTTATAAATCACACGCAAGAGATGGCTACAACCAGCATCAACAGCGGAGGCAGACCAAGAACATCCAAGGAACCTTTTCATACTAAAAGACGAAAGCAAACTAACCCCTGTACAGACGACCATTTGAGAAGAAAGCTTCAGAAAAACAAAAATGTTGATTTGAGATAACTGCTTCAACATCGAAAGTCAAAAGCTAGGTACTCATTAATTCCCTACGAGATGAAAACTACAAACATACATCTATATTCGGTTATTTGTTGTACGCCTACTATCTAGCAACCTATAAAGCACCGGGCGCTGACTGAGCGTCTTTTCCCCGCTTTTCCCTTTTCTGAAGGATTAAAACGCTAAGTGCAATTAAACGCAAGTTTAAGTGCAGTAGAGCACTAGGCATTTTGCCTCCTCTCAGTGCTTAGGCGCGCTTTGTAGATTTTCACTCGACTTGACTATCAATGTTCATGCTGTCATGCAAGCACATCCCCTTGTTTGAATTAGCGACAAGGTACTGTGGTGGTTCATAAATATTAGTAAAAACACCAATCTCCAATGATTTTTTAGACCCTTGTATCGTGGCATATAGAGAGAAAACTACTATAATACCTACATATTAATCTAGCGTAGAACATACTGAATTTAAGCAAAGAGCTTGTGATAGCGAAGACAAAAACATATTTCGTTATTGAGAAGCTCCTGCTCAAGAAAATTAATCTGCAAAAATGACATGAAACACAAAACTGTTTTAACCACGGTAGGAAGAATTGGTGACTTTGGCGCTATTTAATTTCCAAGTGATTTTACTTTAGGAGGCATATAGGCTAAAAGTTGTTGCGACAGGAAAATCTTATGAAGAGAAGTGTCAACTGAAAAAAACTAAACATGCCAAAGACAACTTGTTATCAATTTGTTCACGTGCTGAAAAAATCGTCCACGCTTATAATCCTGTCTTGAGTAGTGTTGACTTCTTTTCTTTTTCTTTTTTGAACTGGCTGCTGTTCATCTCAAGTTGTCAACTAATCTCCCCATATCTGTGTTGATAAAATAGTGTTGGAAAAATACCTATGCCAAATACTCTGCTGTAATGTATGCTAATTCCCTGCCCAATATTCGAATAACATTTGGACACTAATTTTGATGGCTTAATTCTCTGCCTAAAAAGGTGGTTCATCTTTAGGGAGAGAAGTGGGCAAGAAACTTGCTGCAAGACCAACAATGTGGAACTTAAGAACTCGTGTAGATTAAAGCACCAAGCCTACGTCTTGGAGAAGAACGCAGGTGCTCGACTGGCAGAGGAAACAACCAAGCAGGTGCTCGACTCAAAGGTGTTCATGCAAGACTGCTAGCTTTTAGAATGTAGAATTGTAGACGACAAATACACGACACATAGATACTCTTGCACTGTGGCTAGATTTATGCCAGTCTCCAGGAAGGATTGCAATAAGCTAAATTTGGGTACGCTTAATAAATTACAGCAGAACAAGCAACATTCTGGAGAACGAAATTTATGAGAGAGAAACCTATACCTGAGCATGGCACGTGACGGAGAGAGGCATGTGACGGGCTTGAGTTTCACCCGGCCGCCGCTCGCACCGGCCGTCGCACGCCGCCTCTTGACTCTGTCTCTAGTCCTTCCTGTCAAGCCCGCTAGTCTAGTCGCTCGGTAGGCGAGCGGCGGCCGCCGGCTCGACCCTGCTGCTCCAGCCACCTCCGCCTTCGCCGAGACCAGAGGCTAGTACTGCAGTGTGCAGTGCAGGTCGTCATCTGCCGCCTCAAGCTGGTGAGGCGTTGCTCCCCTCTGTCGTCCATGGCGGACTGTATGCCAGAAACGGCTCCCGTGCCGGCCGCCAAAGTGAATTTCCGGGTGATCAGTATACTAACGTCTAGATCAGAGCCCAAATGCCCAATGGAGTTCCAACATGAAGTACTGAAGGGGCAATTCAGTACAGACGGTCATGAGACATTCGTCTCACTCTCCTGGGTGATGGATCTGAATGTGGCACCGTTGAAGCATGCCTGTCATGTTAAGTCTGTCGTCGAACAGCAGTCAGGCACAAAAGCTTTAAGCTTGGATGAGCACTTCCAGCTCCAGGGAAGTATAAATTTTGCTCCAGGATTCATTGCCGCTGGGATCTCTCTGGGAGAGTGCAGGTCGAGGACAGACTGTTTGAAATTATAACACTGATTTGGAGCGTGCGAGGACATCAGTAACAGAAGACAAATGATCTAAAGCACAAGAGTGCAAACCTTGGGAAATTGTTTTCGCCGATGGTGATGGTACCCCCATTGATCCCTCAAGAATAAGGGTGTGTCCCCCTAGGGATCGAACAGTGCGCCATATCAATGAATTACCACAGAGCTTCCTCACGTCCCCCACCAGAAAGAACGGACAAGCCCACCAACATGTGGGACAGAGTAAGGATAGTACCTCCAGATAAGCTTGACCCATGGAATGTCGAGCTTGTGATAGAATTCATGCAGGAATTATATGCAGAGAGAATTATTCTGGGATTGAAAGATTGATGATGTCTAAACCACCACTTCTTTTGGGCATGAAGACTTTGACTCCCTCGGGATGTTTGAGGAAGAATGAACAGAAGGCAGGAACAGAGCTAGAAATGGTTTTGGACACTCAAAGTAAGCATATCAAATTTGAAGTAGGTAACTAGGACTAAATTTGACAACAATTTTCGTAAATAAAATTGAGACTTCATAACACAAAAAAATTGAGTTATTCGATATATCATCGTGTGCAATCCATGCATAGGGTGTAAACGGACAACCTGACTTCGGTTAGAGCACCATATCAACATGAACAGTTACTCCCAAAACATGATGGGGCATTCAATGATATCCATTGCTTCCATAATTTTTATGTTGATGTCGTAAAATGGGGGCAAACCTTAGTGTCATCTGAAGTCCATAGTCAGTAATCCTGTTGCTGGAAAACAATGTTCCTTTTGGCGGAGGGTTCAGTTCATCAGTTATTTGACTTATTTCCTTAGCAACCAAACAGTAACCCTGCAGCGTGAGTTTTGTTCAAAACTGGGTCAAGTTAGTTAGGTAGTTTGCTAGTTTAGCTCACCGCCGTGACCATGTCATGGGATAGCATGATCAAACGTGACCACGTGGATGGTTATGGGATGGCATGGCCGTAGACTTGTTCATGCACATTATCCGTTTTCACTTAGCAACTGCAGTATGAGATTGACATTCTTGCCATGTTCGAAAAGGTAAGACATACTGTTGGATGATAAACTTTAGCTGATACAATGATATTTTTAAGGTTTTACAAGCATGCAGCTTCTAGTGCATGTGTTAACAGGTTAATTCAGTGACTAACAACTAAGGCTGGAACGCGTTTTATGCGGAAGCCCGATAAGATATCTACAACACGTACATGTTAGAGCAACGTCAGCTAACAAAAAGAAGCACCAATTTCACTAATCAATCAATCCTTATATATATATTCAACTACAACCTTATTTCATTTTCATTTATTTGATTTTGGCTGCAAATGTACACAGAAGTTGACATCATATTAGGGACCAATTAATCACTCACCAGACTTCTGTTCAGGGAGGACTGCTGGGAGTATAACCATAACATAAGCCATTCCATGCTGAAGATGTAAGGGCAAATGGATCATCCAGCCAATTTATCTTCATAGAAACTTCATCTAGAGAAACTGTGTCGGTTAAGTTAAGAAGATAAAATCAGTGCTCGTACAAAAGGGTAAAAAACAGTAGTACACTTATTCTGTAACTAAATTTAACAGAACATCGGCGAGGTAATGTGATAGACATATCTAACTATAACTAAAGGACTAAAGAGAAAGAACAATATGTGCTCCCATCAGTTATGATGCCTATTTCACTATAATTGCCCTCAGCCAACTAGTGCTTCATATGCTGAGGGGTTCAGCGAACTCCAAATATCATGATAATGTAGCAAGAGCTCGACAAACTCACGGATGACGTCCACCGTGAGATGCTCCCAACCATTAGTAATGTTTTCACCATTAGCCAACGGATCACACACCAGATGGCCCTTGCGTTGATATGACGTCAGATTAGGAGCTGTGCCCATAGGATGCAAGCCCAACAGCTAAGAAATGGCCCAGAACACACCGCAGTGGCACCGTCACCTAGCTCAATCTTGCCGAGCGCACAAAATAGACACTAGCCCACATCGTTGAGAGCAAGCTCCAACAAGGAAACCACTTATCTGCTGAATCCATCTAAAAATTGGTACTTTACAGGGAGCGATTTTATTTGGTCATGATATTTACCGTTCTTTGAAAATAGAGACATCAGCAATGAAGTAGTTGAAGCTTCAAGGGAGATGCCTTTGCCATCAACTTTAGACATATAATTCCCTGCCTTGACTATCTCACCTTTTTCCAGTAACTTTTTAATGATATCATTTATAAGTCGAGAGCTGGGAGCACAACCACTCGTCTCCATTGATGAAAACATATTTTCAGCTTCTTCCACTGATCCTTCTTTAAGAAGATCTCTTATCATTATTCCATATGTGGAACCATTAGGTACTAAGCCACCAGCTGGTACAGTTGCAAACAAATCTTTAGCTTCTTCTCTTCTCCCAACCTTGTACATGGCATTAATCATGGTATTGAGCATTGTAATGTCTAACTTTACATTCATTGCACCTAATTTTTGGAAAAGAGTGATTGCCTCATCGGTGCACCCATTTGCACAAAGTCCTCTAAGGATTATAGCGTATGTGGAAATGCTCACTGTTGGTCCACTTTCAATCATCTCATGGAACTTGTTTTTTGCAGCAATAGGTCTCCTAGCACGAAATAACCCATCCAATATGATGTTATATGTAACGGTTGTAGGCTTAACTTTCTTATGCAACATTTCTCTGAAAAGATCCAACCCAGCATCGATCCTTCCACTTTTCAGATAGCCGTTAAGAAGAGTATTATAGGTAACAACATTAGGCTCAATGCCAACGGATACCATGGTATCAAGCACTCTAAATGCTTTCTTCATCTTGCCGACTAAGCAATATCCATCAATCAGTGAACTAAATGTAATGACATCAGGCCTCTCACCTATGTCTATAACCAACTCCAAAATACCATGTGCACCCACAACCCTTCCTTCTTTGCATAGACAGTTAATTATTGAGTTGAAGAACACAACATTAGGACGAGGAATACCTTTGTTCGTCATCTCATAAACCAACTCCTTAGCATTCCCTAAAGTACCATGTGTACAACAACCTTGAATTAGGGTGTGATAAACAACTGAGTTTGGCTGTACTCCCATGGAAATCATCTGACTGAATTTGTCCATAGCATCAGCCAGCTTGCCCATTCTACAAAGTGCGGCTATTAGACTTGAATAGGTGACTACATCTGGACTCACTCCTTGTTCCCGCATTTGAGTAAGTATGAGCATAGCTTCATCCATCATTCCATGTTTAGCATATGCATCAATTAAAATGTTGAAAACTTGGCAGTCGGGTACAATGCCATTGTTTGACATTGAATTAAAGAGATTAATCATATCAGCAAAGCATCCTTCAGAGCCATACCCGTGAAGCAGAGCACCATATGTAACAATATCAGGCTTGTGGCCCTTGGCAGTCATGGAATAAAAAACATCTGCAGCTTCTTTGGTTCTCCCATGCTTGCAAAGGGAGGCCATGAACGAGTTCCAAGTAACAATATCTGGTATAAGACCCTGGCTTGTCATTTGTCTGAACATTTTAGTTGCCTCCTTCCACCTTCCCAAAGTGGAATATCCATGGACCATGCAATTATATGTCAAGTTATCGGGTCGAACTCCATCATCAACCAACTGCCTGATGACCAATTCTGCCTTGTCCATTGCTCTGGCCTTGCACAGCGCATCAATAACCGAGTTATATGTGACCACATCCGGCTTGATCCCTTGCTGCATCATTTCATGGAATAGATTGCATGCCTTGCTTACTTCCCCTTCCTTAAAGAAGCCGTGGATGATGGTACTATATGCCACCACATTAAGGTAGGAGGAACCTCCTTCTTTCCTCACTTTCTGGAGCAGGTCGAGCGCTGTCTGGCTCCTCCTGTCGTCACAAAGGCTCTTGAGGACAATGGAGTATGAGACAGCACTAGGCACACACCCAAGGTCGGACATCCTATGAAGCAGCATGTTGAGAGCTTCATCCGCCCGTTTTGCGCCGCAGAGGCACTTGAGGAGGGTACTGGCGACGACCACATTTGTCTTGATGCCCGTCTTGAGGAGTAGGCCAAAGAGGGCAAGCCCTAGGTCCGGGCGTTGCGCACGGCAGCAGCAGTTCATGAGGATGCCGTAGGTGAAGATTGTGGGCGACGCCACCCACAGGCCGGCTTCTTCTCGTCGCACACGGTTGAAGAGGGCAATGGCGAGAGCAGGGCCATCTCTGCAGGATACGGAGTCCGTCGCACGGGCGAGGGCGGCAAGGAAGCAGTTCAGGGAACGCGCGTGGACTGGGGATGCCTGCCTTAGCAATTCGTCGAACAGCTTGTGCGCATCCGCCGGGCTGAGCGTTCCGGCGCGTGCGCGCTCTGTAGCCGCGGCGAAGGCGGCGTGGGGAGACCAGGAGCGTGAGGGCGGCGCGGGGGAGGTGGAGGCGGAGAAGAAGCGGCGGAGGCGGGACATGGGCTTGGTGGAGCATTGACGGCGAGGCATCAGGATCTCCCGTGGCGACGGAGGCACGGAGCGCAGGCAGCCAGGCACCCCCGAGGCGGACCAGCTCCCACGAGGCACCCGTGCACGGCGAGCTAGCCACCCCCGGTGCCGGTGCCGGTACCGGCGCGGCGGCGAGATCCCTGCCGGCGGGACGAAGCGATGGTGTTCCTCCGTCTCCGGCGGCACGCAGCTGAACCTTGATTGGACACCTTGTTCTCTTTGCACGGAAGCGTAGTGTCAACCGTCAGTACATCAGTTGCATCTCTTAACTGAACACTTGGTGTCACTGTGTCCTTTAGGCAGCATGTCCTAAACTGCAGAACAGGCACGCCCGTCCGAACATTTCAGCAGTAAATTTAGCTCACGCAGAAACACACGCAGATAGATAAGGTTCAGCGCCTCGCCGGTTTAGGGATTCAGCAAAAGGTGTGCTAGCCATCATACATGACAGTGGCTCAGCTGAACATTTGTTGGCAGCACATTAGTCTGAGTACAGTCACTACAGACTACAGAGAACCCACTACAGAGAACCCTTCGTTTCATGCTTGGCCTATCTAGATAATCTAATTAGAGCGTCTAGTCTCATTTTGAGAAGTGCATCTTAAAAACATTCTAAAATATCAAAAAAATACTGAAATGAAATGTTGGGAGTACCTCCTAACATCTTATGTTGGCACACAAAGTTTCACGAAAATTTAATATTGTTTGTGCTCGGTATAAGAAGGACAAATTTGGTGCTCAAAAATAACATTTTACTAGACTTTTTATTTTTATTTTTTTAAAAAAATTGTGTGCCTACATAATATCAGGATGTACACCTGATCTTATTATTTTGGATGTTTTTAGATTATGTAATATGTTTTTCATATTAGGAGCATCTAGTAGTTCTCCAAGGCAAAATGAATTTCCGCAATATGCAAGGTGTTGTTGATTATCAATAATATGTCCCCCTTTTGCCGATGCTGATTCGCATGGTGCTGTACCATAAACATGTGCACTGCATGCTTTTATGGTGCGTCTATGAGCACGACATGATTTGCTTGTATTTGGCTATCCAGACTTCCAAAGAAAAGGCTCTTTTTTGTTTGTTTTATTTTGCTTTGCACTTGTAGAAGGGTTCTGAAATATGGCTCTAAGACTCGGAAATACAAAAGCCGCATGTGAGGTGGTGCGCCAAGTTTTGACTGTGGTGCATCCTGGCCGCGCTGTGGTGCCGGGTTCAGAGAAGTTGGTCACTTGCCATATATGACGGTGGCTCAGCTGAACTTCTGCTGGCAGCACATTAGTTTGAGTACAGAGGCTGTATTGCAGACAACCCTTTACTTTCAGAATTCAGACAGAGAAATAGAGATCACACAAACAGAGATCACACAAAAAACAAACAGTTTCAGAGAAGGTAGATATGTTCACAAAAAACAAACAGTTTCAGAGCCACACCCAAGACTCCAGGTTGTAGGTGGCGAGAAGTATCACCGGAAAAATATTCTCCTCATTTTAACAGTCAACTTCTCATTTCTTAAATCTATTGAAGTTCAACACAAATTTCTAAGGCTTAATTATCCACATTTTCGGCTGCACTGTAACCAGAGGTGCATAGTCAGTGCCGGGTGACAACATAAGGAGAATCCTTGAGCAAAATACTCATGTCGGCATGGTGGCAAACAAATCACAAATACCATCGAATGAGCAGCTTCCTCAGGGTTCCTCTAGGTCTGAACCATTAATCAAGGATGAAAAGACTGATGTACAGTTTGCAATAGCAGAAAGATAGAATCCCGTGATTCTTGTAGTATTTTTTATCTTATAATGTATCTTTGCAATAAATTTAGAATACCCATAGCTAGAATGATAGATCCACTTGATTAGTACTGAGAAACAATCATAATTTTGAATACCACACATGAATTGTTCACTGAAGATTTTACCTAGTATACAGATGGGTAGCAGCAATACAACTGTCAAAACATGCTTTGAGAGGTCGAGAAAACTTGAACTCGAAACTTTGCGTCACACTATCTTCTCATACTAGGGAGCTCCAACTGACTACTTACTAGTCTTAGAAACTAATAAACCATGAAATCGACTATGTATCTATTATGGGTATATCAAAATATGAAATAGGCCACATATTTATGATGCATCATATATTTTATATTTTCAAACAGAGAAGCAGCCATTACAAAAACGATGGTAATTTTAGTATAGGGAGGTATAAAAAACAATGGAAATGGGCAATTCTTCACAGACAGGGCAGGTCAAATGAAGTCAGGTAACCAAAGGGGCAATCTGGAATTGATGCCATCAGGATGAACATTTATACTTTGTACAGAAGATACAACATGATTTCTCAAAAAAGATGATCGAACACCACGAATTCGAATGTGTATGGTAAAACAGAAGAGTATGCAATAACTACAGTATGGATACAGTGAGATTGGTGGCTACAAAAACATATGCGCTTAATGCATAACAAAATAAAAACATATACATGGAAAAGTAGAACTGGAACTCACACATTATCATAGTTACACTGAACAGAACCAAAACCATGAAAGAAAGTTAAATATACTTGTTTACTTGATTACTTCTTTCAGGTTGCAATTATTAAAAAATCAGCTAACATGAACCTGATGAGCAACTTTCAAATTATAAATGCCATCCAATGAGCAAACTCCTAAAGGTTCCTCTAGATCTGAACCTTTAGTCAAGGATGAAAATACTGATGTATAGTTTGCAACAGTATAAAGCTCCCTTACAATCACGTGACTCTAGTGGTATCTTGGATCTTATAATGAATTACTGCAATAAATTTAGAATATGCATAGCTAGAAAGATAGATCCACTTGATTCAAACCGAGAAACAATCATCCTTTTAAAGGCCACAAATGAATTTTATATTGAAGATTTAGCTATACAAGTGAGTAGCAGTGATAGACGACTAATAGAATTGTCAGAGCATGCTTCGAGGTCAAGAATATTTACACTGCAAACTGTGCATCAATCTGTGCTCTTTGTCAAATCTTCTCATACTGGGGACCTGCAACAAATTATTTACTAGTCTCAGAAACAAATAAACCTCGAAATCAACTATGTATCTATTATGGATATATAAAGATATGAAATAAGCCATATATTAATGATGCGCCCTACATTTTGTACTTTCGAACACAGGATTTGACCAGTACAAAAAATAATGACAATTTTAGTGTAGGGATATACTAAGAAAACAACTGAAGAGACGGCCAATGCTTCACAGACTGAGCATGGCAAATGAAAAACAAAAGGATTGATGCCATAAGGATGCAATATTGATTAAAGTACAAACACCAAGTTGGGAAACATATATTCTTTAAACACTGCAAGCTGGGCAACTAACATAAATAGGTAATACGATGGAATCATGACATGTTCTTCAGTAGCAGCTTGAAGAACTAGCCCCATTATACAGATACCAATACCATAGGTCATCTTTGCTTGAAGTGTTGAATTAATTATCACTAAACTGCTAACATACCAACGCCCAAAGATCATTGTACAACAGAAGACTTATGTACATATTTTAATTAGGGTATGTATACCATGAAAGAAATTCACCTGGTTGAAGAAACAACATACCTGCCACAATCCTCCACTCTACCCTAGGCATATTCTACTTTTAAGTCTGCACTTTCCAGTACAAGAGCTTCTTAAAAGAGCTCGATACACTTCTGGATGAGATCCACATTGATATGCTCACATTAATCCATAGTCTTTTTGCCATTAGCAACCATATAATGCACCAGAAGGTCTTGCACGTGCAAATAGAGGGCAGATAGATCAATGTCCATAGGACGCACGTCCAACAATAACACAACGGACCAGAAGACTGCAGTTCTATCATCACTCTGATCCATGCCGAGGCTTAACAGCTGATTCAAGTGTATCAAATGACTCCATCAAAAAACTGGTACTTTGCAGGCAGCAAATTTATTTGTTCCCGATATTTCCCTTTCCCTGAAAAGAGAGACAACATCAACGAACTAGTTGAAGCTTCAAGTGAGAAGCCCTTGCCATCCACTTTAGACATATAATATCCAGCCTTGACTATCTCCCCTTTTTCCAATAACAGTCGGATGATATCATTTAACATACGAGAGCTGGGAGCACAACCACTCTTCTCCATTGACGAGAACATACTGTCAGCTTCTTCCACTGATCCTTCTTTCAGAAGATTATGTATCATTATGCCATAAGTAGAAGCATTAGGTAATAAGCCACCAACTGCTATAGCATCAAACAATTCGTTAGCTGCTTCTCTTTGCTGATCCTTGTACATTGCCTTAATCATGGTATTGAGCATTGTAATATTGAACTTTACATTCATTGCACCTAATTTTTGGAACAGAGTGATTGCCTCGTCGGTGCACCCATTTGCACAAAGTCCTCTAAGGATTATAGCATATGTGGAAATGCTCACTGCTGTTCCACTTTCAATCATCTCATGGAACTTGTTTTTTGCAGCAATAGGTCTCTTAGCAAGAAATAACCCATCCAATATGATGTTATATGTAACGGTTGTAGGCTTAACTTTCTTATGCAACATTTCTCTGAAAAGATCCAACCCAACATCAATCCTTCCACTTTTCAGATAGCCGTTAAGAAGAGTACTATAGGTAACAACATTAGGCTCAATGCCAACGGATACCATGGTATCAAGCACTTTAAATGCTTTCTTCATCTTGCAGACTAAGCAATATCCATCAATCAGTGAATTAAATGTAATGACATCAGGCCTCTCACCTATGTCTATAACCAACTGCAAAATACCATGTGCATCCACAACCCTTCCTTCTTTGCATAGACAATTAATTATTGAGTTGAAGAACACAACATTAGGACGAGGAATACCTTTGTTTACCATTCCATAAACCAACTCCTTAGCTCTCCCTATATCACCATGTGTACAACAACCCTGAATTAGGGTGTGATAAACAGCTGTGTTTGGTTGTACTCCGATGGAAATCATCTGACTGAATTTGTCCATAGCATCAGCCAGCTTGCCCATTCTACAAAGTGCGGCTATTAGACTTGAATAGGTGACTACATTTGGACTCACTCCTTGTTCCCGCATTTGAGTAAGTATGAGCATAGCTTCATCCATCATTCCATGTTTAGCATATGCATCAATTAAAATGTTGAAAACATGGCAGTTGGGTACAATACCATTGTTTGACATTGAATTAAAGAGATTAATCATATCAGCAAAGAATCCTTCAGAGCCATACCCGTGAAGCAGAGCACCATATGTAACAATATTAGGCTTGTGGCCCTTGGCAGTCATGGAATAAAAAACATCTGCAGCTTCTTTGGTTCTCCCATGCTTGCAAAGGGAGGCCATGAACGAGCTCCAAGTAACAATATCTGGTATAAGACCCTGGCTTGTCATTTCTCTGAACATTTTAGTTGCCTCCTTCCACCTGCCCAAAGTGGAATATCCATGGATCATGCTAGTATATGTCAAGTTATCGGGTCGAAGTCCATCATCAACCAACTGCCCGATGACCAATTCTGCCTTGTCCATTGCTCTGGCCTTGCACAGCGCATCAATAACCGAGTTATATGTGACCACATCCGGCTTGATCCCTTGCTGCGTCATTTCATGGAATAGATTGCATGCCTTGATTATTTCGCCTTCCTTAAAGAAGCTGTGGATGACGGTGCTATATGCCACCACATCAAGGGAGGAGGCACCCCCTTCTTTCCTCACTGTCTGGAGCAGGTCAAGCGCTCGCTGGCTCCTCCTGTCGTCACATAAGCTCTTGAGGACAATGGAGTATGAGACAGCACTAGGCACACACCCAAGGTCGGACATCCTATGAAGCAGCATGTTGAGAGCTTCATCCGCCCGTTTTGCGCAGCAGAGGCACTTGAGGAGGGTGTTGGCGACGACCTCATTTGTCTTGATGCCCGTCTTGAGGAGTAGGCCAAAGAGGGCAAGCCCTAGGTCCGGGCGTTGCGCACGGCAGCAGCAGTTCATGAGGATGCCGTAGGTGAAGATTGTGGGCAGCGCCACCCGCGGGCCAGCCTCTTCTCTACGGACGCGGTTGAAGAGGGCGATGGCGAGAGCAGGGCCATCTCTGCAGGATACGGAGTCCGTCGCACGGGCAAGGGCGGCAAGGAAGCAGTTCAGGGAACGCTGGTGGACTGGGGATGCCTGCCCTAGCAATTCGTCGAACAGGTTGTGCGCATCCGCCGGGCTGAGCGTGCCGGCACGGGCGCGCTCCGTAGCCGCGGCGAAGGCGGCGTGGGGGGACCAGGAGCGTGAGGGCGGCGCGGGGGAGGTGGAGGCGGCGGAGAAGAAGCGGCGGAGGCGGGGCATGGGCTTGGTGGAGCAGTGGCGACGCATCAGGATCTCCCGTGGCGACGCAGCGCAGCCAGCCACCCCCGAGGCGGACCAGCTCCCACGAGGCACCCGTGCACGGCGAGCTAGGCACCCCCGGTGCCGGTGCCGGTCCGGTGCGGTGCGGCGCGGCGGCGAGATCCCTGCCGGCGGGACGGAGTGATGTTGTTCCCCAAGCTCACGCCTCCGTCTCCAGTTGTGGAACTTTATTCTGTTGGAAGCTTTTTTTGTTCTGTTGGAAGCTCACGGAGAGTGGAGTTCAGAGCTGCAGCTTGCTTCAGAGTTTCACACATCTGTCGAAGTGTCAACTAGAGTTCAGAGTGTATCCGCTTCAGAGTTTGAGCGTTCATTTCATATGTGTTAGTTAATTGTTACTAAAAAGAGTAAGCAAAATCCACCGCAGCTTTGCTACGGAGTTGCTCGAGATAAAATCCAGAGAGCCATCATTCGTTCACGTGCTGGTCATCCCTGCAAAGTCCAGGTTGGTGTCACCGGCGCACCACTGTCTGTTTTTTTCCTGTATTGGGACTTGGAGTGCTCATGGGTGAAGCACCACGGCTCTGATCTTTCAGTGTGCCGGGTATTGTTGGATTCTACAAGGACTTCGTCGAAGCCCTCTACGAGAACCTTGGTGGACAGGCATTCGAAGCCCTCTACGAGAACCTTGGTGGACAGGCATTTTGTTACTGGTAAGATTGCTTGATCCACGCGTTATTTTTTTGCCAGATTGTTTATGCTGCTTGCTTGATCCACAGGCTGATTGATAGCATTGAATTTTTAAACCCGAATACCTGACACATAAGGAGAGTTATCCGAAACGTGGAATTTTCTATGGAATTTTCTGTCTAGCCTATCAGGGTTGTTCTCATCTTGATTCAGGTTGTAAACTTATATGCAGAACTGGTGTTACTCATCCAGCTTACTTCTGCACTCCATCGCTAATTGCTACGATAAAACTTGTGAAGTGCCCTGTTTCTACCTAACGTGGTATTTTCAAAAAACAAACATCCGTGTCTTTGTTGTATCAGTCGTCAAATTCCGCATACTTAGTTTTCTTTTTCACTGTCATGGTCAGAAATAAGTTCACAAAATGAGCCTTCTGAATATACTGTTTTAGTAATCCATCGACGTTTATACTATGAGAATGCTTGGTCTTTATTGTTTGGTCAGCATTTTAATACTGCTCATACATCTGATCTTTAGACTACCCAAGACAGGATCATGAGCGTGGACGATTCTTTTCATTGCTTGAACAAATTGATCACAACATTTGCCATGTTTGACTTTTTATCTGTCAGGCCTCCTACAGAAAAATCGCTTAGAAACTGAATAAAGCCATTTCATAGTCCTTCCTACCGTGGTAAAAGCAGTTTTCTGTTTCATATGTCCATGTTAGCAGGTTGCCTGGTTGATATTCTTGAGCAAGAGCTTCTCAACACCGAACAATCAATAACTTTGGTATGTTTTGTGTCTTTGCTAACACAAGCTCTTTGCTTAAATTCAGTATCTTCCATGATAGATTGACATGTGGGTAAAATAGTAGTTTTCTTTTTAGATGCCACGTTAGAGGCGGGTTAAGTGCCGACGATATCAATGAAACCATGTGTGTCCTAGCGGCAAGAAAGACCGCACTAGATGACTATTGGTCTTGGCAGTCTGAGCAGCATATGGCATGTTTACCGTTCGTTTGACTTGTAAAATCAGAAAGGTGGAGAAATAGCTCAAGACGTTTACCAACAGGGGCAAGCGAAGAAATAGGGGAATATCAAAGAAATCTTCTACGAATTCCTAGAGTTGTCGCCAGTTCGCGTTTATTGTAGGTAGAGTGTAGTTGTTGTTGTGGGTGTTACTGGCCATATTTATTGCTCTATGTGGATGTGTGGGCTCCTCTTGGGATGTTGGTGTGTTGTATGGTTTTCGACCGGTTTCTTTCCCTAATAAACCGGTCACCTTCTTCTTAATTAATATAAGGCAAAGGTTTTGCCTTCATTTCAAAAAAATCAGTCCCTTCCCAGCAAGCTACCTTGAAGGTGCATGTATGGTGGCGAATAACTGCACCCATCCCATCCTATGCTCTTGTTGGAATATAGAACATAAACATTCACGTAAACCTTTCCTTCAGGCGGTGGAGTCCAACGAGTGGAGTCCAACGAGTGGCTGATGAAGACTCAAACCTGGGGTCTCTCAGCGGTGGCCGCCGAAGCGTCCAACCTGCTGTCACGCGCCGGAGTAATGGCACTCCGCCGTATCGTCTCGCTGGCCGCTATAAGACCCCCCGAGCCACATCCTGACATTTCACTCGCCTTCTGCCTCTTCCATTCGCCTTCTCCCTCTTCCTCCTCCCGTAACTATGGCCGATCAATTTCCCGGCGACAGCGCGGCGGCCAATGGCTTTGACCGCCGCTTCCTCCACCCCGAGGAATTGCAGATGCTCTACGCGTTCCTGACGAATGGAGGCTGAGCGCGGGTGGCGTTCCTGTGCCTCCGCCGCCGGAAGGCGCGGAGCCCGTCTACGCCATCGAGGAGGTCCTCGCCAGCCTCTCTAAAGAACAGGCAGAGGACCCGCGCTAGGATCCGCGATAGTGAGGAGGAGGACGCGCCGACGATGCCAGGGCCGAGCGGCATGCAGTTTGTGTCTAGCAGGCTGTTTTAACATGGCGTGGAATAGAAAATCCAAGTACTCTCTGTTTATAAAACAAGGTTTAAACTTTGTCTAAAGTTACATGTATCTATAATACGCCACACAATAAAGTATGTCTAGCTACATCTGAATTTAAACAAAATTGAGACAAACGGAGGGAGTAGAATACGTTCTTGAAAAGGTCGAAAAAACAGTAGTACCACTCTGTCAGTCTCAAACGCTCAGCTGCCACTGTAACTCTGAACCCTTGGCAATAGAAGGCCGCTCCCCCTTCTCCTCTTATCGCTACAGTGCGAGAGAGGCGATTTTTGGGATCTAGCCGTCGTCGCCGTCGTTTCCACCTTCTCCGCCGATGAGGCGCGGGTTCCTCCACCTCCGTCAGCTGCTCCGGCAGCGGGAGGGTGGGGAAGCCCGTCTCACGGCGTGTATATAGGGTAGGTCTCGCGTGGTGGCCGGCCAGTGGTGCTTCGGAGGAGGCGGTGGTGCTGGTCGTGGTTTTGCTGTCGGCGTGGCTCTCCTCCGGCGGTGGCGCTCTGTGGAGCACCGCCGTCTCACGCGCGACTTCCGGGAGCCGGGAACTCGGTGGAGTTCCTTCGCTCCGTTCGTCTGGGCCAGATCCGGGCGCGGCGGATCGTGGCGGCAGGAGAGGAGGTTCCAAGGCGGCGCCTCTGCTGGTGCGTGGCAAGATGGTGGAGGATCCGGGGCGTGGCCCCCGGATCTGGAGCAGGCTGAGCTCGGGGGCCTCCCCCGGCCGATGCATCCTTGGCGTTCCCAAGACCGGCTCCTCGGAGGCGGCGACAGTTGCGGCTCATCAACGCCTCGTGGCTAGGGGCTCTACTGCTCCACGGGTGATCGACCTTCACGGCGGTGCTCTTCGTCGTCTCCGGCGTCGTGGGGCTCGTCTGGTGGTCGTTCTAGAGGTTGAAGACGGTGGTTGCGAGGTGTGCTGGCCTCGGATCCCTCTGATTCTCCGTGTACTTGCTTGTCTGGATGTTGTAATCCTTTGCATATGAATACAAGTATGTGCATTATCAAAAAAAAAAAAAACTCTGAACCCTCTCTTCTCCGGCGCGCCGGCGCACCATCCCGGCGAGTCCCCGCTGCCGCGCCCGCTCCTTCCCCTCTCGCTCCGTCTAGGTGAGTAACCAAGCACCTGCCTCCACTCCCACGAATCGAATTACCTCAGCTCGAAATTGTTCCCCCTCAGGCTCAGCGCCGACCACGCGACCTCACCGTGCTGTTTTGCGGCGGCGGGGCGAGGTCTTGGAGCACCGGATCCGGGTATGGAGAGAGAGGGGATCCTCTCTCCGTCCCGTCCGAGGGAGCAGGCCACGGCCAGGGTGTGCATGGTCTCCAGGTACCCGCCCTTGGCTTCAGAGTTTCAGGCTTCAGAGTTGTCTTATTTTGTTTGTTTTGCGAAGTGGCTTCAGAGTTGTCAACCAGCTAGTGTTCTAGTTTAGTATGGTTAGGCGTCCATTGATTGCATACTTGTTGTTGATTGTTACTGACATATTAAGAGAATTAAACGCAGCTTTGCGACGGAGCTTCTCGAGATAAGATCCAGAGAGCCGTCGTCGTCCGTTCACGTGCTGGTCATCCCCGGAAATCCTGGTCGGTGGCAACCCTGTGAGATGCATATGATTTGTGGAGCAAGCCTTAGTTTGATCTCATGTTTTCTGTTTGGCAGGTATTGTTGGATTCTACAAGGACTTTGTGGAAGCCCTCTACGAGAACCTCGGTGGGCAGGCGTCTGTTACCGGTAAAGCATGCTCAATCCATGCGATTTTTGTTGACAGATTGTCTATGCTGCTCGTTGCTTTCTGATGAATCTTTTGCGTCGTGCAGCGATAGGGCACATTTCACATGGCCATAAGGTAATAATATAACTTCTACTGGTTGATTCATAGCATCATGCTGAATTGTGCATGGGTCGGCATTCGGCAGCCATGTGTATCGTGTATATGTACGGAAGACAATACAATGATGATGAATTATCAGGGACATACAGTTTCTATGCATTGCTAGTTCTTTACAGTTGACTTAAACCTCAATACCTGATGCATAAAGGGGGTTATCAGAAACGTGGAGTTTGTTAAGGAATTTTCTGTCTAGGTTATCAGGGTTGTTCTCATCTTGGTTCAGGTTGTAAACTTCTGTGCAGAACTGGTGTCCCTCAGCTAGATACTTCTACATTCTATCACTAATTACTATGATAAAAGTTGTGCAATGCCCTGTTTTTACTTTCTACCAAATGTGGTATTTTCAAAAAACTAATATCCATGTCTTTGTTGTATCAGTCGTTAAAGTCAAAATGACCCTTGTGAATACACACTGTTTTAGTGACCCACTGGCATCTATACTATGAGAACGCTTGGTTTTTGTTGCTTGGTCAGCATTTTCAATATTGCTACTGCATTTGATCTTTACACTACCCAAAACAGGATTATGAGCGTGGAAGATTGTTTTCACTGCGTGAACAAATTGATCACAAGGTTTGCCATTTTCGTTTTTCAGTTGAAACTTCTTGTCATAATTTTGTCCAGTCACAACAACTTCTATTCTGTCATGCCTCCTAAAGGAAAATCATTTATAAACCAAATAAATCCATTTTCCTAGCGTGGTTAAAACAGTTTTCTGTTTCATATGTCCATGTTTGCAGGTTGATTTCCTTGAGCAAGAGCTTCTCAACACCAAACAATCAATAATTTTGGTAAGTCTTTGTCTTTGCTACCACAAGTTCTTTGCTTTAGTTCAGCCTGTTCTATGATAGATTGATATGTGGGTATAATATAGTTTTCTCTATATATGCCACAATACAAGGGTCTGAACTTTTTATAATTCAATGTTGTACACGATTTGCTTTTATAGGCAGCGCAGCTTAACTCTAGTTCTTCGTTTAAATGAAGGTTGGTCATTCTATTGGTGCGTACATAGGTCTGGAAATATTCAAAAGACTCCAGAAAAGGGTACAGGAGCATTATCCTTCTTTCCTGAAGTATGTACCGGCTGGTTCACTTTTTTTTTTACTCTTCTGGACAGGTGAACTTTTTTGTGGGACTATATCCATTTCTGTCGTTAGATAAAAATTCAACGAAGCAAACAACAATTGGATATATTGCAAGATACGAAACCTCCTTGGAGACAGGCGCTGTCTTACTACTTCTATCTAATTAATTCCAAAAAGGATATGTGCTTGCATGACAGCATGAACATTGATAGTGAAGTAAAGTGATAAGGAAAATCTACAACAGCTTCTCTATTTAGCGTGCACCGACAGCCACATAGATGGCTAGATAGTAGGCATACAAATGAATAACCGAATCTGTTTGTAATTTTCATCTCGTGGGGGTTAATGAGTACCTAGTTTTGTAATTGTAATCTTCAAGCAGTTATCTTGTCCATTTCCAAATGAAAATTTCCATTTTTTCTGAAGTCTGTCTTCTCAAATGGACACGTCAGGTCATCCCTCCTCAGTAAAGGGGTTAGTTTGCTTGCGTCTTTTATTGGATCATTCCAACCTTCAGTTACAAGGAGCATTGTGAGAAGGTTCCTTGGATCTTCTTGGTCTGCCTCCGCTGTTGATGCTGCTAGTAGCCATCTCTTGAAGGTGAGTTTGAACTTAAGCAACCCAATAGGCCTGTAATGTTTCACTGGTCTGAAATGTATGGAGGCATTTGCTAAGTTTTCTCATGAATCGTGCAGTACCACACAATGCAGAATGTGCTTTTCATGGCAAAGACGGAATTCCTAAAGGTAATTCACAACATTGTCAATGCTACATTCAACCGTACTATTTGTCACAGGAGTATTATTACAGCACTCCATCACTTGCAGTACTGTGCTAGAGTTTCTTCCTATTTTACTTGCTTACCAGTCAGTTCTTGACCATGTTACTGTGCATCAGCTTCATGAAGAACCTGACTGGAATTTCATCAGAGCAAAGCAGGACCAAATTGCTTTTCTGTTTGGTGTGGATGATCACTGGGGTCCGCTGACTCACATGGAAGAGGTGAACAGTTCGCTTTTGTTATTCCAATAGCATTATTCCGGTAACGTGATTTAGGAGGTTGTGCGTGAATATCCTTGTTCACTGTAATTTGTTCTTCCGATTATTCAATTACAGATCTCAAGTCATGCTCCTGGGGTTGCCTTGTCGACCGAGAAAGAGGGTCACACACATGGCTACTGCTGCACGGAGGCTGGATCCTTCTGGGTTGCAGACTACGCTGCGAAGTTGATTAAAAACCAAATAATCATCGGAGATACCTGATTGCACACAGTTATCTTATTCTGATGAAGTAATATAGGAGTGCGATGCTGGATTCATTCAAAGGATCACTGATCTCAGAAGTCATATACTGAATACTAGTAGTAGCTATCTATCTTGGGGCAGGTTAACCGGTCGGTTTTCTTATTTATTATGATATCGTTTTATTGATATGGCAGTTCTATGATTCTTTCCATGACGTTATGTGAACTCTGTCTTTGAAAGTAATTAACTAATATGTTCAAAGTCAAAGTAAAAGTACTGAGCATATCTAGTTGATTTAAGAGTGAAAGGCACCAGAGGTCACGAAGTTGCGCGAAAAGGAAGGATTGGTCACCAAGTTGCGAAACCTCAATTATGGGTCACCAAGTTGTGGAGTAGGCAATTTTTGGTCATTCCGTCATAACGGAGGTTAAGTCGCTGACGTGGCGGGCTGTTTTTTACAAATATCCCCTTATAATTTTGTTTATTCCAATTATTAGGTCCTTTTTTTATTTATTTTTTCCTCTTCGTTAACAAATCCTCTTCGTTAACACCAGAACCCATCCCGCCGTGCCCCGCCGCCGGCGAGGCCTCCGCCTCCCGTCCCCGTGCCCGAGACGCCGCCTCGGCCGGAGTCGTCGCCCTCGACGCCAGGCGAGGATTACCACACGCCGACGCCGTCGCTAGACGAGGCGCGCGAAGAAACGCCGCCATGGCAGCAAGAAACCACCGGGAAAGCAGACGCCAAGAGCCCGACCCTCTCGCCCGTGCGCTTCCCCACGCCACCGCTTGCCGCCACCGACCTCTCCCACCGGTAACGGCGAAGAATCAGCCGCCGCCGCCGGCAGGCGCAGGTGCCGGGTCGCCGCCCGCAGCTCCGCCTTGCTCCCGGCCTCGTGCGTACTCCATCGCAAGGGTCCTTCGCCGCGTCCACCTCTCTCCTCCGCGCCCTGCCACTCCGGCCGCCGCCCGCCGCGTCCGCTTTCCCCTCCCGCCATGGCTGCTCAGCCTCCTCCGCTTCGACCTCCGCGTCGGCTGGCCGCCGTGCCTCCTACGCCGCGGTCGCCGCCTCGCCCCCTCCGCGGTCGGCGGCCCCGTCCGCTGCAGAAGCGCGCTCCTCCTCAGGCCACTGTTTCGCGCAGGCGTGCCCAGCCCGACGCGGACGGCTGGATCCAGGCGGGATCCCGCCGGCGCCGCCAGCGCCAAGCCCCGCACGGCACTTGTCGACGAGCTGCAGCGCCTTGTCGAGCGCCTTCTCGGTGTCGTCGAAGCGAGCTCGGCTCCGCCGCGCCGCGAGTCTCCTAGCAGCGGGGCTTGGCCTCTGCCTTGGCGTTGACGAGGTCGAGGTGGGCGAGGTCCAGGCGGCGCGCGCGCCGGTGAGTTCGGGGCGGGCACCGGTGATGTCGGTGGGCGATGCCGGGGCGGGCACCGGCGAGTTACTGCACGGTGGCGGCGACCTCGGCAGGGAGACGCGCAGCAGTGGCCGGGCCGTTGCTGACGTCTGTGCTGATTTCATTGTTTTTTTCTCAGAAGGACCTAGTATTACAATAACTAGAAGTTTAAGGTTTTTTTGCAAAAAAACAGACTGCCACGTCACCAATTTAACGTCCGTCTTGACGGAATGACCAATGTTTGCCAAATGCACAACTTTGTGACCCATAATTGACGTTTCGCAACTTGGTGACCAATACTTACTTTCTGCGCAACTTCGTGACCTCCGGTGCCTTTCACTCTTGATTTAAAGTATAACAGCTATCTTGCAGCGTGGTTGAAGGTGCTTCACAACAGAGCGAGCTCCCCCCCCCCCCCCCCCCCCCCCAAGTACCCCGAAACATCCAGCATCTTCAGATATGTGTTCTTTAGTTCAGATATAAGCAGTGTCTCGCTGTCCATGGGTGCAGTTGAGTTCAGATAAGCAGGGGCTCGGTGCTGCGATGCCTTACACCCGGGGTTAAAGATCATGGGCGGATTGTTGCTCCCTTCACGAGGTTAAAGATCATGGGCGGCTATGAATTCAAAATTGCGCCTATGGATAGGCAGATTAAGGCGTGTCCAATACATAGATCACGGATACTAAGTAGCACACATAGTCCATAAAGAAGCAAGCAAGCATACACCCGGGGTTTGTACTTTGTACACATGACCAGTCAGACTATATAAGGTGTTCGTCATAAGGATTTACCCAAAGAAACCACCATCCTTCTTTTTCCGGGACGCAATGTCCACCGGGACTACAGGTACAAGCGCATCAAGTAAATTGGTGCGGAGGTAGATGGTGTACATACCGGGGTGAGCAGGACACCTACAGAGGAAGGTAGTTTTCTTTAGAATCATAACAGGAAGGAAATTAAATCTAAAGTTTAAGTAATGCATGATAGGTGTAACTACAATGCTGGTGCGCTCAATTTCATCTACACTAATCTACATCTATCTACACTAATATAAAAGGACCGAGAGGGTCCGATCCAACACATCCTGTCCATAGAACTAGCGTATCTATCGGCTGAGGTTAGATCCGTGTTTAGCGGCACAAAGCGTTGTCCGCTCCCCTTGACTCGCCAAAACCCGTCTCATTCTTCTAATCCTGGATGAGATCAAAGATATACCATACACCTGAAAGAATTAAAAAGGTGAATGAGAACATCAACCTGTCACTGCATACATTGCATGCCATGCGAATTCCAGAGAAAATGACATAAAACCATCACATTTGGGTTCAAGTTCTAGCATAACCACCACTTTAGGAATTTTTGTCACATAACTACCACCTCAGGGCAGGTCTGGGACGCGGAGCACTGATTGTGGCCTGTTAGCATGTTAACCTCGTTTCTGGCAGGTGGGACCCGTTGTCAGGTGTGACGTGGCAATTCTCGGACAGACGCCGTTAACGGGCGCGTTAGGGCACGGTCGTTGACCACTCTCACTTCGCCCAGTCTCTCTCAGTCTCTCTCTCGCGACTCCTATGGCGACCGGTGGCGGCGGGGGCGTGCCGGACGGGGACAGCGGCTCGCCGGAGAGGCAGGGCGGCTACGACATCGCCTCCATTGATGTCGACAGCGCGGAGGAGAGGCCGGAGCGGGAGGCGATGCCGGAGCGGGAGGCGATGCCGGAGTGGGAGGCGAGGCCGGAGCGGGAGGGCGCGTCGGAGAAGGGGTGCTCGCAGCTGGCTCTGGCTAGCCAGTGCAGCGACCCGCTCAGCCACTACATCTCCGACGATGGGTAAGAATTTTGGTGCCTTTGTTCCGAATTTTGGGGCTTCTGAATTTGGGGATTTATTGTTTTAGGTTTAAGAGTTTGCGATTAACTGAACGCAAATTATACTCTATTTAGGCAAGATTTGTGGGAGTTGTACATCCAATTCGACGGTGCCAAATTTTGGTCCACCACTGCTCGCCGTTCTGAAATTAGGTGGCTGTATTTGCTGGGTTTGATGGAGAAGAATGGGTACGGTCTGTGTGATTCAATGTATTATGTGAAAGAAAAGGGAAGGATTGAGTGGGCTAGAGCTGCTTGACAGCAATATTAAGGTGCAGCAGATGCTCACAAAGTATGAAAGGTCTAGGAAGCTAGTACTAACAGTCATGAGGGACAAGAAGAAGCATGCCATTGTACTGTCCCCTGTGAAAGCAAAGAAGAGGCAGGAGAAGAAGATGTATGCTAGGTCATATCCTAGTCCAGTTGTTGTTGATTTGGAGGAGGCAGAGGCAGAGCGGTTCGAGAAGAACAATTTCCCAACTCAGGCCAGTGTGAATTTCGAGCCTTTATTCACAGTAGTTGAAGATGGTTTGCATAAATCAGCTGAAAGAGAAGAACATTCAGCAGAAGGAGAAGAAAATTCAGAGGAAGGAGAAGAAAATTCAGAGGAAGATGACAGCTGGATGTATCCTTGCCAGTATGAGCCAGAGAAAGCAGAGCAGCTGAAGAGGAAGGAAATTGAAGAAATGAATGAAAGAATTGCTAAGAGGAAAAGGAAACTGGATGAACCACTATACGAGGATGAGTCTGAAGCAGAAGGCATCTTCGACACTTATTATGCAGAGAAACCAGAGGAGCCAGTGAAGAAGACAGTAAAGAGGCAGGGCCCAACTAACAGATCACATTCTCATGTACCACCTCCTGCTAGGGAAGATTGGGCTCCATCTGATGATGAAGAGGACTTTGGTTTTCTAGCCAGAGGTTTTCGTGCTGCCAAGTGGGAGGAAGAGCAGAGCCAAGAGGCAAAAGGAGAGGGTTTGGTATGATGACACAAGGGAAAATCCAGAGCAACAATTCAGGCTGAAGCTTTGCTTCAAGGATGTATACCAGTTCAGGCAAGCCTTGTGCAGACTCCATATTGCACAAGTGAGGAATTTCCATTATCACAGAAATTGCTCTGACAGGATCATTGTGTGCTGCAAGCCACCAGAGAAGAAGAAGAAGAAGAAGAAGAAAAGAAGAAGAAGAAGAAGAAGAAGAAGATGTAGAGGAAGAAGTACAGGAAATTCCTGAAGAACACAAGTGCCCCTTTTTTATGTCAGCTGCAAAAATAAAGAATGAAGACACCTTCTGCATCAAGAAGATGCACTTGGAACACACTTGTCCTACTCAACCAAAAAGCACCAGAGTTAACAGTAAGTGGCTTAGCAAAGAGTTTGTGGATGATTTTAGGTCAGCTCCTAACACAGGGATTAGATCTGTGTCTGACAAAGCTTTGAAAGCATATGGTGTGACTGTGTCGAAGAAAATGGCCTACAGAGTTAGGACAAGGGCAAGAAATATTGTGATGGGAGATCACAAGAAGCAATACCACAGGCTTAGAGATTATCTACAAACAGTGATAGATAAAAATCCAGGTTCAAGATGCATTGTCACCACAGAGTCAGGGCCAACAAAGGCAGAGAGGGAAGCAATGGCCAAAGGACAGCAAGTTTGGATAAGTGACAAGCCAAGATTCCATGGTCTTTTCTTCTGCGTCAATGCTGCTAGGCTTGGATTCCTGGAGGGTTGCAGGCCCTTCATAGGGTTGGATGGATGCTTCATAAAATTGACAAGTGGAGCTCAAATCCTAGCAGCTACTGGCAGGGATGGCAATAACAACATTTACCCAGTTGCTTGGGGCATTGTTGACAAAGAAGATACAGAAAATTGGCAGTGGTTTCTTGAGCAGCTGAAGGAAGCAATAGGTGGAGAGGAAGGCCAGTTTGGACACTACACCATCATGTCTGACAGGCAAAAAGGATTGATCAAAGCAGTGAGCACAGTTTTCCCAAACTGTCCTCAAAGGTTCTGCCTTAGGCACATATATGCCAACTTCCAGACTGCAGGCTTCAGAGGAGAGGACCTGAAGAAGTGCATGGACAATGCAGCCTATTCTTACACAAAGGATGGGTTTGACAAAGCAATGGAAGAAATGAAAAAACAATCTGAGCTAGCATGGAATTGGCTTTCCAATATTCCAGTACACACTTGGGCTAGATGGGCCTTTGACACAAACTGCAAAACTGATTTAGTGAATAATAACTTGAGTGAGGTGTTCAATAGATACATACTTGATGAAAGAAACAAGCCAGTTGTGACAATGCTTGTAGGAATCTATGATAAGCAAATGGTGAGGTTTGATGAGAAGAGAGAGGGTGGGAACAAGTCTATGTGGGAAATTACACCACATTATGGTGAGAAGTTAGAACTGATGAAAAATTTTGCAAGAAATTGTGTTCCTCGAAGAGCAGATGAAGGACTGTGGCAGGTAACTAGTGGAGAAACCACTTATGAGGTCAACATTGACAAGAGAACATGCTCTTGTAGAAAGTGGGATTTATCTGGCTTGCCCTGCAACCATGCAGTCAGTGCTAAGCAAACCAATATCCAGAAGATTTTGTGTCAGATTTCTACAAAAAACCTATGTACAGAAAGGCCTACAGGCCAGTGTTCTATCCAATGCCACAGCAGCATGGCTGGACAAAAACAGACACTGAAGACATTATGCCACCTGATTTCAAAGACAACCTAAAGGGAAGAAGGCAGGAAAAGAGAAGAAAAGGCAAATTTGAAGTTCCAAAACCAAAGGAAACCTCTAGGATGGCAACAATTACCTGCAGCAACTGCAGATTGCAAGGACACAAATACACTAGCTGTGCACAACCACTGAAACCTGACCTAGCATTTAGAAAAAGCCAGCACAAGGTATGATTTTATCACACTAATTTGTTACTGCTTTTATGACACTAATTTGTTAGAAGCCACCCCTTTTGTACTTACCTACACTTACTTACTATGTGCAGTCAAACAGAACATTTCCCCATGGAGCAGGCCCAAGTGGAGATGGAGAAGCCTCATCTTCCTCTCAGGCTGCATCTCATGTGACAGAACCATCAGCTGTTGCTCCCAGGCCAAGAAGGTCACCATTTGTTGCACCCAGATCAACTGATGATGTACAAGCTCGAACTACTGCTTCTGCTTCAGCTAGCACAGCACCAAGGAGAGGTGCCATGGGCTACTTCACAGCTGGGGCTAATGCTGGTCCAGGAAGAGAGAAGGGTGTTGGACCTCTTGATGGATAAATCTGTGATGTAAAACCTATTATTATGGTTCAATTGTTGTGAGCACTTCTGTGCATGTGAAACATATTATTTTGTTGTTCTAGTGCTGGTTGAATTGCTGGGAGCAATTCATAGATGTAAAACCTCTATATTTTGGTACTTCTAGAGTGGATGATGCTTGTTATCTGTAATGTGAATGTTATGTACTGTATTAAAAAAGTTGCTTCTGTGTTGTTCTATATTATTTTGCTGTTATCTGTTTCATATTTGGATCATGCTTGTTACTGGATGATGCTTGTGTGTTGTTCTAAACATCTGTTGTAATGTTTGCATCTGTTGACATCATTGTCGACAAGTTGTTTCATCTTAAATGGACTCAAAAGGTGTCCACAGGTTGTCAACAGATTAAATGGACTAAAATTACAGTATAAATTTGCTGGACATTCATTCACACATAAGAACCATTCAAGTACAGATAGCACATAATTGTACTTATTACAACTCACATATCACAAATTGTTCATAATGAAGAAAATAAGTCATAAACCAACAAGTAGGCTGAATTCAACATAAATGCATTACAAATTTCTCAACATTACATGACCAGACTTATATTAAACATCACAGATTTCCTTAATCTTCTTGAACCTGCTCCTGAGGTCCTCTTTCTGATACAGCAATTCAGCAACATAGTTCTCTAGCTTCCTCTTCTCTTCCTTGTACTTATCTCTGTCCTTCTCAGCTTTCTTCAACAAGCATTTGTGCATGTTACAGGTGGTTTCAGCAGTGAGCTTCCTAGCTTGTAACTCTGCCCTAGCTTCCATCAGAGCTTGTTCAGCTCTAGCCTTGTGGGCTAAAGTCACTTGCTTTTCAGCCACCTCTTTGGCAACCTCATCTTGTAAATTTCTAAGATCAATGTGGAGCTTTTCTAATTGGTCTTGATGAGCAAACTTGTGATCCATGAAATCCAGAGCATCAGTCACTCTGCCTTGCTTAACTTCTCCATACATCTCCCATAGCTTCCCCAATGCCTTTGTCATAGCATCAGTAGGTTCTGGATCAATCCACTGCTTGAAATCACACTTCTCAGGTTCCTATAATGACAGAGCACAGACAAACACTCAATTTATGCATATCACTAACTAAAATTAGCTACGATGCAGAAATTTTGGGGAAAGAGTGCACATACCGGCCCTTCACAACAGAGGAACCTCCTGCCAGTGTTGTAGCCAAAAAATGCCACATGTTTGGCCGCGACATAGCCACATCGACAGAGCACAGGCTCGTCCCCATCGTCGGCTGCTCCGCACCACTCGGATACGGGAATGGTGTTGATGCTCTAAAAATTGCAAATGGCAACGCAAATGAGGCTGGGATAACAACTAAATCTTCACTAACCTTACAAATCGAGTACAACCCAAGAAATCCCTAGTCTGACCGAGAAGAACCCTAGATGTGGCAAAGAACTCACACTGCAATCCGAGCTCACTTCGGTCGACGATTCTTCTCCGTCGCCCCACGACACCATGGCGGAACGACGCTTCCTTGTTTCTTCTCCGGCGGGGCAGCGGCGGCGGCGGCGGCGGGCCAGTGTGTTCGCGAGAGAGAGACTGAGAGACTGAGTGAGACCCAGCTCCAGATGCGAAGTGAGAGTGGTCAACGACCGTGCCCTAACGCGCCCGTTAACGGCGTCTGTCCGAGAATTGCCACGTCACACCTGACAACGGGTCCCACCTGCCAGAAACGAGGTTAACATGCTAACAGGCCACAATCAGTGCTCCGCGTCCCAGACCTGCCCCTGAGGTGGTAGTTATGTGACAAAAATTCCTAAAGTGGTGGTTATGCTAGAACTTGACCCCAAATGTGGTGGTTTTGTGTCATTTTCTCGAATTCCCAAGTCTGCTTACGTTTCAGTCCAAAACAGAGCCTTGCTAATCACCTAAAACCAAACTGATACAAGTTGTTTGGAGTCCATAATTCAATTCACCTTAACATAAACTACGTTATAAATATGACATACACACAACAAAAAGAAGATGGATGTACATAAACTAGCAGGTAGTGTTATCGAGGGAAACATGCAAGCTGTCTCAAATTTCCTAACTGGTGTCACTCGACAAGTAGGAAGTGAGCATGGACAACCACAGAGTAACTAAGCTAACCATATTGGGAACTGTATCCAAGGCCGAGACGTCAGCCCCAGCGCTGTTGCGGTGTCACCACCATCGAAGTGTCCTGGTCCCCGCCGGTTGAACAGCAGGACGGCAACTTACAGCTACAGGTTGGATGGCACTGCAAACAGACTAAAGGATAAACTATAAATAAAAACAGATTCCAATTGAGCATTTACCCCCAAAACGTACACTTGAAGGGCAATACCGAATCAGATCCAAAAATCTTAATGCTAATTTGGCTGTTTACTGCTATTTAGACATGGTAAATGAACAATACAACGTCAGGTGAAATCAGCCATACAAGAACTAAGTTGCACGTGAATCCATCCAAGAACTAACCTCACAGATGAGAGTAAATGCATTGTTATCTTATTACATAAAATGCTGAACATGATAGTTTATATGTGAAAACAGTGTCATATCAATGCATCTACATGGGAGGTAATTATCTGGGAAATATATTATTCAGGAGCACAGGTTGAAAAACAATGGTGCATACACAACAATCAGCGATTCGGTTGTAGAAGTACCAGAAAAGCAAAGCCAAAGTGGCAAGAGAAACATCAGATCACCTGAGTCAAGTTGTTGACTTTGATGTCGAGCTTCTTCCATTTTAGGGATAGCGGCACCTGCAGGAAACAAACTGCACAACAAACATGAATTACTTGACAATGTTGAAGATAAAATTTGTCTGGACTGAAAGCTATCTGTCCACAGTGAAACTGAAAGCAACCATATTCTGTGCTTGAAAATACACCACCAGAATGAACCACATTAATCATACTTTGCAAAATCTCCACCCGAGTAGAAAAGCAAGCACCCAAAATCGAGCATTTCAGGAAACAGTCTATCACAATTTCAGGAAGCATCAGCATAGTTCTTAGTAACCACTAGAAAAGTTTTTTTACATGACAAGGAAGGTACAAAGCAACAGAGAAAACGACTAGCGAAGTAACTCGCACAGATCAATCTTGACGTTTGCACCTGACTACAAACCATCCAATTCAATGTTTGCTCATATGTTGGGTCTTTCTGATTCAGCATGTAGGCAAACGATATGATGTAATAAAAGCAAGACAAGCAGACTGCCATCTAGCTAGAGGATCCCATCCTATATGCATAATACTATTACTTCAAGTCTTAGAATCACATTACATCCTCTACCATTTCCTCTTCTTGTCCTTCTTTTGATCGGACACAAGCTTGGCAATGAGCTCTTTTAAAACAGAGGGATACGTCACGCTCATATGCTCCCAGCCATTTGTCGCCATTACTTTATCCAAACATTTGGGAGACTGGACTTGGATAAACTTGAAGCATGTCTCCTTCAATCTGTGGTAGTGGTGCTGCTCAGCTAGAGCAAGAGTAGAGGCCACCGAGCTCACACATATGTGCTCGGACAACTGCTTTCCACATAAGAATTTGAGCCGTTGGAGATCGTATCTGTCTGCTGCCACAAGCAAGTCTTGCAGCCATTGAAGCCACATTACATCATCTTCCTCTTCTTGACCTTCTTCCTCCTCCATGTAATTGTCCCTGACCATCTCAGGGAATGAATCTGTGTACACAAACTTAAGCAAAGCTGCAAACACTTTTGCTCTCATGTCTTTGATTTGTATGGCATTGGAGGTAGTGCCCTCTGTCATGGGGCCAAAGAGCTGAGCCATGAAGACTCTAGATCGAGCAGCAAGCACACACCGGTGTGCAACGAACGTCTCGCCGCTGACCTCAAATGTCACATCAGCACCCACCTTATTGTGAAGGAGATAGTCAAAATGCTGGTGTATCTGAGACATGCTGCCATCAGCATCATGGGTGTTGAAATCCTTGCAAACCATAATGTCACACCGTATGGTGAAACAATCATCCCTCAGATGAGCTGATCGGTCAAGGGCATATCTGCTAATAAAATTCACGGGGCCACAACAACGATCGCCGTCATAACGAGGGCCGTCAATGAACCTATATGTTTTAGTGGCAAAAATTTCCTTGGGCTCTTGCTTCTCAACCTGGTCGACAAAGCTAAACTGAAACTTCGCCTCTAGAAACTCTTCATCATCACCGATGTGTAAGCGAAGATCAAGAGAGATGAAATCAGCATCATCGCGTTCAGCACCGTTAGGGTAGTAATCGATGACCCATTCATGGCCTCCAACCGTGAAAAACCCGGAGCTGATATCGGTTCCGTTGATTATCTCTTTTACGGTACGTGAGTAGCCATTGACCACAAGTAGGTGGTACCCGCTGTCCGTGCCATTGTCAACGGTCGACGTGGTGCACAGCTCTGCGTCGGTGATGACAGATACACCGGCGAACGTTGACATGATGAGAATCTGCAGTTCGGTCCAAAATGCAGTCAGCATTCACACTCCAAGAATGAAAGCTGAGATGGATGGGCTGGGGGGCAAACCTGGTCACCTCCCGCTGCTTGAACCGGCGGCCTCACTGAGACGTTCCTCTCGCCATGAGGTGTCGGTTCTCCCCGGAAACAGCCTGGAGAATTCGTCGAGAGTTAAGGCACGGCTGTCAAAAAGAATCCATGTCATCTTTGTCTGTACTATGTAACCTTGTAAATATTTTGCCGCTGGCTGTTTTGATAGAAAATGGAAAATAGCAGTAGGGTCTTCCCTACTGTATGAGCTTGAAAAAAAAAATCTTTGTCAGTACTAGCATAACTTTGATGACACAATACTACAGATCAGAAGAATGGCAGCACATATCTATATAATTTGGCAAATCGCATAACTTTCATTTTACAGTACTCCTACAATCAGCAGCAGTGGGATACACAGTGCTAAGCTAGCTCAGCTCACAGTGGAGATGTATAGCAAAAAATAAAAAATAAACACCGAAAGGAAGATGGGCAGCTCACCGGGGAGAGCAGAAAGCTCAGTGTCGGGAGGGCGTGCTCGAGCTGTGCGCTCGTCCGACGGGAGGAGGCGGCGGCGGCGGCGGATTCCGGCTGCAAGAGGCAGAGAATCGGCGGCCGGACGAAGACGAAGCTCCTGGGCATTTCAGCTCCAGTTAGGGCTGAGTCGCTTTATTCGGTACCACGTTGGCTGGGCCTTTGAAGGCCCACGAGCCCATTGCTCACGACAGTGCACTGTTCGGGCCACTGTATTATATTGACTTTACAAAAAAATTGCTGCCAATCTATGCAACATAAAACAGTAGTAGAATTTAGAATTTGGTGAATGTGTATTTATTCTGAGCAAAAGCAAACGTTTCCCAAAACAGTTACTTAACAGTTCACGTTTGAATATTGATGATCATCAGTAAAAAGGCGAGGAGGGAGAGGAGAGTGTTTGTTATATCCTTGTTGATGCACGACGACAATCATGACAATTCATCAGCGGAGCAGATATTCACAGGTTAGCTCTTTCAAGAAGAAAAAACACGGGGGATTTCAGTTAAGAAGTGGACTCAAATTTTGCTCTTTCTTTCGAATATTTACAGTGCTACCAACAAAAATATGATACATCGTGATATTATACACAGACGTCCCAGAAAGATTCAGCGAGATACTACGCCCCCTTGACTTCAAGCTAGCATCTTTCCAAGATCTTCTACAGTTTCTCCAGAGAAGCAGCCGACATAGTTGGAACAAAAAACTTGTAATGAACATAAAACGGGCAATCAAAATGACCACATGTAATGAACGGGCAATCTAGGAAACATACATCGGTTTGCTTCGATCCATATCACAGGTGATCATCTCAGCATTTTCTTGCGAACAAATACTATCTTCACCAACTGAGCAAAGCTACAGGAATCAGAAGATTGAGACATAACACAAGACAAGAATCAAGAAACAGAAACAGCATGCAACAAAATACAAGGATTTAAGAAAACTTACTTCTGCAGTTTCTATTTTCTCCTTCTCATTTAAATCGCTTCTTGATTCTTCTCGTCTTTCAGTGCCATTGCAGCAACTCACGATGGGGAGCTGGTTCATTGGGTTTCCAGAACGGCACAAAGGTTGTTGCATCACAAGTGAAATCATCACAAAGCTTGTTGGTAGTAGTCGCGGGCTTTTCAACTGGATATTGATATGACAGGTAGCAGTTTGATGATGGTGTGTATCAGGAGTATCGTTTGTGTACTCGTTCATTAGCAAATGTGTACAGGGAACTGGGGTACCGCTCACCTTCAATGTACCATGCCAGATATTAGAAATTTCTTGCTTAGATAAGAAACAGAAGTTACAGAAGAGTAAACTAGTTAACAATCTATAGGCTTTACCTAACATTTACCACATTCACAATGTATAAGCGAGTATTGTGCTGTATCAAAGCGAAAACCTATCAGCAACTCCAGCATATGTGTAACTAGTAACAATATCCAGAAGGCCTAGCAATACATCTATCATCAGTCTACAAAAAATGGTGGTATGTTCAGGCATACAAGGTAAGATAAGCTCACTAATGTTAGAACCATTTTCTATAAACTAGAGGTATTTATTTGGAAAAGACAATGTTCCAAACTAAAGGATTCAGGTTTATAACCACGAGTACCAGTGCACTAGATCTTGTAGCACTTAGCAACGAATCCCTATCCATTAGTATCCACATAAGAAATCTATTATAGAAAAACTACAATGAGATTAGTTCTTCATAGACAAACTTGGGGTTTGCGAGCCAAGATAAGATCGGCTCGGGATCATGGGACCATTTTCTGTCAGATAGGAGGGGCTCTTGTACAAAATAGACTTATCATGTCTGGAAGTAAAAAGCTCATGACTGGACAAATCACCAGATATCTTCGGATTATTTCTTGATCTTGGAACATTTCTTGGGGAACCATAGAAAATAGAAGAAATAATCAGCCATAATAAAATGATCAGTGAATCGTCCTACTCCCTTCTTCAAATAGAATTTCCGAATTAGCAACCATGTACAAAAAGGTCCAGCATACACAGCTAAACTAGAGTTATAGAACATAAACATGATTAACTATTAAATCCTCGCATGAGAAAAGGCGAACAACATGTACTTAGTGCAAAATTTGATGGGCATACAGAAAATATTCAGGTAGCACAAACCGATGATCAAACCAATCGACATAAAAAAAGTGGTGAGCATTACATAAAATGTTGAACATGATAGTGTATATGTGAAAACAGTGTCATATAAATGCACCTATATGGGAGGTAATTATCTCGAACACCGTTGCAGACCTATGCTTTTGACATGGACAAAACTTTACAGTGTTCGTTCAGGGAAATATATTATTCGGGAGCACATGTTGAAATACAATGGTGCATACACAGCAATCAGAGATTCGGTTGTAGAAGTACCAGAAAAGCAAAGCCAAAGTGGCAACAGAAACAGTGGCAACAGAAACAGTTGTCAGCTGTAGAGTGGCTTTCATGGTTGGAGAAAAGCATTAGATCACCTGAGTCAAGTTGTTGACCTGGATGTGAGCTTCTGGATGATTTCCCTTTTGAGCACCTGCAGGAAACAAACTGTACAACAAACATGAATTACTTGACACTGTTGAAGATAGAATCTGTCTGGACTGAAAGCTATCTGTCCACAGCGAAACTGAAAGCAACCATATTCTGTGCTTGAATATACACTACCAGAATGAACCACATTAATAATACTTTGCAAAATCTCCACCCGAGAAGAAAAGCAAGCAACCAAGATCAAGCATTTCAGGAAACATTCTGTTACAATTTCAGGAAGCATCATCATAGTTCTTTATAACCACTAGAAAAGTTTTTCTTACATGACAAGGAAGGTACAGAGCAACAGAGAAAACGACTAGCTAAGTAACTCACACAGATCAATGTCAATGTTTGCACCTGACCTACAAACCATCCAATTCCATGTTTGCCCCAAAGTTGGGTCTTTCGGATTCAACATATATGCAAACGGCATGATGTAATAAAAGCAAGACAAGCCGATTGCCATCTAGCTAGAGGATTCCATCCTATATGCATAATACTATTACTTCAAGTCTTAGAATCACATTACATCCTCTACAAGTTCCTCTTCTTGTCCTTCTTTTGATTGGACACAAGCTTGGCAATGAACTCTTTCAAAACAGAGGGATACGTCATGCTCATATGCTCCCAGCCATCTGTTGCCATTACTTTATCCAAACATTTAGGAGACTGCACTTGGATAAACTTGAAACATGTCTCCTTCAATCTATGGCACTGGTGCCGCTCAGCTAGAGCAAGAGTAGATGCCACCGAGCTCACGCTTATGTGCTCGGACAACTGCTTTCCACATAAGAACTTGAGCCGTTGGAGATCGTATCTGTCTGCTGCCACAAGCAAGTCTTGCAGCCATTGAAGCCACATTACATCATCTTCCTGCCCTTCTTCCTTATCTTGCCCTTCTTCCTCTTCTTGATCTTCCTCCTCCAGGTAATTGTCCCTGTCCATCTCAGGGAATGAATCTGTGTAGACAAACTTAAGCAAAGCTGCAAACACTTTTGCTCTCATGTCTTTGATTTGTATGGCGTTGGACGTAGTGCCCTCCGTCATGGGGCCAAAGAGCTGAGCCATGAAGACTTTTGATCGGGCAGCAAGCACACACCGGTGTGCAGCGAACGTCTCACCATTGACCTCAAATGTCACATCAGCACCCACCTTATTTTGAAGGAGATAGTCGAAATGCTGGTGTATCTGAGACATGCTGCCATCAGCATCATGGGTGTTGAAATCCTTGCAAACCATAATGTCACACCGTATGGTGAAACAATCAGCCTTTAGATGAGCTGATCGTTCAAGGGCATATCTACTAATAAAATTCACATAGCCACAACAACGATCGCCGTCATAACGATCGCCATCTAAGAACCTGTATGTTTTAGTTGCAAAAATTTCCTTTGGCTTTTGCTTCTCAACCTCGTCGATGAAGCTAAACTGAAACTTCGCCTCTAGAAACTCTTCATCCTCGCCGATGTTTAAGCGAAGATCAAGAGTGATGAAGTCGGCATCATCGTGCTCAGCACCGTTAGGGAAGTAATCGATGATCCATTCATGGCCTGCAACCGTGAAAAACTCGGAGGTGATATCGTTTCCGTTGGTTATCTCTTGCACGGTACGTGAGTAGCCATTGACCACAAGTAGGTGGTACCCGCTGTCCGTGCCGTTGTCAACGGTCGAGGTGGTGCACAGCTTTGCATCGTTGATGACAGATACGCCGGCGAACGTTGACATGATGAGAATCTGCAGTTCGGTCCAAAATTCAGTCAGCATTCACACTCCAAGAATGGCAGCTGAGATGGATGGGCTAAGGGGGCAAACCTGGTCACCTCCCGCTGCTTGAACCGGCGGAGACGTTCCTCTCGCCGTGAGGCGTCGCTTCTCCCCGGAAACAGCCTGGGGAATTCGTCAAGAGTTAAGCCACGGTTGTCAAAAAAAATCCATGTCATTTTTGTTTGCACTAGCATAACTTTGATGACACGATACTAAGATTAGGAGAATGGCAGCAAATATCTATAAATAATCTTTTTTTGAATGGTAATATCTATAAATAACTTTGATGACACAATACTACAGATCAGGAGAATGGTAGCAAATATCTATAAATTTGGCACATCGCATAACTTTCTGTATACAGAACTACAAATCACCGAACGGATATACAGTGCTAAGCTAGCTCAGCTCAAAGTGGAGATGTATAGCAAAAAAGCAAAAATAAACACCGAACGGAAGGTGGGCAGCTCACCGGGGGAGAGCAGCACGCTCGGTGTCGGAGAGCGTGCTCGGGCTGTGCACTCGTCCGACAGGAGGAGGCGACGGTGGCCGCGAACTCGCTGCAGCGGATTCCGGCTGCAAGAGGCGGAGATCCGGCGGCCGGACGAAGACGAAGCTCCTGGAGTACGGCGGCGGCTCGTCGGCGCCTGGGCATTTCACCTTGAGTTTAGGGCTTAGTCGTTTTATTAGGTACCACGTTGGCTGGGCCTCTGAAGGCCCACGAGCCCATTGCTCACGACAGTGCACTGTTTGGGCCACTGTATTACTTTGAAGGTCACTTGTATGATTCTTTCCATGACGCTATGTGAACTCTGTTTTTGAAAGCGATGATTAAAACTTAAAGTTAAATGACTGAGCGTATCTTGTTGAGTTAAAGTACTACCCCTAGCAACGAAACCATTGTAGAACAACAACTCCAAACAGTGTAGTAGTTTTCAAATGACGAGGCATATCTTTGGACACTTGAAGATCACATAGCCTGATCACTGGGTTAGTACGCGTGTGCACTTCAAAATGAAAGGCATTTAACTAGACTGGGGCACAGGTGCAGCGTGGTTGAAGGTGGA